>OY829523.1:5296297-5978301 GCA_963691665.1 Clepsis dumicolana | reverse complement strand
TTTCATTAACCGACTTCAAAAAAAAGAGGAGGTTCTACGTTCCAGTGTTTTTTTTTTTTATGTATGTACATCGATTACTCCGTCAATTGTAGACCGATTTTCAATTATTTTTTTTTTGTTTGAAAGGGTATACTCCTGAGGTGGTCCCATTGTCACCAAGTCATGATCTGATGATGGGATCGCAGGGAAATCGAGGGCAACCCTCAAATTTTACAGGCACGTACTATGTGTTTCATATATTTTCTAAGGTTATTCAAGTATTTGCGTCTGGTAGTCATCATCTCATGATGATGAGCTGATGATGGAAGGTACAACTCCTTAGCGGTTAGGAGTTGGAGGATAATTCTGAAAATGTTAAATCATTATTCGAAAGGGTATACTCCTGAGGTGGTCCCACTGTCACCAAGTCATGATCTGATGATGGGATCTCAGGGAAATCGAGGGCAACCCTCAAATTTTATAGGCACGTATCACGTGTTTCATATATTTTCTAAGGCTATTCAAGTATTTGCGTCCGATAGTCATCATCTTATGTTGATGAGCTGATGATGGAAGGTACAACTCCTTAACGGTTAGGAGTTGGAGGATATTTCTTAAAATGTTAAATCAACGTAAAATTGTGAAATAAAAATCTTTTAACAATAATGAAAACCGCCTTCAAAAAAAAAGTCGGTGCTTCATTCAAAGAATATTCCGCTCGCACCGCACCGACTTCATATTTCTGCTGCTTAGTGCTAGGCCATAAAACTTTAGGCTTTAGTTTCTATTGTCCGAAATAAACGAATTTTATTTTATTTTATTTATTTATCATTATTTTAGAGGATTATTTTACGTTTTTTTTTCTAAGGTTTTTTTATATTATGTTTTTGTATATTGCCAAGGAAACGATAAAAGGATGACTGGGCTGCAGGAGTACAATAGTTTATGGTTAAAGTGTAATTGTTTTAAAATAACTTTGCAAGTCGATGTGTTTCAATGTTTATAAAATTAAGTAGTTTGCATAACCTTAGCGGTGATGTCAATCGCTACAAATCAGGGTACTTACTTTAGTTGTAGGATGTCAAGTTTGAAATCCTAAGGGACAAATCACTATACACTTATACTGTGTTAACGTTTTTTTTTTAGTATTGTTCAAAAGTTTTATAGTAAATTGACAGTAATGAAGGGGTATGCAAAAAAAACACAATTTAGTTTATTCAGGTTTAAAATACATGAACTGTTATCATAATAATACAAATATAAATTGTAGCTCAGTAACTAAAAGTACTTACCTATGCCTGTCTTGAATAATCACATTGAATGTGGTATAGGTAAATTAAAATTAATACGTACACACATTGTCGTATCAAAAACCATTTCCCATGCCCCCAGGGACGTAAATTAATTCACAATTTACGACTCGTGCGCATACTTTCATTTCAATTATGAAGTCGCGCCATCGTCACCAAAGATAATAATCACAGTGCGTGATTTCATTCAATTTACTGCACAGGGCTTTTCGTTATTAATTCACCAATTTAACAAGCTATAACGGAGTTTATAGTTTGAGTTATCCCGTGAAACGGTTATTAAATATCATATTTAATATGGAGCTGCACCGGGGCCCACTCGCTTGATATGGCGAAGTCGCCACTTTCTATCGCTGCCACCAGCTTAACAGCAACCACGGTGACTATCGGAACTACAAAAAGTTTAATGAAAAGCAACATGAGGTGATACCAGTGGCGCACCTATGATGGGTCACGTTGTACTGGTGGTGCGCCAGTTTCACCTCGCTTCTGTTTGCCTGAGGCACGAAGTTTATTGGTCGTAGGTGTTTTTGACGATTAACATTCGCTGCCTTTGTAATTTGAACTAGTGCTAATGTATTTATTGGCGTATTATTATGTGAGATGTAGTAGCGATGACGAAAAGCTAATTATAATCTGTCATCTCTTCAAAAGGTTGACTGTTATGATGTGAGGGCTTATTATATCTATCACCAGCATATTCCGAAAGATTTTCGTCATTATTATACTATTCAATGGACTCGATTTCGAATTCGCCTCCAGCGTAGCATGTTTTATGATTAATAATGATTTAAATACATCTAACCATCAGCAATTGATTGGTCTCTGATATCTTGAATATCTATTTTGATTGATAATTACTCCTAGCAGTCGCAAACCGTCCGTCAACTTTCTCAAGACCACAATAGATAGCAATTGCGCAATCAAACCATCTACTTGACATAACAAAAGACCTTACAACATTTGCCACTGGATCATTAAATTCTTAAATTGTGGTGTTATTGTGGCAATAAGAAATAACATAACGTCGATAACGACGGCTCAACAACAGAAGGAACTACCTATCGCAAGAATTGGTCAATTTGAGAAATGCACGCACGAGCGCACGACTCCGACACAAATCAGTGCACTCCGCTTCAAAAGTGAATAAAATGTTTCTTTGAAAACCTGTTTATAGGAAACTTAAAAATTTTAGGACATTTTGAAAATTCGAGAGGCACCTCTGTTTGAACAGTCGCAGTGTTGGTAAAGATCTGAACTCTAATAAAGTCAAAGTAAGTTCATTTCACAGAACTGTTTATTTATTATTTTGCGTTGTACATACCTATATGAAAAGTAACAAAATAAATTATTTACGTGAAATATTAATTAAAATGTTGCGCGATAAGAACTGTTTATAATAATAGTTGTAGCTTATCAAAAATATTACTGTACTATAACATTCCAAGAACTGCCCATTGAAATCCCCAGCGTATTAATTAATAACATAGGTACTACTATAGGTACTAATATAGGTACTAGGTAGGTATAGGTATCAAAAAAGTTTCCAGATTAAAAAATTGTAGGTTGCGCCATGGCATTCCGGAAACTACGGGAATCTCCAGCAGAAAGTAAATGAACAAACTTTCCTCAATAAAAAACAGTAGCTATGGGTAGGTTGTTTTGCGAAAAAATATACCCTAGCTTCAAACGCCGCGTCACAGATATGGCAGAAAAGACCGCCATTAAACTTGAATGGGATTGGCTTGAGCGTTTTTTCCGTATTTCATCCACAACCCATTGGATTATTCCACGGGATGGCCGTCTAAGCAGAAGGAGTAAGAAATCGCCGCGAAGCTTTTCGCAGCGAGCTTACTTCGACATTATGCCATTCTACTATAAACTGTTTCCGTATAGGTGCGGGACAGTAAACGTACCGTAATATTGCATCCGCTTGATAATCGATAGGTAATTGAGACAATACGCAATAACTTTATGTATTTTACGCTGCCATTTTATATCGCTTATCGGACCCTGGAAGGGAAGTGCGGAAGTGACCGTGGCAAAGTTCAATATGATTTGATTTTGTATCCGGTTTGCGGTCAAATGGAGTAGAGCACCACCTGTTGAGATAATTTAATCCAAATGAATGTAAAAATTGATGCCTAGGTACTTAATGCAAAAGAACACTGGTTGGCAGTCAATCAATTCATAGCAATAAATGTGACAAGCCGAGTGCCAAATTGTAGAATTTAAGATGAAAATCATTCAGATGTTTACCTTGATTATTAAATTTACTTTAGTGATTCAGTCATTTGTATACTTTACCTATTTTGTGTTACAGAAGTTATGGAGTACTTACATACCTAACTAGTAGTAAAAGTATGAATATTAGTTGTTACTGCAGTAGTTTGTGAATTGGACATTAGTGACTAATCGTTGCATTACGTTTCCAACTCAAGTTCAAATCCACTGCTTTTTTCCAATCTGAAAAGTAACAAACTATTTTCAAGTACGTCGAGTCCACGCCACGGTCGGTCTAAGCTTTTCTACCGCTTTGTTGAAATAACGCAGGCTAGTGAAGATGTCTCAACAAGATTTACCATTTAAGGCAAAACATATAATGTTTATTAATAGTATCCAAGATTTACAACTTTCTTCTCAAAGATTCATCTTAATCCGTTCATTAATCACCATAAATAAAATATGTAAAAAGGTTATTTATGATTCGGGCTATCTATTTGGCGGTTGTAAATCAACCGCGGCGCCTGCTGGCCAAGATTTGAAAGGTAAATAGCGAACTGAATGTCCACACCTACATAATGCATTAATTCGCTTGATTATTTCAGTCGGATTGTTGCATTATAGATGAGCTTTTTGCATGATTGGGAACTATTTTTGGCTAACGACGATGAATCGTCTAAGCTTGTGTCCTCCCACTATTTAGAAAGTAATAAGTAGCTAATTAAGATTAGATAGGCATCTCCTCGTAAATTGTCTGTGCAAGTAGCCGTAACTGGATGTTTTATTAGGCACTGTGTGTGAGCCGGTCTTTACTTTTGCTTCTTAACTGTAGGAGTTATTAATATTTTGGTTTCGAAAACAGGAAGACATACCTAGTTACGTATAAATTGTTCTGATTATGATTCATGCTAAAAACAGCTAGCATTTATTTCACTTGTTATTGAAAATTTACTCTTAGGCAGAACGACAGTGATTTCCTTGTTAGTGAGGACATTAATTAATTAACTTTTTTTGTAGTCAAAAATTTCGGGAGCTTTTTCTATTTAATAGTCACACAATAGGTAAACAAGTACTGTTCAAATATTGTGTGCGGGTGCGCATTTTATAATACTGTAACTCCTGAACATCATAGGTACAATACGCCGTGCGCGGTAAACTATAACTAGGTACGTGTTATTCCGTGTTATCGAGCAGCAGGTCAGTGGTCTGGTAAGAACTACTGGCAGTTTAATTTCACATGTAGCTTGAATTGCCCCCATTTCGCATATCAACTGCAGTTTGCCTATAGTTAATTGACGCGGTTGGCCAGCTTCCTACTACAAACCAACTGCGAAGTGCAAGCGAATCATAGGTTCTTTGTTGCTATTACGAAGTATAAGGGCTAGTGCTTTGGGGGGGCGTTCCTATAGGAGGCTGGCAGCACCTAATCTAGATGCATTGTACGAAGGTACCGTAGAGGTAGGTAATCTAGAGATTAGATATATATACATATCTAGGAAAACCCTAAACTTATATAAACTAGCGTAGCAACTGCTTAAAAACAATTTTATATAGGTTTGATAATTACATCGAAAACAGTTTCCCATTCACACAATTTTAGCATTGTCCACTATATACTTGCATGCATGTTTGTCAACATGATATTTTTTGCAATTACTTCTCTGCCGTAGATAGAACAAATTATGAACATGTTTCATTTTCATATTAAGGTTTCTTTTCGAATTCTCCGAAGCAACATGAGAGGAATAAATCATTATTTCTAGTTCAAGTCCAATCACATTGGCGACGGGGCGAGTAAAAAGCAGAATTCTAGGCGATCCATCAGTATACGCTTTTCCAAGTTGCGCCCGCGCCACCTCTCATATAAGGACAAGCAACGCATTTTGCCCAGTCCTAAGTAATTCTACGGAAGTTCTGAATATCATATCGTCAATTTCTGCCTTCAGCTATAGAGTCTTAGCAGGTGGAATAGCGTTACCTGACTCTTTGCTGATTAAACTGGTGGCATGTCTAGAAAGTTTGTAGAAAGAGTGTTTGAAGTAAGCTGTAGTAAAATACCGTAGCAATTTGTCTACAGAAGCGGAATCATACGTTTGCGAGCGGTAAGCTTGAATCATTATTTTAAGTATGTCACTTCCGGACACAGCTGCCAACCCAAAATATACTCGTGTAGCTTAACTAAGCAAAGATACTGCTAACTCCAATCAAGTAATATTATCTCTATAGAACCACCCCGCGCTGCCCTAATGGGCTGCGTCCGGCGACAGGGCGCGCACGCGCACCCATCGCTCATACGTGACGCCGCGCGCGGCGTCACATCGTTAACCGACCAATAGGGAGCGCAGAACTTCTAATAAGTACAGGGTTTGTTTGTTTTGTAGGCCGATAGAATTTAATATGATATAATATTTTATACAGGAGGTTTTATGGCAAAAACTCGAAGAATTTCAGCCCTGTACAGTACTTACGCTTGAACTTAAATACGCCTCTGAAGTTGCTCGGGGTATTACCGGTACCTCATCTCTTGCACATTCCAGTTAATCTGTGTGCATCTCGCTTCCTCTACCAGTAAATGACTTCACTCCATTGACACATTAAAAATTGACAGCAATAGATATTTCATTTCATGAGCCATGTGAATGGGTTCAAATAAGCTGCATGCGAACTACTTTACGCATTAACCTGCTTTTTAAACCGTTGTTACCAACATATGAACTTCTCTCTAAGTGCCTTTCCGAACAAAATACGAGCTTAATAATTTATTAGCTTATTGATAATCTCAACTAGATCATAGAACGGTACTCTTCACGTGATCACAAACAAAAAACGCTTAGAAGCAGCTTCTACATTTAAGTGCTTATTAACAAGGCGTGTCAGTTCACCAAATAAACTAAATCATCAGCATAATCTTGGTAAATGTTTGTCAAAGGCGCGGACGCCGTTTAAAAGCGCGCTTATTACAAAACAAACTGGCTTGGAATCACATGTAGAATTTGCCTAATACAACTAGTAGGTACTCCTATCAATGGACAGTCTAGAACTCGAAAGTAGCCGCTAGGCTGACCGAGCATCAGCGGAACGCGGCACAATATTGACGCATTCTTGTAACCGGGACTAGTCTCCTTGTAAGGCAAGCGCCCTGGACGCACTAACTGTAAACCTGCTCGGCAAAAACCCCACTAATTGCTGCCTAGCGACGGATTGTTCGACGTCGCATGCGACCGCGGAAGTGGACAGGAAACGAACGATTATAAAAACTAGGTACTTAATAGTTAGAAATGCCGGTATGTTCACTTGTTGATAGGTTGTCATTGTCGTCTGCGCCCGAAGTGACGGGTTCATCAAACCGTGATAGTAGGTACGAAAGTGATAGCTTTCACGATAGTGACATGTCGTCAGTCGATTTCCTATCAAAATTTTAAGTGCTCGTTTGTAGAAGTTGGAAAACTTCTATTTACTTAGTGCTATATTGAGAGGAAGCAAAACTTGTTACTTGCAAATCTGCCTGATTCGAAACTCAATAGTTTATACCTACTGCAGTAAGTGGTTTTTGACTCACAAGATAATTCGCATCGTGGAACTAATTTTATACGGTGTCTGGCTACGTGTGATTACGAAACTGAGGCTACTATTCGGCATTTACCAAGTGATATGTAAACAAAAGTCAGATTCTACATCTCACTTGCCCCTCAACTCAATGCGTAATGCATACCTCAATATGGGAAGATTTTCAACATTTCGACCGCTCGGGATTCCGGTGGCCAAATTATTCTACATTTTTAACATAAAACTACCGTGAGACTCAATCATAGTAAAATAAACGGATCAAGAATTCTACATACTTAAGGACTACTTTAGTTATCAGCTTTCAACATAAATACAACTTTGACAGTTCACGTTTCTTTATCACCGACTTCACAATAAATGCTATATGTTTAGCAACTTTAACTCGCTGTATTTAGACTAATAATCTTTAATTATGTACTTAGTCAATTGTTTCACATTATTTCAATATAATGGGTCTTTATTGACAACAACAATTACTAAAATTAACAAATAGGTAAATAACTTGAAAATAACCTAATAAGACTAAAAACTAAAAATGATCTAAACCTAGACCCTTGGGTAGGGTGCCCATTACGCAGGCAGCATTCCCGCGCTGAATTGCTATAGCCAGTCTTTGGGCGAGAAAGCTGCCTGCGCGAGGGTCACCTGTTGCCTCCTTCAGGCGCTTGCTCAGAGCTCCGTGGAGCCCACGCGCGCCCTTGCCCCACGAACCGAGCGTTTCGACACCAAATGCAACGAACTCGTACGGGGCGCCGAGACACTCGTATTTGTTGGCCTTGAGCCGTTCCCGGGCATCCGCCGCCGCGCAGGCACGTCTGCTGGTCGTGGGGAGGTAGGACGCTGCCAAGGTGTCTGCGCAAGTAGCGTCCCATACCAGCGCGCGGCCCATCCTCCAAGGGATCAACGACATCCCGTCGGGGCGCTTGCCATCGTTCCGCACGATCTGGGGTTCCAGGGCAGCAGGAACGTTTGCGCTGAAGCGCACCCTTCTGAGTATATCGTTGAGAGAGGCGTGGCGGGACAGGCGGCCGGCACCCGAGGAACAGGCGAGTCCGTGGTGGCCGAGGCGATCTACGGGGGCCCCACAGGAGGCACAGCTGTGGTCCACGCAAACCTCAGCATCAAGCCGGAGACCGACGGCTATTCGGAGCGTGCATGGGTCTACAAATGTGCCGGTGTTGGGTGATGGGTAGGCGTGAAGCCAGTGGCCTGCTTCGGGTCTTGAAACAGCCAAGAGCCTGGCACGGTCCCTGCCTGTAGCAGAGTCGATCAAGGAATTTAGAGTTGACTCAGAAGCTATGGTGTCCCAGGCCCTCTGAATTTTGAGTCGAGATGGAAGGTTTGGGCTCGGTCCGGTTAGCCAGGCATTTGAGGCATCAAACAAGCACGCAATCCCGCAGTTTATAGCCGGTGAGGCTTTAAGGATTTTACCTGCGAGATCAGAGGTGCTATGGATTGATGCCAAGAACGCCGGCAGAGAAATACTTGAAATTTTGCGTGTTCCCAAACCACCGTATCTTATTGGTAGGGAGGCTTGGGTCCATGCCTGCTCGCTTAAATGGATATTTAGGATAGATTCAATTTGGGATTTTAGAACTAGATCGATAGGTCTTACCAGATGAGGAAATTTCCAAACGGGACAGCAGCGAAGCAGGTAAGTGAATTTAGGAACGAGTAAACAGAACTTTAGAACAAATAGAGCAGAGTGGCTGCTAATTTTGGTAAGGCGGTCCCAATAATTCTTAAATTTAGAAATTGATTTATTTAGAAGGGGAGGGATGGCCTCGTCGAAGATGGGTGACCCAAGGCGATGTAGACTGTCTTTATACAAGATTTTAATGTTTGGAGCAACGTTGTTAAAATTTTGAATAATCTGTGGTGCTGAAGAAGAATCTACTTTGTCGGAAATATACAACTCGCTTTTATTAAAATTTAAATCCAGTCCGATATCCATAAATTTGCTTTTGATTTGTGATAAGTCTGCCAGAACAGTATGTGAGTCACCTCCTAAGGTACCATCATCGAGGTACCAGACGTTTAATTTAGAATTTAGACTGTGAATTATCGAATTGATGGCCAGACTAAATATGATCTCAATTGGAAAATCTTTTTGTATTTTTTATTATTTTTCCAATTATTTTTATTTTTACGGTCTTCCCGTGAGTATCAATTATATTTTTAATAAACTCACCGAAACATGAATACACAGAAAAAAACCAGAAAAATACCAACCCCGGGAATCGAACCCGGAGTGTCGAGGTTCCGGGTTCGATTCCCGGGGTTGGTATTTTTCTGGTTTTTTTCTGTGTATTCATGCTTCGGTGAGTTTATTAAAAATATAATTGAGACTAAATATGGCTGGACAGAGGGGATCACCCTGCTGACAACCAACAGCCGAAAGGATCTCACTGTTTTTGTGCATTAATTTAGAAGGAGAATGGTGACACTGGAGTAAAAAGTTATAAATTTCTGGAACATGGATTTTAATTTCGTTTAGCAGGGTGTCTCTATTGACCGAATTAAACGCATTTTTGACATCTAATTTTAAGAGTACCTCACACTGGTCGCTTTGCACAAACGTGCGCACGGCGTGAACCGCCACCTCGCAGCCTCCGTGGGTTCCGAATCCGACCTGTATGGGTTCAAATAGATTTTGCAATTTAGACCGCGTTAGCCTGACACAAATTTTGGCGGCCAGACGGCGAAAAGTCGACCCTACAGCAATAGGGCGCACGCCAGCATCCTTCTTAGTGAGAGCAATGAGGTTGGCCCCATAGATCACTGGAGTCACTTCCTGGCAAACATCCCCCAGTAGCATAAGGTTCATCAGCTTAGTGATGCTTTTGATGAGGTGCTCTCCAATGACCCCTGTGCCGTGACTAGTGAGGTCTAAGAGATGCTGAGGCGAAATACCGTCCAGGCCGGATGCTGATCCCTTTGGAAAGGATGCGAGTGCTGCTGCTTTTACGTCTTGCTCAGTGGCATGGATACAGGCTGATGGATCGGAAGGAGAATCTACGAAAATGGGACTGGACGGGCCTGGGGGGTGTTTAGAGTGTAAAGCGGCTCCGGTCTCTGGTGTGTCAGGTGCTAGTGTATCATTTGAGAAAAGGAGACGTGTCGCTCCTTTTAAGTTGCCTTCCTGAATTTTCTCCTCGACCTTCTTAAAGAGATCATACTTGCCTCTACCAGGTCTGGAAACCTGATTGGGAGCGTGTATTATCGGCGATTGTATGTTATTTTTGATCTTATTTGTCAGGGAAATAATACTCTCATTGTGCTTTGAAACGTGGAAGATTTTGTAAGAGAAAGTTAGGAGATTAAGCCATTCTGATTCAGAATTGTTTCGAACACAGTTATTTATGGTGTCTGTAAGTGCTCGGGCAACTGTCGATCTTGCACCACGTGGAATGCGTTTGATCAGAGGGGTAGACTGCTTAAGTCGGCCGAGGAGTGTGTGTAGTGGTGTGGTTGAGTTGGACGCAGGTGAGGTGAGGTTTGCGGGATTTGGAACATGTATAATTGGAAGTACACACACCTTGTGAATACGGGTTTGGTGTATGTGTAGGCCCCTTGTGGTTTCAAATATTTTGTTGCATACACCACATTCCATTGGAGGCAACAGGCACAATATAAAAAGTAAGTACCTATAAAAAAGATTTTATAAAAACATTGTCACTATACTAGACTAAACTAAATTATTACTAAAAGCAATACAAAAGAATATAATAGGAAGTATACACAAAACTATTTGACACCAATGATATTAAACGTCAAAAGTGACGGCTTTCTTCTGTCCTGTCGTTGGCTTAGTAGCGAGCCGTAGCGAGCTGCGTCAACAGGTAGGTTCGTGATTGGTTATTGCAATGTAAGTGCCCTAACGACAAGAATCGTCGCTAGGGAAACCGATGGCGGCCTTGGCAACGGCGTCGTGTCAAGAAAAAGCCGTTGCAATTAATCGACGAAACAGGCTGTGGAGGGCAGGAGAACCAAAACCTCCATGCACACAAACGCAGCACCAATCACTCAGTAGCTTGTGCCTGATCTGGGGCTGCTCGTGAAATTCTTTAGCTGAGATATTATATTATTCCAGTTGGTAAGGTTTTGACATGTATAGAGCGTGACAGCTTCATTTATCAATCAATATAATAATTTGCTGTTTAATATTAATTTTCACGTAGCGATCAAAATACTTAGTGGCCCCTATTTTCTTTTGAGTATACAGTAAGCCCATATAAAGGAGAGTTACAAAATTTTGTGAGTTATATGAATTCACAGCGGTTTCAGCACTTTCGAAAAGTCAAATTACTTTATTATTATACTTATAGTATGTACCGAAAAGTGACAATATCGTTTGAGGCTTGATAATCACCGCACTGCTACTATATGTATCATTAAGTCAGCGTCGAATAAGAACATATTTTACTACTGGGGAGGACGTGACACGCACGGTAATGTGTTAGAACACACACTTAATCGCCATATACAAAACAACAAGTTATTACTCATAGCGCTAATGCTTTACGAAGTAATGGCCGAGTTACACGCGATGAAAGTTGAACAAAAATTAAACGTTGCATAAGTTTGATAGTACGCTTTATCTTTTTTTTTGATCTGTCAGTTAAACCTAAAGACTTGCGAAGTGTCGACTTAATTGTCAATGGATGCGGAGATTTTAAGTAAAAACCTGTTAAAAACAAAACATTTCCTTGTTTCGGAGAAAGTATGACGATGACGAATGTAGAGACTTTTTATTTCATATACTAGTATAAGCCCGCGGTTTGGCCCCCGTGGGAATACTAAGCGTCGCGCCTAGTTCCCCATCCAGCAAAAAAATCCAGGAATCGTTTCTTGTGCACCTTTATGATACTCAAGTTATATAGGTATTATGTCTACATGATTTCAAGTCTTTAGCTCTGGAGCTACCACTGGTGGTTTAGGCTGTGCACTGTCTGTCAGTCAGTCACTCACGTTACTATCACTTACCTATAGGTACCTAACAAAGATTTAATTGGGTTCTTTTGTTTCAAATATGTTGTGAAGAATGACGCTTAGCTGTTTGAGCTTTTTAATTCTAATACGTGGAAGTTGATAAGTGGATAGCTCATTATAGAGGCGCTAATGAGCCATTGATAAGGAACACCGGAACTTCTTGTGTATACAATTACTCAAGTCATGTTTTGAGGAAGTCAGCGAGTAGAAAAGCCATGGAAATGCTATCATAAAGTACCGTTAAATCGAATCACGGTCGTAGAGAATAATAACGTGTTCGTACCTGCTCCTTCTTGTGTCTAATCACGAGCTGGAAGTCGTAATCACATCAGGTAGATAGTGGTACCTACTTATACAGGTACCTCGAATTAATTAGGAGCCTTCTCTCGTGTGAAGTTTCGCCATATATGTTCCGGTTCTCAACAACATTTACTGTTGTGATGCGTGTTTGATCGAACTATCGTATAGGACTTATTTCTTTTAATTTTTATAGAATTGCCCTTATTGATTTGCATAAGGCTCTATTTTAAGGCCGTGTTCATATGCACCCGTTGTAAGCTTTTTGTCAATGTCTGATGGTTCTACATTCCCCGACAATCACAATAATGAACCCACTCCTACTTAATCCGTCTCACTCAATTCTCACTCAACTCATCCGTACCTACAACAATAAAACAAAACCTACTGACACAATTTTTCAGGGTTCCGTAGTCAACAAGGAATCCTTAACCCTTGTTTCACCATGTACGTCCATCTGTATGTCTGTCTGCGGCCAACGTTGTGACCATTTGACCAAATTAAAAACCTATTGAAATTATAGGTAGGTACTTGCAAGGACATTTTCGTAACTGTTACCTACTCCTGGCGTGTCCAGCATTTCCAAAAAACTTTTTTAAGAAATTCCATATTTGTTTAGCAGCACTATTTTAGGTACCTACTTTACTTACCTTTATTTACTACAGGCATATCGTCGGCAATATGGCGCCAGTAATCAACTATTAAATGCATGCGCAGGCGCCGCTCAGCGATTCCCAGCCCAGCTTTGCATTATTAAGAGCAGCTCGCAGAAAACAAATGCATTAAATACTTACGTTTTACATAAAACAAGAGAATACGTAAACAAGTGAATGCCGTTTAATAGATTACTAATGTATTAAGGGCTATTAAGCTGCTTATCCATCAGAGCTGTGCGAGGTATAGCTAAAGCGGCTTGTGAGGAATACGCAGCCTTAAAAATACTTGAGTCATTTGTTCGATGATAATTGATAACTTTCATTCATTTTCGACGTTAGTATGTTTCGATAGATTTTAGATTAAAACAAAATTTCCCGACTGCTTTTTGCTGACTATACTTGTATTGTTATCCAACAAAAAGTTATGAATACCAAATTACAATTCAATCCGACTGCTGGAAGTAGGTCAAAGATTTGATTTCACATCATACAGACAGAGCTCGTGACAGGTGAAACTAAATAAAAACTTGTAAAAGGCTCGTAATCAATCGCACAAAAGGAAAAACGGAACCCTTATAGGATCACTTTGTTGTCCGTCTGTGTGTCTGTCTGTCTCTCAAGACCCTTTTTCTCTGGAACGCGAGGAGGTAGCAGGTTGAAATTAATATCAAATAGTCAAACCTGCAGTCCCTTGCATGCAGCTGTGAAAAAGTCAAACTTCTAAGTTAAAGCAATCAAAAGTTACAGTCATTAAAAAAGTTTTTTCCATAATATACAAATTGCCGTACTAACCTAAAAGGGTACTTCCAGTTGCCCTAGAAACTTGAAATTTGGTATGAACGTAGCTCTTACAACACAACCACTCAGAAAAATCTCAAAATCTTAAATTTTTATGTCTGACTGTATCTATCACAGACCAATATAAAATGACCCCACACTACGTACATTTTGCTTAGGACTCTGCTAACACTGGACAACTTAAAACACTGGGGAAAAGCTGGAAAATCTTTGCACGGAACCCTCGGTGCGCGAGTCCGACTTGCACTCGGCCGGTTTTTTAGGGTTCCGTACTTCAAAAGGAAAAAACGGAACCCTTATAGGATTACTTTGTTGTCCGTCCATCTGTCTGTCTGTCTGTCAAGATCCTTTTTCTCTGCAACGCGTGGAGGTAGGATGCTGAAATTAATATCAAATACTCAAATCTGCGGTCTTTCGAGGCTGTGAAAAAATCAAGCTTCTAAGTCAACGCAATCAAAAGATACAGTCATTATAAAGGTTGTTTCCATACAAATCCGCGTACTTTGAAAACCTAAAGGGTACTTCCAGTTGTCCTAGAAACTTGAAATTTGGTATGAAGCTCTTATAGCACAACCACTCAGAAAATTCTCAAAATCTAATTTTTTTATGTCGGTCTGTGTATGTCACAGACCAATATACACTGTTTACCACTGCTAACGACATCTAGCGTCAAATAGGAGAACTTTGTGGATGACGCACTGGCTCGAGATCATTGACCTCTGGCTGACGTCGCTTGTTCGTCTACTCGCTACTAGATGGCAGTAAAATCCTAAGCAAAATGTAGGAACAGGGCTTTGCTAATACTGGACAACTAAAACACTGGGGAAAAGCAGGGAAATCTTTGTACGGTGCCCTCATGTGCGAGTCCGACTCTCACTTGGCCGGTTTTTTTTTTGTATGGACCATTACTGCCCACTGCACCTTAATCTAAATTTGCAACTTCGAAAAACTTTGACCTCGTCTTCGCTGCGTACCGTAAAACGCTAAAAAGTGCGAAGTTTTGCAACTTTTTTTACTTTTTGCACTAAAATTCAATAAGTGGGTATGTTTTAAGTTACTTTAATTAATGAATTCACACCGTACCGCAGCTCTATAACCAAGCTATGGCTGTGCGAAGATGGCCCATTTTTTCCGATTGACAATTTTATGTTTTGCTCTCGGACGGGACTTTCTTTTAATTATTTCGAGATATCTACAATTTTGTACATAAATAAATATTATTAGGTAGTTTCGGTTGCTAATAGAATAGTTATCTGATAGGCGTTGCCTATAAAGGCCATTTAACACACATTTGTTAGTAACCCTAGACCCTGAGCCTAGACCATAAATCAGCTATTATCCCACAGAAATATCAGACCTCAGTTCTATCAAATCAGTTATCGCACTACCTGCAGGTACCGACTTAATAAATCACTGCTTTCCACCGGTGCCAAATATTGCCCGGCCAATGAATGGGCCCTCCTCCTACCCCAGTCTCCGATCCACGCACATCAGTCACCTGGTCAGACTGTAATGGAAACCGCTACCTACGCTCCCTTCACTTGTAGGTATTATCGAATTACCTGCTGAACTGAAGGACAAACAACTATTAATAAACAAGTAAATACTGATGCAACTTATGTTATAAATAGTAGCAATTTAACTGCCGCTTGTTAATGTCCAGCGCGTTTAGGAAAACTATCTGTTATTCCAATAGGTTTTAGATTTTCTTCATCGTTTAGCTATTCCACAATCGAAACACAGTGTGTAAAGTTTTGTTCCTTTTCTAATAACTTTAAATTGTTGACTAGGTACACATTTTACAGTCCAAATGCCAGTAGGCACAATAAGAAAAAGTTAACTATGTGTAAAAATAAGTATTCACCACACCTGAGCTAAAAATACGCTGGCGAATAAACGTATTGCAACTGTGCAATGGATCCGATGCTTGCCTGAAAAGCCATGGCGTATCCAATATCCATCCTCCTAACTTCCATCCTTTATACACTTTATTATAGCGATGATAAATCATGATTCCATCTTGGCGTCCTAGACTAAATAAAGTATAGGTAACATAGAAACGGTTTGGCTAGATCAAAAGCCCTCATTACATGCCAATGATTGGCCTGAATAAGAACACAACAGTAAATGGGCGAGCGCACGTCCCGCCTGCGCCGGCGCCGCTTGTCGACGTAATGTATTGAGTATTTTAATTGCAACCGACCCAATATCGTGTCGTTTATAACCATTGAATTAATAGTTAAAATACGATGTCTGGTATCCAATCAATGAATGCATGCATAATACAGTGTGTAGTGCATTTGAACAGCAGTGTCTTGAAGACCTGGATGCTAAGCGGCGTATCCGCAAGACTCGGCCCAGACCCTCCTACATGTATGTATATGTACCTACAACTCAGCTGGGCAACTCTGTTGCGCATCATGTAATCGCATCTGCAGAACCAAGTTTGGTCTTGCGAGAGTTGCGAGCCGCATTAGAGCGTTTTACAATCTAAATATTCCAAACAATCGGTATTTGACGGAGTCGCTGTCTCCGGACACGGCGAAGAGGACTATAGGAGATTAGGAAGATGTGAGTTGCGTTTATGCTAAAGGTGTCATTGTGATCAAGAGAGTCACGTGATTGTTAGTAATCCACGTTACCGGTTTTCAGGATAATAGAAGACAATGGGGTGGATTCGTTTCTCACTGACTAAGTCAAGTAAAGTGAATAGTTTAGCTTCAATTTCTAACGGAACCCTATAGTTTCGCTGTATGTAAATCGCGTTAATTCAATTTGGGTGGCGGTAATATAATTACCATGAATTACGGGCGTCGAACGAATCATTGAGCATTAGCATGCGGTAGCCTAAACAATACTTGGTATGCGAAGTACCAGTACATACTGGTACTGCCCCGAACAAGTGTTGCCAGGTTTTAACTTTTGGTTATTTCATTTTTTTTCATTTACTACAGGCAAATTGGCAGCGCCTCTGGTGGCACGTGACGTATCCAACGCGTTTGCCAAATACCAATAAATAATAATTTGTCCATAGTTATTCAGACGTTAACGCGCACTCGATCTAGACGTTTTCTTGTGTCAAAAATTACACTACAGGTTCTGTTAGCGTTCACGCTTACATAATATTTCAAACGGTGAGCTAGAACGATATTACCCAAGTAACAACACTTGGTACTATAAAAGTGAACGTTTTAGAACGTGCTAATCAGTGTTCGTGATTAGTACTATAATGACGTTGTATACGTTTGAAGAACCCCAAATAGGCCCTAGTATTATCACTGAATTTTTCTAACTCACCGTTTGAAATATTACAATTAAATGGATAGGATGAAATATTACCTTAAAATATTAGGTACGCTTTTAACAGTCACGGCCCGGGAATAAACATTCGTCTTACAAATTCCTCCCCTTTTGGGAAGGCTCAAACCCAAAAACTAACTTCATAGTCAAATTCATTAACCGTTCAGCTATCCTAACTACTACCATAAAATTAAAATATGTGTACGTATTTATTTGTTTGTTCCTCGTATTTTTGATATCGGCTTGGCAACACTGCCTCGAAGCTCCAAGCGCAGTTTTGGCACAAGGCCGCCACTAAACTTTTGCAACGGCCAGCAATCACAACGATCGGCCCAGACAAGAAATCACCATAATTTTACACGTTTCTCTTGTGGCTATGCCCGTAAATTACCTCTAGCATGTAATCGCGAAATCTTTTCCGACATAAATCTCAATTAATTACCAGTTTTATCCTGTATGACAAAATTACTCGGCTAATAGATAGCACAGGTTTAAAGTTAATCTAATGTTCACTAAATTAGCTTAGGTATCCCGCGCTGCGACATGTCGACCTATCGTTAAGTGTTACTGTTATGTACGTAAGTCGCGGGTAGTTGTAAATGTAAACCATGCAGATCTACCCGACACTTTTGGAAGTTAGTAATAAATGGCGATTTTCATGATACGTGCCTTTCCCTTCGAATAACCTGAAATCAGTGAAAATCCGGAACATAACAGTGGCGACGAGTGTGTTTTGTTGATATTAGATCAACATCTTTAAGTGCGGTACAAATAACTGTCGAAATGTCGATTTTTGGTAGTGTTCCGGTATTCGACTGCAAGTCCGACGAGTGGGTGGTGCATAAGGCACAATTATCTAACTTTTTCTTGGCGAATGGAATTAACGACACTTCCGATGTGTCGGGCAGTAAACGACGAGCTATTTTTCTGAATTGCATGTCACAAGATTCGTATCGGCTCACGCGAGATTTACTTTACCCTCTCACACCTGAAGAAGTCAGCTACAACAACATCGTAACAACGCTCGACACCCATTTCCAACCAAAAAAATGTGTTTACGCAGAGCGACAAAAGTTCTATTCAGCTAATAAGGAAGGTCATGAATCATTGGCTGAGTACGCGGCGCGGCTAAAGGGATTAGCTTCGGATTGCAGTTTCGGCATAGCACTCGAGATGTGCCTAACTGATAGATTTGTGTTAGGGGTAGACTCCCCAGCTGTTCGTGAAAAACTGTTTCGCGAGAAGCATGACAAGCTGAACTTGTCAACGGCGTTAGAATTGGCATGTGCCGTGGAGAGTGCTCGACGGGTGCTAGCTGGGAGTGAAAAGTGTCCTAGTGAAATGGCAGCGGCGGTGAAGCCCGAGCCCCTGCTGTACGCCGCGGCCGGCCGCAGCGGCAGGCGCGCGGCGCCGGGAACTCGCGGGGGCCCCGCGCAGTGCTTCGTGTGCGGCGGCAAGTCGCACGCCCCCGCCGACTGCGGTTATCGTCATTTAAATTGTGACAATTGTGGTGTTAAAGGACATTTAAAAAAAATGTGTAAAAGTAAATTTACTTTAGAAAAGTCGCACAGTAAGTCGTTCAATAAAAAAAGAGGCAAGGACTGGCGTAATTATTATATACGAGACTCTAGTGATAGTGAAGATTATAACAACTGTACCCCTTTTAATAATATCAGGTGTCTACAAGATAAACCTATGGCGGTGGAGGTGAGCGTGTTTGGCATCGGTTTTAGCATGGAGGTGGACTCGGGCAGCGCTGTGTCGGCGATGCCGGCAAAGGTGTGGCGAAGCCATTTCTCGCACCTGCCTCTCGGTAAGTCCAATAAATGCTTACGTACGTATAGCGGTTCGGTGTTGACGCCGGTGGGCATGTGCACGCTTCCAGTCTCGTACAATAATGTGACACACTGTCTCAACTTTTATGTAATAGAACATGGCCCAGTATCACTGTTAGGCCGGGATTTTCTTTCAAAATTTAATTTAGCTTTTGTGGCCCTTAATTATTGTGCATCAAATAACGACAGCAAATCAGTTTTAGCGAAATATGGGTCATTATTTTCTGGTAACCTTGGCACATTTAATAAATACAAGTTGACGTTGCATTTAAAGGAAGATTCGATTCCAAAATTTTTCAAAGCCAGAACCGTGCCATTTGCTTTGAAAGATAAAGTGAGTGCCGAATTAGATAGGTTGGTGAGCGTAGGTATTTTAAGACCGGTTACCTATTCGAGGTATGCCTCGCCGATCGTAGCTGTTCTAAAGAAAAATAACGACGTGCGGTTATGTGGCGATTATTCCGTGTCGATTAATAAGGATCTGAAAGTAGATACATATCCCTTACCCAAGATGTCCGAACTGTGCGCGTCGTTGCACAATGCGCGTTACTTTAGTAAGTTGGACTTATCAAACAGTTACAATCAGTTTCTGCTGGATGAAAAGTCCCAAGAGTACACGTGCATCAACACTCACAAGGGGCTCTTCGTGTACACTCGGTTAGTGTTTGGGTTAGCGAACGCCCCCGCACTGTTCCAGCGTGCTATGGTACAACTCCTACAAGGAATCGAGGGCGTCGAGGTTTTCATCGATGACGTGCTCATAGCAGCCCCGACGGAGCAGTTGCACTGGGAACGGGTTGACCTGGTACTCAAAAGACTGTTGGACGCCGGCCTTATGTTACAAAAAAATAAGTGCTCCTTTTGTCAGGACAGGGTCGAGTACCTGGGGTTTGTTATCGACAGCGAAGGTATTCATAAAAATCCTGATAAAATAAAGTCGATATCGGAATTGAAAATTCCACAAAATACAAAACAATTAAAGTCCTTTTTGGGGTTAATAAATTTTTATAGGAACTTTATTCCGAATGCAGCTATGCTATTACAGCCCCTCCACAAGCTGCTAAGGAAAGAAAGCAAATGGATTTGGTCAGATGAGCAACAGAAGGCTTTCGATGAGGTAAAAAAAGAATTAAGTTCATCTCGGATATTGGCTCATTTTGATCCGCGACAGACGCTTGTGTTGACGGTAGACGCTGCACCTGGCGGGCTGGGCGCAGTGCTGTCGGTGCGTTATAAAAACGGAAGTGAACGGCCACTCTGCTACGCATCACGAGCGCTGAACAAAAGTGAAAAATCATACAGCCAAATCCAAAAGGAGGCGACTGCCATAGTTTACGGGATAAAAAAATACCATCAGTACCTTTATGGCCGTGCTGAGCCGTTCATCCTAAGAACTGACCACAAGCCTCTGTTATCAATATTTTCTCCAGACAAGGGGATACCTCAGATGACCGAGTCTAGGTTGCAACGCTATGCCATATTTCTTGCTGCATATAATTACAGAATTGAATTTGTAAGCAGCGAAAATAATGTAGCCGACTATTTGAGTCGCTTCCCCGTGGAAGCTGAACCCGAAATAGGGGAAGGCGGGGAGCTGGTGAGCTATGTCAACGCATTGGTGGCCGCCGGCGCGCCTCTTCCTGCTTCTCTGAGTGAGTTGCAAGAGGCGACGGCTAATGACGCAACACTGTCAGCGGTGTTGGCTCACGTGGCCAAAGGGTGGCCTAAAAAAGTACGCTTCGAATTGCTGCCGTACCGACGGTGTCAACATGAACTACATGTTGATAAGGATTGTCTCATGAGGGGACATCGAATTGTGGTTCCCGAAAAGTTCCGAGCTGGTGTATTGCAGGAACTACACGCTGCACACCTTGGCGTCGTAAAAATGAAATTGTTAGCCCGGGAGCGTTGCTGGTATCCGGATATTGACAAAGACATCGAGAGCGTGGTAGCAAACTGTAGTCGATGTATTGCAACTTGGCCCTCTCCTCCCAAAGTCCCAATCGAACCCTGGGAATGGCCCAGGACGGTATTTGAGAGGGTACATTTGGATTTCCTTGGCCCGTTTCATGGGAAAACTTACTTGGTGCTAATTGACGCACATAGCAAATGGCTCGAATGTGTCGAGGTACCAAATTTAATGACCCAAACTTTAATAAACCAGCTACAAAAAATATGTTCACATTTTGGTTACCCCAAATACATCGTAACGGATAACGCAAAAACATTTATCGCGTCGGAATTTGCACACTTTTGCACAGCTCACAGCGTCAAGCATATCTTATCACCTGTATATTTTCCTCAAAGTAATGGACTTGCCGAGAACGCGGTGAGAACTTGTAAGAAGTTCATAACAAACGCTTTAAAAGACGGCCCGGTAAAACACCTAAACATTAATTTAGACCACTATCTTTTTCATTATAGGAACACGCCACATTGCACCACTGGCGTGTCACCGGCATCGTTAATGTTTGGTAGAAGCTTAAATAGTAAACTCGATTCAGTGTCAGTTCCAAAAGTCTCGCTTATTCAGTCTGGTAGTTTAGTATTAAGCCGGGTAAAAAAGAACCAAGATCGGCAAAGGAAATCTTATGGCGGCCAGCCAAGAATATTTTCTGTAAATGACAGGGTTTGGACTAAAGATTATCGCGGCAACCCCGCGAAGCCGAAATGGATCCTCGGCGTCATTATAAGTCGCGTAGGACGGGTGTTATATGATATTGCGGTTGAGGACACTCAGATTGTTTGGAGACGGCACGTTAATCAAATGACAAATGCAAATTCTTTTGGCCATCAAAATAATTCACTGCCATGGTCATACCAAGATTATGGTACTGACACGTTACATTCTAGTGACCCTTCCGACATAGCTACCACGGCGCCACCGGCCGTAAATCAGGCGACCCCGCCCGGCTCTCCCGGCGCCACCACCATCGAAGAAGCCAATGACAAATTCAACACCCCTCCAACTTTTAGCAAAACTGAAATAGCTCCACCGCCTCAAGGAGAGTATCGCACTAGGTCAGGCCGATGCGTAATCCCTCTCAAGCAATATAGGATTTAATGTTTTAAGTTTAGCATACAAATAATGCATGCTCATTATACAAACAAAAGTATTTTGATATTGTTATTTTAGGTATTAGTGTTAATTTTCCACTAAATGTTTACTGTAAATTGATGCATTGTTTGGGGGAGGAAGGATGAAGTAGAATTCATTTGATGATGTAAATACTATTTGTTTTACCATGAAAATAACATGGAAGAAGACTGGCATACTTATTAATTCACTTTAAGGTATTGCCATGTGATCTGTGATCATCAGTTTAATCTTGTTAATCAGAATATTAAAAATAAGCATGTTTTCATCTTGTGGTGGAGGAATGTTATGTACGTAAGTCGCGGGTAGTTGTAAATGTAAACCATGCAGATCTACCCGACACTTTTGGAAGTTAGTAATAAATGGCGATTTTCATGATACGTGCCTTTCCCTTCGAATAACCTGAAATCAGTGTAAATCCGGAACATAACAGTTACTTAATTTTAAAGGTTTACTTGGAAGCTTTTATTTTATAGTGAAATAAGCGTATAACTCACGTATGTCAGTCGAGTATGCCCGACATGCTTGGGACTAATCCATAGTCCTTCCTCTGGGAGACATACTTAAACTGACATACGTCATTGATACGTTTATTTGATTACTAGCTTTTGCCCGCGACTTCGTACGCGTAGACAATAACGTAAGTACCTAATACAAATACTGGTTTTTAACGGAAGATGGTGATGTTGCTGTTTTTTTGTCTGTGAACCCAATGGAACTACCTACCTACTTAATTAAATGTTGAAAACTACTATACTTACACCATTAACATTCTACATACAGTTCTTGTCTGTCATGACTACCTATTTTCGCAAAAAATCCCGGAGGATAGAAATAAGTAAATTATACATTTAGACCCATTAAAAAATCTTTCACTAATAGAAAGCTACACTCTTTTTCTGATTGACATTAGGCTAGTTTATCTCGAAAAAGTGTAAGTATTAACGTTCCCGCGGGATAGACCTACGTATTTTAAAAAATCAATCAAAATGACAATCAGAGACAGTGTTATAGCTTCCTATTAGTGTTTTTTTTTAAAATCAGTAACGAAATTGAATTCACTTATTTCTATCCCGCCTTGAATTTTGCATTTTAACTCTTTAGATCGACTTAATAAAAAAACTTTCACTTATAGAAGCTACCAGTTCTTGACTGATATTGGCTACCTATTTTTCCTCGGGAAAATGCATAAGTTTCAGATATTACCCCCTACAAAAAAAGAATGAAACAAAGTTTAGGTATTTCCCTATCCCGTGGGAATTTCGAAAAATCCCGTCTTAGTACACCTCTAAGATCCTTAAGAAATATATCTGTAAACTTTCAAGTCTATATCCGCTAGTCAGTTATTATGAAAATAATACTATTCTAATAGGTCTTTATCCCGTGGAAATTACGGAAAATCATGAAAACCGTTTTTTGCTATCATTGTTACCTACTTGCATGCCAAATTTGAAATATCTGATAATTATCCTTCCTTGGTACACCTCTATGATACTCTAGGTACATTTATGCCAAATTTCAAGTCTCTAGGACCAGTAGTAAATTTCCATTATTGTTAAGGGATCATAATTCCTATATAATTATTGTGTTTAATATTGTATTAAATGTACGTAGGTACCAGTTTTCTTTCTAGTGAGACTATTTAACCATCTTCCAAATCTGAAAGAATAAACTTTCTCGATATTCCATACTCTCTTGAAAAACTTGAAATACGATTTGCCTACCACAACTCTCAAAAAGTCCGGTTCATTTTCTATACTCAAATGGTAACCATTTGAGTATAGAAAATGAACCGAATTCGTAAAATCACAAGAAAAGAAATTTTCAATCAAAGTACCTACCTAATCAAACAATCAAAGTAAGAGTCCAGCAATTGCTATTTATTGCAACATATTACATCCGAGTCATTATTAATATATTTTACTTAATTAAATACTCAATAACTAACTCAATTCATTAATTTCCTTACCCCTATTTTATAATAGTTTCACGACTAAAATTTTTCCATTGAAATTTATACTAAGTTTGCTTTAGTTAATAGTTAGTTCTCCTCTTATTTTCATCATGGTGGAATACAACAAATGATCACTATTTTGTTACTAAAAGCTATTAAATTAATATCATTTAGGTACATCACTTTAAATAAATCGAAACTTAGTGCGTTATTGTTATTTACAGTATTTACATATTCCCGCCGTTATTTTTTTATTAAAAAAGTATATTTTTTCTTTTTAATACTACCAAGCTATTTAAGACATTGATAAAAATGTTAAATTTCGAATAGAATGCCTGCATACAGCCACCGATTTGGCTGAATGAGACATGTCACTTAATGTTTCCATGGTCTATTTTACTTTTTAAAAAGTTAGTAAAGTAGTGTGCTGATAATGTGAGCTTGGCCTAATGAAAAAAAAAATGGTGTGACAGCCATGACAGCTGAATCAGCTGTGATGTCTATGGTCAGTTTCAATTATAAAAAAATATGTACTTAAGTAACTTTAAACAATAATTTAGGTAAATAACATGAAATGAAACGGGATAAAAAGTATCCTATATATTATTCCAGGTTGTAAACTATTACGATGTCAAATTTCATTCCAATCTGTCCAGTGGTTTTTGCGTGATGCCTCCACAAACAAACATACAAACAGACAAACAGATAAACAGATAAACAGACAAACAGATAAACAGACAAACAGACAAACAGACAAAAAAATCAAAAAAACAGTTTTGTGTTCTATTCATTATTCCACGCAACCCAAATTTATTTTTGTAAATATCTTAAATGTACAGACGCGGGTCTACGATTTTATTATATGTATAGATGATTTAATCTCACGGTAGTTTCATGTTAAAAGTTAAAAGTCGTCAAATGTAGGGTACTTAGCACTATTAGCCGTCGGGTATTTGACTACGAAAATTAGGACAAGTCCGAAATACATGACGGGCTAAATTCGACTTATATACGTAAGTGATCCATTTATTTCGCTATGATTGAGTCTCATGGTAGTTTCATGTCAAAAGCTTATATTTTCATGCGCTTTTCTTTTCAGCTTGCGTGTAGATTTCGAGTTGTAGACTTTGCATATTAGTCTTCAAGTTCTCTATCGCTAGAAAAACAATAATGCCTAATTACCTATGACATCACATAAAATTAAGTGCCAACATAACAATGAATGAAAAAGGCTGGTGACTATGATGATAACAATGAATGTTGTTCGCGTTGTACCGCGGTATGCGGTATCACTTGCACGGGTGTCGAATACAGCGCCACGCTAGTTTGATTTCTGAGCCCCAAGTACGAGTATTCGAATCCTGCGTATGTATAGTAATTGTTATCGCATAACCATTGAAAAAAAACCATATTAAATTTGAGTGCCAAATACGCTCACGGGCGGCGCTTTTCCAAACTCTCGATAATGCTCCACTCGACTTCATTATATGCAGCATTCGAATACCGTGCTCGAGGCTCAGAGGGTCGAGCATGACTTTACGAATGCTGAGTAACGTAAAATCGAATAGTAAACGTTGTCGAGTTTGTATGACGTTTGGAACAGCGCCCGCCCGTAGGCGTATTTGGAACTAAAATTTTGTATGATGTTTCTCGATCTCGATACGTAACCGTAACTCGTAACCGTAACGTCGTGCTCAACCCTCTGTGTCATGTCGTAGAGAAATTACATTTACGGATAATTCCGCTTGAATTTGCTGTCTTTAGACAAAACTCCGCCTTACAGAAAACCTTCAGAAGGTCCTAAGTATCTTCGCTAGTAGAATAATTTTCAAAATGAGGATAATCTGCGAATAATTTTGATTTGACCTTCGACGTTAAAAATAATGTGACTCGATTTTTTTCCGCTCTTATCAGAGTCACATCCTCCGGATTACAGTGTATCAGACCAACGTCCGCTGTCCTAAATGTCTGCAAAAACAATTAGTGTTTCCACTGCAGTGGAGGAGTCCATGCTGCAGACCATGTTGTTCTTCTGGTTGCTGGCCCTGACGGCCCTGAGTGCCCAGGGAACTGATCTGAAGTGTAAGTAAGACTGTTATTTAACTTAGACCGATTTTTAGTATAGGTTGGACGATTCGCATTTCTACTTTTGTTTAATGCACGAGTTAATAGTGCTCCAGATAGCGACAGGTGTAAAATGTAGAGCTTAAATTTTGCTTAGTTAATACGAATCCTCTTTTAATTCAAATACAGTTTTGTTTTTAACCGACTTCAAAAAAGAAGGAGGTTCTCAATTCTTCGGAATATAATTTTTATTCTTAATTCATTTTCTGATAATATTCATAAGTATTATAATAAGTTACTCGTCTGGATTTAAGTATTCTATTTTTACCTTGAACAAAATGTTAACTTATTGTTATTCTGTAACTGCCTTCGAGATCCAAAAACAATACTGATCAATCTGACCGTTTAAAGGAAGTCAAAATAAACATTCAAGGCATGCGCACGTAATCGCAGGCAATATGTTAGTATTGTAATGTTGAACATAAATATACGTAAAAACAGTTTCTAAATATTGCTCTATGTTTAGCACAAAGTCGCATCTGAGAAACGTTATTTTTTGTCAAGTGCTTATTTAGACACAATTTCGAATAAGTACATCATACTGAAAAGGTAACATGTAATGTACCTACCTCTATGATCGACGAGCGTGCTTTAGAGAGTCCATAAAACCGCGGTAAATCCCGATCGCCCATCGGTCACACCCTTGAGTACAGCTACTCCAACTAAATTAGCTCACCGTCGGCGCTGGTGGGGATGCGCTCCCCCGTAACGTTCCTGTGCATAATTAGGTACCTTCCTTATCAATGGTTGCGTAGAAAGGAAAAAATCTAAAACTTGGTAGATTTGTGGGTTTCGTTGACATAAAAATTGTATACCTAACTGGAAGACGGTTTGAAAGGGAGCATTTATATATTTTTTTATTTTCCCCACTTTATTCATTTTCGCAGCTTCGTTCGTCGGCGAGGCGTGGGAAGACGTGCTCTCTGAGGGCGGACTACATATCGGCAGCGGCAGACACAAGCGCTTCGTCGAGCTCAATGGGAACCAGGTGCGCTACTACTGGGGGACGACTACGAAATTCGAAAATCGAAGTTCGTATAGTACCGTCCCGCTCGCTCTCGTATTAAATCATATTAGCGTGAGCGGGACGGCACGACACGAAGTTCGAATTTTGCACTTCATAGTTTAGGGCCTGATCCCGTAGCATAAGCTATTGTTGATTTATGGAAATGTTACACGATTCAAAGTAAAAAAAAAGACAACAAGACAATTATCATTAAGAGTACTTACTCGCGATCATGTTCTTCCTACTATAGTAAAATTATTTAAGAGGTAACACTAGCAGCCGTTTCCATACAAACGTATTCCCCTGTTTTCTCGCTGGATAATGTCATTAGAGAAAATATTTTTTTACCATTAAATCTGTCTCAGTCACTGGCATGCCCCTATGTTTTGTTTTTTCTCATTATTCAGATAAAAGTCAAAAGTCAGAGAAGTCAACTACTTAACCTAACCTGCTGGAAAAATTTCGAGCTCCGCAATCGGGCTCCGTGGCAGATGTCTTCTCCGCGACAAATATTTGTTTTGAAGAGAAGGTGGGCTGCTTGCTCACTGCGCTTTCTTACTGCGTTCAGTATATTATGAAACAAGGTCGACGGAGCTCCGCTACGCGGAGCTCCTATTCCGCCTTATTGAGGCGCTTCGCGCCTTGACGAAATTATTTAAAATAGTGACCATAATAAATCATTTTGTAATTTTTTTCCTAAGTGTCGGGACCCCTTTTGCTATACCTTAATCCAAGCGGTTCACTAGAATCCAACATTTGCACTACACTCGACTCTTCAGACGGCGGAGCGGTGGAAAACGAGGCCTTGAGCTTCGGGAACACCATGTAGTCACTGAGTACCAACAGGAGTGCGAAAAAAAACGATCTTAACTGCGGGTACAGACACTGACTGACAATGAAAGAAACATGACAAAAAAAAACAAAACGGCGTCTGTCGCGATTCGTTTCACGTATTTTACGGATTATTATTGCATTTTTGCATAATTACCTACTTACCAAAAATACATTTTATAAATATTTATTGACGTTTGTAGATTCAAAAGCAATAAGTTTGATTTTATTAGTATGTATAGAACAGTTGAATCTAAATATCTTTTTGAAATTTTGAAAACACTCTTGTTACAATCACAGCGAAAAACGGAACACACCGTTTCTTTGCCGACAAAATGCCACGTTGTCTCTGCCCCCCGACTACGAAGTGCAAAATTCGAACTTCGTATCGTGCCGTCCCTCTCAAGCTAATACTATTTAACACGAGAGTGAGCGGGACGATACGATACGAACTTCGATTTTCGAATTTGGTAGTATGGGGGCTGTTGACTGCGTAATTGAATTTGTTTTTAAGTAAACTTCTTTTTTTTTCAGTAACTATTCGTTTCCGCAGCTTGAAACTTCGAGAAATTGTTATTTATTATTAGATCTCTCTCCAGAAAAAAAATGAGCCGCGAACTCGGCGGCACATATTGTACATATGAGCCGATACATTTTTTAAATAAATATTCGTTAAAAGTTTAGGATTTGCAAATGCAACAAAATGTGAGGGCAATATATTAGGTAAAATAATAGTAATCGCGTGACAAACATAAGTACCTACAAAAAAACATACAGTCAAATTGACAACGTAAGGAGGAAACTTCTTGAAGTCTGTTAAAAATGTTAGGAACGAGTGAGCGGTGATAATAAAGACGCGCGCGAGTGCAATGTGAGTACGAGGGTGGTATGATAAGTAGTGAGCCTACCCAAGAAAAAAATAATTTATTTTTATTTTTTGTTTTTATTTTTCTACGTAGTCCCCTTTCAAAAGTATGCACTTATCCCAACGCGTCTCCAACTTCTTTAAGCCCTCCAAAAAATATGTCTTCGGAAACTCTGCAAAATACTCCTCTGTGGCCTCTATGATCTCTTCATTTGACATGAAGCGTTTGCCTCCGAGCCAAGATTTCATGTTTGGGAACAAGGAGAAATCGCACGGGGCTGAATCTGGCGAATAAGGAGCGTGCGGCAGTATTTTGTAGCCCAATTGATCCAGTTTGGCCTTGACGATGTGAGATGAATGGGCCGGAGCATTATCCTGGTGAAATAACACTTTTTTGCGGGCTAATCGGGGCCGTTTTTTCTTTAATTCTTCATCAAATCGAGACAATAAATCAGAGTAATATTGCCCCGTGATCGTTCTTCCCTTCGCTAAATAGTCAGTGTGGATAACTCCTTGGGAATCCCAAAAAACGGTCGCCATAACCTTCCCGGCCGACGGAACTGTTTTTGCTCTTTTTGGAGCATTTTCGCCGGGGCAGGTCCACTGCTTGGACTGTTGCTTTGTTTCGGGAGTATAGTGGTGGATCCACGTTTCGTCCACGGTAACATAACGCATAAAAAAGTCTTTCGGATTATGTTTTAATAGTGCCAAACACTCTTTGGAAGTGGCTACACGATTCTGCTTATTTTCTTCTGTTAGCAAACGCGGTACCCATCGGGCCGATAACTTCCTCATTCCCAAATGTTTATAAACGATATTTTGTACACGCTCCAGTGACAAGCCACATACCTCAGCTACCTCCCGCAACTTCAGTCTACGATCGTTCATCAACATATCACGGACTTTGTTGATGTTTTCCTCCGTGGTAACCTCATTTGGACGTCCTGGGCGGGCCTCATCAAACACAGATATTCTTCCATTTCTGAACTCATTATACCAACGCTTTACTGTGGCAATAGAAGGCGAAGCATTGCCATATACGGTATCTAACTCAGTTTTAATTTCATCACGCGTTTTCCCCTTCAAAAACAGAAAGCGAATCACTGATCGATATTGTTCTTTTTCCATTTTACACAAACAATGCCACTCGTTCTGTTTAAAAAACTATAAGTCATGAAGTAATTGACGGAATCATTTGAAACTGTAAATTTTCCCGAGTCCAAGATGGCGGATGTGGGCAAAGACATTTTTAATATTCAGCCAAACCCCGTAGCTTCAAGGTACATTACTTATCATACCACCCTCGTACATTATTATTATTCGGAGTTCGGAGCTTCGCACGCACACGACAGCTTACGCTTACATCGGCATAGCGGGCTGGCGCCACCCAACGGCGAGAGAAGCGATGGCAATAGTTTACTAAAATACCTATTTTTGAAAAGTCTCTCCCGTAGTGTTTCCTCTTAAGTCGAAGCAAATAAAGCGTTTTATGATTTCAAAACAAACGCTAGGGGTTTAGAAACCGTACATAATATAATAATGTCTTCACCGTTTAAACGCTTACACGACATACCTACTCTAGGTAGTCTATCGTTGGATTTAACGGTAACAGAAGCTGTATTTGTGTATGAACTTTTCCCAACAGTACGGAAACCTGATCTTTTAGATTAAAAGTTAAAACGCCAAGGGAATGCCATATGGCGCCAACATACTAGCTTTTGTCACGGACATATATTATAAGCGTTAATGCGATAGCTCGCCAGCATTTTTTTCACAAAAACTGCAGGTGCTCGTTGATTCAGTAATAGCCTATTCACTCTAGCCTTGAACTAGCCCTAGATTCTATACTTATGTCCGGAAATACAGACGAATGGAAGCGAATTCTATTCTATAGCAGTATTCAATGGCATGTTATTTTTATAACATTCATTAAACTACCGTGAGAGTCAATGAATCAATCATAAACGGATGTATAAGTACTGCGTGTGTACGTTGCGCTGCTGCAGAATCGTGTGCTCCCAGAGTAAGGACTACGTATTAGTCCATGTGTAACATGTCCGATTCTGAACTCTAAACCCTAACTCTTTGTCTAAACTCGACTCACGTGTATAAGTGTGCTATAAGTAACTATTTCACTATTGTTTGTATTTTGTATTTGTGTCCCAGCCTAATGTCCCGTACCAAGCGTGCACGCTCCCCGGGGGCAAAGGCGGACACTGCCGCCACTTGCACCACTGCGTGATGGAAGAATTCAGACGTGACTTCACTAAGTTCATGGATTACCTGTGCATTATCAAACGCACGTGAGTACGCTTTTTTGTTCTCTTCTTCAATCCAATTCCACTCAATGCTGAGAGCGCTGTTCAATATTAATGTACCTACCACATGTACTTGCCTAGTTATTGGATAGCACAGCATAACGAGACGCAATATCCTATCCTATGCCAAATTCGTTAACCGGTCAATCATTGTGCCAGTGTGGCACTTTAGGCTAGTTTAACATGTGTGCACAAAACTGCTAAGGACTCACAAAAATGCTAATAATGTATGTATAAGAATTGTCAATAAAACCTTCAAAAGAGTAACTAACTGTTCTAGGGTTTGCTCCGCGACGCCTGCTTTCACACACTCAACGTCATTGCTGTTTTATGCAGATTACCTTAGTTGACAAGCCATATTTGGCATTCAATAATAATAAAACACAGGGATACATAGTTTTGTGTATGTAAAATAAAATGTGTACTTAGAACTACCATAAGTTCGAAAGTACTTCAATAGCGTTAAGGTTAAAATAGTAATTACATCTAGGTCAGGGCTCACTAACGGTTACACGTAAATCAGAGTCAAAACAATCGTGGTTAACGTCTTAACTGGCACCTTTGTTAGAACCCCTGCGTGCTAATGGATATTTGACCTCAATGAGCTAAAGACAGGGAGTGTATTGCCCTTTTCCGGTCTCATAGGTTGTTGGGTCTAGATCCCTAGTGCACGTTAGAGGGGTATCCAGACTTGATGGTTCCTTCAATAAGACGCGGACTGTATATTTAAAGGATTGTAATGATCGACTATAAAACAAACAATAACAATGGTTGTCGCGGCGCGTACAAGATAGAGTAGCGTACGGTCCGGGTGAGCGTAAGCGAAGTGTGTTGCGATGCGATACGTCGGCGGCGGTCGGCTTGCGTCCGCGCTCCCCCGCGCTAACGTCGATGCGGCCTGGCGATGCGGGCGTCAGGCGCCTGGTCTCAACATAGGTGATAATGTGTAGTATGAAACTATGTCATAAGGATGCTGGGAGAGTAGTATAAAAATTATCCACGCTATGTCGTGTCAACACCAGGCTAAATATTAAATTGCCGTAGATAAAGATTGATTACACTTTAGCAATGAGGTTCATAGAACGGGGTTCCCTCTACCTTTGAAGGATTTGCTGAATTGTAAGCGCATACCTACTTCAAAAATTAAAAGACAAAGCTTCAAGACAACATCTTTTTTTCCTACAGGTCTATCGGAGTCTGCTGCCCAGATACTTTGAACCAGGACCAGGTGGAGGGCTTGGCTGGTGACCTTCCGGCGTCAGCTCCCCTCGAGGAGCCCAACGAGGCTATACTAAAGATCACAAAGGCTGAGAACAGAGGTCCGTAGGCATTGCGAACTCTTTGCTCCGTTTTGTGCTTAGTGCCAATATATTTGTAATAAATTGGTGAAAATATTCTCAATGTTTTATTTGTGGCTTAATTGGTCAACCAATCTCGAGTTACTTATATTCTCTTTTTCACAAAGTGCAACGTCTTGTTTATTCATAGTTTTGTTAGTCACATCTAATTCCGCCATTAGTTTGAGTCAATAAGTATACGTAACTATACTTATACGCGAGTATAGTGTGTATGCAGAATCATTTTAAAGCTATACTAGATAATGGAATCACTAACACATATCACGTAACTAACGGGTAATGAAAACGGATGACAGAAACTAAGTAGTAATCAAAATCATGACAAAAGTTTATCACATAACCGACTCTACATTCCAAATGTTTCTGAACGATCGAGACTTACGAGCATAAACCGTTGGGGTTATAAACCAGCTACTGCTTGCGGCATTGTGTTGATTGAAGGTCCCCTTTCAGCGAATTTTTATTTTTGCTAGGATGTGGTCTTAGCACCCGTTCAAGCGGGCGCATGGTGGGCGCGCGACCAGCCAACCCTCGCGAATGGCCGTGGATGGCTTCCATCACCCCCGAGGGCTTCGAGCAGTACTGCGGCGGCGTGCTCATCACTGACAGGCATGTGCTCACCGCGGCACATTGCACGAGAAGGTAGTAAAGCTAAGCTAAGCCAGATATGTTCTAAGTTCTTAGTTTTAGTTTAGATAGTTGAAATTCTTCTGCATCCCTGGTGCACACTTGATGTAAGTATTCGTCGGGGCTTATCAAAATCTAGCACTGGACAGCGCAACTCGATATTGTTCAACAAAGATGTTTCAAAACTCTCCCATCCCTTTCATTGTGAGAGAAATGTGCTGATGATGATGATATTTTAGAAGAAGTCGTCGAACTGGGACACTACCTATGTCATCATCTTGACCTTGGTTCAGATGATCTTTATCGTTCTTTACGTTATCTCGGCGCATGTAGAGTGTCAATAATTCTAAACATAGTCCCTTCGCAGATGGAAAGCTGAGGAGCTCTACGTCCGCCTCGGCGAGTATGATTTCGACCGCAACAACGACTCGCGCTCTTACAACTTCCGCGTGGTCGAGAAGCGGCAGCACGAAGACTTTGACATCTCTAACTACCATAACGACATAGCCATCCTGAAGCTGCACCGCCCGGCCATGTTTAACACGTACGTGTGGCCGATCTGTCTGCCTCCGATGGGATTGTCGGCGGTGAATCAGACGGCGGTTATTATTGGTAAGACAGCTACTTACGAGTAAGTACTTCAGTAATTTCTTAAGGGCTTATTCCGTGCCAAGCATATAGAAAAACGGTTAGTAGACGTTTCCGACACATCATCATTTCATAAAATTATAGAGTCATATAAGCTGTAGGTAAGAGTCAAAATTAATCTCCAAATAAAAATGAACATAAATAACATCCATAACTTAATTGTCACTGTTAATTTTGTTATTCCTCCAGGCTGGGGAACACAATCGTACGGTGGCCCTCACAGCAATATATTGATGGAGGTAGCTGTGCCGATCTGGGAGCACGCACGTTGCATTGAATCTTTCTCGGATTCTGTGTTCGAGGAGAATATCTGCGCGGGCGGCTATGAAGGAGGCAGGGATGCTTGTCAGGTACCTAGACTTACAGCAACTTAACTAAATTAATACCCACGAGTAAACGCAGCTCAAAGGAAGAACAAAATCTATTTAGGCTGGCTAGTCATAAAGAATTCGATATCAAAATAAAATTAAACAAGTATTAGTTTATGCCCTTTGATATCTATCGAACATGACTCCTTTGCCATTTCTTTTTTTTATACGACGAGGAAGGCAAACGAGCAAGTGGCTCACCTAAGTAAGTGATCACAACTGCCCATAGACACCCACAATCCCGGAGGGTTTGCAGATGCGTTGTCAACCTAGAGAGCTAAGATGGAATGCCTCTTGTGCCCGTAATTACACCGGTTGTCGTACTCTCCACACCACTCTACACTCTGCTTTTGCGATCAGCATGTTTCTGACTGAGCGAACGTCCTCCTAGTTCTTTCAAATTTAGAAATAGTTTTTAGGCGGCTACATCACTAAGTAACCATGGTTGCCATATATACATATTAAAAAAACAATACATTGTGCTTAAAATTATAAAAAGAGCAGCTGAGTTGCTAGATCACAGGACCTGGGTGTTTATAAAAATGAGAGCAAACTCTAGTGTCTGTGGTTCTGTGTTCTGTCGGACTGGAGCTAACCTTAAAAACTAGTGTGACATCAACCGGTACCAAAGTATCAATGTGTACAGGGCGACAGTGGCGGCCCGCTGATGTACCAGCTGGCGAGCGGGCGCTGGGCCGTGATCGGCGTGGTGTCGTGGGGCGTCCGCTGCGGCGAGCCCTCCCATCCCGGTATCTACGCTCGCGTCGACAAATACCTTCGCTGGATCGTCGATAATGCTCAGTTTTAGTACATCCCCCTAGGGCTGCTAGGGACCAAATAGTAGTATGAGATTGTTCGTTGTCGATAAGTGTCTGTGTTCATAGTATAATTCAGAGGGTCGAGCACGAGTTTTCGAATCCTGCGTAACGTTACAGTTATAGTATCGAAATCGAGAAACCTCATACTAAATTTTAGTTCCAAATACGCTCACGGGCGGGCGCTGTTCCAAACGTGATACAAACTCGATAACGTTAACTATTCGCTTTTACGTGACGCAGGTTTCGAAAATTCGTACTCGGGCCTCTGACGTAAACGCGAACGCGATCGAGACGTTTTATTTTGCCTGTTGAATACACTAGACGCTCAGAGCTCTGCGAGGTAGCAACTAGCGAAATAGTGAGCCTGTTTACACCAGCCGCAATCTGAACTAAGCTATGAGGATAAGCGATCCATAAGAACGCGCAGCTCAGCACAACTCTGGCGCCGAAACGATGCCATACAGTCCACGACCTGTTGGCCTGTCGAATTGAGAGGGATGCGGGATGCGTAGAGCAACGTTCGTTAAAATACTTACGACATATTATTTTTAATCTACTTCCGAACAGGACAACGGGCTATGGGACCGCAGCGTAAGTTTTTGAAATAAAATGTACTGTTTGCAAACCGATGTTTCATTGCAAAACTATCACGACATCTTTTATGTCAATGGTTATTTATTATTCCGCTGTAAATAGGTGAAAATGGACTTACAAGATTAGGTACCTATTAATACAAACTTACTTTTAAAGATGGTCACAAACTTTAATTGTTGATCATATTATAGAACAATAAGGATGCTCAATCTCAGGCCCGCGGACGAATTTTAAATGGCCCATGTCGCGGAAGTTTAAATTTTCCAGCTAAGTAAATTTATTATTACAAGTAGGTATCAAAAATAGGCGCCGTCAATGGCATTTTCGAATCATTATTTTGGCCCGCCTGTTAAAAAGGTTGAACAGCCTTCTTATAGAACATTGTCATAGTGAGAAGTAGCTAGGAATGGCTATAATGTTCATATGATAACGTTCCATAGTACCTTCAATATTAACGTTGACGACTGTTGCTACGTAATGAAATTATGAATGAAGACTATAAACATATTTAGAAAACAACTAACAATTCAAGGCAACTTTCTCCCCGCACTGTTCAATATTTCCAAGCATATCCAAGATCTGTGCTTCCTGCATCACTGGGTGGAAAGTCAGCGCCAGTCGGAAGAAGTTCTTGCGGCCCCGCAGCGGGGAGTAGGCCACCATGAGAAGGGACTTCTTGGTGAGGCACTCTTTGATGAGGCAGGTTATCTGAAAAGGATCACAGGTTTACTTCTGCAGTTACAAACGACATATAACGGGACCAAGTTCCACCGTCTATTACAGCTACTAGAGAAAAGTAAATTTCGCTACCAATGGCTAAGGCTTTGCCATATTGTGGTGAGGTGTAGCGTTCACTTGACGCGATGACGTTTTCTTACGTGGACATGGTCACGGTCAGAAATATAACAACCGCACAAAATTGCAAAAATATGTATAAGTACATCAACCATGTTGCTGCGGTACCTAATAAGGCATATTTCTGTAACTCTCAAATGTAAACTTATCTGACCACGACTGTATATTGCGAGTCGTCACTCAATCCTGTGAGTGTCACACTCATGATTATTATGATCACGTTAAGCTAACGCGACACCACATGCCCAATGTACCCATTTTTCACTAGACGTCGATTGTACCAACCTAACAAAAAAAATAAAGCATCTCGAAAGCCAAGACGGACGTTCAGAATTTATTGCTTCTTGACTTGGCGTTTGGTTAGAAGTTGTCTACATATGCTAAGTATTCTATTTACAATCACAATAGAGCGAATCACCACACAAACTCACCCTATGCATCCTCTCCCACCATTCCTCACCCTCCATCTCCCCTCTAAACCGCGTCGGGATGTACCAGAAGCAGACATTAGGGCACTGCAGCTCGTCGGACACCAGCCTGAAGCCAGGCCTCTTGGCCACGGCGTCCAGAGCGGACTGGGCGAGGGCCATCGTGCGCTCGGCGAGCTGGCTGAGGCCGGCGTCGCCGCGCGCCTTCCACATCATCCACAGCTTAAAGGCGTCGATCTGTGAGATTGCGGATTCAGATGGTTAGGTGCATTGAAATGCTGTACTCAGAGACGTCAATTAATAACTCGTATTTCCATACGAAATATCGAAAATGGATGTTTAAGATTTGTTACAGTTGATTGACGCACTTATCTAAATGCGGCGGTAAGTACGACATCGTGTCGTACTATGGTCGGTAAATAACAATGAGACAGGTGGACTTTAGTTATTTTCGTATGACAGATTAGATGATGGAGCGGTTTGACCCCCAAATTTTAATTAATTTTATATTTATACAATTATTTTTCAAAAACCATAGAGTAAAAGTAATGGAACCCATTGAAGCCGTTACTTATGCCCTTATTCATAAATGTCATCATGTCATGTAGGTGATTAGTATTTTGTAACAACGTAACGTCAATACTAATCACCTGCACCGCCGTTACTTAAAATAGATTTTGTCTTCTTACTAACGGAAATGTTAATGTGACAAAAAAGGATAAACGAACTTTCCAACGGCATTTTAGTTAAAATAGGTTTATGAATTATGGTTAGTAACTACTAACCTTCCTCCCGCACTGCACGCTCTTATCCCCGGTGTCGTAGCTGACGTCATAGAACTTGTCCTGCTGGAAAAGATACTGCGCCGCGGCCGAGTTAGCCTCGTGCAGCAAACCCTTCTCTCGCACCAGGAACACCGAACACTGCAGCGGGGCGCCCGCCATTTTGTGCGGGTTCCAAGAGATGGAATGAGCACTGGAAATTTTTAAACAGAACGTTTATACTTTACCAAAGCACATCTACGACTCAAGTGGTAAAGAGACCAGCTCTGATCAGCTTACCTTTCAATGCCATTGAGTTTGCTCTTATGATTCTGTGACAGTATTAAACTTCCACCCCAACATGCCTGAAAATCATCAGAAGTAAAAAATAAGTATTAATTCTTCGAAGTAGGTCACCCAAGGGATCCGATTTTACTTAGAGATGAATGACATGCTGACGGACAGATAGTTTGCCTACAGGCGTAATATGTCAACAACGCACGCTGCACACCACATCTTTGACTCGATTATCATGAGTCTAGATGGTGAATTTAAAGTTGCTGGCATATTTTGCGATCTATCTAAGGCGTTTGATGTTGTAAATAATGACCTCTTACTGACGAAAATTAAATTGTATGGTGTCACAAATAATGCACATAGGTTGTTAGAATCATTTTTGGAAGACCGAAAACAGACAGTTGAAGTAGCGATATCGAATGGAAAAAAGCTGAGATCTGCGCCTGGTAGCGTGACTATAGGGATACCACAGGGATCATCGCTAGGAAATACACTTTTCTCGGCCTTAATAAATGACCTGCCATCTGTTATCACTGACGGTCTAGTTGTACTGTTCGCTGATGAGTGATGACACTACTGTTGTAGTATGTGCAAACACTTATGAGCAGCTAAATGAAAAGATAAACAAGGTGTGTGGGCAGCTGCAGCGGTGGTTCTCGGCGAACGGGCTTATGATGAACCTTAGCAAGTCAAACGTGATGTTGTTCTCCGGTAGGGGTATCGTGGCACCACCGTCAGTGATAGGCCCTATACCGGTATGCCAGCAGTGTAAGTTCTTGGGCTTCACCCTAGACCCGAACTTGAACTGGAAGAGCCACGTGGAGTCTCTCTGCAATAGGTTAAGCAGTGCCGCGTTTGCTTTGCGTAAGTTAATGCCCATACTTACGGATACAGCACTGAAGCAGGCATACTTTGCTTATTTCCACTCACTGCTTTCCTATGGTACCATGTTGTGGGGAGGTTCCACGGACTCTAGCCGCGTTATGATTCTCCAGAAAAGCGCCATCCGAATACTATCTGGCATTAAACGGAGGGAGACATGCAGAAAAATATTCACAGAGCTCGGTATCATGACTCTGCTTTCGTTGTATTTGTTCCAAGTTATAATGTATACGCGCATAAATATTGGGACTTTCAGTCGAATGGGTGTCGAGGGCAAGATCACTCGTAGCACTGGTCGCTTATGTGCGGTACCTCACCGAATGGCGTTAGCGGGAAAAACTCCGCGAGTTATCGGCCCCAAATATTACGAGCACCTACCCTCTGATCTTAAAAACGAACAAAATGACGAAACATTTGGTCGTCGATTGAAAGACCTTTTGTTGAATAATCCATTTTACTCTATTAATGAATTTTTGGACTGATAATTTTAATTTATTTATTTGTGGTTTTAAATTTATTTAATATTTAAAATTTTCTATTTTCTTATATGTCATATATAATTATATTACATGTATATAGACCTCATTTTATTTCATTGTTACGCTTATAACCATGACGATCCTTAGAGGAGAACCAATTGAATTGATAATTTATTTTTACTGTTTTATTTTTAATTTTGACATAGTGCGATATTCAATTTATTTTTTAATAATTTAGTTTAGTTTAATGTTATTTTAAGAACTTTTGACGAATTCAATATAAATTCACTTAACTTGACATTGTACAATTTATGATGTAATTATATATTGAAGGAATAAATAATCTAATCTAATCTAATCTTTAAACAGGGCCTTACATCCACATGCATCCAAATCCCATATTTTCTGCAGATATCAGCAACCTTCTGTAGCGGGTCTATAGCACCCAGCACAGTGGTCCCAGCCGTAGCATTCACCAACAAGGGGTACCTGCCAGCCTTCTTATCTTTAAGAATAGCCGCTTCTAAATCTTCAACTAAAATCTGTCCTTTAGCATTCGTTTTGATTACGCGTACACTCTCGGTTCCAAAACCGAGCCAGTGCGCTGCTTTCTTGATGGAATAGTGGCTCTGGAAATCAAAACATGCAAGGATAAGACTTACTGAAATAAAGTAAGTACTAACATTTGTTTCGCAGTAATACCGGTAACGAACATACAGAAACAACGCCTTCAAAGTAGAAAGATACAATCGCTTATAATACCATAATTATTTTATACTCACATCTTCCGACGTGAATAGGACCAATTCGGGCAGACCCCTCATCCCTTTGCTCTTGACTTCAGGGAAGGCTCTGAACCGAGCAGCGACTATCCCATACAGCATGGACATGCTACCTCCTGGACTAAAGATGCCATCGCCTTCAGGGATACCGAAGACTTTCAAGACGTGGCTTAGGACTTTCATCTCAACGAGAGTAAAGGCTGGTGCTACCTCGAATGTATATCTGAAAAGATTGTTATAAAATATCATTGCTGTTGATAATTAACGCGCATATTGACTAGTCTCCTGTTACATGCATAAGCTGAGATTGGAGCGGATTCCTCTACACTCAGGTACGAATAGATACTAGGTGCTAACTTGTTTTTATATAGTCAGTTAATAGAAAATAATGAATTGGGGTCGGAATTGTATATTGACTTTGTGCCTCGTCGGTGTTCAAACTGTTCTGAAGCTGATTAAATACCGAAGTACTTTTAAGAAGAATAGAATTAACAACTTTGCTGAGTAATCAGGACTTGGTATTCTAAATTGGGTAAGTACTTAATTTGTTTAAATGGTTGAAACAGTAAAACGTTCATATTTACTCAACGCTTACTAGTTGCTATCAACTACTTTAAACATATGTTTTCATTCAATTAAAATAAATGAAACGAAATTAATTTCCATAAAACTCAGGACTCTTTTTTCTACAAAATTGTTCTAAGATGGAAATACCGGTACATAAGGTAAACCAGTCCTCCTCGACTTAATGGAAGGTAAACAGCCCATATACCTAATATACGTATTGAATCTAAACCTATTAATGGTTTTCTTCATTCAATAAGTCGATAAGACGGATAAGCCAAGAAAGGTTTTTAGAAATTCTTGAAAAAGTGAGGGCGCATTGGTGACTGAAGTTTTACCATTTGTAGATTCAGGTAAGTATCTCAAATATTTAGAACTTGTGAATTTCAAATATTTGCTGTCACGCCAGACTAGCCAGACACAGAAACATGATGACGCTATCTTTTTTTGATATGATAATTGATAAGTAAGAAAATGAAGACTGCGCTTATCTTAGTATCTCGAGAGCGCACTTATGCATTATGTCAGAAGAGGATTGGTAACAACGATTCGTTAGAAACTATATGGCTAAACGTATTATCGTGTGTCCTGTTAGTGCCACAGTAGGTAAGGTTATGGGAATTTTATGGGGAATATTTTTTAGGTCCTACTTTTCCGTTTCCATCCAGCAAGCCCAGAGAATTCTATCACACGCACTGCGCTGTGGTGTTCAATAGCTATGAGAACTTCTGCACCAGAAAATAACCTCAGGGACCTAATTCGTACAGTCGAGGAAATTAATTCCTGACCCACCGTGGAACCTTTTCACAGTATACGTCTAGAGACATCGCATTGCTTGATAAAAAAAAATCGTTATGACGTTTACTATGAAAATGTTCTATGGTGGGTCAGGAATGAATTTCCTCGACTCTACCTTAGTTTACATATATCCTTGCACTCATTCCCAAGTTTATATCGAACATTTTTAGATTAAGTACTTATTGAAATACTCACTGACTAGTATTGAAGGCCTCCAGGATCCACGCAGCAGAGAGCCCGTAAGGGTCCGTGGCTCCGAACAACTGGTTCCGAAACGTAGGCTTGTTGGTCTTTACACTGTATTGGAGTACTTGGCGCACGCATCTTTCTAGTTCTCTCTCGTCTGTTGCCTCTGATATGTCGAGGTCGAGGATTTTCTGAAAATTGGTGACAACGAGGTCACGGTTCATGTCAGGCTCAATAGCAGTTTATCACTTATTTATGTACCTACCCTATTGCTCTACAGCCATCACAGGCACAAAACGTCATACATTTGCGACTGTACCTAATACTTCTAGGAAGGTTTAGGTTAGGTAAGTAGAGGCAGCAGGCGTCTAAATTAAATCAGAACATAAGTATGGGGTGACAAAAAAAATTATACCCGGCGTTAGCCCACAGGTTAATATTTAACCCTGAAATTGAGGTTGGGGTAGCGCATTTGATTCCACTATATGTATAGGTACCTACAAGTAGCTGTATGGTGAAGTATAAATTGAGTTGGTACATAAATGACAGCATCCGACTCGTGTTTGCTACTTATAATTTTCTGTGACAATGAATATGACATAGCAAACGAAGCGTTAATTATTTGTTCGTTTTAGAACATTCTATTTAAATGGTCTAAGTAATATCAAAATGAAACCGACTTTTAGTTTTTCCATTATTACACCTCGGTGTGAAATAACTTTCTGTTGTGGTAGAAACTTGAGCTCAAAGAGCGGTCGGGTTTGTTTACTTAACATGATGCAGCGAGAAATAGTAAACGTGAGTCGCATACTCATTAGTGACCTGACTTAGGAGAAACGATGAGAAATGCCTTTTCAAAAGTTGTTATTTTCATTTTGGTGTTACTTACTTTAAATTTTGTTTTGGCTCTACGTGCAAGTTCTATGGGATTTGTACCTACATTTCCTGAAAAAACTTTTCAAACGTAGGTACTTGTCAAACAGATATAAGTACAACGAGAAAGCAAAGAAATAAAACGTTCCGAAGTAACAGATTTTGAAGGTCATTTTATAACTGTCTGGAACGTGAAGTTACCACTCACACCGTCAGCAAAAATAATAAGAGAAGAATGGGATACAATCGATTGATCGATTGAATCGATCGAGTTCGAGACTTCGGGATGAGGAAAAGCTTAGGTACTTTGAAGAAAAATATCTCCATTTTTTTTTAAACTTTAGCTAGGAATTCCGTTTGGATTGTACTGCATCAATATCGGATAACATGGCCAATAATACTGATAGATGACCCAAGATCAACCTTGACAACATTATACTTTGTAGGTACCTGCACCTTTTCCGCTGCAATGCAGCAATCTGGTGGTAATATGTTACTAACACCTACTTACCTGCTCAAAACTAGTAGCTACATAACTAAATAAATCATAGAAGTATTAAAATACTTACTTCCAAATCTTTTGGATGCTCAAATTGTATAAGAGGAACATCTTCACGCAATTCTTCTTTGACAATATTGTACACTTTACCAAGGAATGAATGACCATTTACGTCCATTTTGTTATCTAACCATGCAAATACTTCATAAACTAATCACAGAATGAATGAACTACGTGAACGAGGTGTTCACAAGGCAATGGACTGAGCGAGACTGAACTCGGTCTACTATAGACGTACTACTTGCTAGTTCCCCTGTATGTATCATTTATTGTAGTATTTACTATACTTTATAATATTATAATAACCATGAGACCTTGCCTCATTATAGTCGAGAGTACGCACTAATGAACTGATAGCAAAGACATTAAGAACCAGTCGATGTAAACCTTCGATGTAAAATATAGAGTTAATAACCTACAGTTACTTTGTGCGATGAAATTATCAATAAATTAAGATACACAAGTACATGCATACATGGGTAAGTACTTACAATAAATAAAGAAGAAAAATATTAAAGGAATATTTCTATATATTTAAGGAGATGTACTTTTACTACTTATGTGAAATGTGAGCCACATCTTCTTCAAGCTGGGGGAATTACCCTGAATGACGAATACACAGACGAAGATTGCCTGATGGAGATGTTTAAATTTAACTTTTGGGCTTTTATTACGTATTGCCTCTAAACAAAGAGTCGCATAGAACTAAAACGAAAGCCCTTACATAGTAGGTATATGATATATGAGTATGAGTATGCCTAAGTACTAAATATTACGATAGTTATTCTGTGTATGAAGTACGCCAGTGATAATCGGTTATTAAATATTACGATAGTTATTCTGTGAATGAAGTACGCCAGTGATAATCGGTTATTAAATATTACGATAGTTATTCTGTGAATGAAGTACGCCAGTGATAATCGGTTATTAAATATACATAATACATTATATATAAGTCTACTTTAGCCCGACATGTTTCAGAATAATTCGTAGTCCTTCCTTCTTCTGGGAGCACACGACCCAGCGGCAGCGAGACACACACTGCGCTAGTCTCGCGCGAGCAGACTACGAATTAGTCCGAAACAGGTTGGACTGAACTCTGCTTATATACGTGAGTGATCCTTTTTATTTTACTATAGTGAGCACTTATTAATTCACTTATTAATTGAAATAATTAAATCCTTTAATTATATCGGTACATATACCATAGTTATTTGTTATACAAGGGTGCAAAGTTGTACTTTACCCGCGAGTGTGAAATTGAAACACAAGCAAGCGAAAGGATTCTATAGTTGAACCTCGAGCGAAGCGAGTGGTTCTAAAATAGAATCCTGAGCGTGGCGAGTGTTTCAACACACGAGAAGTAAAATACATATGCACCCGTGTGTAACACAAAACTTTTCACCTCACTGTAGCGAGTAAAGCGCAACATGCAAAAAAACAGCCCATAAAAATAAATCTTCATCACTGGAATGACAATTTTTTTTACGACATTATAACAGAAAACTCTGGAAGTTGTGTATTAAAAATACTGAGTCGGAGTCAGTGAGAAAAATTTTGTTGACAATGTTGGCAATTCTGACGATGCGTTTAGAAATTGCATCGACTCAACTTGTGCGTTCAAAATTATATTCAACATTATTATAAAAAAAAACAAATGTTTCTTCTAGAATTTTAAGAATAAAGCTAAATTTGGTATTTTTTAATAAATTCTCAAACCATTTATCATTTACTTAATAATAATTAATATCGAACGAACCATTATTATGAGCGTTTTACGTTTTGTTATCTGTCAAAGGCTACTTAAACACGCTTCACTCCAAGGTCAAATTACTTTCCCCACTAGTGGATAAAACGCGATTTTACCCGCTTGTATTAAAGGTTAAAGAACGGCTTTCCGAGGTAGTGAGAGGAAAATATAATTTATAGGTATAGGTAGGTAAAATGTACATAAACTTTCCGAACTTCCTTGAACCGATCCTTTATTGATTACCATTATGATTTGTAAGTCATATTATTGACGGGATATTGACCGCGATTATCTTACTAGGTCACGGTTATGGGTGTCTACGTCTACCCGCGTGATCATGAGGCATGTAACTGCGTCGAAATATCCTGTGCTCTTCCAAACCTTAACCTAATCGCGGTCATATCCCGTCAATAATACATATATTTATATAATATGTCTGATAAAATAATCATGAGTCATTTTAAAGCTGTTGACATTATGATTACTTAATGGAATTTTATTGTTTCAATACAGTAAGTAACTGTATAAATACAGTTTGCCAGGAAATATTACAACGATAAGCAATCCTGGCTTTTAGTAGGTATTTAAAACTCACCCGCATCAATCAGCGGCTCGGCCCGAAGGAATAAATTGGTTATGTATGTACATCAGCATTATTGCCATCAATGAACGCTAGAAGCTGTGAAAACGTGATATACCTACTTACTTATTTTATTACCACTTTATTACGTAGAGACTCAGCGTAGAGATAGACGAATTCAGAGTCAGTTTCGAAAAGGATGTTTGCAGAAAAAAACATTTTGACGGGGACTGTATATCGTCTGATACAAAGGTCTGATATCATGTCTATTGTATTCACGTCCAAAACGTCATGTTATGCCATATTTATTGTAGTAGTTTGGATACACATAAAACTGTATACAAGCTCACTGGTCATATCGTGACCGACTAGATCGTTATTATCCCAATTAGAGTAGGTATAAGGTAAAAGTGACTAGGCACATTTTACATGGAAGGTTAGATCAAATTCAAAATTCCTGTATTTATAGTTTAAAAACACCATAAACATGAATTTTCGAAAGACGCGGGCTCGGTCCCGCAGAAATTCTGTAAACATTATGATGGATACAGAGAAGTGGAAAAACTGTGGCAGGAAAATGTCCCGTAGGACTGAGTATGTGGAAGAAGACAGTGATGAAGACAAAGCGACAGAGATGGACTGGGAACAAGAGTTCTTCAAACGCAAGAAACTAAGCGAATGCATCTCCGACCAAGATGTTGAAGTACAGCTCACTAAGAAACAGACGTTGCTACTGTCAACCTTGGTTCCCGATGAAATATTGCTTATGGAAAAGTGAGCTTCTCTTTGCTAACTCTGACGCGCCTAATCTTTATTTTTTTTATTTTTAATGTGCCTTAATTTACTTACTTTTTCTCAGATTCGACTCGAACGAGCCAAAACGTTTCGTTGGAGTGTTATTAATGGCCGACGTATCTGGCTACACCGCGTTGTCTGAGCGCTACAACAACACCGGCAAAGGCGGCACTTACCGCCTCACCGTCACCCTCAACACCTACCTCGGCTCCCTCATAGAACTCATCTACAACCATGGAGGAGACATCATTAAGTTCGCGGGCGATGCTTTCTTAGCGCTTTGGAAGACGGACAAACGAACATTCCTCTGTCACACGATTCACACAGCAATAGCGTGTGCTCTCCTAATACAACACTCGTTTTCCACATACGAAACTGACGTGAAGGTCAATCTTAGAGTGAAATTAGCTATTTCAGCTGGAAACATTATTTTTGCCACAATCGGTAATAAATTACCTATGAACTATGTCATATTCGGACTTCCTGTGATTGAAGCTAAACTAGCTGAAAGTCTTTGTGCTTCCGGTGAAGTCAAATTAACACCTAATGCTTGGGGTCATTGTTATTCCAGAAATTATGATCACGTCATTCATGAAGATGGACACGTCACTATAAAATCTATCCTATACGATCCTCGCGAGAAAGATGTTTCTAAGCCATTCGGAGGATTTGGAACAATGATAAAAATTAAGAAACCATTTTGCGCTCTTGAGAATCTTCCGGACGCCATATGGTGTTCGGGAAATAGTATAAGTACAACTGAAGTTATGCAGAAACACGAGGCATTGAGTTTCAGAAAATCAATTTTAGTTGCCGAAGAAAAAAATATTGGTGTTGAGATTCGTAAGTTTATGGTTCGGCCCGTGCTAACTCAAATAGACGCGCAGCAGCCATTAGAGTACCTCACGGAAATGAGACAAGTTTCTGTTTTATTCGTGACTCTCAAACCCCGAGAATGTCCATATCTACAGCTTATAACAATAGTAAACAATGCCTACCAAATCATATGCGAAATCGTTTATAAATCAATGGGTTGTGTAAACAAAATCATATTATTCGATAAAGATGTAATGATACTAGTAATTTTTGGACTGCGGGGCTTTAAACATGAATGTGAGGCTCAAGCTGCATTGAAGTGTGCATACAGCATAAAGAAATCGGTGTCGGCACTGGACGGTGTCCTCCAAGTCTCTATCGGCGTAACGACAGGACAAGTGTACTGTGGGGTCGTAGGGCACCCTTTAAGAAGAGAATTCACCGTTATCGGAGTCATTGTCAATAAAGCTGCAAGATTGATGTGTTATTTCCGTAACAAAATCACATGCGATGAATCAACATTTGTTAAAAGCAAAATGTCTACCAACGGTTTCACTCTCCAACCGAAAGCCGATCTCAAAGGTATAATGGATCCGGGTAAAATTTACGAGTACACGGAAGAGATAAGAGTTAAAGAATTGTATGACATACCAATGATACCACCTCTTCTTGATCGAAGTGATGAAATGGAGTATTTTGAAAATTGGCTAAATGATGCTCATAATTCGTACAGAGATTTCGATGCGCTTTTACTAGTGGGAGAATCCCGTTTAGGAAAAACTAGGCTTTTAGAATGGATGTCTCGCCATGCTAGTAACTGCGGGCTCAATACATGCAACGTGAATCTGACCTCCATACATTCAGCTACTCCATACTTAGCACTTACCCAAATTATTGATAAAATATTTGGGCTTCAGGAACCAATCATGGCTTTTGAAAAGGAGGAAATGATCGTTGAATTACTTCACGTGTATGATGAAGATCTCTGTTATCTAAATGATATATTAAAAGTACGTTTCGCGTTTCACGAAGGAGTGTATACCCAAGATGTGAATAAACGTGTAGAAAAAGCTAAAGATATATTTTCTAGGTTAATACAAGCAATACCAGATACATACATCGTATTTTTAGATGACCTACATAATCTTGACCCAGTTTCATGGCCATACATAGCAATTATGATCAACTCAATTAAGATATTTACAGTGATGACTGTCCGTCGAGGAAAATTTAGTTCTGTGCACAGTTGGCTGTACAGTGTCTTCATTAACAGCAATATTAGAAAAATTGTATTGGGTTCACTGGCCCCTCATTGGATTCCTCCGCTTGCTTGTCAAATTTTAGACGTAAAAGCTGTCCCCAATGACTTATGCGAAGCTCTAAGAATAAAATGTAAAGGATTGCCTGGACTTGTGGAACTGTTCATCGTACATCTTTTTTCAAGTGGCGCTCTTGAAGTCAAAAAGGTGAGAGATGATGAACTAGAAGATTGGAAAGATGAAGATCTACAATTTCCTGATCCTAAGCTGTTACACCCTCAGGCTTTAAAAGCGACAGATCAAATTACCTTAGACAAATTTATTGAGGACGATAAAACAGAAGAAATAGGAATATGTATTGTCACTCAAAAAGAGGAATTAAAGACTGATATCAATGTACAGAACTTAGATGCATTGATTATGATTCAAATCGATTCACTTACTCCATATCAGCAACTATTATTAAAAATCGCTTCTGTGATTGGCGACATACTGTCACGAGATCTATTAGAAAGTATTATGTATGAAAACAATCCTCTCACAACAGCAAAAGCAGTAAAAAGACTTTTCTCTATGCGCATTCTGGGATGCGCTAATACCAAAAGTCGATGGCACCGCAAAACTCCGCCTACATCTAAAGTAGCCAGCAGCGCTTCTAACGTACCTGAAAAGCATGAGGTACTCTCATGTGAATGCATTTTTGATTATGACCCCGAAAACAGCTATGATTTACCAAAATATGCGTTTTGTAAAGTAATGAAATTCAAAAATAAAAAGTCAAGACAAGCGTTCTATGAATTACTTCCATTGAATCAAAAAAAGGAATTTCATGCGCGTATCGTCACCAATTTACAGAATAATGAACAAAAATGTCCTGATTGTGGCGGAACGATAATGGTCGTACAGTCAATAACGAGCTTTGATCTCCAGCGCGATACCTGTGATTACACCGATAACAGTGATGATTTAAAACATGAAAATAGTGAGCAAGAAGAAAAGGATCGAAGTTATTTAGGGGACGATGAACATGAATCTGATAATGAACTAAGAACATCGCAATCGGAAGCTGTCACCAAAACTAATAATACCTTATTGGAGCCTATCAGATCCGTCAGCGAGTCAAATGCAGTCTCTGCACATAACTCGATGCAAAGTGCTATTTCAGGTAATAGTGTTCAATTTAATCCAATATTGAAAATCAAAAATAGTGAAGACTTTGATGAACCACGCCGTCGATCCACAAAAAGAGTAACTGTTGCTAGTCTCGTTTTTAGAGATCATAGTGCGGATTTTGATAGAATAAAAGTCTTCGACATGTTGCGAGAAGTAGCGGATGCGGAAAGCATAAGCGATTGGAACAAACTAGGAGTTATCGATAGCGACGATGAAGAACTAGCTGAGCAACAAAACACAAACAAAAAGTTTTTCTCCATCAAAATCGAAAAGGGCGTATCTCAAACCAATTTTATGAAATGCAGCTGTGCAGAATTGAGCATAACGATTTACGAGCAATTGATCCAGCACGCCAACAGAGCCGATATGAAATTAATTGAAATCGAATACTTAATTAAATTGAGCTATTTATTTTTAATTGCAAATAACAGCGACGGTGCTTTCAAAAAGCTGGAAGATGCGGAAACCTACTGTAATACGCCGGCAATTCAAGGAATCATAGGTGATTGCAATACTAAAAGATTTTTAGGTAGGATTTATTCCTTGAAAGCGGCTACCAATCTTTTGATTGGAAATTTAACGACCGCCAAACTGGCTATTGGACGGGCAACGCGTATCTACCGCTTAAATGTTGACAAAGTATATGAGTTCTTTAAAATGAACCAAGTAATCAATTCATTAAGAATACAGCAAAAAAAATATCGCAAACACGAAGCGATGATGTTAGCTGATTCTATATTTTGTTTGAATGTCGCGACTCTACTATATTCCGCTTTAGGAGATGGGACAGTATCCAGAACTTGCGCATACCGCGCCCTCAAATTAGTGCGGAAAGTAGAATGCAGCATCATAGACCTCTGTGAAGCCCTTAGCAACGCCTTGCAGGTGGACCTCGTGCAGGGGTTCATAGATGCTACGGCAGACACTGAGCGTTTGGCGATACATACATTACAACGCTTGCCAAAGCCTATCAAGGCTAAACACTTATACGCACTCGGCAAATTCTTCGTAGCAGCATTCCGTGCTCGGTTAGCTCGAGGTCAGCTGGCTTCTTCCATCCATTCAGGCTTCCGTGCGCTAACAGTTAGTCGATTTCTACACGCTGACAATGTTTCTATCGACATCATCCCCGAGCTATTTTACATTTTACTTTCTCGTCGTCGAATAGAAGAAGCCATAGATGTAGTCAAAGAAGCAATTAATCTGGGCAACAACCACAGATCGATGGATTGCGAGTCTTGGTACTACGCCTTGTGTATGGATATGATATTGGATGCCGGATTTCAACTGGAGTCACCAAACGAAATAAGTCGGTTCGCAGAGCATGCGTTGTACACAAACATCTCAGAAGCATCGCGAAGGCGCCTCGTCGTGAGCCTTTGGACTTACTGGTTGCGAGTTAACCAAGAAAGGAAAGCGAAAAGGTTTGAAGCAGAAGCCCTTGGGTGGATGGGGCATGAAGATCAAGATGGATCCTTAACTACTCTCATAAGCTCAATGCGACTTGCTGAAGGAGTGCTAGAAAGTCTAGCTAGGAAGGTGAATGATTTACGCAAGGTAAAGAAATGTTATTTCTCTCGATATGTAGGTATTGATCAGAAAACAGGCCAGGAAACGAAGCAAGGGACCCTAACTGTAAATCCTCAGGCAAACAAAACTTTATAGTATGATAGAATATGATGGTTTAAAGGTATATTATAAAAATCCAAAAAAATAAATACCGCAAGTTAGGTATTTTGGTCAAAATTCCTATTTCGTTGATAACTTTGTTCGGAAAAATGGTCAGTTAAAATTTTCTTCACTATGAGCATTCACTACAAATACGAAAACTGTATGTGAAATATCCAAAAAAATCTCCTTACAAAAACCACTTTTTTCTTCAAAAATAAATTATGTTAATAACTTGCACCGCAAAATTGCTCAGTCACTTTTTTTCAGTGCAATATGAATTTATTTCCGTTTTATATTTATGACATAAAAATCCAAAACATTTGCCATTAAACTATATTTTTTTCAAAAATTACCTTTTCAGTCGCTGTGGAAAATTGCTCCGTCCGTTTTATTTACTGATGAAAAAAAAACTAATAAATTTGCAGAAGTATTTAAATCGTGTTCAGCGGAAAATGATTGTTATTTTGTATATTTTGGTTTTAAGCGGTAATGAGACCATGGCCGTGTTTTATAAAGCTACAAGTTACAGTTTACAAGCGGAAGTCTCATTCTATCACCTATTGTTAGAAAGAGACTTCCGCTTGTAAATTGTAACTTGTAGCTTTATAAAACACGGTCCATTTGGTATTATTAAAGAAAAACATTGGACTGAGAAATTTTCCATGCTGAGTTTTTGGTATTTTTAAATTGAAGTGAGATAGCTTGATTTTGGTAAGCATTTTTTTTGGATTTTCTTACCGGTTACGCCAAACGTCATTCTAAAGATCTAAAACAAGAACAAATTTACTGAAAAGTTTTGCCACCGAAATTACTGACAAAAAGTTATTATCTTTAAAAAGTGACAGTTTTTTTTGGTCAAATTTTTGGATTTTTATAAATTTACACCTAACAATGAAAATGATTCATTTAGTAAAATATTTTTGAACTGAGGAATTACTCAGTCCAATATATCAAGCTATTTGTACTTTAGGTATAAATACCTATCTTCGGCATGTTTTTTTTTTTTTGGATATTTTTATTTTAGTTTTATCTCACGTTATATTACATCCCTGCAAAGTTTCATCGACTGAGGATTTTATGCGGGGGTCTTCATACAACGAACTGCCAGATAACAGAGAGAAGCCAGTTATAACAGTACTCTTATTTCTTTTAGGTGGTAGACCTCATGGAATTGCGCTCATTGGCCGATCGGGAACTGATTCGGCTGGAGATTGATGCGAAAAATTGTCGAGCAATGTACCCCCGATGGATTCTTTTGAAGGCAAATACACTCTATTTGTCCGGTCGCCAAGCCCAAGCTACTGCTGTTTTTAATCAAGTATGTACCTAGCTAGGTATTTTATAAATGAAAAAACTTTCCAAGTAATGCGAGTTAAATAACTTGGTTTAAAGTTTCAATTGATTTAATTCACGCACGGTAATAACTATAACAGGCACTGGAAGAAGCTCGAAAGGTTCACAATCGTCTGGAAGAAGCCACCGCCCTTGCAGCGACTCGCGACTCACCGTTTTGGCTGGCGAATGCCCGATCCGGCCGGTTCCTGAGTTGGAAGGAGGCATCTCAACACGCCCGTTCGTCCTGGCACCAGCTGCTGTACAACATGAACATCACACGATAATAAACTCAAAACAATAAATAATACTTATAAAGATCATAAGATAAATCTAGGTAATTTCATTAGCTACTATAAAAATTGTTTTATTATTAAATTTATAAAATGTTGGTTAAGTACCTATTTCGTTTCGCGCGGCACTTTTTTTTTTTTTTTAATCATCCCATAAGGGATAGGCAAAGGAACTGAGTCCATACAGCCAAGTCTGATGTGTTTTGTAAATTTCTGTATATTAAAGTCCTGTCACCGTCAGAGTTGTCAGTCTGTCCTAGTCACGTCCTGTCAGCTGCTCATGCCTTCCGTAAAGCGATAGTGTACTTTACGGCGAGCTACGGCGAGCAGCAGCCCGCGGATACTTGGAGGTCACAAAAAGAGGGAATACGCGTTTTCACTTGAATTCTTCATTTGCTGGGCACTTTCACGTTATTTTGTTGTATAATACACTATCTTTATTATCCACCAAACAACATTAAGCACAGAAACTAAAATTCAATCGATAAATCAATAAAATACGATCCACTCTCATCGGTTTCCCGCCAAATTCTCCCGCACTTTTTCTTCTTGCGGTCTTTTGACAGATCTGATGAATGTTTTCCTTTAAGTTTCAAAAAGTAGAAAACTATAAAGTACATCTAAGGGAGAAGTATTTATTCTTCTTAACTACTTACTCGATTTTTTTGATATTCTGGTAACATATGTAACGTATATTACATGATATTATCAAAAAATATTATAATATGTCTTTTGTGCAAGAATTTTGCAGAGAACAAAACGCATAAGCTGTCAAAATTTGTGTTGCCTAGCTTCGCAATTTTTCGGGAGTTGTATAGTTATCTCTTAGTACTTAGTCTGTGGAGACTGGAGTTATGATGCGAAAATATCAATTATTTGGTGTAATTCTGGTAGCATAAAATAAATCACTTTATAACTAATAGTCTACAAAAAACTGTAACCGACTCACCAAAGTTCAATTGCATTCTCAACTCAAATTTAGGTGGTCACGTTACTTTTTTTTCTAATCTGGTGAATATTTTTCCTTGGCATGGTAACTTGGTAAATCAGAAATTCAGAAATGTCATTGTCCATCTTCCATCTGTGTCATTGTCGACGTAGGCCAAAGACTACAATGTAACATGTTGGCGCCCATAGAGTAATATAATATACGGGGAATGTTGGCGCCAAAGAGAATATAATCGATCACTACGCAGGCGCATCGCCCTCGGCAGATTAAGTTATCATAAGTTATCACCAAGCCAAGGGCAAAGTTTAGCAATTGTGTAGTTAAGTCGATCCATTGTCTTGTTCAACCGCTAGCGAGAGACACATAGCACTGTTAATAAAATGTCAGTAAATAAAAAAGTATTCGTTGGAGCAATAGTTTCATCAAGTTCACTAAAAGTTTTATTGCATGCCGGTTTCTTGTGTGCTGAAAAAGGAAAGGTAATGTTTAAATCAATCTATTTATTTTTATTCTAGTTATAATTATTATTTATTGCTGCTTTAAACTGGGTGGAATCATGCTCTGTATATTGTTCACTTGGGGGTCAACTGGGCCCAGAGATCACTGAACCCATGAGCTTAGTTGACCACTCTAAATTCTTTACAGTATCTCGACCCATTTAATCAGTCAACCCAGCCTGCAGGATATTATGTATTTAATTCGGGGTTATATATTTTTTCTGAGATTGGAATAAAATAGAAATCCATACATAGCTCAAAGTAATTTCTGGATTTTTTATACATGTAAGAAATAACTTATAAAAAATAAATAATACTTTTTTTTTTTACCCGAACTGGGTCAGCAGGAGAGGACAGGTTTGGTCTGCTGAGCCCACAGGCTGAGTTAACCACTATCTAAGTACTGCTTAAGGGTTTGCTGAGCCTGCGGGGCTCCATTGATCACTATTAATAGCTTAAGAGTCGAATCAACCCATGGGTTCTATGCTGAAAATTATCTCATATTATAAGGCCATCTATCCAATACGCAAAGCATGCAAATCGCAAATTGCCCTATATGTAAAATAACCCATTATGCAAAAAGTTTAATATGCAGGATTTACAACATGCAGGGAGTCCAACACGCAGAACATCCATTATGCAGAATATCCAATTTGTAGATCTTTAGTTAATAATTATATGCTTACTGTAATGAAATAATGAAAATGGAAACTAACTTTTTAATATTATTTATGTCTTACAGATTACAAAAATTGGGTCAAGAGAAGAATATGATGCATTATTTAAGTCTGGAGCTTTTGCAGATCATCAGATCATTGCTTTGAAACCAGAACAGCTTCTTGTTCCAGGGTTTGTAGACTGCCACACTCATGCCCCACAGTTCCCAAACATTGGTGTTGGTCTGGATCAACCATTACTGGAATGGTTGGACAAATATACATTTCCGCTAGAAAGCCAGTATAAAGATACAGAATTTGCAGCTAAAGTATATGACAGGGTGGTGGTAAGTTCCTAATTGATGTTATGATGTTCATTTGGCATCACAAAAATAAGAAATGTTATTCAATGAAAAAAAGTTTGTGTAATAATTTTGTTTTAGCAAACATTCTGCAAGAATTCTGTTATCTGACCTTTTGTAAACCTTATCACGATGTAGCAAGGTGCAACCACAAGAGTGTTAGCAACTGAACCTTACTCCAATAAATGTGATGGCACCAGTGTTGGACACTTTAAGCTGACAAACACCAGTAATGGACACATCATTCATAAAGTAAATTAAATGACTATCCCTTAGTTTCTGTTAAATAAAACTTATTGTGCATTACTGGGTCCTTGTCCAATATTGGTGCCAACACTTAAATAAGATTCAACATAAAATAAATGTATCAATATAAAAAATAACCATGTACCTTTTCTATTTCAAGCAAAGGCTTCTAACCAATGGCACCACAACAGCCTGCTACTTTGGTTCCCTACATGTGGATGGCACCTTGGAGTTAGCAAAAAGTGTTATCAAACATGGACAGAGGGCACTAGTGGGCAAAGTCAGCATGAACATCAAGAATGATGCAGGATATTTCAATGATACTGCAACAGAATTGGCTCAAGTGGATAATTTTGTTCAAGAAGTCTTAGCATTTAAGGTCAGTGAAAAAGTATGACTTATGACTCTTATGCTTTAATTTTTTTTTGTATTTCTATACCAGGCACATAGTCGCCACTGTATTTATAAAAATTGATATGCAATTTATAATTTCACAGAATGACTTAGTGCAGCCTATCATAACCCCAAGATTTGCATTAAGCTGTGATGAAGCATTAATGACCGGCTTAGCAAAGATTTCAAGGAAATATGACTGCAGTATACAGGTTTGTTTTTAAATAAAGTATGTAACTTGACTAGAAAAATGAAGATTTGTTGTTACTTATGTATGTTATTTATTTCAGAGTCACATCTCAGAAAACTTAAAGGAAGTTGAATATGTGTTACAAATAAATCCATCATGTACCAGTTATGGAGATGTGTATGATAAAAGTGAAATTCTCAATAATAAGGTGAGAATCAAAGAATCTAGTTACTCAAACAAATTTACTTTTGATGGTATTGAGTTGTGTGCTTGTTACTTTAAATTTATTGTTTAACTTTTCATAAAAAACTTTTGGCAAGTCTATTGTGAATTGTGACTTACTCTAACAATAGAATAGAATAGAATATTTTATTTGCTTAAACATGGTAGGTACATACAGGTGACAGTGTTACATAAGGAGATAGGTTCACATGTTTAGCCAACAGTGGCAATACCTACATACAAAAGCAATTTCATTAAGCAATAAATGAAACAATAGGCAGTATGTGTGCACAAGTGTGTATAAGTGATTTATAGGTGATTCATGTTTTTTTGTTGAATAATATACATACTATTATCTCTTCAAGTGCATAATGGCCCACGCCATCTACCTGTCGAACGAGGAGATTGCGCTGCTAGCGAAAAAGGGAGTCTCAATCGCGCACTGCCCTGCTTCAAACACGCGCTTGCGCTCCGGACTGTGTCCTGTCAGGAAATACCTGGATCACAACTTATGTGTAGGGTTGGGAACAGGTAAAATCTTATTAATACAAGTAAAACTGGCGTTTGCTTGAGCACCTTGCCTCGCCTAGTCATAGAATGAAGCCTCACGTAAAACCCTAAAGCCTAGAATCAAATAATCTGTTTGCGCGCTCGCTCCCATCTCGATCATCGATCATTACTATCAACTTGCATTTGCATAATATTACTACAGCAAAAGTAAAAAATAAATGAATGCGCTTGTTTTTAACATAAAACTACCGTGAGACTCAATCATAGTGAAATAAACGGATGACTCAATATATCCACAAGACTGACGGAGCACATACGCAGTATGAAAAAACAGGACGATAAGGGTTCTGCTGTGGCCGAACATTCAATGAACTCGGATTCGTCGCACTACATTCGTTTTGATAAGGTGTCGGTACTGGCGAGAGAAAAAATTTTCATTCCGCGGAAAGTACGTGAAGCCATTGAAATTAGTCGTCATCCCAATTTCAACCGTGATAGTGGATGGTCAGTGCCCCCAAGTTGGAAAACTGTGTTAAATACTGCGTCAACAGCTAGTGTGAACGAGCCTTTACAAAGTGTGAAAGTGATGTGATTAGTGTAGTGTGCTACCCCACTTATGATAATAATAAAAATGACGATGAAAACGAGGGTAGTTGTGAGCCGCCGTCAGCTGCGCCGAGCAGCCGCGCGAGCAGCAGCTCGCGCGCAGTTTACGTTTCGCCACCGGCGTGGCGTGTACTCCCAGAGGAAGGACTACGGATTAGTCCGAAACATGTCGGGCTATACTCGACTGACATACGTGAGTGATCCGTTTATTTCACTATGCGCTTGTTTTTCATAACTTTCACATTTTTGATGTAAAATGAATGCATATTTTAGCAGTCTGTGAATTAATGTTTCAAAATAGCAACAATAAATTGTCAGGCTCTACTTACTCGACTTACATACGTGAGTGATCCGTTTATTTCACTATAGCAACAATAAAATTAAAAATTAAACCCGACAGCAATTCCCGGAAACAATTTCAGTGCGTGCCAGAGAATTAGACATTCATACTTACATAACCACATACATACATACATAAGCTCGAAAAACATGACCCTCCTTCGGCAGTCGGGTAGGTAAAAATAATTCCTCTTTCATCAATATTCTACTTTTTTGTCCTAATTTACATAACTCTATTGCAGACGTAGCTGGTGGCGATAGCGCATCAATACTGGACGCCATGCGCAGAACCATGGATGTGTCGACGCATCTGGACTTGCAGAGTGGAGGCGATGGAGCCATTAGCTGGATAGAGGCGTTCTATTTGGCTACCATGGGAGGCGCCAAAGGTAAATAAATGTAAAATGGAGGCATAGTTGGGCAACAAAAAGAAGTCCACTGCTGGGACAAAGCAAAATGACACGTCTTGTACCACTCCTGTACAGATAATCGCACTTCTACAGGGACCTTTATTTAGTCTTCCGACTACATTAACTAATATCACATTAATTTTGGTGTTAGCTGCTTTCATATTCAATACGACGTATTGGATAACTTTCGGTAATTCATTAATCACCGGCCTTTTTGACGTCCCACTGCTGAACACAGGCCTTAAAATTACAAAAAAAATCTTTACTCCTTAACCGTCACGTTTTTGACGCAAAGTGCTCGACAACATTTTTCGTAGGTATAAAAAACCTTTTTTCCGTTTTCCACAATTCTTGGTAGAGCGGCTGCTATACTAAACTTTGTCATAACATTATACGACGAAACAATTTTTACAGCTTTAAATCTGGAGCATAAAATCGGTAACTTCGAAGTCGCCAAGGAGTTAGACGCACTCCTGGTAGATGTGTATGCTGCCGGCGGTCAAATCGACCATTACGACTACAGCTTAAACCAGACTCATGAAGACTATGTCAACAGTCTCCTGCAGAGATTCATCTACTCGGGCGACGACAGAAATATTGCTCAAGTCTTTGTCAAAGGAGACGCAGTTAACGCCGCTTAGTATTTTTAAACCCTTACTCAAACGGAATACTACTTATGATAATCAAGTGATTATAATACTCTTTAATGATGACAACATTGTAATCTAGTTAATCAATTATTACAGTAACATAAAAGCCACTTCTGAATTTTCCTTTGCACACTCTGTCTCGTGATATATGAATCCGCATATTCACTTTTTTCCAATGTCATCCACATTCTAAATCCTAACATGAAACTGAAATGAAAGCTTGTGTGTAGACGTGTAAGTGTTACACAAGTCTTATGTTGATGATAATGAAGATAAAATTAATTGACCTTTCAAGAATTTAAAATAATCTATAGGGATACCATGGGATAAATTAATAAAATTCCATATTCTTTCATTACTTTTATTCTGGTGTAATTTCTTTATAATCTGTATAAAAAATGTGCAAATAATGTGACGATAACAACTGTAATTAATAAGCAGATACCATATTTAAATCCATAAGGAATTAGTATCAGTTAATTCCGATTAAATTCAGGTAGGAAACAATATTTTTAAATGTCAAAGAATACCTATTAGCGTGAAGATCTTGTAATTAAAGTTTTATACAGAAATGCGCTAAAAGTAACACTGTAATAATTTTGTTAAAGCTCTGAGATCTCGTACAACGTTTTATGAGAAAAGGTAATAATACTCAAATGCAACTGGTATTGTTGGAAAATACTTCCAAGTCGGTGGAATGATAAGACATTCAAAGTATCCGAGTGTCATTGATGAATTATATAGTAATAACATAAACAGTCTTATAAAAACAAAAATAATCTAAATTTTTAGAACAACTTATACTTTATCGTACAAAATAGTTAAATATTAGCTAATGTTATGAGAAATATAATTCTATCTAAAAAAAATAGGACGCATTGAATTTTAATAGTAAAAGTAATACACTAATGGTTAATTTATTAAAAAACGATCGTTGCCATTGCTGTCACATGTATACTAATTAAATAGAACTTATGAGTTCGGCTGTGACAGTAAAATCAGCAATTATGATACCATTTAAGCCAAACGAAATGCGAGTCAGAGGTAGTACAATTCGTCCGCTCGAACAGTTTGCATGGTCGACCGCCACAAGCATAGGCTTGGCTCGTACCGACGGCAAAGCAGACCGCGCTGTCCGTGTGGCGGCCACTCATGATAGCTATTGGACAAGCTGTAAACACACTGTCAGGCTTAAATCGCATTCAATTCCTTTTCAATTCTTATAGACTCTGATGACAATAAGCTAAATGTTCGTACTCCCTATATCTACTCAATGAACACAGGAACATGGACGTGCAAATCCAAGAATTGCAAGCCCGTTCTTTATATACTTTATTACAACATACATATCTATGTAGGCTAACGAACCCTGCAGGCTAAACACGTATTCTTACGGAACACCATTACGACACCCTTGGGCACTGAATACAATATATGGCCACAGGATAAGGTTGAGGTGTCTCTTAAATACGAATAATTTTATCAAAATCCCTTATTTAATTTCTATTACATCAGTAAGACATTCAATTTTGTCTATGGCTGATGGTATTAAAAATAGTAAATAGGCAAATTACTTTGCAATGAAAATAGCTTCGAACGCAATCTATTATTTATGTGAATAAGCATAAAATAACTTCTAGTTTCATCATAATAACTAAAACTATATTGAAGCAATCAGATCTTATTCAAAGTTTAGTCACAATTATAAAAGAATTAAATGTCTTTTGACTTGCATTGAATGAATTAACCTAAACAGTCTTAAAAATATATTGAGAGATATAAAGTTACACCTATCAAATCATGTGCGAACCAATGTGCAAAATTTTGTAATTATTTTAATACTTCAGATAAGTGGATCGAGCATGATTTAAATAACGAATGTAGGTTGCTCGACCAATTATTAAGTCACATAATTTTATCTAATGAGATGACATACAAAACAGCATTAGAAGCTATAATAATTTTAAAACGGCGAATCAACTCACAATCATCCTAGCACCTCGTATTGCAATAAAGAATTTAATAAAGAACCACTTCGTTTATTTTAGTATTACAAACTGAATTTGTACTATTCAATAAAAGATAACGTTACTCAATCCCTGGAACGGTAATGTAAGTTTTAAAAACAGTGAAGTGGTATAATTTTGTAAAAGTACCAAAATTATTACTAAAAAAAGTCAGTCTTTCGTATCTGGCTTATAATTTTTGGCGAATACTATAAATTAGTACTTTGTTTTTCTTAAAACAAAATGTATAAGTAGATTCAGCAGTCAAAGAGGTCAATGTTTCGGAAATAATCAAAAGGAAACGAAAAAACAACGCGATTATCTGATAACCGCCCTACGCAGAGACAAAAAAATAACATAAACGGTGGTTTAATGAAAATTTCAAATGTTTTACTCGTTGGCGTTAAAATAAATAGCATTTCCAATGGGTCAGTTAGGCTTAGTACGGATGAAGATGTCAATAAATAATTGTTCACGAAATTCTACTTGGTTACCCCACATTTAGTAGAAACAAAAAGCTAAGATTATTTGCGTTCTCACCTACAATTTTAGCTAGCTACGGTTTTATATTTACAGGAATGTTTTAAGATAATTAATAAAGTAATTTACATCCAAGATATTCAAACCCATATATCAATCAAAGGAGTCATTTGTTATTTTTATAGTTAATTCAAGAAATAAGTATAAAGTTCTCTCGTTTATTTTACAGACCAATTATTTCCGCAAAATACCAATAAGTGTGAAATAACTGTATTATTTTTATTGTGATGCGTAGTGGAATTACATTTAAATTCGTAACCTCAATTTGAACTTACAAAATCTTTTCGCTGTACCGTAAAATTTCAACGAACTTATCTCTTTTACACATAACAATATTTGAACTAAATAAAATTCTAACACACTAACAAACTATTATAAATGTGAAGCTAAATCAGATAACATCTTGTACTAATACAAATATATAAAAGTAGACTTCAACGTTAAAAATCAAAAGCATCCTCAGCTTTTTGTGATTTGCAGAACGATCCGAATCTCTGGCTTCAGAAGCTTCCATAGTTGTTATGGGATCACTTTCTCAATAAACATTTGAGAAATGCCGGAATCAAGCAGTTTTGTGGCTTTTTGACTCCAGTAGTTAAAAGCTGCCAAAATTAAGGGGTCTAAAGTTGATGGTCAGATATTATATTTTTTAACTCGCCTAACTTTTTACATCGATCTTGATGGAACATCAGGCAATCATTCTAATAAACAAGGCGGTATAAAATTGTGGCACGCCCAAAATCTGTTTCCGACTTTTCTGGCTCGCCTGAGGCGGTATAAAATAGGCAGAATCGCATTGGGCTTCTGGCTCTTGTTTTAAGTGGCAGGAAGCAATCGTAGTTCAGTTCAGTAGTTCAAAATGTGTAGTTTTTGGTTCTTAGTTAGACTTTAGAAGCTACCGTAGTTAATACAGCCACAATCAGTGGTCGTCTGACTGACTCGAATGGTTAATTCGATCTCGACGGAACTTCGGATATAAACTACAGAACCAGTCAGTGGTTTTCTGGCTATTGGTTAGAAGCTATCGTGGTTGAGTGGCCAGTCGATCTCCAGGGAGCGTCAGGCGGTCACTTTACGAGGCTGGAGAGCGATCGGGATCTCAGTGTCGGAGTGCGGGAGCGCACGGCACGCGGCGCCGCCCGCGCACAGACGAGCGCGCCGGGACCGCCGCCGCGAGCTGCGACGTTCGCCGCCTGAACATAACGGAGTTCAAAACATTAAAATGTCATGCTAAGACGGGTTTGGCTAATGTACGCGGCTAGCCTTGTCGCTAATATATCTAGCGCCAAGCGAAGACACGTCAAGCGAGTTATTTGCTAAGGCCCCGTCTAGTCACAAGTGAACCTCCGCCGGCGACGTCCAATCAGCGTGTAACAACTGTTCAATTTACGGCGTCAGCCATACTTTTGGACATGCGCGGGGGTCTTTGCCTCGGACTAAAGGGGACCCAAGGCAGCTTGGGAAATAGATAGAGGAAGGAGTCGGGGTTTTTTTTTTAATTTACTTACACATTTATATTAATATAAATGTTAAATTATAGACCTTCCTCATTGATTCATAGCTCCATTTAGAAATTAATTGTCCATTTCTCTTCCTTGTTTCCCATATTGCCTTCTAAAATGTTGAGTCTAAATGATAAATAAATTATTTGTTGCCCGACACATTAACCCTTTACTTGGCAATGTTATTCATGTCATAATAGTACAGTGCGTGCATTTTTCTACTGTTTAAAATCATGTCAGAAACTATAATAAATGAATGTCAATTAGCAACAGAAGTTCATATGATACATTATTGTTTTAAACTATCATTGCTATCATCAATATCCACAGCAGTCTTTTCGTAATTTATTTTGAGTAGACTTAAAATCAAGAAACTATAGTAGAACATTTATGTCACTGCAACAGAATTACAGTTTCGGTGTTGTCAGTTTTTGGCGAAAGTAAAATAGTGATGTGACTTATTGAACGAATGAAAGAATGAACGACGTAATAAGTTCATTAGAATAATTTCCTATTACAAATTTTTTTTTTTTTTTTTTTCAGAATGAGTTTTAGTAAAATATAAAAATGTTCGACTATAGATTAGATTTTTTTTTACAGTTCTGCCAAATAAAGGGTTCACGCGAATCCCGCAGGGTGGCGTAAATATCAATGTTGGTTGCAGTGCTGCTTTAATGAAATATGCATCAATAACGTCAATATTAGGATACATATTGTGTATAAATATCTTAAAGTGATTGTTATCAAAAAACAACAACAGCCGCACGGGATTCGCGTTAGTTAACCGGGCCTTCTAGTCTAAGCCAGATTGTAAGAACATGGCTTTAAGTTAAGGTTCAAATTTGACAATGAAACCTTGAATTTCTTTCATACATGACATAACCGTGACATCACAACGATGACTTAAATTCTGACTTAGACATTTAAAAGCCAAACGTGTGCATATTGATTTGTAAAAATAAGCAATCTATTAATATCTCATACTGTTCTCAAGTAAGCTCTGATACAAACCAGAGCTCTTTGATACTGGTTTTTATCAAAAGAAGTGTAAAATCTTGAACTTTCGTCTTTTGAGTTAAAATTGAGTGTACAACTGCTCAATTACTGTTTTATCAGTCTCAACACATACCTACGGTCCTCGAGCTATGTACAACCAAGCATAAGCAATTGGCTTAGGCACGACCGACCGGCTGGCAAAAATGCAATCTGAATGACAGTGGTATATGACGAGTTGTGCACATACAACATCCATACAAAGCATCTTGGAACCATAACACATTAATCATGGAACATTCTGTTTACAATCGTGATAATTTGACCTATTTATAACGACAATTCACAAGACTGAAAACTAAATGGATGCGAAGCTACAATTTTATATTATAATTGGTCGAGTTGAATCTTGTGGCATTGCATGCTTTGTATGTGTCTAACATTTATAATTTAATTTTTTAATATTTTTAACAGCAGTCACACGTATGTACGCGAATGGAGATGACACCTTAAATCCTTCAAAAATATAAATATATGTACTAATAAAAAAGCTTCGTTGAACAATTACAATAAAATAAAAAACAACCAATCTTAAAACTATTTTATTAGTAATCAGTACACATCTACAAATTGTAACACCGGCAAAATACGAACAACAAATGCACATATTGTAATTATAGAACCCCAACAATCGTGAACAAAGAACGGCATGCGATGAAAATGTGACATGCGGTGGAACGGGAAACAAACGTGACGCAAGCCAGAAGCGGGTGAAGCGAGCCCGTGACAAACCGTGGTGTTAGGGTTGACGTTCTCATTCTTCGCTACAATTCGCTGACTTACTGCAAGTACCTTGTTCCACACTGTAGCACAGAGAAATAACCACCAAGTTGTTGGTGTTTAAATGTTATTGTAGTGTCTTTCATTTTGATTTAACTGCAATTTGGTACAGCACAGCAAACAAGTTTTATTGTCAACGACTCATTTTATTTATCAATCAATGAGACGCTAATTACGCAATGATTGAATGATAGTGGGAAGCCTCGGTGTGGAATACCAAAGGCTAGGTTTATTCTACACTAATATCGCTAGTTTAGTTAAAGCAATGCCTATAAAAATCACATCCACATTCATCCAATAACAAGCGATCGCGCTGCCAATATCGCCACGTTTAAAAACAAGCCTAAATGAAAGCCGAAGAAAAAGAACGCAACCCCGCCGTTAGTACAACCCGATCAGGCAGCGAAGCATACATCACACAGATTCACAGTACCGGTGCGCGTCAAAACAAAAACTCTAGGCAGGCAACAAGCACGTATAGGGCCGTGCTGTCGTGTCGCTCCCCGCAGCGGGGGGGGCGGGGGCGGGGGCGGGGGCGGGGGCGGCGCGGGGCCGCGGGGGGCGTACCGGCGCGCGCGCGGCCGTCCAGCGCCGCCGCCGGCTGGAGGAACCACTCGGAGCGCGTGCGCATCCGCGCGCGCTGCCGCTCGTGCACCTACCGGCCAAGCCACCTCATACCACCGGCACTCGCTATAGCTGCCCTATCAACCATTGATCTAATAAATTTGATAACACTCATTTTCCGTCACTTGACTCGGACATGGGAGAACTGTTGAATTTGTGAATCCCCGTCAGAGTTTTATGGGCGGAACGTCATCGCGAGTTCGAGGTGGCATTTTCTTAACTGTAACGAACTTCCTACAGTATTTATTTCCCGGAGTAAAATTTAAAAATAGATCTGGGAACTTTTCATTAATAAAAACGACCCCAAATTCGCATCGTTAAACAATTGCAGGGGTAAGTACTCGTTCTAAGAAATTATCGTTATGGTCGAATAGTCAAAAATATATATAAATAAGACGTTAATCTATTTCTTCTAAGTGTTTTTTATTATACTTGCCAATTGTGTATGTTGAACAAATATTTTTCTTTTCTTTCTTTCTTTTTTTCTTCTAATTGTAAAGTATCTTAACAAGAATAATTTATCATTATCACAACACTCCGACATTAAAGAACTGTACTATTTACGTACGTGGTAGGTTTATTAGATCAATGGCGTATTCAAACTAAGTAGAGCACTAGGTGAAGGGAAACACTCAGTGAAATTTTTACACATAAATTTGTCTAGTCTCTAAGTCTTCACTACTAGGACCGTACTTAGTTTACTCCGAAACCTATAAGATAAGGGAACTATAGGTTTGTAGTGGTATTACATTACTTTCGATGGTCGCACTAACTTCTGATGACACTTTAAATTTTTCACATGAATCCGGTTCGAAGGACCAAATACTTATTTAATTTCTATCAATTGTTGCCTATAGGTACCTAAGGTATTGAAAATGAATTCGTTAATATAGTTAACATGAAACAGGAACGTTAGGTCAGTTAGTATCTACTCCAACTACCGTTAGTAACAAAAACGGGAATGAACGACGTTAGACATTCTGCACACCAAAAATTATAAATATATATATAGTTTAACAATACTTTTTGAAGGTTTACATAAAATTTTATTGTCCGTAACCTACCTACAATTTAGTTTGCCATTTTACAAACAGCCACATTGAATATTCAGGGAATATTTTACATAAAAAAGCGGTGTTCTTTGCCGATATGAAATCGGGTTTTGACGCACATCTCCCTGTGTGTGCTCAAGCTCTGTGTTACACTTGCGCACACATATATGTGCGCAAACTATGAAGCGTAGTGTTCAACATATTTGGAAGTCGTTTGAAGGTCTCAGTGAAACTAAAACAGTTCTAAAAGAGCAGCCACAGATTATCCTATTCCATAGAAAACCAAAATCAATCATGCATTCAGAACAGGTGGAAATGAACCATACATAAATATTCGACGCATAATGTTTCAACCAATTTCATTTACGGGCCAGTGTTGAACCTTTTCACAATAAATGTCTTAAAGCTACAACGATGCCTCATTGCAAAAGGGTTCCACAGGGGCCCACAATTCAAATTGGTTGACTATACAATACATCGATTCGTTCCGTAGCAAAAAAACATTCAAATCAAAATTTTACAACAGATTCTTGCAATCTGTGTGAAGCGTACCAGTTTTGTTCATTTTGAACTCATTTTTTGACAATATATGATCTATTAACTAACTGTGAACTATTGTCAACTCACTTTACATGGAATAAGTACGACTGGTTCGTTTCCGAGAGACAGAACAAGTAATGACAGACTATTTGTCGGGAGCAATGGACAGTGGCGCTACGGGTGGACTATAGAAAACTCTTCACCGTCACTTATAGAAAGAGTCCTTTAGGGAGCGCTAGAATCCAAACATATATCTTTATACATGGAGACAATATTTAATCACATATAATTTAATAAACAGCTCATTTAAACCGTATGTATCATTCCAAAATTTGCATTTCAACATCTCATTTGACAACTTTGAAAAACATTGAGCATCAGTGACAATCATGATTTCATTAAAAATAAATTTAGTACATACCTGAGGCAGATAGGAGAGGCTCTTCGTGCTTTCAGCGTACTTGTTGATGGCTCGGAGCTCCTCGAGAGTCATGTGCGGGCTGGAATTGCTGCGCGAAGACTGGGAAGACGAACTGACCGACACCTGGAAACAAGTGACGATAGTTTAAGAACCTCACTGGGTTGTGAGATTTTCGTGAGGGGCTGGGGGGGGCTTACGTTAGTTTAACTACACTTTAGTTCAATTTGAAGGGTTTTGTTTCGTAGAGTAGCTGCTCTCCTATTAACGTTAGTCAAAGTCAAAACATCCTTATTCAAGTTAGGCTAACTACAAGCACTTATGAATGGCAAAAAATATCTTAAGCTATTTAACACAGTAGATATACTATTGGAGGCAGGAATCTCCAGTACCGCCCGGAATCACTTCCATACGTCCCCATATAATCATTTACTTTATAAGAAGCTCGAGAAATTAGTGTTTTCTTGATGGTAGTTTTGTAGGTGAAAGACCTTGCATTGGAAAGAACGGACTAGAGACAACTGCATCGACAAGAGTAACACTCTTTAATAAGATTAGATGATCAGTTGTTCAGGTAATAAATACAACATAAACCGATCTAAATCGGTCTCTTCGTTTTGGAGCTACGATGCCACAGACAGACGCATAGATACCTATAACACCTTCCTTATAAATTGGAGCAAGCCGTACCTTGAACACGCTCTCCTCCAGCGATATGCTGAGCCTCGTGCAGGAGTCCAGCAGGCTGTGCTCGGGGATGATGCCCAGGCCAAGCACGCTGCCGGCCGCGCCGCCGCCCACCACGCCCATCAGCGCCGGCATCGACTGACACTCCTCCGACTTTGACAAACCTGCCGGTGATAGCATGCATGCGCTTAGTTGTGTAATCAGGGTATGGTGAACATCCCTGTGATTGACACGTTAATGCCAATAATTGACACCCTGTTTGTCATCTTTTTGCTACGTATTAAGATTTAAGTTGTCAACGACTGGGATCAGTGTCGGGCACAGGGACATTTTACTTAAATACATGAATCGTTTTTAACGCTGAAATATTAGTCTAAGATAAAAAGATAAAAATAATGTACTGCTTCTGGAAGAGCGAGATCTCCTGACACAAGTATATAAATACTTACTAGGAGGTCTCAACCACTTTGTGAAAAATGTATTTTGTTTGTCCAAATAAACGATTTACTATATTATATTATTATATGTATATATTATACGTTGACGACGTTACACTTGACCAAACTGACACGGGGCCGGAATAATCGTTCCAAAAGATTAAGAATCCCTAAACCGAATATCTTCTCACGTGTGTAATGTAATGTCTAAACACTGACGTTGGCAAAATACTCCTCGCCAGAAAAGCAAGTGTGAAAGTCAAACAAAAAAAAACCTTGTCGACACGACACGTCCCTTACACTTTTAAAATACACACTAAAACATGAATACACAGAAAAAAAACAGGAAATGCTAACCCCGCGAATCGAACCCGGATCCTCGACATTCCGTGTCGCGTGCTATACTCTTACACCAAGATTAGCATAGGGGAAAACCGTAAAAATAAAAAAATAGGATAAAATACAAAAAGATACTTCATTTGAGATCATGAAACACGTCCTGTTTAGGTCGACATCTAGGCCATTGGGGTTACCGCGAGTCGAAAATCCGCTAGGTTCGCTAGTGTCGGGTGAGATCTATCTGTCAATTTCCATCAATCACAGGCCAGTAGCTTGTCTCTCATTGGTGGAGAATGACAGATAGACCTCACTCGATTTTTGACTTGCGATAGGCCTCATTGCGTACAATATTTAAGCGATAATCTGTTCATTTGTTCACGACCGTAGCCGAAACATGCCGAGGTAAACGGTATGTTACATTATTTATATATTCATTACAGTGATAGAATGCGAATGTTAAGCTGCTGGGAATGCATTTCGCTATAAATGTCAAGTGTCAAATCAGTATCTTATCGTGAATGAACTTTGAGTATGTAAAAAGACTAATACTAGCTTTCCACAAACAGCTGTGTCGTATCAGAGCAGCGGCGTGCGAAGAAAAAAACTGACCAATGGCATGTGATACTGCGTGAGAACTCAAAAAAGAAGCGGTGTCATTGGACAATATTCTCTTCACACGAAGCTCAAATTTCTCGCATAGTCGTGGTGGAAAACTTGTGTAATGAGACTAATTCTTGTGTTAAAATATTTAACCGTGCTGTTTTAGTGAAAGGTGAAATGGCGAAATAATGAACGTTTATATTGTAAACCAGTCGTCGACACAATATTTAACCTTCGAATTTCCTTTCAAACTATCTACTTTAGAAGTCTACATATTTGAATGAAATCTATTCATCATTATAGTTTCATTATGAACTGAAATGGCTAGTTCGACTGAAATAGCTTTACGACTATGTACGCCTCCTTCCAACTCCTTGAGAAAAAGAAGCACTGACGAAAAAATGGCATGGTGCTAGCCGGTAAGCAATTTTAAATATTCCAAAATTAGTAAATCGTGTTGTATATGTGAGTACCCTAGTGAATTAACTACACAATCGAATAAAAAAACTTGTGCTACCAAAATTCCGTCGCCCATTTAAACCAAATATTAATGAACCTACTATAAGTATGTTATCAATTATGAATTAACTCGTTCACAATTTCAAACTCACCAAATTAATTAAAATATCGCTAACGTACAATGGTACTTGATTATTTTTAACAACTTAAACGCTTTTCATTCAGACGACCTGCGAAAGACGCACGGGTTATCAAACTATACGTACTAATTACTATTTAGTAACAAGCAATTAGATCAAAACAACACAAAAATTACCTTCTATATTGAACTTGTTCCCCCATCGATCGCACTCACACTGCAACCAGGTTTTTTCAGCTTCCAATGACAGTTGTCCTGGAAAAAAAAAGACTAAATTATACCATGTTTATTTTAGAAACCTCGTGTGGCACATAGCTGTGAGGCGCTTCAATAGCGTGTGTGAAGTTTCCAATCTGCACTGGGTTTGCGTGCAAACTATAGCCCAAGCCGTCTCATTTTGAGTCGAGGCCTGTGCCTAGCAATGGTACAAGAACAGGCTAGATTATTATTATTTCAGAAGTAGAACCAAAGTTGTACATGTGAAAGATTGTTTAGGTAGGTTGATTTTAGACAATTGCCTTAAGAAACACAGCATAGATAAGAAGAAATAATAGCACTAACATTTAATCTAGATTATGTTTGTTTTCACTATCTATTGTGGAAGATAATTTTAAAGTAGGCGTAGAAATTAGATTTTCAGGTTAGGTTCTAATTTCTGACTACATTGGTTCTCACGAAGCAATTATAATCACTGTCGAAGCCTACTGCTATGATGTAAACAGCTGGAAGCGGTCAATTATAATCACTGTCGAAGCCTACTGCTATGATGTAAACAGCTGGAAGCGGTCAATTATAATCACTGTCGAAGCCTACTGCTATGATGTAAACAGCTGGAAGCGGTCAATTATAATCACTGTCGAAGCCTACTGCTATGATGTAAACAGCTGGAAGCGGTCAATTATAATCACTGTCGAAGCCTACTGCTATGATGTAAACAGCTGGAAGCGGTCAATTATAATCACTGTCGAAGCCTACTGCTATGATGTAAACAGCTGGAAGCGGTCAATTATAATCACTGTCGAAGCCTACTGCTATGATGTAAACAGCTGGAAGCGGTCAATTATAATCACTGTCGAAGCCTACTGCTATGATGTAAACAGCTGGAAGCGGTCAATTATAATCACTGTCGAAGCCTACTGCTATGATGTAAACAGCTGGAAGCGGTCAATTATAATCACTGTCGAAGCCTACTGCTATGATGTAAACAGCTGGAAGCGGTCAATTATAATCACTGTCGAAGCCTACTGCTATGATGTAAACAGCTGGAAGCGGTCAATTATAATCACTGTCGAAGCCTACTGCTATGATGTAAACAGCTGGAAGCGGTCAATTTTCTCTTGGACTCATATCACCCTGGGTTATGTGTCGGAATGGTATCTACGAATTTATTCCACTTGTACCGTCAGCTACTTGTCTGTCAGGAGAGAACATTTACGTACTAGTTTTTCTTCCACCGGTAAATTATTTCGACTTATAGACTTTATCCCTCAATCCTCAATAATCTCGATATGAAACTGAACATTTCATTGCCACTTGAATAGTTAGGAAAAAAAATTACTTGTAATTTTCGCTTATTTTGTACATGGCGATAATCACAAACTTCCTACACAAGCTGCAAAACTGGTCAGCGCTCGCTACTTTTGACGGCCACTTGTACGACTTTATAATCAGCAGGAATCAGTATAGAATATCTTCAATTCTGCAAGTTGAATTGGAAATAATTTATTGAATCAGGCGTTACTTTGCGGAGGTCCATATTTATGAACTATAAAACAATTACTTTGCTCACCCGCGACCACTAATGACAAATAGTTATATCTGTGCGGCAAATGTATGTTTCCATGCAACACCTCCGCCTCCACTGCTACACGAATCAACACATGCCACAACACAACATGCCGTAACAACATGGTTGTTGTTGTGCTTCGTAAATGGCCTCGTGGAGAGTGCCGAAACGCGTCAGCGTTTAGTATAGTGGTGGTGGTGATAGTTGGGTCTGTGTGGCATGTGTTGATTCGTGTAGCAGTGGAGGCGGAGGTGTTGCATGGAAACATACATTTGCCGCACAGATATAACTATTTGTCATTAGTAGTCGCGGGTGAGCAAAGTAATTGTTTTTTAGTTCATAAGTTGAATTGGCGATAGGCCGGGTACATTGCCCGTAGAACTGATGGCCGGTGGGGCGTTAAGGTTCTCGAGTGGAGACCCATGTTCAACAGTTGGCATCTCAGGGTTGAAAAGAACAATAGCATATAAGAGTATACGAGGTGCATATCTCACTAGCATAGGCCTCCTGGTCGACCCGGTGCCGGGGCGGCGGCGGGTCCCGGAACGAGCATATCCACTCGTCCTTCACTCGCAGTATACGGCCGGTCACGCGCGCGTAATACTCGTAGTTGTCGCGTCCGAACAGATCGCCCGCCGAGAACTGCTCGATCAGCTGACGCATTATGCGGGTCGCCACCTAGCATGAAGAGTTATTGGTAAATTGGGTTGGAGTCGTTTAAGTGTGCAGGCTATGGACTATACTTAAATGAACGAAGCGGCTGAATAAATTGTAGACTGAACTTGATGTTTGTCTGAATACTAAGACTCGTTCCTTGTATCACATCAGTTTGAAACCTTAGGTACGAAATATAAAACCGTCATGTTTTAGAAATTAACGTTTCGGGATATTGATCGCAAAACAGAGCGGCCACATTGGAATTTTTTTTGTTAAAGCTTGCGGAAGAAGCATGTTTTAGGAAACTAATCATATGACAAAAAGCTAATCAGCCACTTCTCAGTCGATACCAGAAGTCATACACCTTACCACATGACGGTGACATTTGTTATTACTAAATTCCTCCAGACGCCTCATCGTGTAGATAAGTATAGTTTCCATAGATAAGTCACACTAAATCGCGTGCGGCAAGTTTGCGTGGCAACATGTTGTAACACACAGCATAGGTCATGTAGGACATCGGCCTAACTAACTAGGATTTGGCACTGGGGGGTAGGCTTGCCAGGTGCTTCAAAGCGGTACGTATAGAATCATAGTTTTGGGATAGCCTCACACGCCAAGTTAATGACATATGATATGCTATAGTAGTTTGATGAGTTGAGGCGTACTATGTTCGAGTTAAATAGAGTCCGAAACTAACTGTCCGGTATTCTCCAACAATTTTTTTTTATTTTGTATCCTCACCAGTTGGGACGCAACATGCTACATTTACAATTGACCCCACATACTATAGAAACCCACAAGAACAAGGACCAAGTCCGTTAATCTAGGTATACGATCAAGTTATCGACCGTTTTTACGTTCATAGGATTCTCAAGGACAGACATTTCGTAATAACTATGACATGCACTGGGTTTTGTAAGCTAGTTATTAAAATCAAAGTCCTTAAATATTTATAATACGAAGAAAGGCAAACTGACGCAAGTCTGATCATACATTGTAAACGTCTAAAAAGTCGGTTCAAGACATGAGTCAACTACTAAAGGAAGTGAGTAACAGAATTAATTACATGAATCAAGCCCTTATCAGTTGCGGTGGGTTAGGAATTTAGGGTGCCTACGAGTCTAATTATATTAGAAGGTTGATGCCGGCGATAATGCCTCAAACTGTTATCGGACAAGAATCTACACTAAAGAATGACGAGGTTAAGTACTTTGTCTAATTATAAAAACTACATTCCTAGTAATTACTTATATTGTACTAAGTACCTACAAGACTACAGAATCGTTTCGTTATACAGGGTTATTGGTAATTCGACGTATTCCCGTTAGGAGGTGATAAGGGTGACTATTTGCGATAATTTTAATCCCCATATGCATTACGCAAAAGTGAACCATTTTTGAGTTATCAAGGTTTTTTAGCTTTTTTTCAAAATAAGTCAAAAATGCAACTTCAAAAATTTATTTAAAAAAAAATATCAATTTAAATCTATTTTTTTTCTTCTGATTTGCAAAAAAGATTAAACACTGGTTATTTATCAATATTAAAACATAAATAATCGGTCCAAATTTAAAAATGCGAGACGAAAAACGATATCATTTCAATATTTTTTTGAGATTTTTTTCTAATAAAATGCCTTAAAAAAAAAAAGTTATGAAACTTGGCTTGCAGATTATTTTAAAATCATGTCTGTTTTCTTAGCTCTTCAACAATGCATAACAACTAGGAACTTATTTTAAAAAAACTGAAAAAAAAATATCACAAAGGAAGCAGGCGGAAATTCGTATTCGAACTAAACTTAAGGTCGTTCTTTAAAATTTCCGTAAAATTCATTAAAACAATACCCAATGTAAATAAAACAAAAAGCACAAATTTAAATTAAATTTAGAACCAGTAACAGTTTAGTAGTAATAACAATTAACAATTAATAATAAGAAACAATTAAGACATTTCGTAATTTAGCCTAACTAAAGTTCATGGTCAAAGTGACTTCCTCTATTGCGTACGTAAAGTCGCAGTCCTTTTCTGAGTTGTGACTTAACTACCGACGTAGTCACACTATTCCGCATCACATTTGCTGCGTTCATAATTCTTGTTTTGAGTTCTTCCGCGGATAACACAGGCGTGACGTCGTAAACTAGGGATTTCATGTGACCCCAGACATAGAAATCAACCGGCGTTAAGTCCGGACTCCTCGCAGGCCACGGAATGGGCCGTCCTCGCCCTATCCAACGATTAGGAAAATGTGCAGGACACCCGTCTTGCTGGTATATCATGTTTTGCTTTGTAGCCAAAAGCACGTCTTCGAAGAGGTCAAACATTTCATTTGTCAAAATTTTCGTAAGCTGCTCATTTAGATTATTTAGATTGCGGCTAATTTAGATTGCTCGGTAAAATGTGATTTTCGTGCACTTTCTTACTCCAATAATGTTCATTGATCCCATCTGTTCGGTCAATGTTAGGAGATTTCTCGATACCAATTTTCCTTATCGTTGAATAGGGCGAGGAGGGCCCATTCCACTGCCTACGTCACATGAAATCCCTAGTTTACGACGTCACGCCTTTGTTATCCGCGGAAGAACTCAAAACAAGAATGATAAACGCAGCAAATGCGATGCGGAATAGTGTGACTACTTCGGTAGTTAAGTCACAACTCTGAAAAGGACTGCGACTTTGCGTACGCAATAGGGGAAGTCACTTCGAGCATGAACTTTAATTAGGCTAAATTACGAAATGTGTTAATTGTTTCTAATTATTAATTGTTAATTGTTATTACTACTAAACTGTTACTGGTTTTAAATTTTATTTTAAATTTGTGTTTTTTGTTTTATTTACATTAGGAATACCTAGTGGAATTCGTATTCCACTAGTTTAGTTCGAATACGAATTCCCGCCTGCTTTCTTTGTGATAATTTTTTTTTTTCAGTTTTTTAAAAATAAGTTCCTAGTTGTTAGGCATTTTTGAAGAGCTAAGAAAACGGGCATGTTTGTAGAATAATCTGCAAGCCAAGTTTCATAACTTTTTTTTGTTTTTAAAGCATTTTATTAGAAAAAAGTCTCAATAAAATATTGAAATAATATCGTTTTTCGTCTCGCATTTTTAAATTTGGACCGATAATTTATGTTTTAATATTGATAAATAACCAGTGTTCAATCGTTTTTGTAAATCAGAAGAAAAAATGAGATTTAAATTGATACGCCTTTTTTTAAATAAATTTTTGAAGTTGCATTTTTGACTTATTTTGGGAAAAGCTAAAAAAACATGATAACTCAAAAATAGTTCACTTTTGCGTAATGCATATGGGGATTAAAATTATCGCAAATAGTCACCCCTAGCAACTCCTAACGGGAATACGTCGAATTACCAATAACCCTGTATACATCTACGAAGCTTGCTAGAAATTAGTAAAGCAATCTACAAGCGTTAATAAGTTCACCATTAAAGTGTTAATGGTGTAAGTGTCAATCTAACATCAATATAAGCGTTTGCAAATGGTTGCTAGAGCTACATTATATGCGTAGGTATATATGTGTAAATGTAAACATCTCTTGTGTTGTTGTATGTACTCACGCACACTTCTGCCTTCAGCCGCATGTTTTAGACAATTTTGGTGAAAAAAATGTCAAAGCTATTTACATTGTCGCTTAATCTATTCAATGTTTACATATTTATCATAATCATCCGATTCGAATTGACTATATCATCTATAATTAAGATAAGGCAGTGAAAAAGAACCGCGTCAAATGTGCAATATAATGTATTTTTAAAATATCTTCATTCTGATAAGGAACTGTACAAGCAACACGCTGGTTAACTGATAAAAAATGCTGTTTATTGAGTTATGATAAGGCGATTACTATTGCCATTGTTGTGGAAATAACAACGGTTTTATCGTAGAATTATTAATGTCACATCGGCGGCTACAATTATGGTAACGCAAGTATCGATAGCTTCCTATAAAGCTGGTGTGCTATTGCAAAATACCTTGCACTTTTTGATTATGCGCTGAAACTTGGGATAATTTAGAGAAATAAGTCTCTAAAGCGCGCGGTTGTTTTATGCGGACATGCGATCAACTTGTGCCTTGTCTGTTCAATGCTGCGTTTACCGCGTAACAGAGACCTACCTATCATCTATGCTATGCCAAGTTTCAACGCATAGTCAAGAAGTGCAAGGTTCCCATACAACAGCAATAGCACACTAGCTAATAGAACTCTTTCCATTTAAACCTGAAATGGTTTACCTTACTGAGATCAGGGACCGGAAAACCCTATCATTCGGCTAAGCCGTTCGAAACGGTAGCCCCTTCAACGGGCTACCCTAATACCCGTATAACCCGTACATATTCGGGTTGCCCTAATCGTAACAAGAGGTTACCGCTTACCCGTATTTATTAGGTTTGGGTTAATCATATGCTAAGCGGTTACCTTCGGCTTAGGGTAGCCTTTTCACCCACTCCGCCGCGCGCCCGTGTTTTCGCGAAGCGAAACTGTACGAGGGGCGGCTGATAAGTAATCTCCTTGGTCAGAAACATATACAAAAATAATGCTGGCTGGTATGGATTTATATTCGTTTGTTATTCTATTTTCAAAATGTATTACATTTATTTGTTTATTGCATCACGTTTATTTGTCTCCTACAATTGTTTCAAACATGTCGGTAGAAAAAGTGAAAATGGATAAAATCGAGCAGCGTGCGGTGATTAAGTTTTTGACTAAAGAAGGGAATACGCCTTCGGAGATCAGACAGCGTATGTTACGTGTGTTTGGCAGTTCGTGTTCTTCCGAATTTGTTATAAAGTTTTGATCAAAGCAGTTTAAGTTAGGTCGTGAGAGCCTGGAAGATGATCCTCGTAGCGGAAGACCAGTTTCGGCCGTCACCGATGAAAATGTAGCCAGGGTGAAAAAAATTATATTAGAGGACCGACGAGTGAAGCAGTGGGAGATAGCTAGAGATGTGGGCGTCAGTAAAGAGCGAGTCAATGAAATAATTCATGAGCATTTGAACATGTCCAAGGTTAGTGCACGTTGGGTCCCCAGAATGTTGACTGCATTTGACATGGAGAGGCGTGTCAAATGTTGCGAAGAGTTTTTGGACATGAGTCGAGGGAAAGAGGAATAAATAATTTCCAGAATTGTAACATGTGATGAGACTTGGATTCGACAATGGGACCCGGAAAGTAAGCAAGAGTCGTTACAGTGGAAATTTAAGGATGAGAAGCCGCCTCGGAAATTCAAGGTCTGTCTATCGGCAGGTAAACTTATGGCTACAATCTTTTGGGACACGGAAGGGATTTTGCTCATAGATTATTTACCGAAGAAAACTACAATGAATGCTGATTATTACTCAAACTTACTATATCAACTAAGAGAGACAATAAAAGAAAAACTGCGAGGTAAACTAAGCAAAGGAATTCTGATTTTGCACGATAACGCAGCAGTGCATACCGCCCGCACAACGCTTCGAAACCATTGACCACCCCCCTTATAGTCCAGATTTAGCCCCATGTGACTATTTTCTGTTTAGACTTCTCAAGAACGACCTCAGGGGACGAAGGTTTATGACCGATGACGAAATGAAGGCTGCGGTTACTGACTTTTTTGACGACAAACCAAAAGTTTTCTTTTTAATGGTTTAAATTCAATATTTGAAAAATTTAATAAGTGCATTTTACTAGCAGGGGACTATATAGAAAAATAAAAAATAAATTAGCCACGACAGTCTTTTGTTTCATTGTTAGGTAGATTACTTTTCAGCAGCCCCTCGTACATTAGTATGAAAACTGAAAGGAACTATGTACGAAGAGAACAATCAATTTATATTTTAATCTTTCCGTACTTATATATAGGTAAGTATGTACTTACCTACTTAAAGTTTCTATTAATCTACTTCAAAAAAGGAAGAGGTTCTCAATTCGCCGGTTTTTTTAAGTAAGATATGGGTCTTTTAACATGAAACTACCATGAGACTCAATCATAATCATAAATAAAAACGGATCACTCGCGTATATAAGTCGAGTTTAGCCCGACTTGTTTCGGACTAATTCGTAGTCCTTCCTCTGGGGTTAGTAGTCGCGCGAGCTGAGCCGCGGCACGCAATGTGCGTCTCGCCGCCGCTGGGTCATGCGCTCCCAGAGGAAGGACTACGAATTAGTCCGAAACATGTCGGGCTAAGCTCGACTTATATACGTGAGTGATCCATTTTTATTTCATTATAAGATATGGGTGTCATTTTCTATATTTTCAGGGGCGCGGATTCTGAAAATGACATCCATTTTCAAATCCAAGATGGCGGACATATTTTTTTGTTGAAAATCAATATGGGTGTCATTTTCTATGTTTTCAGGGATGCTGATTATGAAAATGACATCCATTTTCAAATCCAAGATAGCGGACACATTTTTTTGTTGAAAATAGATATGGGTGTAATTTTTTAGTTTTCCGGGGATGTGTCACAGGCCGTTTTCAGGGGAAACAGTCTGTTTTAGGTAGCCTACCTAGGGTTTTTGTGAAGGAAACAAATTGCAAGTTTAATACATTTATTTATACAAAAATCGATAGGCTAATTTGAAAAGTAAAATAGAGTTCGAAGACACTTTTGAAGTTACTGGGTTCGATTACACCCTAATGTGGCCTACACTTCCCTCTGGTGTCTGGATCCTCCGGCGACGGCAAAAAATAGGGCGCAGGCGTCGTAGAGCAACCAGGAGTGACCAGGGGGCTCGTGTGATGTCGTGGTGTAGAGATGGTGTGAAGGGGACAGTAGCGTGCCAACGGCTAGCCTCTGAGTAGGCTGCGAGAGGTCGACAGGGGTCCGTTAGGAACCAGTAGTGGGTGTAGAGATTTCCCACGGGTAGCGTAGTTGCCCTGTAAATAACCTGGTGTGAGCCAAACGTCCATGGTATGCCCGCACTGCCATATTCCGCTCTCCAGTCCGACCATTCCCGAGGGAGTGGGAACCAGATCAGCAGTGCATGACAATACGGAGGGTCATACGGATTTACAATTTAGCTAGAGTCAGAGAGTAAGCTTTTACAGGTTTCTAGTGAGAGTGGATAACAGATTTACACAAAGTGACCGTTGGAACTTTAATTTCCAACCGTTCTAGGAAGCCGTTAGGTTTTAAAATAAGCGCTACATCTATAACCGTAGAGCAGTGAAATAGGGAAGGATTAAATTATAATTAACTGTCCGGAGCGCTATTAAGGTACAGTAATGCTTCGGACAGAGTAACAGAGTGGAAACCTATAGAATTAAAATAAATTACAATAAAAGGCACAAGTAGTGTAACACAATGATAAAGTACAGAAACGAGCAGTATTCTTACCAAGTTCTGGGCTGGCTGGTTCCACTCAGGAGGTGTAGAGAAATGTACGGTCTCCCGGCCGTACAGGCGGTTTTATGGTTGAGTGGAACCGGATACGGATAACCAAAAGATTTTGAATTGGGCGACGCCCATGGGCGTGTCCGTGCTTCTCATTTTGAATACCAACGTATTATTTCTGTGTAGTGTGTAATGTAGTTTTTTATGTGTTTTATGCTGGCTAAGTGCAAGTAGCGGTTGTTAATTATTTAATTTACAACCGATGCAATTTTTAATTAGATTTAAATTAATATTATTCGCCTAAGTGCGGAAAAGCGCCATCTAGCGGATTATGGCGGAACTTTTAATGTCCAATAGCTTGCGTATTGTGACAGATGCTAATTACGAAAATGACATCCGTTTTCAAATCCAAGATGGCGGACACATTTTTTGTGCAAAGCCGATATGGGTGTCATTTTCTATGTTTTCAGGGGTGCGGATTCTGAAAATGGCATCCAATTTCAAATCCAAGATGGCGGACACGTTTTTTTGTTGAAAATCGATATGGGTGTCATTTTTTAGTTTTTCGGGATGCTGATTACGAAAATGACACCCGTTTTCAAATCCAAGACGGCGGACACATTTTTTTGTTTAAAATCGATTGGGGTGTCATTTTCTATGTTTTCAGGGGCGCGGATTCTGAAAATGACATCCATTTTCAAATCCAAGATGGCGAACACATTTTGTTATTGAAAATCGATATGGGTGTCATTTTCTAGTTTTCCGGGGGTGCTGATTATGAAAATTATTTTTTTAAGAAAAAATTATGTCCGTCACCTTGGATTTGAAAATGGGTATCATTTTCGTAATCAGCATCCCCGGAAAACTAGAAAATGACACCCATATCAATTTTCAACAAAAAAATGTGCCCGCCATCTTGGATTTGAAAACGGATGCCATTTTCAGAATCCGCACCCGTGAAAACATAGAAAATGACACCCATATCGATTTTACACAAAAAGATGTGTCCGCCATCTTGGATTTGAAAACGGATGTCATTTTCGTAATCAGCATCCCCGGAAAACTAGAAAATGACACCCATATCTATTTTCAACAAAAAAAATGTGTCCGCCATCTTGGATTTGAAAATGGATCTCATTTTCATAATCAGCACCCCAGAAAACATAGAAAATGACACCCATATCGATTTTCAACAAAAAAAAATGTGTCCGCCATCTTGGATTTGAAAATAGATGTCATTTTCAAAATCAGCACCCCTCAAAACATAGAAAATGACACCCATGTCGACTTTTAGAAAAAATTATGTCCGCCACCTTGGAATTGAAAATGGATGTTATTTTCCTAGTTAGCTAATAACAAATACCTAGTTCGCGACGAAACTAACAATCCGACCACAACATTATTAAAAATGAGTTTTAAAAGGTTTGCAGTTGACTTGAGGTCTTATTTTGTTTCAATAGTCGGCGACTTACAAAGTCTTTGACAAATGCCGCCTCCTCCGTGTTAAATAGGCGAAACAATATAAGCCTTAATGCGCTGGAAGTAAGATTCAAAATAACCTGCACGCACAATCAGCGCTTCAAGCGGCTACCCAATCCTGGGGTTTCGATACGCTATGCGGTAGCCCGGGTTAACCCATTGCAAGTGGTTAATGTATTAACGGGTAAGCCGTTTAAAGGGCTACCGTAATATACGGGTTTTTAATACCGAGCGATATAAGAAACCCGTTCAAAACCCTTGGGCTACCGGGTATAAAGGTAACCGGTTCCGGTCCCTGACTGAGATACAATAAATTAGTGAGTAAATTTCTAACAAAGGTTTAGCTCTTGCTTACACATGGAACCACACTTTTCATTACAGAGCCCGCTAGCATATCCAAGTCGATTATGTAAATATCTGTAACGCGACAACAGGCCTGGCATAAAGTGGATCACATTATAAAGCCATCTACACAAAAACACATGTCCGAATCGGGTGATTACGTAGCGCTGATCTGGTGCAACCGCTATCGCTTGCGTACATGTGCATTAAGTACTCATTATTTTACATTACCCTTTTAAGAAAAAAACTGATGTCAGGTCTCATACTTTTTGATTTTCATTTAGTTTTAAAGAAAAAAAAAACACTTCCAACTGATATGTTTCCGAGGATTACTTGTTTTATATCGCCAGCACCTAAACTGATGCAAGCCATGCTTTATTGTGAGCAACTCACAAACCACCGGCAAATTAGTCATATATGTCACCTTCTTTGTTAGTGTGGACAATGGATGTTATGTTAAAAATACACACTGTTGTCAGAAAACGCCCCATTAAATCATGTAAAAACCGTAATGAGCATCGCATGAAAATGTGCAATTCACCTTGAATCTTTGCACGTCCTCCATTGTGGCGGTTTTGCCATCGGACACGCAAGAGTGGAAGAATGAAGGTGCTACGGAGACGCCGAGCGCTTCGGATGTCATACCTGTACCTGTAAACAATGAGTTTTAAAAGGTTTTTAAAGGCAACACTCCCACGGCGCGAGTGGATGTTTATAAGGACGCCATCATTTCTGTAAATACGCGGCCGTTCGCCCGCAGGTGGTTCGAGGTCGGATTACGACGATATCATAGTCGACTCGACCTATCATACCTACCATGCTTTGAAATAGATAGAATTTTTAGCAATTGCTGTTACCTAGACGACAGCATGTGCGGCTCCAGGGTTGTTATTCTCGAAGGTTATTCACGGCTGTCTCAACTTCAAAGTGTAAAATTAGCTGTCATATAGTATAGAAAATTAGATATTTACTTCGGCGCTGAATCAGCCGTGAATGCAAAACAGTCATCTTAGAGATTTAACACCCCTGTCAGTATATATATTCTTTGCCTGTTTTACAATACAATTTTGGAATCATGTAGTTTCGAGAAAAGGACGGACGTCCTTTGCAAGCAGTAAAAATTGCCACATCCAAGCCAGATGAAAACAATTGATCAGCTAAAGAACAAATGAAAAGTGCATCAGCTTTTGATGCTTCCTGAACAATATTGGCGTCAGCACTCAACTTATTGCCAAGTGCTATTTGATAACATGCACTCGAAGAAACTGTGTGTGCCTTTGTGGAACCTCTTCACAATCAATTTCATAACTTCCTATGACGTGACAATTTTGCTCGAAAAAAACTCCAAGGTGGTACGCGAGGCGATATTTTCCTTTTGGGGTAGACTAATGGATGCCCATTAATATCGTTTCCGACTACCCCCTTTGAACCCATCTTTCGATGAAACCAGGAAAATGCCAGATGCAGACTCTGTGCCCAAGAATAGTCATAGTGAGATAGTCACCGTTTGATAGCCGGTTTCATTGTCTACTTAATCTTTCTTTCATCCTATTTAGGCGCCTTAAATTAAAGCAATTAAAGACAGACGGCTAAATATCATGTAATTAATAAGACTGAAAGTTAGCTGCGCATACTTGCATAAATGTTACAAATGTGTAGCTGCGGCTCACGCAAGTACGTATCGTAACAAGCATAAGTAGTAGTTACATTTTGTTGATAGTTTGTCATAAATAATGTATTTCAGTTCGCAATGAAAACAAAGTGGTCACGATTATTGGTTTTCTTTTTTAGCATGTCGTACTCGCATATGCTTAGTTTTTGCCGTAGTTTTTTTATGACAAATAGGTATTATGCACACGGAAATTTATCGTAAACAATAACAAATTGCTTTAATTATTTTGTAAGTGTATTATTTATGTAGGTGTAAATAAAGATGCATCGACAAGAGTAGCACTCTTAAATAAGATGATGATGAAATAAAGATGCGTGTTTTTTCAAGCGTAGGTACAATGAAGATATTACAAAAGCATTTGCGCGCTAAAAATATTTAAAAAAACAACCGTGATTCTGAATGAGTGTGTAGTTTCCAGTTTGCTAAATCAGAATGTTAACATTATCAAAAAATATAAGTAGGTACCTAATTAAATCGACGAAAACACAAATTGTAAACTTTTACTTAAACAATCGATTCATAAGAACTTCCCTAATCATTATACTCGATTCTTCCTCAATTACTTGGTCAACGTCACTAAACCGAAATGAACACAAGCAAACGATGCGTGGATTACTCCGACGCTGCCTAATTATACGCTTGATCACGTAAATAACTTCGCATAGTTACTGCTCGCGTTTCGATGGTCTATACTATACTCTATTGGCATCGAATCCAGGAAGAATCTTCAATTTCTAATTAAAAATTTAGTTATTGCAGACAATGTGAAGCACGAGTCACGAAAACGTGATTGTCATGTCATGTATTGCATTATTAATGGGCAGATTTGTTCTCGAAAATATTTAAGGCATGTTTACTCGAAAATTTAATTGGCTCATTTAATCCTTTGAATATTTTTTTGTGCAAATGTCTTTATAATCCTCGACCCAAAAAGAGGGGTCAGTTATAAGTTTGACCTGTGTATGGTTGTATTTTGGTATCTGTCTGTGACATCATAGCTCCCAAACGGATGGAACGATTTATTTTATCGGTTATTTTAATCGAAAGCTAGTTTAATCGAGATGGTTCTTAGCTAAGTTGCATTAAAATCGTTTCAGCCGTTTTTGAGAAATGACAATGTCGGGGGTTTTTAAAATTTTCAAAGTTGATTAGGTTATAGAATAATCATTAATAATCAAAATAGCAGTCAATGATTAGCACATCCTAACATCTGTTTCGGAATGATTCAATAATGTCATCACCATGCATTACCATTAGCCACCGAGTGTAAAGGTAAAGAACATTCCTGAATCCTGATGCATAGATAACGTCCGGGGATGTATCAGTTCGATCGTTATAAGCTAGGAGCCTGACAATAAAGGCCGGAAATCAGTCATATTGTCACAAAGCACGAATAATTTATGCCAGATGAGATATGATAACCGCCATTATCTGCTGACTAGCGAGTAAGCAACGATGACGTAAAGATGGACGAATGGGGATCTGGTGCGTAACAACGCCATAATGTAGCGTTCGCTGGCGCGCGACACATGATATAGCCCATTACATGGCCCATTAGGAATACTTGGACATATGGGACTCTCGGAACTAACGTTACATATGGTTTTTCAAGACACCGTTTCTCCCTAGCGACGCTGTTAATGTACATAAATCACGCATATTTTTTTCAGGTGTCACAGATCGCCAATATAAGTAGAATAGAATACATCAAGGTAGCCTAAACCTCAAAAATATGTGACCTGGTAATTAAACTGCTCGTAGACCGGACTTATGACATGCTCGAAAAGGATGACGTCCGGTATAAGGGCGCAGAATGCAAGGCCATTTTAGGATTTTATCGATTTGATAGCATCGGGGCTAGCACATCTTGCCGCGACGGGAGAAAAGACAAATAGGCGCGACTTAGAGGGATTTGTAGAGTTGCTTGTCGCGTCGCGCTTGCAAGATGTGCTTGCCTCGCATATTTCGAAAGAATACTGCAAAATTTAAGAGTAATTAAAATAGCATTCGATTAAAAAAACCGCATCGGAATCGGTACATCCGTTTAGAGGCTATGATGCCACAGACAGATACACAGACACACAGATAGGTAGTTAAGACAACGATGATTCACAAACATCATATCTCCATATAACAACGCCTTATGACCCAACTGCAGACTTCTTTGGCTTGCTCGCTCATTCGCCGGCATTCAAATCATGTCAACGAGACATTAAGTAAGATTAAACAATAGCGCTCGAGAAAAGCAGACCAGTTGCATCACTAATTAAGGCTTGCCCACGCTCGCATGTAATTGGCAAAATTAAACTAATTTCGGCGGGAAGTCAACTGCGTGCAAAGTGCTTTAAGCATTAATGTTTTTGGGCGGGTCACGCGCTTCGTGTACGAGTAGGTACGCCAAGGAAAATGTTTGCAGTTTGGTAAAGTATAAAAGTTTCCGTTTTCGCAGACAATGAAATAGAAAATGTCAACACACTTGGCATTTCAATTTCAATGGTTATTAAAGAGGAGTTGTACGAAGGGCGCATTCGACATTAGCACCGGTGACATCTTTGTGCTATTAAGTAGGGTGTGACTGTAGCTTGTGGCTGTGACCCACTGACATAGAAAGCTAACCGAGTAAATCATCGTGTTCAAAATAGACATTTACGAGTATTGTTGTGGTTTCAATATATGAAAGCGTAATTATTCACGTTTGCGGGAATCATCAAGTGCCCTCTGAGAATAGATCTTTTTTAATGTTTTAAGTAACTGTGTGGTTCCGCAGCATACTACAGTTTTAATCATTTATTCGATTATGGTGTGTTAAAAGTTATCACCATGTTGACGATTTACTGACAAAACTTACCAGCTTTATCAGCATTGGAGGCCATCACCCGAAAAGTACCGAACAACAGCACTAACAATCTTTGGGTGCATACCGGCAGAGACAGAAGCAATCTGTGAACAAAGAACAATTTGTACACAGGCATCCTCGTCCTATTGATAAACCTAATTAAGCAATTAGTTCATAAGAATCCTTAAATTAACTCTGATGAGGACAAAATAATAAAAAAATAATGTTCGAGTTTGCGTGTCCTATTTTAACATGATGAATCACTGTATACCTACCTACCATACCTACTAATATAATAATTTACGTGATACTAGCGCACGTTTCTTGGCATCTCATTCATAAAGGAAGGAAACGAAGCGTAAAACACGAGGCTCACCAAAACCGTAACCATTATCGTGAATGACCGACTTAACTGGACGGGGAAATATGACATAACAAAAGGTCGTCGACCCGAACCCGTAAAAAAGTGACGAGGGAAAAAATCGGTATCAATGGATTGAATGACGGACAGACAGACTGTGATACCCGGCCACTGAACAGATGAGCGCTTCCCAAGTTAGCGCACAGATCGTAAATCGGTCACAGGCTAAATAGATACACGTTAGGCTCAGACGCGATTATTTATCAATTTTCTTTTCGCAACGATTTTCCCACGAGAATCGTATAAACATACAAAAATGTTTTCCCAGAACCAATCAAACTAGGAATTGTTTTACTTTTAAAGAAGGCGGAGCCCAGAGGATTGTCCTTCAATAATTGCTTTAGGTATACCTATGAGTTCGGGATTGAAATATAAAGTAGGTACCTATCTACATTACGAAGTTCCTTTCAGCGGTTCTGTTACTTAGTACGAAATATGCTTAAGTTTATAAAAAATACAAACAATCTTGTTGTTTTAGTAAGTTGACTATGCAACCACCGACATCCCAGTCTTTCATACCTACTAGAACGATCTGCGATTCTAGGTACGGTACTCTTAACTTTAAGTTCGGACTTATCAATTAGCCACAACGACTAGATAGGTACGCATAGATAATAATATATTTTATCTACACACATATGCCCATTGCTACCTTGTATTTTCTTTGTGCCTTATTTCTTGTTTTGACTGTTATGTGGTGTTCAATAAAGAGTTATTGTATTGTATCATAAGTCGTCTATAATGCGTTCAGAAACCGTAGATAATGACCAGCATTGCAGCACGACGACGCCTCCCCCCGCCAACCACCACCACCAGCAGGTCCAGCAGTAAAGTAATTCGATGTCGTAATGACTTTTCGATATCGAATTCGATGTATCGAATTTGGCAACCAACGTAATTTACAATCATACTGAAATAAAACGGATCACTCACGTATATAAGTCGAGTTCAGTCCGACATGTATAATTAATAATGTGATATTATTTAAAAAAAAAAAAAAAACAGTTTACGAAACGTCAGCTCGGTATGTTTGTTTATGATTTAAAAAAAACAGTCAAATTCGTGACAGGTATGGGTATGATATATGCCTTCGGCTCCTGAACCCATCTTAGAGTACTTATAATATGTGTGTAGATAAAGTAATGTATGCAACTCCACATAATTAGGCCTTAAAACACTCGAGTGATCCTATTATGAAACTCAGCTTCGCCTCGTTTCATAAAAACACACTCGTGTTTTAAGGACCTCATTATGTAGCAGTTGCATAAACTACTAATACCTACCTATGCAGATTACTGCGTCCAAAACGATTGGTCAGTCTTTGACGGTGCGCGAAGCAAACAATGCGCGGACATCGGGTTCCCGCATCAAAATTCATGCTGGGCGAGTCTAAACAGCCATTGTTTCTACCAATAATACATGCACATGCAGACAAGTCCAATACCATCCCCGTTCGGCTCACACAATGAGCGTACTTATTGTTACTGTACTGCAAGTAAGTGCAAGTGCACGGGATGGTTCAAAGAAAAGTATCCGTGTTTTGTTTGGTTTAGATCGAAAAACTTATAATACCAATACTTAAATGTCAGGCCTTGCCTACATATATGGCATGGTAGTAAATTTTAAATACGCTGTTATTAATAAAGTAAACTGTAGTATAATTCGTTTAAAATGCCTCAACATCACGGTTCAAGAATTAAAGGGCGATTACTCTGTTAAGGTCGCCGTAAGTGATTGGGTAATTGTAGTACGGTTTGTGTAAAGGCGACGTCAGTCGGCAGGATAGGTACGATCAGACCATATGGTTAAATATAAACCGTGATAGCCTAGTGGTTCGACCTATGGCCTCTCAAGCAGAGGGTCGTGCGTTCAAACCCCGGCTCCGTACCTCTGAGTTTTTCGGAATTCATGTCAGAAATTACATTTGTAATTTATCATGAGCTTTTCGGTGAAGGAAAACATCGTGAGGAAACCTGCACACTCCTGCGAAGCAATTCAATGGTGTGTGTGAAGTTTCCAATCCGCACTGGGCCCGCGTGGAAACTGTTATAGCCCAATCCCTCTTGTTCTGAGAGGAGGCCTGTGCCCAGCAGTGGGACATAAATAGGCTGATGATGAGGTAGGCACCTAGATAGTACCTAATAGCAGATGCATACACGCCCACATGTAGAGAACCAAAGATTAATCCCACGGATGAATGGATAAACCTTTTTACGTGAGCCACGTGAACAAATAATCATATGCATGAAACACATAACTTATACATGCTGTCATCTCAGGTTGCCTCAATTTACATAATTTCTTTGGCATAAGCAATGAAGAGTAACATGTTAATAGGGAGTCACAATACATTATCTCAGTCTATCCACATGTATACTCATGCTAAATGCCAATAATTGTACAATTGTTTACACTTATTTAGCGAACAAATGTTAATCAATGGAATCCACTTACTTTATTTACTAAGTTGAGTGTTGAATGAGGTCTGTTTGTGTTTTTGTTATGCAAATTAACATAGTTCTTGTATGTGTTTTGCACTTCTACTGCATAATTGTTTTTGAGAATACAGGAAAATTCATTGAGAATTAATAACAATTGACCATGGTTTGTCGTTACAGGCAGACAAGGTAAGCCAATGGCATATCAGAGGAAAAGCGTTGAATTTGGAAGAGTGTAAAAGGACATGTGTATTTCAATGTGTAATTTAACTCTTACTAGGTTTTTTACAAAATTTCAGGAAAGTTTGTAGTTTCAGTCAGTGGCGTAGCGCGGGATAACACCAGCCGGGCTGACCCGAAATTTTATCACAAACTAAGCTGTAGTCCCATTGTTTAAGATTTAAGAGATTCTCCAAAAGAAATAAATGTGTTTACAGAAGCAATTGGGTACCTAACGAAAGGAAGGCTCCTGGAAAATCAGAACATGTACCTACATGGTGTCAGATAATGAACCATAAATGTTTCAGCAAGAGATTGAGCAAGTATAGGCGAACATACCTGTGAAGGTTTTTTAGTAAAAAGCAGCCACAAACCAGCCGAGGCAGTTTAGGTACGGAAATAAACTTTACTTTAAAAACTTTTTTTTAAGGTTTGCTGGTCCACCCGTTGTAACAAACAAGGGTTTGTAACTTGTGTTTTTATCCTGTTTTTTATACAAAATAAAGTGTTTACTTAACTTATCTCGGTAGCTAATAGCTGAAATATTTATGATTATTTTATACCTAGTTAGAATTTAATGAAGACCTGCTTGTTTCCATAAATACCAACCTTCGTATTTCATGCACTTGCAGTTCTTCAGGCAGTTCAACAGCAGCAAAAAGCTGCATCTCTCCATCACGCCCAAACACACCTCCTGGTATTTTCCTGTATGAAAAAAAGGATAGAAATAATGTAGCCCGTAATTATATTTAAATTGATATGAAACAGTTCTTAATTCCTCAACTACCATCTAAGTATAAATACAGGAAAGTTCAAGTTTTGTCTGAATATAAGAACTCAAAAAGTTATGGGACATTTGGGATAAAGTTTGAAAATGTCTTGAGATTTTAACTCTATTCTATAATTTGGATAATACCTATTTTTTGAAAAGCTAGACAACATAAAAAAGTAAAGAGACATAAAAATTCGTCTAAGACCAATAGGTTCCTCTGGGATAGAATCAGGGATTTATTCTGTCACAATCACTGCACATCTTACCTTAAAAACTTCTTGAGTACGCTAGCAATAGTATACACAGAGTAATTGTCAACATTCACCAGCCGACCAGTCTGTAGGAAGTGTATGAGCTTCTTCATGGCTCCCTGGTGACCGGGAGCGCGGAATACATCGCGCCGCAGCGGAGCCTCCTTGTTCAACTTCAAAATTAACACCTAAACACCAAAAAACACGTGAACACAAAACATTTCACAGGAAATCTAATTGAACGCAAGTTTTATTTACTCCGCTGATACTAACAAGTAGGGGTCCCGGCAAATCTTCTTTACAAACTTCATGCAATGGTGCTCCGAATTTCACCTTTTCCAGCCGTCGAGGATATGGAAGGGTGTTCGGATGCCCGCAGGACGTCACCACATTGCTCAGAGTGGCCGCCCGCCGGTGCATCCTCCTAGCCCAATTGCTCATTTTTCGCAGCTTAGATTAAACTCGATTTTAATAAATCAAGCACAACCCAACACCAGTAAGAATTAAATCCAAAAATATAAACATTTGTGTCGTTTTGTGGGTTTAATAGCAGTCGCACAGAGGCACAAGACCGAGGAGCGATCAATTTGTGTACCAGGTACCAGTCCACCACACAAGATTTAAGGCTAAACGTCCATTTTTACAATAACATACACTTCACATAAAATAATGTAATACAGTGTCTGAAATCAGAGAATTAGCTATAGAAACCGGAATCTATTCGACTTTACAATAGTTTCGAACGTGAACAGCCCGAGCTATCAGCATCCACTGTACCACTGTACCAGTCCAGATCCAACTTTCAACTGTGTGAGTGTAAGTAAAGTAAGTGCAACTGTGCGTGCAGTGCAACACGTATTGTGTATTGTATTGTATTGAAATTCATGAAATTGGGATAAGAGATATCTATGGCAGTGGCAGCGCAGCGCAGCGCAGCCAAAGCCAAACATTGAGATAGGAAAGTAGAGGCGTTATATTCTTCTATATGAAGCGTGACTTATACAAATATCTGCCATATCGACACGTACATGTCAAACGGCATTTTATCTCTTTTTAACTTACTGACAGCTGCATATGAATAGGAGAGACAAATAGTATTTGTTGGTTACTAAATTTGGCAGCACTCTCTAAGTGACGTCACGAGTTTACGACAGCGTGGCAGGTGCCACCATGTTCCGTGCCAAGTTTCGTGGTAGATGTGCTGTCAAACGGTAGCCGGCTCCGAATATATTTGCTGTTTTTGTGAGGATTACTCTAAGAAACGAGTTATCATGGTGTGCAGGGCTTTGTCTTTAATAGGATAATCATGCCCTAGAGCTGCGTCAGACAGTGTAGTGTTAAAAAAAACATTAATCAACCTGAATTGATCCTTCAAAGGTTAGTAACCAGTTACCTTGAATAATTCGAATGTTTTATTGTATTTTGGCATGTATCGTAACATAATGATCTTATAAAATGAGTATGAACGTCTGTTTTAGTACGATTTGTTTTATTTTCCAATGATTTTATTTATTTCAACAGAAATCATTTGCATGATTTTGGCATATTAGCTTATGCGGTGCTAAGTATCGACATAGGTATCGATGGAATTGTAAACATTGTTTGAATTATTTTTTTTCGTTAGATTTCCTGTGAATGAAACTGCCAAAAAGAAAAGGATTGGAATTGAAAATATAAACCCACTACATAAGACATGGTTTGTCTGCTCGATGCACTTCGACATGTCATAATGCTTCAACAGAACTCTTAATGTGACGAGATTGATGACGTGACGGAGCAATTCAGGTAATTGTTAGATCTAAACATATAAAATAAAACCGTGACTTACTGACTGACACACAACGCACAGCCTGAACCAGATTTGAGATTTGGTAAAAACGTCCCTTGAGTAGGCTAGAGATAAACTTACAGAAACTTAATATTCTTCTTTTTCAGTCTACTCATGCCTGTCACCTGTGTTACCTTGTACATCAAGTGTGAGGGTAAGGTAATGTCTGTAATCAAAATGATTATAGATTTGAGGTTTCGCTATCACGGAAAAATATGTTGTGAGTGTTGAGACAAAGTATCTTTCAGAAACTATTAGAAATGAATAAAAACTTTGGAGATGCCTAAGACAAATGTTATTTATTTTCACTTTTGTGTGTAGTAGGACCTTGTGCGAAGTAGCAGTGCTTGCACTGTTGTGTCCCGGCGTGGAGAGTAAGATAGCCGGTGTAATTACGGGCACAAGGGGAATTCCATCTTAGCTCTCTAGGTTGGCAACGCATCTGCAAACCCATATACACACATGTCATAACTCCTCTATAATGCGTTCAAAAACCGTAGAAAATATGAAATATCTGCAAAAACCAACATAATTTACAATAAAAAATAGTCGAAACGAAACGTCAGCTCGGTATGTTTACTTATCTATGATAAAAACAACAGTCAAATTCGTGACAGGTATGGATATGATAATGCCTTCTGCTTCTGAACGTGTCTTAGAGTACTCATAATATGTGTGTAGATTAAAGTAATGTATGCTACTCTAGATAATTAGGCCTTAAAACACTCGTAACGTGACAGTTGCATAAACTTCTATAGCATAGATTTTATCGATATCGATATCTGCATACGTTTAACAGTCCCAACCCTAGGAAAAGCAGCCATGTTACGTGCCCAATTTTAGTAGGTATGCACGCTAATTCTGTAGGTATCACCGGTCCACTTGCTATTAGGTCTGTGAAGCCAAAGACTACAAGAGATAGATAGACGGTAAGACGGGTATCTTCGAGCTTGTTTTGGTATGTATTGAAACAGGCGCCATCTGGTTCTCATTGTGCTTAAACTCTTGCCGAAAAATATGCATGGTGCGTGCTTACACACATACTTGAGCAGAGACAAATGAATTGTGAACGTCAGTCGTCAAGTTAGCGCAATGAAAAATGAGAACAAAAGAAATCAGTTACTTATCAGCACCATCATCATCATCATGAGCCTATTTACATCCCTCTGATGGGCACAGGCCTCCTCTCAGAATGAGAGGGCTTGGGCTATAGCTCCCACGCGGGCCCAGTGCGGATTGGGAACTTCACACACACCATTGAATTGCTTCGCAGGAGTGTGCAGGTTTCCTCACGACGTTTTCCTTCACCGAAAAGCTCATAATAAATTACATTACGATACAATTACAATTACATTTATTTCGTTATCACAGGTAGGTATAAGATACAAGATGACATTATATTTAAAATGGTACAGCTATGATTTGCCAGTTGGCGTACGAAGACAATGTGGTTAATTAAAATTGGACAGTCAAAATATACAAATTAAATTGAAATAATATAGCTAGACATTACAAAAAAATAAAATAAAAATCGAGATATTATAAACTTATGTCAGCATCATTAAAATAATCCTTAATATTATAATAACATTTATTTACTAGAATTTTTGTCAAAAGGTTCTTAAATCACATCAAAGGCACATCAAAATTCTTTAGGGTCGTGGGCAGTTTATTAAACAGCTTTGGAGCCATTACAACCACGTTTTTTTTCATTATAGCAGTGTTACATTGCGTGGTATATAAGACAGGGCTACGGGGTCTAAGGTTGACATGTTGTAATGGCTTCTTCATTTTAAATAAGTCGAGGTTACATTTCATAAATGTGCAGCATTCATAAATGTATGAACTCGGTAGCGTCAACAGTTTCAACTTTTTGAAGTACGGCTGACAGCTTTCCGTAGACTTTATGCCGCAGATAGCTCTAATGCATCGTTTTTGCGCTCTGAAAAGTGAGTCTCTGTATCTCGAGTTGCCCCAAAAAATTATACCATATCTTAGGGTCGACCCCACAAAACCATGGTACGCTGTTAATACAGTTTGTTGTGCAGAAGTTTTGGCTAACTTATAAAGAGCATAGGAAAATTTATAGATTTTCTTGCAAACTTCTATTGAATGCGTTTCCCATGACATGTTACTGTCAATGTTTATTCCTAAGAATTTATTTATTTGTGTCTTGTGTATAGCTGTTCCCTTATATTCAATATCTAGTTTTGGAGCTAATTTCTTTTGTGTAAATTACATGATACTAGTTTTTTCTAAGTTGTTTTTAAAATTATTCCTAATTAGCCATTCAATAATTTGTCCAATCGTGCAATTAACATTATCTACATAATCAATTGTGGTATCTAGTTCAATAAAAATGGTACTGATACGATACGAACTTCGATTTTCGAATTTCGTGTTATGGGGGCAGGGGGCTGCTCTTTTTTGTGTTTGATTTTATTCAGCGTTGCCAGCTGTTCTGAAAATACGTATTTTTATAATTTTTGGTTATGAAACCTTTTCGTTTTAAAATTTTCTTTAATACTAAATTAAATCCTTTTTTGGTTTTATTTAAGATTATCATTGGAATACTTTGGATACCTACTTGCCTTATTCGAAAAATAATTTGTTGTCTGATTTTTCAGTTTCATAATGGCCGATTTCTGATCGAAGTCGATCTTAAAAAAATAAAGATCAGCTTTTATAAAATTGAATGTAAAAATCATTATTAAGAAAAAAATTCAAAAGAAATGAAATAGCATTTCGGCATTTACAGTATTTTCCTAATATAATTTAACACGGCTTTAAACAGTTTCGTTTTCATTAAAATTTGTGTAAAATTGGGCGTTGAATTTCAAATGTTAAAATGAAGGAAGTTTAAAATATAAGATTCTAAACATTTTACAAAAAGTTAAACATCTTTCAAACTAAGCCGAATTGAGCAAACTAAATACCACATTTTAGACTTCTTATGACTTTCAGAAATGCGTGGTTAAAATCTTTTGGATTCCTTCCGATGTATATCCAAGGAACTTATAAGTACTGTGTATATCAATCAGTCCACTCTTATTAGAAATGCGTATAATTTCCGAAAAGTAACTTGGCAGCACTTTTTTTTGGTTTGTCTGTTGTCTGTAGTCGCCAAGTTAGAACATTCGTATCTCTAAGTAGTCTGTGGAACATTCTTAGGGAAAAAAAGTAAATAATGTACGTACTGTCTTGTCTATGTTCATAACAATTTGTAGAATTTCAATTTTTATTTCAACTAAGTTGCGGCATGGTGTGATTTTACCTTGTACCTACCTGATAGCGTCGCATGGAGATCAAGCATTAAAACCGTAAGAAAACTTAATTAAATTCAGGTCAGGAAAAGGGAATACAAAATGTCAGACGAATGGGAGGATAATCCAGTAGTCGCATACACGTCGGTGGCTGCATCTTCTGGCTATCATGAACGTTCCACATCGTCCCGAGGAAGCAGAGGCAGAGGTAGGGGCAATATCAATGAGAACAATTGGAGATCACGTGGAGCTTCCAGTAATGATAATGGCCGGCGTGACAACAAGGACCGCTACGACGATGTAGACCGAGATCGCCGCAACGATGGAGGCTGGGGCCGCCGCAATGATGGAGACCGAGGCCGCCGCAACGATGGAGACCGAGGCCGCCGCAATGACGGCGAGCGGGACCGCCACAACTTCTCGAGGCCCGATGAAGGTAATCGAAAAGTCATCTCCGTGCCTTCTAATAAAGTTGGCCGCGTAATTGGCAAGGGTGGATCTAAAATTCGAGATCTGGAATTTGAAACTGAGGCGAAAGTAAAAATTGGAGATTCTGGTGGTGATGAGACTGAAATCACGTTGACTGGAACTGATGAGGCCATTGTTAAAGTGGAGGATATGATTAATGACCTTGTTAAAGACTATCAGCCTCGTGGACCCAAAGCAGACCTCAACAACAGTGGTGGCAGTAACCGCTCAGGGGAGTTTTTCAAGGTAAATGAAAATGGTGTGGAAATTATTGACTGGACTAAACTGAATTCTTTTTATGAAGATCACCAAAAAGAGCGATGGGCCAAGCTTCCCCCCATTGTCAAAGATTTCTACAAAGAAGATCCTCATATCAAGGCCATGCCCCCTGCAGAAGTTGCTCGCTGGCGTAGAGCTAACCATGACATACAGGTAAAGAGGACATTTGAAGATAAACCTGGACTGAGGCCTATTCCCAACCCTGTGTTGACATTTGAACAAGCCTTCCAACACTACCCAGATATTTTGAAAGAAATATACAAGCAGGACTTTAAGCAACCATCACCCATTCAAAGTCAAGCATGGCCAATTCTCCTAAGAGGAGATGACTTAATTGGTATTGCTCAGACTGGTACCGGCAAAACTTTAGCTTTCCTCCTCCCAGCCTTGATACATATTGATGGTCAGACAATTCCTAGGGAGGAGCGAGAAGGGCCTTCAGTTCTTATTATGGCTCCTACAAGAGAGCTTGCCATTCAGATTGACAAGGAGGTTTCCAAGTATCAGTACAGAGGCATTAAGTCAGTGTGTTTATATGGAGGAGCTGATCGAAAAGAACAAATCAAAGTAGTATCACGAGGAGTTGACATTGTGATTGCTACTCCAGGACGACTAAATGATCTGATAATGGCTAAGCATTTAAACATCATTAACTTCTCTTACATAGTTCTTGATGAGGCTGACAGGATGTTGGATATGGGTTTTGAGCCACAGATCAGAAAATCCTTGTTTGATGTCAGGCCTGATCGACAGACTGTTATGACATCAGCTACCTGGCCATCCGGTGTGCGGCGTCTGGCTGAAACCTACATGCAAGACCCCATACAAGTGAATGTGGGTTCACTGGATCTAGCTGCTGTCCACACAGTCACACAGAAATGTATCTTTGTAGATGAGGATGAAAAAGAGCAGGTACTACTAGAGTTCCTCAACAATATGGAGCCTACTGACAAGGTAATTGTGTTTTGTGGAAAAAAAGCTACAGCAACACACATTTCCACTGAATTAGCGATAAGAGGCATTGAATGCCAGTCTTTACATGGAGACAGAGAGCAGAGTGACCGTGAGGCAGCTCTGGAAGAAATGGTAGATGGTACAGTAAACATCTTAATTGCAACTGATGTAGCATCAAGGGGTATAGACATAAAAGATCTTACTCACGTTATAAACTTGGATTTTCCTCGTCATATCGAAGAATATGTTCACAGAGTAGGGAGGACAGGGCGCGCAGGGAAAACTGGAATCTCCCTGTCGTTTATAGCAAGGAATGATTGGGCACACGCGCGGGAACTAATAAAAATACTTGAGGAAGCAAACCAAGAAGTACCTGATGAATTGGAAGAAATGGCTCAAAGGTTTGAGGCGATGAAATTGCGACGAGACAAAGAGGGCGGCGGAGGCCGAGGCGGACGTGGCGGTCGCGGGGGTCGCGGTGGCGGCGGGGACCGCTTCGGGGGCGGCAGCCGCGACGGAGGCTTTGGAGGAGGCCGTAGAGATAGGTGGTAGTTTTAGAACTCGCTAACCTCACTAGAACATAAGTTTTTTCCCTTTGTCCACAAACATACCAATGGATTTGGATGCTAGTGGATGGAGGTAGAATTTTCACTAGTTTTATACTAGTTATATTTTTGTTTAAACTTTTCCTGACTGTCTACATAATAAGAATAAGTTATCTTTATCACGTTACTAATTAAGATGTAACTATTTTGTTTTTTTTTTCTATTGTTAAAAGTTGCTTACTAATAAGAATGTCTGTGATATAACATGTGACAGCTAATTGTGGACTAAAACCTGGTAAGCAATAAAGATGTATCTACTGATATTGTTGATTATGCATTTAGTAGTTTAATTTACTTATATCCTTATCTAAAATCTAAAAAGGAGGAGGAGGAATCTAATCCAGGAGTTCGAACTTACAGAACATTATTATTATACCTTTTTGAACTGACTAAATGTCTTGAAGCAGAACAAATTTGGACCTTATCTTGTGTATGACTGAAGGTTGCTGATAGTTAATGAACTATTGATAGTTCTCTGATTCAGTCTCTTATATAAATTGGTATAAACACTTTAGACCGTGTACATAAAGTGATTTATTACAATCCCGTCACATATATGTATACGAGGTCAAACTGGAGAATCGTCGCTATGCGCCTTATATTTAGAAAAAATCTATATCGTGACCAAGTTCTATAAGGATCTCTATTTTCTGAAGCCCAATATCATAATATATCAAAAACGTAAACTACGGCTATTCAGTAGATTCAAGTTCATAAAAAATCTATTCAGGCCAGGCATTATGTAAGTAGTTGCTAACAAATATTTGTTTTGTGGATTATCAATGGGAAAAAAATAAAAAAATAACGTATAATATTTGTATATATTGTTAATTGTTAACATTACATGTTATGTTTTTAATATTTGAACCACATAGCATAGCCCGGCAAAGTATAGCCAACAAAAACGTCAATCGAAATTCATAATTATCGCGACCATAGCATAGCAAATTGAGAGTAGCTTAAAGGTTTAACATTTACAATACTTATATTACTATGTGCTTTACTAACAATTTTAATATCGTGCAGGACACTGCATAAAATTTTAACATTCACGACACAGTAATTGGTAACTGCTGCCCCTCCAAGCAAACAATGTCCGTCACAATTTGACACAAACATAATAAATTATTTCCGTAACATACTTTAGGTCGACTAAAACAATTCGAGTTCTCAACATTATGCTTTGTAAGGGCAGTAATATTAATGGACATTTAGAGGTAAAGTTAATACTATCAAAACTGGATAGCATGCCAGCTGTATTAGCATTCAATAAAACTGTCATAAAAACAAGTCGATAAACATAGAGGTATATTTTCTAAAAGTCTATACAAAGTTAAAGACATGTTGAAAAGGATTATCTTAGACAATTTCTAATCGCTTCATTTCTTTGAGGAGTTCGGTTCCCATTTTGGCGGGAGAGCGAGTGACGATGACGTTGGCTTTTTCTAGGGCTTTGATTTTGTCCATGGCACCGCCTTTGCCGCCGGATATGATGGCGCCTGCGTGGCCCATCCGCCTGCCGGGAGGCGCGGTCAGCCCTGCGATGAATGAGACGACCGGCTTGGCCTTCTGGCCCTGAAATTAGAAACGGTCAATAGTTAGCTACAACCACATTGTTATGCTTTGGTTCATAATGAGAACAAAACTACAAACATTGAGATATGCCTTTTTAACTACATTGTTAAGAGCTAAGAGCTGATTGTTGGTCTACTTCTAAGTAGTATGTGGTAAACAGAAACAAACCATTTCACAGTAATGATAATGAGTCGCAACAACTTTAAACAAAGGAACTTTAATTGTTATGCTATGAGCTATGATATCGCCGATTTTAATTACACACTTAATTGTAACAAAGTGTGTTTAATTTAAAATTTACTATTTTATGCAGTAATATAACATTACAAAAACTGTTGATCCTAAAAAATACACATGTTAGGTACAAGGTTTAGGTGCATATGGACCAATAGGTAAATGATTATATAGTGAAAAACTTTTTACAAAATATGGCATGGTGCCAAAGATGTCATTGATTTTGAAATCGGGTAATTTAAACCTTAGACTTGGGCATTGTCGGTAGATCCATACCTTCTTATTCTGTTAAAAGACAAAAATATTCAATTGAAATGGTGTAAAATAATCATAATCTTAATTATTTATCGTAATAAGGGCCCCTCATTGAGGGCTATCGCAAGTCAAAAATCCGCCAGGATCACTAGTGTCGAGTTAGGTCTATCTGCCATTCCACCAATGAGAGACAAGCTACTGGCCTATGATTGGTGGAAATAGACAGATAGACCTAACTCACACGACAGATCCTTTTTAACACACGATAGCCTTCATTGGGAATAAACATATCGACGGTACCCTGACTCAACCTCGTATATAAACTTTGACGAAATTGGAATAACTACTCTAGACCGCGAACATAAAGTGGTTATTCCAATTTCGTCAAAGTTTATATACCACGTTGAGTCAGAGAACAGTCGACATATAACTAGTTCGTCTTTGTAAACCATTTAGCCATAATGCGTTTAGTTCTCAGAGTACCCAATAATGGCAGTGATAGTTTTTGTAGCTTACCGTGTTGTGCTTGATGAGGTATTCTGCGGCCATTTCTTCGGCGTTGCCTCCGATCTCGCCTATGAGGATGATGCCCTTGGTCTCCGGGTCGTTGAGGAACACTTCCAGACAGTCTATAAAGTCGGTACCGTTGAACGGGTCACCGCCGATGCCCACGCAGAGCGTCTGCCCCAAACCGGTCTGGAAAATTACAGGAACGTTTGCTATAATTAGGCGTATCCTTGTTTTTTTTGGGTCTCATACCTTAAAAGGAAAAACGGATCCCTTGTAGAATCCCTTTGTTGTCCATTCTGTCAATAGCAAGTAAATCAACACCTGCGCCGCGTTTTTTAGAGCCACAAGTTACAATTTACAAGTCTCTTTCTAACAAAAGGTGATAGAAAGAGGCTTCCACTTGTAAATTGTAACTTGTAGCTTTATAAAACACGGCTCTGCAGGGTATTTCCCATTGATCTAGAATCATTAAATTTGTCACAGCACAAATAATGAACCGAAATGCGAAAACTATTTACTTCTAGTTATCATATTCATATTCATTATTAGTCATATATTACAAGAGTCATCTCGATTAAATCAGCTTTCGATTTTAAAAAACCGGCCAAGTGCGAGTCGGACTCGCGCACGAGGGTTCCGGAGAAAGATTTTAACGATTTTCCCCAGTGTTTTAAGAAGTCCAGTGTTAGCAGAGCCCTGCTCTTATGCAAAATGTACGCAGTGTGGGGTCAACTTATATTGGTCTGCGAAATCTACAGACAGACATAAAAATTTAAGATTTTGAGACTTTTCGGAGTGGTTGTGCTATAAGAGCTACCTGCATACCAAATTTCAAGTTTCTAAGACATCTGGAAGTACCCTTTAGGGTTTTGGAAATCGGCAATTTGTATGGAAATGACCTTTTTAATTACTGTATCTTTTGATTGCGTTGACTTAGAAGGTTGATTTTTTCACAGCTTCAAGGGACCGCAGGCTTGAGTATTTGATATTAATTTCAGCATGCTACCTCCACGCGTTCCAGAGAAAAAGGGTCTTGACAGACAGACGGACAACAAAGTGATCCTTTAAGGGTTCCGTTTTTTCCTTTTGAGGTACAGTCGAGTTCTCCAATATCTATATGTTACATAAGGTCCGTGTTTAGATATTTATGAACCGTTGGTTGCACAGATATTGGAGAACTCGACTGTACGGAACCCTAAAAATCAAACATTCAGTACTTTTATGTTAGTAATACAAAGTGTTAAAGTATTTTACGTTAATATGATTAACGCTTATTAACTTATAAATAAAAGTAGGTAGGGTAGGGCATGGATAGGTAGATCAGCATTGTATCAAAGTACAAAATGTTATCTGATGAAAAACCTGCTTGAAGAAAATCACATCAGGTTTACGTAATTTTATTTCGTTTGTGACGATTTAGATGTGATAAATGATAACTCAATTTTATTATGCAGATACACAACACTATATCTGCACTGCGAAATTTAATGTTAAAAGATACTATACAAATTAACTTTAATTTAATAAAGTACTTAAACCATCTCATTGTAATGATTTGTGGCGTTCAATAAAGAATATTTTTATAGTATTGTAAAACTTGGTTAATCTGTAAGACTTACTAAGGTAGTCTGATGGCAGGCTTCGTAGGTGAGCGTACCGGAGCGCGAAACGACGCCAATGCAGCCTTTCTTGTGAACAGCAGCGGGCATGATGCCGATTTTGCATTTCTCGGGAGCAATGATGCCAGGGCAGTTGGGGCCAACCAATCTGGACTTGCTCTGCCTCAGGAGGGCGTGTTTCACTCGCACCATGTCCTGGAAATTATGGATAAGGATGTTTAACCATTTGAACACCATTAAAGGTCACAAAGTATGTCACTTTGCCACATCATTGTAATTTCAAATGCCAACTTGAACTTAACGAAGAACATGGCGCGACAACATGTGACACCTTTAAGTGTTCTTGGAGACCAAAGAGTTAATGGACAATAATACAAAAGCAGAGCCGCGGCGCGTAGTGTGCGTCTCGTTGCCGCTGGGTCGTGCGCTCCCAGAGGAAAGACTATGAATTAGTCCGAAACATGTCAGGCTAAACTTGACTTATATACGTGAGTGATCCGTTTTTATTTCACTAATTGAGTCTCACCTTAGTTTCATGTTAAAAATAACACAAAAGCAAAAATTGTATATTGAGCATATTTAGTTTTAGTTGAGACTATCTGAAAATAAAGTCAGTAAAATCCACTCCTCAAATCCTTAAATTTAGATTTGTTTGGTACATTACATATAGCAACCGAAAAATCGAACAAGGCACGCATTTGCCCTCTGCTAGTTCCCATCAGCATTACTATAAACCTGCTAAAGTAAAGTCTTGAATATGGGTTTAGGTAGGATTAATTCATCAGGTAAACCACCCAATTACTTCAATTTCATTTCAACTTGTTACAATAACTAGAAAGTTATGGTCCATTTTCTGTACTTTACTTTCTCAAGGACAATTTAAAACCCTTTTCATAGAATATTCAGTTGGTACTTACATGTTGAGGGACACCCTCTGTGATGCAGACAATAAGGGGCACTTCCGCTTCAATGGCTTCAAGGATACCAGCGGCGGCAGCTGGTGGCGGGATGTACAGCACTGATGCATTGGCTCCGGTTGCGGCCATGGCCTCCTTCACAGATGCAAAAACTGGCTTGCCAAGATGTTCAGTCCCAGCCTTCTTGGGCGACACTCCACCCACAACTTTAGTGCCATAGTCTAGAGCCTGTTGACTGTGGAAAGTGCCCTGCTTGCCAGTGAAACCCTGTACAATTACTTTAGTTTCTGAAGTCAATGCTAGGTTTTTCCTCGTCTGATGGTATGGGTTACTTCCTCCCCCACATTGAAATCTAACATTTTTGAGGTTTAGACCATCTGGAAAAAGCAATGTTTGAATTTGAGGTCAAATAGATCAAAGGTTTCTTTTCAAATTATGAATTGAACACAGTCAAACAATAAAGGATCAATCTTACACAGAGCAGTCTTTATTAAATAATGATGTGTGCATGGGTTGAAACCTTTATCCTTATTGTGTTGTCATGTGGGTTCTTTCTGTGTATACATACATATAATTTATTTATTTATCATTTCTTTAATGTCAGTACATAAAGTGTGTGAATTGAATATCTACTTCCAATCTATTTCTTAAGTGAAATAAAATAAGAACACACACTATGAGACTCAATCATAGTGAAATAAATGGTTGAGTCATGTAGGTATATAAATCGAGTTTTACATGTTTCAGACTAATTCATAATCCTTTCTCTGGGAACTAAACTCAACTTTTATATGTGAGTGATCCATTCATTTCACCATGCCAGAACACAATTTGTACAGTTCTTTTTCATCTCTAAAATAATACATAGAATTGAAAAAATAAACTATAGTTTATTCTTCTTAAGTCAGCAGTTTTACTTTTCCTAAATTACCAAAGTTTTATAAGAAACCAGTTGCTGATTGAAGCAATCTACAACAATGGTTTGTAATTTATTCTGCAAACAGCATTATAATTAAACACTTCAGTAATTTGATTCATATGACATTCCAGTATCCAAGAGAACAATGGTGTTTAATAAATTAGTTTTATAATTTTCTATGTACATTCTAATAAAACACTGCTAAAAAGTTACATTGTGGTGTACCTACTTCAAAAAAGGAGGAGGTTCTATGTTCCACTGTATGCATGTTTTTTATTATGAACCATTATTAACTACAAGAAAGAAAAATATTTATTAAATCAGGTGTTACTTTGTGGAGGTCCATATTTGTGAACTAAAAACAATTAAGTATTTTTTTTTAGTTGATAAGGAAAATACAGTTCCTCGTGAGTGGCTGCTACCTTTCATTGGTTTTTTGGCATGTTTCCTCAAACAACTGTTGTTATATAATTGAATTCAAAGAAAGATAAGATTATTTCTAAATTGTGTGTAACAAACACAATTTTATTAAGTATTGGACTTTACTATCTGTGCTAAAGTCAAAGGCTTATTAAAGCTTGTAGAATTACAAACAAAACAAGAGATAAGGTTACACTGTATTGTTTGATTGATCAAAGGTCAGCAGTATGATTGATTGCTGTGCCAGCAGCTCAATTGAACAATGACAAAGCCAGTTGTTATTTAGTCATAATCAAGGTGCATGGTTAAAAAACTCCGAATAGACGAGATATTTTTAGATGAAGGTCTCGGCGATCATAACTAGGGCCATGACATGATGAATACGACATCGATCGGTCTGTCGCCCCATGTAACTACCTTTTAAACTCACCGATGCTTTAAGGTTTAAGATATGTGATATAATCCCATTAAATGAATCGAATAACGTTATGAAATAGGTGTTAATCACATCGCAAGGTTATCACCGTTAAGTGAATGGAACGTAACGTTGACAATTCACGTCACACATACTACCAATTCAAGGGAGAAAATCATACAGGCGTTCAGCCAGTGAACAGAGATTACAGTAATTATGATCGATTATCGTTAATTACCTTTGAAACGAGAGAAAATCCGAACCGGGACAGCCATTGTAAAATCCTGACCTGAGTGGGGAAGGATCGGTACGGTAGAGTATTTTGTGACACTGACAGATGACGATAACTATTACGTAACAGAAATAGATGCATCCTTATATCAGTATTTTATTGATTAGTTTCGTTTAAATTATTTAACATAAGAAGCATAAGAATTTTATAGCTGTACATCATTTTTATATCAAGGTACTAATTTCAATTTAAAAGCTTTTTTTATGAAAAAAAAACCTAAGGAGATACTCATATAATTTGAACGCATTTATCATGTTCCAGTCACAGTAAAAAGCGCTTCTACTTGAATTTTGGATTTTATGTGACAAGTTTGTAATGACATTCGTGACGTGTAATTTAATTTTTTTTATTAGTCAATCAATCAGTATCAGTTCCGTTCCGTGTGAGTGTATGCTGTAGTGTAAGCAAACACAGAGAAATCTAATAGGAAATATTTTTTGTGTTAAGGGTGTAATAGCGGCTACTCTAATTATCTAAACTACGAGTGTTGTGTAACCTACGCAATACCCAAGAACGGTCCACGGTGGCATAATAATCCATTCCTTGGTTTAACAACGTTGATCCGGCTTAGATTATGTGTGGTACAGACAAGAAACTGGGTGAAATGAGGGCCTTAATCCTTGTTGGTGGATACGGGACTCGTTTGAGGCCTTTAACTTTGAGTAGGCCGAAGCCTCTTGTGGAGTTTGCAAATAAACCAATCCTATTGCACCAAATTGAGGCACTAGTAGAGGCTGGAGTTACACAGGTAAATGAATGCAAAAACCCTACTTTGTAACTTTGTAAACGATTAAAATTAACAACTATGTTTACAACTATGCATTTACTTTCCAGGTCATTTTAGCTGTATCATATAGGGCAGAGGACATGGAAAGAGAGTTATTAGAAAAAGTGGCAAAACTAGGTGTGTCCCTGACATTTTCCCATGAAGTGGAGCCTCTGGGGACAGCAGGGCCCATAGCTTTGGCAAGTAAGCTGTTAAGCAAAAGCACAGAGCCATTCTTCGTGTTAAACTCTGACATCATCTGTGATTTCCCATTTAAAGAACTTGCCAAGTTTCATAAAAGTCATGGAAAGGTAAAATGTTTTGCTTAACTTTTACCATTACGTCATTGATTAGGGCAGATAACTTACAATCTTAAAATGCGAGGGTCATATTTAACAGCAACATAATTTTGAAATGTCCATAGAATTTTGAACTTTAATTTAACCTTACTGATTATGAGTTGAACAGACATGCAGAGAACCATTTACTATATTTTAAAAGTTAAAGTGTTTTTTTTTCTTATCACATACACTTAATATCTATGATGGAAAACCATCAAGCTATAAATGAATATTAACTGCCATATTAAAGTATTTATCTTCAGGCTTTTGTACAACAGATTATAGCATGTTACTTGTTATTACCAGTTTATGAGTACTCCTGATAACAAGTGTTACCTACCTTGTTATCTTTCAGTTAAACAGCAAACTAGGCATGGTTATCCATTACATGGTTCCAATGCATTATTATGCAAATAAAATCGAACAAATTACCTCGGTGTTGCTAAGTAGCTGCATTATTCATTTATTACAATTGTTTTCAGAATAGGTACCTAATACTTAGACAGTTATCTGTTGTAGTTTGATAAGTAATGTAACATTAACAATGTTGGAATAGATTTGAAGTTTTGTGTTTTTATGGGTGGCAGATTTCCAGTGTCATACTTAAACACACATATTTTGGATCTACTGTTACTTTGTTTAAAGGCTCGAAAATATTTGGACTTGAACAAATTTAAATAATGCCATGTAAATTTTAATGGTATGTAGAATACCTTAAACAGTGCCAATATTAGGTATGAGATTCTTAGAATACTCTACCGTATGTTTTCATGTCAGTATTGAAGGAAGGGAAAATATATAAACTAGTATAGATATTTTAATTATAGAGCAGTAACATTCAACTTTATTGTCATGGATGTCTATAGTATGGAGCCTCTTTAAAAGTATAACATTTGTATGTTTTGCATCACATTGCCATTTTCATTTCCCTGCCATGTTGTACCTACATTTCAAACAGAATTGATTTTTTATAATATGTTTAATTCAAAGAGTGAATGTTTAATGGTGATTTATTTAATGTTCATGCTTAGCCTAGCTAGAGGAGAATATACCCAATAATAAGTCAGCAACTCATACTGAATATAAAAAGAAAAGCCCTGACTGATTCAACCCCAGCCCAAATAAAAGGACAAATATGCTCCACCAGTTTTGGAAATTCTTCCCCCGAGGGGATGAAAACAGTGGAGTGGAAGGTTGTAGTTGTTATCCCTATGGGTTAGGGACTTCTGCCATGGGAGCAAAGCCACAGGAGCAAGCTAGGTTTAAATATTATTATCTAAAAAAAACCCATTTATTAAATTTGTGTCATGTGGTAGGACCTTGTGCGAGGTCCGTCCGGATCGCTACCACCATCTTACTCGTTAATCCTGCCGCTAAGCAGCAGTGCTTGCACTGTTGTGTTCCGGTGTGGAGAGTAAGACAGCTGGTGTAATTACGGGCACAAGAGGCATTTCATCTTAGCCCTCTAGGTTGGCAACGCATCTGAAAACCCTCCGGAGTTGCGGGTGTCTATGGGCAGTGGTGATCACTTACCATCAGGTGACCCACTTGCTCGCTTGCCTTCCTCGTTGTACAAAAAAAAAAAATGTTCATGTAAAAAAAACTTGCAATTGAAGAAGAATAAAAAAATATAGTAAATTAATACTTTTTGTTTCAGGAGGGCACAATAGTAGTTACTAAGGTGGAAGAGCCTTCTAAGTATGGTGTAGTTGTATACAAGGAGGATGGACAAATTGAAAGCTTTGTGGAAAAACCTCAAGAGTTTATCTCCAACAAAATTAATGCAGGTAGAAACTCATGTAACTTTGTTTAGTAGGTATACAATTTACATAAAAAATATAATTTATATGTGAACTAATTTTGCATATCAACTTTTTCTAACTCTATTCAGTTATGCTCTTATATCAAATGTGAGTGATCCGTTTTATTTCACTATCATCTAAGAAGTTTATTTATATAGTTCATGAATATAACAAGAAAAGTCAATTAATGCTAAAAGTTTGTGCATAAATCATACTTTTTTGCGCACAATTTCCGTTTGTTTTACGATTATTTCAAATTAATCCCTTATAGGGATAAGTCCGCCTTTGTACTGTATCTCACTGTTGGTAACCTGTATTTATTTCTGTATTTTCTGTACAATAAAGCGTTTACTTACTTACTTACTTAATCACTTTCTCACCTACATCAGTGATCAGTAATCAAACATCGACAATAACTTTTTTCCAGGCATGTACATCTTAAACCCTTCTGTTCTGAGCAGAATAGAGCTACGTCCCATGTCGATAGAGAAGGAGGTGTTCCCATTCATGGCCAAAGACGGTCAGCTATTAGCTATGGAGCTGCAGGGCTTCTGGATGGATGTGGGCCAGCCTAAGGACTTCCTCACTGGTAAACACTGTTGGGTTTCTTCTGAAATAGTTTTAAGTATTTTAATTAGGAGGTTTTAATGTATGGTCAGGTTGCGGTCACAATACATGCAATGCGATGTCGCGTAGTAAAATCTAATTATATAAAAGCGAAAAACCAGAACGGGATAAAAAAACGAGACAGAGGGAGATGGCGCTCTACAACACCATTTTGACACGTTTCTCCCAAACAACGCAATATTTCTCTGGAATTTTAAAGCAATACGATTCTTTGACCCTGGGAATCGCGAAAAAGATGAGAAAATTTGATATTGGGTGTGTAAATTTTGTATATTAAGCAAAATAAAATCACTAGTTGCAATTTCGAGCCAAAAGCGAGCAATGTATTATCTATGCCAGTGTTGCCGTTCAGGGATAAAGAAATCCATTCACTATACTGCATTGCAGTCTATGCGGAAATTTTTAATTTTGTCTATGTAAATTTTTATTGATATCATAAAAAGCAAAAAATATGTGTCCAATATTTTTTTTCTATGATCTATATGACGGACTAATTAGAAATATTACTTTTTTACACAGAGGACACACTCCTACTGCTATAGAGATTCCTTACGTTAATATAATATTCCACGCGGGCGGAGTCGCGGGCGCTCTCTAGTTCTCATATAACGCACAACACCTTGTGTTAGTAATAAAGTAAAGTACGTGAAGCTGTTTATCTACTTATTAAAGATTGATGGTTTCCTTGTAAATTAAAAAAGGGTAATTAATTGCTTGTATTAGAGTCTGACCAGCGAGTTGTGTCACAAAATACCAACTAACAAATGATAACTATCTCTTTCTTATGCTGAAAAGTGTTAAGCGTAAAAAAGAGATGGGTGTACTTCCCCAGCTACGATGCGAGTGACACGACTGGCTGGTCAGACTCTAGTGGTAACCTTTAAAACATCTTCCTTTGCAGGAATGTGCATGTACCTAAACAGCCTCCGCCAGAAAGACTCTAACAAGCTGTACGACGGGCACGGCGTGGTCGGCAACGTGCTGATCGACTCCACCGCCACCATCGGCAAGGGCTGCCGGATCGGGCCCAACGTCACTATCGGACCCGACGTCGTGATTGAAGATGGTAAGGAACCGTTTCCTTTACCTATTTATAAATTGAAAAAATCATTTGCGAGAGCATCTATTCAAAAAGTGCAGCATATTATTATGTTAATGCGACTGACTCGTAATCTATTTATAATGTTTTTTTCGCTTTTCCGTCCACCACTTTATGGACGAGGCATCTAATAGGTGCACATTTCGACGCAGTACCTACATTATTTTATTAGCACCCTGAACATTGAACAACGGAGTCGGTCTGTGCTCCTTTTTATCTAAATCTCCAGAATAAAAAAGTCTTCAGATACATCGGTTAATTTATTTTCTAACTTTTTGGCATCGCATTTTTGTGTCCGCAGGCGCGTGTATAAAGCGCAGCACGATCCTCCGCAGCGCGTGCGTCCGCCAGCACGCCTGGCTCGACAGCTGCATCGTCGGCTGGCGCTCCGTCGTCGGCCGCTGGGTCCGCATGGAGAACTGCACCGTGCTCGGCGAGGACGTCATAGTCAAAGACGAGCTCTACGTCAACGGCGGGCAAGTGCTGCCGCACAAGTCCATCGCGCTGTCGGTGCCGGAACCGCAAATTATTATGTAGTTGTAATTTGTGTGCAAGGTCTAAAGGATTTAGAGGCATAGCGTAGGGGGGCGGGGGGCGCACCGCCCCGGCACATTTCAACGAAGGCGACGAGACAAATGGAGGGCGATCTTTTCAATTTACTAGATTAGCGAAACAACGACTTTTATTTTCGCCCGGGACGCAAAAGTCCGCGCTACGCCTCATCTTTTCAGTGATGACATGGCTGGTTTAAACAAAAGCAGATGGCGATAGAAGTTTTTTCTGTGGTCTGCAAGATTTTGTAAAGTAAGATTTCTGTACACCTCATTTAAGACCCGCATCTTCTACGGGATTAAAATGGCGATAAAGCGATTTATGAAGTTATGACTAATTTATGGATTATATAAGCACAAGACATTTTTAATTTAGATTGCCACTCGGATCTTGTTTGGATTACTATGATTTAAAGTCTAATCTCAAAATGCGAATCGGAATTTAATGCTGTTATCAATACTGAATGGATTTGTTATGAAAACTTGCACAGTAAGAGTTTAAAGGGGTTGTAAATAAAGCAGCCAGATATAATTAATGAATGACATAATTATAAATTGTTTTATGTGAACATTTTATGATATACATAAATTGAAATAATTATTTCTTACGCAGGATGCATTATTGTTTTATTATTTAGGTATATATTTTATTTTGTATAAATACTTTAATTTTGCTTAATTGTCGCTTGCTGTGTTCGCGGAGGAGTGTTCATCAAAGCCTAACGAATGTTTACAATCTCTGAGTTACGTTAGCGTTTATTTTGTTAATTACAAAAGAATACACATACTATCTTAAATCTATACTTCTGTTTAGTCGTGTTGTAATATTTTTGAAACATTCCTTTTTGACAAGCAAGTGACCATTGACCATTAATGTGTTAAATATTACATAAGTTATTAGGTTATTACAATTTCATTTATTTATTTAGACTATTACTATTGATTTTTCGATAACTATAATAGACATTCCTTTCAATATTAGTTTTATGTCTGATATAATGTCTTTATATTTTCTTATTCTTGTACATAAATGCATATGTATGGACAATTGTACACTACATACAATATGTTAGAATTTAGAAAGGTCGCGGTTTGAACTCAAGGTCGCTCCTTACGGTTACGATAATGGTTAAGATTTCTGAGTTATTTGTACAGCGCTAACCATTTTGGGAAAATATTTCTGCGAAAAAAGAGGCCCACCGATAATCAAACAAACTAAGGGACATTTTATCGCAATTGTAGGATGTGGCTGTATTACGTACATTCGAAAGTACAATAGGAATTGTGCTTACTTTCTGAGTTCTGTCTTACATTTAATGGTATTTTGCCATTTACACAAAAAATTGTTTTAATAAATTGATAGGAATAGTAAGAATTATTAAATATATTCAAATATGTTTGAAACGACAAATGCTATTTTTTCTTATACGATTGACCAAGAGCCTTAGTTTTTTGGGCTTCTAGCTACTGTACTCGTAATAAACAGATGGACACAGTCGTGCCTTTTTAACCGACTTCAAAAAAAGGAGGAGGTTCTCAATTCGTCGGAATATATATAAATATATATTTTTAACTATAAATAAACGTAGTTACGAGCGTTTTTACGCTAACACCGAATATTGCAACGCAAAATTTGACAGTGAGAATTTGGCGGGAAACCGATGAGAGTGGATCGTGTAGTTAATTGAATTTTGGTTTCTGTGCTTAATGTTGATTGGTGGATAATAAATATAGTGTACTAAACAACAAATTAACGTGACAGTGCCCAGCAAATGAAGAATTCAAGTGATAACGCGTATTCCCTCTGTTTTTGACCCCCAAGTACCCGCCGGCTGTTGTTCGCCGTAGCTCGCCGTAAAGTACACTATTGCTTTACGGAAGGGATGAGCAGCTGACAGGACGTGACTACGACAGACTGATGACTCTGACGGTGACAGAAATTTACAATACACATCAGACGTGGCTGTATGGACTCAGTTTCCTTTGCCTATCCCTTATGGGATGAATTAAAAGAAAAAATATTTGACAGTGACAGTTCAATCAAAATTGTTCGCTTTTGCGCCAAAAAAAATACGTATTATACGTACCGCATTTTGTTGTCTAGCGTATTTTAAGCTGAATAATTTCGTATTCTAGTGACTGAGCCATGTCCAAACGCAACAGCACGGGTCCTTCCAATACGCTTTTTAACTATTTCACTAAAACTCCGCCAGCTAACAAGAAGCCGAAACAGGATACGAATGGCGAAATTGGCGATGGAAGTCCGCTCCTCAGTACGTCGATAAAAAAAGAAAATGAAAGTAAGTATGATCATAATTAATTGTACTGGAAATACAATCTAAATCTTTAGTTTTGGGAAGCTGTAATTGTAGTCCAAGAAAGAGCCTTTTTTATACAAATGTGTGTTTATATACCGCACATGTTTTTAAACAATTTTAACAAGTGAGTCTTATTTTATCTTAAAGCTTGCGTGTTATTTAAACATTTTATGAAGTGTATCCAGTTGGGGCATAGGGGGGTCACTTCTGGGTCTTCTAAAAACAATTCTAGTTTGTTTCCCTCATTGTTTGTTTTTACACAGTAGAATCATAAAGAATGCTTCAAAATTAGCATCCCAAAAACCAACTGGAAGTAAAAAAATTTTTTTAGGTAAAAAACGTGAAAGGCAAGTCAGTCCTTCACCGGAAGTTAAGAAGGAATGCAGTGATGATGAGGAACCTATTAAACCTAAGAAGAGGAAGAGAATCAGACTCAACCCTCTGGATTCTGATGACTCTGATGCAGAGAATAAAGGTAAAGAATGTGCCAAATTTAATTTAACATGTCCATTGTTCCTTCAACATGTATCTGAAGTTTTGTTTTTCATTACTTATCAAATGTGAAAATTGCTCATGTCAACTGTTTATTTGTAATGTCACCTCATGCCGTATAAACATCCTTATAACATGTGAGTCATGTTTAGACTTTCTTGTATTTTAGCAGATAACATCATCGAGTCACCAAAGGAAAAAACATCCTCAGAGAAGAAACTCAATGACAGCTTTAAATATGAAGCAAAGGCGCCGAAGGAAAAAGCTGCTGTGAAAAAGGAGTATGGTTACTTTTCAAATTACTTGTTGCCAAAAGAGTTACTATGCAACTGCAAACATAGTGCATAGTGTTGCAAATTTTCAATATTACATGTTACAGTATAACAAATAATAGTTTATACTGCTGAGCCGTGATAGCCTAGTGGTTTGACCTATCGCCTCTGAAGCAGAGGGTCGAGGGTTCAAACCCTGGCTCGTACCTCTGAGTTTTTCGGAATTTATGTGCGAAATTACATTTGTAATTTATCATGAGCTTTTCGGTGAAGGAAAACATCGTGAGGAAACCTGCACACTCCTGCGAAGCAATTCAATGTTGTGTGTGAAGTTCCCAATCCGCACTGGGCCCGCGTGGGAACTATAGCCCAAGCCCTCTCATTCTGTGCCCAGCAGTGGGACGTAAATAGGCTGATGATGATGATGATGACTGCTGTCTGCAAATTTAAACATTAAAACAAAACAAATTTTAGAGACATACCTACATGACTAGTACTCAATCAATTAGCAAGAGTCTTAATTCTGCCTTTATGCGTCAGTAGAATATGTTTTTTACTGCACAAGAATTGTTACAGTAGATCATAAAAAAGAATTTTGTTAAAAAAAATAATTTTACACAAGCTTTTTGCTAACTGTGCATTTTATTGATTGTACTTGCATTGTCATAAAATCCACATATCCATACCAATTTTTTAGTCTGACCATAAAAGTGGGTTGAATTTACCTTGCAAGATTTGATTACACAAACAAACATACACCAGTAAAAGCTTGTATTTAAATTTTTCTGGTGCCTGGTGAAAATTACCTTTTTCCACTAAACCATTTATACATTATACTTGCCTAAAGGTCATCAACACCAATCTCCACATCAGCATCTAAGCCTACAGAATCTCAAGATAAACTCCCCACCACTGACGATGGAAACTGGACGCACTGCAAACTGGACTGGCTGCGGCCAGACAAGATCCGAGACGCCAAGAAGAGAAGACCAGATCATCCTGACTATGACCCCAGTACTCTCTATGTGCCACCTGAGTTTATGAAGAATCAGACTCCAGTAAGATAAACCATACACTATTCTATCTACATCATAAATTGAAAGCCAGAAATTAAGAGTCATTTGTAGTAGTTTTATATTTAATCAATGTAAGGTTGTTCCAATAGTTGGCAACTTCAACAGGTTAAAAGCAGGGTATCAATTATTTTAATTAACATGTTGATCCTTGAAATTTTTACCTTATACTATTTTGGAGATGTAGTTTGATTTAGAAGTCAATTTCTTGTTCACTATTAAAATGGAATCTGGTTCACTGTGAAAAAAAGTAGTGTCTAGATTTTTTGTCCCCTGTGTCGAAAGATACAGAATGGATATACCTATGGGGTTGTCAAGCATTTTTTTTTATGGCTTTCACCTTTACTCTTTTTGCATGGAGTATTTTGCCAATGTCAGCATCCTTGGACCCTCCTTACACTATTTTAGAGATGTGGTTTGATTTAGAAGTCAATATCTTGTTCACTATTAGACTAAGCAAGCAAAGATAAATGGACCCCCTCCAAAAAAAGTAGTGTGTAATTTTTTTGTCCCCTACGTCGAAAGATACAGAATGGATTATATGGGGTTGTCAAGCACTTGTTTGCTGCCGGATAATCTGGTAGTCATTGTCATTCTCTGTGTTTGATGAAGTTGGCCCTAGAGTCTTCTAATGAGGTCAGCATAGTCACACACATACACTTAAGCTTTGGAAAAAAAAGTCACATCTCTTGGCAGGACGATCCTTCTTTGTCTTTGCAGCAGGGTCTGAAAGATGTGTGTGAACCTAGCATACAAATTTCTCAAATCTCACAAATGAAAGGCAGTTCTAGTAGCATCCCCAATAGTTCTAAAGTTCTGTTTACTTTTTTGATAGTTCTGCTTATTAAACTTTTTTTTTTATATGCTTACTTTGCATTATGCCTGTTAGCATCTCAGCATTTGAGAGAGTGAGGATATGGTGGTACGCTAGTTCGACTCGCTCTTGGCCGGTTTATTTACATTATACAACCGCTACTTTGCAGGCCCATCGGCAATGGTGGGAAATGAAGACGACACACTACGATTGTGTGCTGTTCTTCAAAGTGGGTAAATTCTACGAGCTGTACCACATGGACGCGGCAGTTGGGGTCAACGAACTCGGATTCTCTTATATGAAGGTAAGACTAGCAGGTCATATTTTCATGCAGGACAAAACATCATACAGTACGCTTCAAACTTATATGCGCCTCTGACTTTGTTCATTTGTAGGTATCGCAATTTCACTCCCACATTCCCCTTAGTCTCTGTACGTCTCGCTTCCCCTACAAGTGCTTGACTTCACTCCAGGCGCGTTTACAGATAAACATACTTACCTTGATAAACGTAAAAAAATGTGTTACAATGAACTAGAAACAACAAATTGTTCTATATCTATACCTATAAAACAGTACCGTGACTGACTGACTGATTGGCTGACAACGCACAGCCTAAATCACTGGATCTAGAGACTTGAAATTTGGCAATCATATACCTTGAGTATCCTAGAGGTGCACTAAGAAGGGCTTTTTCAAAATTCCCACGGGATAAAAAACTTCACGGGGGCAAAGCCGCGGGGCATAAGCAAGTTTTCTATAAAGTGTTTACTCACGTACAAACTAATTGAAAGTTGTTTATAGGGCGAGTTTGCTCACTCTGGCTTCCCGGAGAGTGCGTATGCGAGAATGGCCTCTACGCTTGTGTCCAAAGGGTACAAAGTCGCGCGCGTCGAGCAGACGGAAACGCCTGATATGATGCAGGAGAGGTGTAAGAAACGTGAGTACCAACACAGGAAGGAAATGTGTTCATGTACTAAAACAATTTGCTCACTCATGATCGCAAATAGCTACGTTTATGTGACAAATGTAGGTTTCCATGCAACATAGTACAACGGATAATTCACGTACTCGTATATGTATAAGACGAGTTTAGCCCGATATGATGTAGTAATAAAAATGACGATGGAAACGAGGGTAGTTGTGTACCGCTGTCAGCTGCGTGCATCTCGCTGCCGCTGTTTCGTGCGCTCCCAGAGAAAAGACTTCGAATTAGTTCGAAACATGTCGCGCTAAGCTCGACTTATATACGTGAGTGATCCGTTTTATTTCACTGTATTTGAGTCTCACGGTAGTTTCATGTTAAAAGTAAACTTAACCTCTTTCCCTATTATTCATAAACCTGTATTAACTAAAATAACGTTAAAGTTCGTTTGTCCTTTTTTGTCACATTGATATTTCCGTTAGTAAGAGGAAGACAAAACCTATTTTAGCTAAAGCTTGCAAGCTAAGGTTTGAGTGACGTTTATGAATAAGGGCATTATTTCCCAGTGGGTCAAACATCCAAGTTTGACAAGGTGGTTCGTCGTGAGATATGCCAGGTGACCCTCCGTGGGGCCCAGACTTGCGGCCTGCAGGACCCCGGGCCCAGCGAAGCGCAGGCCGCGTACTTGCTGTCCGTGGCAGAAGAGGTAGGCCTGATGATGATCTAGAATCAATTACCTTGTTGCTCCGCGACACGTGCAAAATAACTGCGTCTATGCGATACGTATGTTTTTTACAGTCTGTCCAAGGGCGTCGCCAAGGGGGGCAGGAGGGCTAACTATTTCGAAGTAAAATATCTCCAAAAAGGCTTAACCTATTTTGATGAAGCTGTCTAAGAACCATCTTTAAACTATCTTTTGATTAATTTAACCCGCGTTCAAATCGGCGTATCCGTTTGGGTGCTACGATACCACAGAGTCTGTCTGTATATATATACAGGGTGTCAAATAATGCTTTAATGATATTTTACCCACATATCAGGTTAGTTGGTCTGAACATCCCTGCAAAGTTTCGACCTGCAGTTACAACTTAAAAAAAAAAAAAAAATTATCAAGGTAATAGAGTTGCCCAGTGTGCCACAGCCTACGCCATATCACTGCTACACACATACACATGCAATGCTATGTCGTATTTATTCGTAGCACTTCGGCAAAATTCTTTCATACTTCGGCAAGGTTCGCAAACAGTTCGGTAACTAATTTTATACCGGGAAAAAATAAATTATTGCCGTGAAAACCTAAAAGTACTAGCATAGAGGCCAAATTGCTTACTCACATGATTGCGAATTTCGTCGTTGATTCGTAGTTTTGAATCTCGGTCCATAGGATAATTTGTTCGTTTTAATCACTTTCACCAATCGCACGTCACATTATTGTATCACTCGTCGTGAAGCAAACACGTATTCACAGTATCTAGCAGGTTCTCTGACCAACAACAATCAAACATGAATGCCTGAATGGCTTTACTATTTTAGGTACTTTTAATGGGAAAAATAGAAACAAACATAATAAAATAACCGCGCCGCGCTATCATTATTTGAAGATTGGAAGTCACTTTATAGTCTTTTAAAATTTGTTTACAATCAACACTACTGGTTTGTATTTTTCCGCCACTCGTAAAGACTAAGGAAATTAAGTTCATACTGCCAAAGTCTTTCGCGTTATTATCCACATTTTTTGTCAAATTAGACTATCAACGCCATCTATGGGCGCTTGAGTGCCTAGCTGACCGTGAAGAACCACCTTAAGGTTAGATATGTTTATATTTAATTTGAATCAGGCCACTTATAAACTTCACGGCTTGCAGCGCTTCAAAAATACAATAGAGTTTGGTAACATGAAGTATGTAGAGAATTGCTGTGTGACTTTTTTCGCTAAACCTTTTTTGGAAAGCGCGGGTGGTCACGTGGTTACCACTCAAATATTAGTATGTGAAAACTGTCAAAACATTCGTAATCATAATTTTCATTGTAAATATGAATTTTATTAGAAACAACCGTTTATTCCGTGTGAAAAAGAATTAACTATTGTAAAAATCTCTGATATCGGTGATGAAGTTTTTACGTGTGTTATGTGGTTTAGGTAATTGTTGTGTTCTTTAACAAACTTCAAGTGTTTCGTGATAAGATATTGAAGCGATATAACGATATACGCGATATGAGCGATATAAGTAAGTAATTAAAGTCTTTAGCAAGATTTAAGATATTATTTTAATTCTATCTCCTAACATCAATACCTACCTCATAAATGATCTCTACTACTTGCTTAAGGCACAAAAAGGAGCCTCTTTCTTTGGCCTTCTGCGTATCGAGCGAAATACACTGATTACGTTCACCTCACTATACGCTGTTAGCGCGCTGTTATTGTCATAAAATGGTATGTATACCTAAATCCTAAATCCATCTTAAATAAATAGAAATAGGTATACAGAAAACGTACAAAGTTTGACGTATTAAAATAAAATAACGTACGTAACGAACTCCCGCTCGAGTGACTTTGTAACTAATGAATGAGAGAGAGAGATAGGAAATGAGTACACTGGGAGCATGGACCGTAATTAATTTAAACATTCGTTAACTATATGGTCATTAATTAACATAGCAATAAAAAAAAATTGCAGGGGTGTTCAGAATAATTAGCCCGACGAGCTAGTGAAATATCGTTAAAGCATTATTTGACACCTTGTATATCACAATAGGCGGCATTATTGCTGCAACTACAAAATTCTCCTCACGATTTTCGAAATGCCTTATCTCCACGCCAACATCGCTTCTAATTTAAACTCTAAACACGAGCTATTAAAGTATTCACTGTATTTTCAGGCGTGTAATGGATGCAGCACTTACGGCGTTTGTTTCGTGGACACGTCCATAGGGCTGTTTCATCTTGGGCAGTTCAATGATGACAAGCATTCGTCGCGGCTGCTTACCACTTTGGCGCACTTCCCACCAGCTTTGGTAAGTCCTATAGTGCAGGGTTTCTCAAAGTAGGATACGCGAATCCCCAGGGGCGCGTCAATGACCGCACAGTAGGGCTAGCACGACTGGCCGCGACTTTGTCGCGTGAGATTATATTACTCGTCCCGTTGAATTCTGAGTGACAGAAAAGGACGGACAGTTGTTCTCGCGCGAGATAGAAGTCGCACTGTGAGTTGTGCTAGACCTACAGTGTTCGCGATAAGAATTACACATGGGTATGATAAAAACGAAATACGGAAATCGCCTTGGTTAATGCTGAATCAGAATTAATATTAAATTTAACGAAATGCGTAACCTGGCCCCTATTTCACCAACTTTACAGTTGTAAACGGCAGGCGCCGGCGTAGCGACCCCTCGATGACTTACCTGAAAAAGAGCTTAAAACTAAAGTCTAATAAATACATATATTAAAAAGGGCTTTACAAAATACTTACCTGATACACTGAATGCTTATGTTTTTATAGTTTGCTTATATAATAAAGACGCATCACACGAAGCGAGCGCGAGGGACGCCTGTATTATGTATATCTGTAGATGTCAATAACGTATGTCATTACCTGCGCCCAATCGGGGAGCAGTTGCAAAATTAATGGCAATCCGAACGGTCGGTGTGTCGCCCTCGTGACCGTTTTCGCGAATTTAATACTTCCGCTATTTGTTTTCTTGTTTCTCCAAGTCCGTTGCCTCTATTTTACCGTCTAAAGCTTACAACAGTTGTCAGTTTTCAGTAACAATTCGGTGTCAACTGCTGACTTGAAGAGCTTTTGTTTTAGCGCGCTTCATATTGTCAAAGAAATGTAGTTCGAATTGTCATATAAAACTGACGATTGTAAAGATGGTGAAATAGGGGCTTGGTGTAAGGGTTAAGCACAGGACAGGGAATGTCAATACTTTGCTTGTTTTGTTTCAATATTGTTGACCGAGCGAACGAAGTGTCTCGCTTTCAGCTTGGACAAAATTTCTTTCGTATCTCTGTCTGTCAAACTGGCTGTTAATATTAAAAATCGACAATTTCAAAGAATTTTAAAAACATTATTTAATTTTTTGGTTGAAAGGGCCTATTATAGTGTCAATGAGTACCTAACCTATATTAGGGACACAGTATAATTTGTTGTTTTGTTTTGGTTATTGACGTAATTTTTAATTTTAATTTTTAGTTGTAAGAAGCATGCTGCATGCCAAGCTGTGGCTATTTGTATGCCTTACCTTAAGGCACAACATAGTGGTACACAAAGTGAGCTACCGTATTTGTTCCCATTTATTTATTTTTACCTATGTTCGACAAATAAACATTTTGAATTTGAATTTGTTATCTTCTACAGGTCGCATTTCTCATTCGATTCTCGTGAAATTTTGTGAGCAGGTTCGCTAATAGGTATCGCTAATAGGTAAAAAAACGAAAAATGTCCTAAAATAACCCGATCTTCGTGGAATTTTGTGATCAGGCCTTATACTACCAAGTGCAAAATTCGAACTTCGTGTCGTGCCGTCTCGCTCAAGCTAATGTTATTCAATACGAGTGTGAGTGGGACGATACGATACGAACTTCAATTTTCGAATTTCGCAGTGGTTCCCCTGGTTCGATAATTAAAAATATAGGATTTTTTTGTCGATTCACTTTTTGAAATAAAAAAAAAAGTTCAAAAATGAGCCCGCGGGGTCTACAGCTGACAGAGCCACTAGTATTTCGAAGACTGACATGGACGACAGACGACATCATCATCAATCAAAACCCTTATCACCCCAGATTGTGTACGACCGCAAAACCACCACCCCGCGTACTTGTAAGCTGATCGCGACGCATTGCCACGACGCGCGCCGCGAGCCGCAGTCGGCGTGGACGCCGGAGAAAACTCTGAAGACTCTCGCCGAGAACTATTACAAGACCGACGCGGACGGGAACTGGCCGGAGGGGCTCAAGCCGTTCTTACATGAAGGTATGTTTTTTTAATACCCACCATAAAGATTGTCTAAAGCAGTAAGTCAATGACCCCTCGTACATCGGCTAGCGCAAACAGGATCAGATTAATCGGAGCCAATGACCTCTATATAATTGTTTTTTTTTTTCAGCATTTGAAAGAAGGTGACATGACTTTTTATTGAAAAACACTTTAAAAAAAATTGTAACCATGACCATGACAATGTAAATAATTATATTTCAGTGTTATTTAACTGTTACTTGCTGCTACTTTTTGTTAAAGTACCTAGTTTTCAATAAAAAAACAGGACCATTGTTTACCTTTTTTATAATGCAGAAAAATCTAAGTAAGTATAGCTGTTGAAACATGTATTTTAACCCTTAATAAGGCCCCATTTATTGGAACATACTATCACCGAATGAATAGCAGCTATGCAACATATACCTGACAAAATATATTTTTGAAGCAAGTCGCATATTAAATACACTCAATTGATATTGTACCGTATTATTCAGATACTAAGGTTGAATTTCCAAGCAAGTGTAACTATGTGGTCGTTAAATCGCCTCTGCCTTATTAAGGGGTACAGTGTACAGAGTAATTTTTACGAGAGGCCAGGCCAACCTCAATTTGAGCTGTTGCCAAAATATTGCATTTCTTTATTTTTCCTTCCAGGCGACGCCCTAGGCTTAACACCAGCTGCTAACTGCTACCTCGCCATCAAAGCGCTGGGCGGTTGCGTGTCCTACCTCACCCAGTGCCTCCTGGACATACAGATCCTGGGCATGTCCCAGTTCACCCCCTACTCCCCACCGGACGTCCTCAACAAGACCTTGTCTCAAGAGGAGAAGAGCAAGTGGGAAGGGGGGAGCACGATGGTTTTGGATGCTATAACTTTGAGGAATCTGAGGATAGTACAGGACGAAGGCTGTTTGTATGACAAGTTGAATTTCTGTGCCACTGCTATGGGCAAAAGGTGAGAAAAGAAAGCATTTGTTTAATTAATCTTGCCCTGGTTTTGTGTTGGTCGACTTTGAAAATGACTTCATGAATGATATGATAAACTGTATGTGGGTCAATCAACTTTCCTTTGCCAAGCGTTGCCATGGAGATGTCCGTGGCACCACTCCATCAAACGTTAGGAGTTTCGACAGTTATATGCCAAATTCCTTCATGCTTCGTCTCCTAAGCATGCAAATCCTGACTTTCGGGGGAGTGGGTGTTAGAAACTCATATTTTTGATGAGTTACCCAGGGGACATATCCGCGGCAACGAGTTGCAATGAAAAGTTGATTGATCCACGTAATATAATGACTGGCCTGATTCGACGCGACGTAGGTATATGTTGGAGGTTTTATAACAGATAAAATTTTAAGCATTAAAGCATCGTGAGGTCCATTTAAACATTTCCGTGAAGTATGTAATTGGCTTATAATGTAATTAACCAATTCAAAACATGACAGAAATGTTCAACGGAAGTCCGATATTCTGTCAGTCGGCTCAGCAAACCCTCATAAAAAAATCTCAAATAGTATGTCCCCGTAATTTCAAGTAGTAAAGTAATATTTCACTGGACTATATGTATATTATATCTTTGCCAAACTGAATAATCTCTCTGTTTTCTAGAATGCTATATCAATGGGTGTGCGCCCCAAGCTGTAATTTAAGAGTTATAAACGAGCGACAGCAGGCTGTCAAAGAATTGTTCGAGAACCAAGAACTGAGCCAAGACGCCAAGAACATTCTTACTACCTTGCCGGACTTGGAGAGACTGCTGGCCAAGTAAGGAAAACTATTAATTCTAAGACAGTGACTTTAGAACTGTGTCGAATTAAAAGTGACACAAACTTTTAAATTAAGAACCATTTAAATTTAGAAAACCTATCATAAATCAACCTTCTCAAAACAAGTTTGTCACTGTCAAAAATTCATCGCGAACTTCTGCCGAATTGCGTGAAATCTCAGCAATTCCATTTCCAGCTTGATACTGTGCAATAATTTTAGCTCTTATTAGTTCAGTACTTCTGGTTTTTGGCTTTTGATCCCGACGCATGAATTCAATTTTAAAAACGCACAACATGAATTCAATTTTAAAATCGTAGTTATTGATGACATTAAATATTTTCACCTTTACGATGGAAAGAAGGGTAAATGAATGTCTACGTTCTAGGGTGCACGCACTAGGCAATCTAAAGCGGTCCACCTCTCACCCGGACGCTCGAGCAATATTCTACGAAGAGCACAAATATTCCAAGCGGAAAGTGCTCGACTTTATAGCGGTGCTTAACGGGTTCAACTCCGCGCTCAAGCTCATTGAGCTATTCGGCGCCGCTGAGTCTACGCTGCTGAAGAAACTGACCAAGTTTAGTCCTGACGGAAAGTTCCCCGATTATAGGGACACTTTGAAATTTTTCAAGGTAAGATAACTTGTCTTTATGTCTGGATTAGATTGTTCTTTTTAGATAAAATACAGACACGATTCTGAAATATTGTAAGTGCTTCATTTTAAAATTTTGCGGGTTTTTGGGATTCATTAAACCCTCTTCTTTAGCTAGTAAAGCTCAAAATGATTGCTTTGGTGCGATTGTTCTGATATTTAAGGATTAAAGGTACTTGCTAGGTAAACTTCCACCTTAACATCCTTAGTTTTATCACACTAGCGATTTGCGAGCGAGTGCTTCATACTAATATCGCTCGCAGCGAACACGTTGCGTGATCGCCTCAATACATAACAAAAAAGTAAAACCGCCTTCAAAAAAAAACCTTGGAAAAAAAACGTAAAATAATCCTCTAAAATAATGATAAATAAATAAAATAAAATAGAATGCATTTATTTCGGACAACAGAAACTAAAGCCTAAAGTTTTATGGCCTAGCAGCAGACTAAGCAGCAGAAATCTGAAGTCGGTACGGTGCGAGCGGAATATTCTTTGATTTTATTTATTTATCATTATTTTAGAGGATTATTTTACGTTTTTTCCTAAGGTTTTTTTTAAGGCGGTTTTACTTTTTTGTTAAAAGATTTTTATTTCACAATTTTAGGTTGATTTAACATTTTCAGAATTATCCTCCAACTCTACCGTTAAGGAGTTATACCTTCCATCATCAGCTCATCAACATGAGATGATGACTACCGGACGCAAAAACTTGAATAGCCTTAAAAAATATATGAAACACATGATACGTGCCTATAAAATATGAGGGTTGCCCTCGATTTCCCTGAGATCCCATCATCAGATCATGATTTGGTGACAGTGGGACCACCTCAGGAGTATATCCTTTCGAATAATGATTTAACATTTTCAGAATTATCCTCCAACTCCTAACCGCTAAGGAGTTGTACCTTCCATCATCAGCTCATCATCATGAGATGATGACTACCAGACGTGCCTGTAAAATTTGAGAGTTGCCCTCGATTTTCCTAGGATCCCATCATCAGATCATGACTTGGTGACAATGGGACCACCTCAGGAGTATACCCTTTCAAATAAAAAAAGAATTTTGAAAATCGGTCTACAATTGGCGGAGTAATCGATGTACATACATAAATAAAAAAAAATAAAAAAAAAACATACGAACGTAGAACCTCCTCCTTTTTTGAAGTCGGTTAAAAACTCGCTCGCAAATCAGTGCCAATCGCAGCCAGTGTAATAAGGCTGTTAGAGACAAGTCTGCCTTTGTATTTGTAACTAAACTATCTTATTATTTACATGAAACTACAGTGAGATTCAATCTTAGTGAAATAATCGGATCACTCACGTATGTCAGTCAAGTATAGCCCGATATGTTTCGGATTAATCCTTCCTCTGGAAGCACACTTCGGCAGTGGCGCAACGATAACTGCGCGTCAACACTCTGCTCTGAAAATTGTATCTTGTTTTTTTTTCCGTAATGGGCATAAATTAGGCACTTTTTTATTGTGTCGTGTTTCATTTTTTTTATCTTATAGTGAAATAAACTGATCACTCACGTATGTACCTGAGTCGTAAGTTTAACCCACGGACCAACCACCACATCTGGACATCAAATGTCAGGGCGAACGTTTCCGAGACGCATATGCTCATTTGCACCTATAAATCTTATTAGCCACCAATCGCGACTCACTTTCGACCAGATGACAAGCGACATGATAAGCTATGAATCAATCACGACGCATTCCCCCGGCCCGCTCACCGACGCTTCTTTCGTAATGATTTTCTAAGTAAATTATAGAAGATGCGGAGTCCAGAGGGTGGTTGGTCCGTGGACCACCTATATCATGTTTTCAGGAGGGCTTCAACCAATCGGAAGCCGAGAAAGAAGGGCGTATAGTCCCGGGCGCGGGCGTTGACCAGGAGTACGACGCCGCGCTTCAGCTCGTCCAGCACATCCAGGATGAACTGAAAGAGTATCTGCAGGACCAGGAAAAGTACTTCAAGTGCCGGGTAACTACGGATTGTCACTAGTTCTCACGTTGTTACACTTGTTACCCACATCACTAAGAGGGATAGCAGATGCTTTGCTGACGGACTGCCCGTAATTTGGCTGGCTGTCCTGCTTTCCACACTGGAACACAACAGTTCCAGCACTCTTACTTAGCGGTAGGATTAGCGTGTAGGATCCCAGTGAGGACTATCTTTTATGTGATAGTAAGGGTTTTATCTGTGGCTGGGTCCGGGTGCGTACAGCATTGCTGCTGCTCATAACATAAATATACATAAGTGTTAAACGCACCGAAAATGCTGTCACGAAGTCCTATAAGGTCTTAATAGCGCCAAGATTTAAAAACTATCCAACAGTCAGTATTCCTATTTGATTTAGTTGAAATACGTGGGGACGGACAAGAAGCGATATCAACTTGAAGTGCCGGAGAGTGCCACGAAGAGGGCTACTTCGGATTACCATTTGGAGGGCGCAAGGAAAGGATTCAAGAGGTTCTCGACTTCTGAAAGTAAGGTAAGAAAAATTTAACAATAAAAAATTATGATCCACAATAAAATAAGTACAGTGTCTTTGAGTTTACTGGTACTTGGTAATGGCTTAATAGTTGCCGGCCACATATTGCAGTAAAACTTTGCCCGTTTAGAAGCCCCTTAATGTAATTAACCGCGAATCATTTAAAACTTCTCATAATTATGACACAAATTTGAAAGTTGACTATAGTTCACTTAAATGCGGCTTACAATCGAGAGTAACTATGCACATCTTTCAGGACCTCCTAGCCCGCATGATAGCAGCTGAGGAACAAAAACGCAACGTCCTCAAAGACCTCAGCCGGCGAATGTTCGAGAAGTTCTCTAGCAAACATTCGCTGTGGGAGGGAGCGGCCATGTGCGTCGCCGCGCTCGACATTCTGCTCGCGCTGGCGGAGTTCGCCAGGCAGCAGAGCGGGGACGTGTGTCTGCCGAGTGTCGCGGCGGCAGTTGCAGTAAGTGCAGTGCGGGGGGAGTAAAAACAACGGGAGTCTAGCTTTGTCTGGCTCGCATATCTCGAAATTCTTTTAGATACCGGCGATTTTTAACATGAAACTACAGTGAGATTCAATCGTAGTGAAATAAACTAAATGGAAAAATATAAAAAACTGAAATATTTTAAATTTTCGCGCCGAGCGCTTGCAGTCGGTCGGTCGCAATATTTTGGAACGCAAGTAGACCTCACAGGTCAAAAGTTTGGTCATCTCTGCCATAGAAGAGTAGAAAAAAATAAAGTATAACGAAGACTCCGTTTAGAGTAATGATATTAAACAGCTTTTTTTTTGCCCGCAGCCCTACATAAACATAGTAGACGGTCGGCACCCATGCATCCCCATCGTAGCCGATTTCATCCCCAACGACGCGCAGCTGGGCGGCGCGGCGCCCGCGCTGCTGCTGCTGACCGGCCCCAACATGGGCGGCAAGTCCACGCTCATGCGGCAAGTGGGGCTGCTGACCGTGCTGGCGCACCTGGTGAGTGCAGGCAAGGCCACGCTGTAGGGCTAGCACGACTGGCCACGACTGTTTGTCGCGCGAGATTATAATTACCCGGCCCGTTACATTCTCTAATCCTGCCGCTAAGCAGCAGTGCTTGCACTTTGTGTTCCGGTGTGGAGAGTAAGACAGCCGGTGTAATTACGGGCACGAGGCATTTTCATCTTAGCTGTCTAGGTTGGCAACGCATCTGCAAACCCCCTGGGGTTGCGGGTGTCTATGGGCAGTAGAGATCACTTACCATGAGGTGATCCACTTGCTCGTTTGCTTTCCTTGTCTCAACTTTATTTTTTTATTTATCAGGGGTCATACGTACCAGCAGCCTCGTGTGCCCTCAGCCTCGTGGACCGCGTGTTCACCCGCCTCGGCGCCGCCGACGACATCCTCGCTGGGCAGTCGACATTCCTCGTGGAAATGAACGAGACGGCCGCTATCGTCCGCCACGCTAGCCTGCACTCGCTTGTGCTGCTCGACGAACTCGGTAAGTTGAACAGTCTCTACGCAACCCCTATAGGTCGTGGAAATGAACGAGACGGCCGCTATCGTCCGCCACGCTAGCCTGCACTCGCTCGTGCTGCTCGACGAACTCGGTAAGTTGAACAGTCTCTACGCAACCCCTATAGGTCGTGGAAATGAACGAGACGGCCGCTATCGTCCGCCACGCTAGCCTGCACTCGCTCGTGCTGCTCGACGAACTCGGTAAGTTGAACAGTCTCTACGCAACCCCTATAGGTCGTGGAAATGAACGAGACGGCCGCTATCGTCCGCCACGCTAGCCTGCACTCGCTCGTGCTGCTCGACGAACTCGGTAAGTTGAACAGTCTCTACGCAACCCCTATAGGTCGTGGAAATGAACGAGACGGCCGCTATCGTCCGCCACGCTAGCCTGCACTCGCTCGTGCTGCTCGACGAACTCGGTAAGTTGAACAGTCTCTACGCAACCCCTATAGGTCGTGGAAATGAACGAGACGGCCGCTATCGTCCGCCACGCTAGCCTGCACTCGCTCGTGCTGCTCGACGAACTCGGTAAGTTGAACAGTCTCTACGCAACCCCTATAGGTCGTGGAAATGAACGAGACGGCCGCTATCGTCCGCCACGCTAGCCTGCACTCGCTCGTGCTGCTCGACGAACTCGGTAAGTTGAACAGTCTCTACGCAACCCCTATAGGTCGTGGAAATGAACGAGACGGCCGCTATCGTCCGCCACGCTAGCCTGCACTCGCTCGTGCTGCTCGACGAACTCGGTAAGTTGAACAGTCTCTACGCAACCCCTATAGGTCGTGGAAATGAACGAGACGGCCGCTATCGTCCGCCACGCTAGCCTGCACTCGCTCGTGCTGCTCGACGAACTCGGTAAGTTGAACAGTCTCTACGCAACCCCTATAGGTCGTGGAAATGAACGAGACGGCCGCTATCGTCCGCCACGCTAGCCTGCACTCGCTCGTGCTGCTCGACGAACTCGGTAAGTTGAACAGTCTCTACGCAACCCCTATAGGTCGTGGAAATGAACGAGACGGCCGCTATCGTCCGCCACGCTAGCCTGCACTCGCTCGTGCTGCTCGACGAACTCGGTAAGTTGAACAGTCTCTACGCAACCCCTATAGGTCGTGGAAATGAACGAGACGGCCGCTATCGTCCGCCACGCTAGCCTGCACTCGCTCGTGCTGCTCGACGAACTCGGTAAGTTGAACAGTCTCTACGCAACCCCTATAGGTCCTGGAAATGAACGAGACGGCCGCTATCGTCCGCCACGCTAGCCTGCACTCGCTCGTGCTGCTCGACGAACTCGGTAAGTTGAACAGTCTCTACGCAACCCCTATTGTCGTGACATTACTTGACTTCAAACTTTAATTCACTCAAATTTAACTCCACGAATGACTAGGGAAGTTTTAGTACGTGATCATCTAACCTCGACTTTAATCTTAACATTATATTGAAAGACAGTGTAAGGTTTTATATCGTTAGACTTGGCTAATGAAGATGTGGCTGCTTTGATACTCGCTTCCCCCAACTCCCGTCAATTTGGCCACGTAACTGCCAACTTTTGAACGGGTCTATGATCACTTTATACTCAAACTAATTAGTAATAACTAAATATGTGATGATCGTACCTCAACAATTTAGTTAGGAAAACTTCCACTTTTCAACACCTTTTGCCCTCCTAACGCTCGCTTCCCACAACCCACCTAAATTCGGCCCCAAAACCGACAACTTCTCTAACGAATCTCCAACATCTAGGTCGCGGCACATCGACATACGACGGCACAGCCATAGCATCAGGCGTGTGCGTGGAGCTAGCGCAGCGCGGTTGCCGCGCAGTGTTCTCCACGCATTACCACTCGCTGGTGCACCATTTGGCTTCGCACCCTGGCGTTGTGCTGGGCCATATGGTAAGTAGATGCTGTTATTAATCACTCACTGTTTCGATGACTTTGGCTAATACTGTCGGTCGTTTGTTCAAAAAATTCTGTAAAACATACCGTAGTAGAGTTAGGATCAGATACGTTGTATTCCGGAGAGTAACTGAATACAGGTATCTCAATGAAACTGACTCCATGAATTACCAACCAACGTACTCTATTCCAGGCATGCATGGTAGAAACAGACGAATCCACAGCCGACAGTGACGACCACATCCCAGAGGAAACCATCACTTTCCTCTACAAATTATCGCCCGGGGCTTGTCCCAAATCCTACGGTTTTAACGCGGCTCGCCTTGCTGGCATCCCCAAGGTGATCACCAGACGAGCGCATGAGATATCGAAGAAATTGGAAAAAGAGGCGACGTGTGTCCGCGCCTTTAGGGACATTTTGAAAATGGAGGACAAAGGGACGCAACTGAGAGAGTTGCTGGCAGCTTTGAGTATTTAATTAGGGTTCTGGTGAAGACTTAAAACCTCGCCATTAAGATGTTAAGTGAATAAAATGTTTGTATGAAAAATGCCCTTTTTCGCTTTTTCGATGGCGTAAATTTTCGTTGTATTATTCTGTTGTGGCTCATTTATTCACCTGCCTGGTTACAACATACTAGAAAAACCTTTCCCACGGGCCAGGCAAAAATCGATCTTATGACAATGTCATAAACATTTTGACAGGGGAAAGGTTTTCTCGCTTTAACTATACTTACACTTCTTTGAGTTTGTCAGGCTGTTGCGTGAATAGACCATTCTGTTTTTGAGTTGAAGTTATACGTTTTGAGATTTAAAACACTGTATTACACATTGTTCGGATTTTGACCACTTATTAAGTTGGTTTTTATTGATATTGCTGTTCCTTGCGAATTTTATTCAATGTGATTGCCGTTAATTGAATCTCGTTTATGAAATCTTGAAAGTTGTGAAGTAATTCTATTCAAGATTGTTAACAAGCCAATGTGCGCATGTTATGATACTTATGATTAAATACCTCAACCTATTTGTTATTTTTATAATAGGCATGTGAAATAAGAAATAGAATAAGAGAATTTGTTAATTTTTTTGAATCTGTCTGTGATGATTTTTTTTTAATCAGTTATCTGTTATAATTCACCACCGATTTTTAAATACATCTTTACAAATTACATTGTGTTTTATTATCTGCTCAGATAAATTCGGAGTGTAGAAACAAAAACAAAGTCATATTTTTTCATCTGGTTATTATTCATTTTAATTTACCTGTCGTACCTAAATTACAAAAACATTGCACAAGTCGTTATTATCTTAAAATATTTAATTTTGATTAAAGGCTCAATTTACAGATTAAATTTTTCATGTACTATTTACAATTCATTCAGGCACAGTTAATACATTATTTGCGCTACGTATAAAAATTTAAAAAATGTAAAAAAAATACTGGAGAAAATTAAAACATAAATTATAAACAATTAACAAGAGATAAGATTTAAATAATACTAGGTATACAGAATATTTAAGAATATTCAATTTGTCAGCAATTCAGCACGCCCCAACAAGAAATTTTGCTTTAAAAGCTTAAATTAGGTAAAAAAAAAAACTAACAAATATACATATTAAATAGAAACATTTGTATAAAGACCGGCGTAGAAAAATCTGAGAATATTCCAGGATAAAGTGAAACCTGTGACTTCTGCTGACGGCGTCAGCTACGCTTTTCTATGGAGCCTGTGTACCGAAGTCAACTTTCAACGTACTTTATAAATACGACCAATCGACACGTTACGATAAGGCTCACATATTGTGGCTCTGTTCTGTGTATGTGACGTACCTCCTACCAAGATACCGATATGACTTTCGTTGATGGCTATGTTAGCTTTGCCACTGCCATACTCGTATAGTCAGGAGCAGAAGTAGCTAAGGAAGGTTACAATGATCTGCACAAGCTCTTATATCTATAATAGAGCCGTGCTTAGATCATTGTGAACGCGTCGGTTGATTAGCTAATTTTGCTACTGACTACTACACAGATCTCATCGAAACAAAACATTAAGTAACGCGCACAAGTATCTTATACTTAAATACAATAATAACACTTCTATTTGATTATAGTGCATGTAACCTATAGGGTTCAATGTTTTATACATGTTTGTGAGGGATCACAGCAGTCTTATAATATTCAAAGCACTCATTTACGTCGCATTAAATCCATCAAATACACGGGTAAGTACAGCTTGTACCCACCGATATTTCTTGCCACGCCAATTCAGCACATACAGCCAAGGAATTTAATTCCTGACACACCACGAAACCTTTTTATAGTAAACGTCATAGTCGTACCTACTGTGAAATGGTTCCACAGTGGGTCAGGTCAGGACAGGACTGAGGAATAAATTAAAGTTCTTGACTGTACATACCAATGAATCTGGCGTTATTTTTAAAAGGAAACTAAAAAAAAATACCTTGCTACTTCGTGACGGTACGTGCAAGATAGCTAAAATGTGCGACAGACTAGTACGAGAATGCACAATACACCGATATGTGGAGTAAATTAAAACATCAATATCCGGTTTTGCAGTGCTTAACCGTGTTAAACATAATTCCCCTTCGGTTTTGCTGTGGCGTCTGGGGTACGTAAAAAAATGTCGGATGTGGCAAAAAGTTAATAGGCGTCCATGTTTTGTGGCAGCAGTTGGCGAATGGGCTCTGCACGAAGATATACGTGTGTCGCGCAGACGTAAAACTGTGTTACACGTGTAGTCGCGAATTAGAAAGATTTTTTTTTTTACATTCATGTACTTGTTCCGTACGTATTTAATTTACACATACAGACGAGACTTCGATGGGTACAAAGGTGATATACTCAAATAAGAACTAGGACCAGCAAACTAAGATAGTAGTAAAAAATCCTTTTGGTGGCGTCTTTATGCAAACCATAGCAAAGCCGCAAAATTGATATTACGTAAAATGAGTAATAACTTAAATTCTAATGAATTGTTAAATAACCACCAATAAAACATGATAAAACATTTTTGTATTTCCTATCAGCACCATTTGTACAAAATCTTGACTAAATCGAATTGCAGTAATTCAACTAGGTACAGCCTAATATTTATTGTATTGTATTGTATTGTGAGTAAGTACTCACGTATCGGATACATTATCCGTCCGTATGAATTTAATTGAGATAAACTTTCAACATGAAATTACCGTGGGACTCAATCATAGTGAAATAAACGGATGGAACACTCTTCACGGATTCTTGGCGGTGTACGTCTCGCTCCCAGAAGAACAACAAATTAGTCCGAAACATGTTTGACCCTCTGGTCACCGCATCTTCTATAATTTACTTGGAAAGTCATTACGAAAAAAGCCGCGGTGAGCGGGCCGGGGAAATGCGTCGTGATTGGTTCATAGCTTGTCATGTCGCTTGTCATCTGGTCGAAAGAGAGCCGCGAGTGGTGGCTAATATGATTTTTAGGTGCAAACAAATGAGCATAATTCGGAAACGTTCGCCCTGACATTTGGTGTCCAGAGGGTGGTTGGTTCGTGGGCTAAACTTACGACTCAGGTACATACGTGAGTGATCAGTTTATTTCACTATAAGATAAACCTTTTTGAAACACGACACAACAAAAAAGTGCGTAATTTATTTAAATGCTGGTAAAAATTAAAAGCGTTTATACAAATGTAGATGCAAAATTAAGTATCTAATTAATATTTAAATGCATTTAATTAGGTAATATATTAAATTCATTTGCCAAAACTTTCCATGATTAGTCTAATTTTCTACAGCAATCTTGGAATCTCTAACTTCTTGATTTAATTCTAATTCTCCCTTTCATGATGAGAGGCAAAATGTGCCCAGCAATAGGACGTATTAGTTTCATATGTTTTATGCAAGTATGTGCGGGCACTTGCCTATAAGTACATATATTTTACGTTAATCATTCACTTTGCAAAGACCTGGAACGGCTAGCATACGAGCCATTCTCTGGCACTAGCTCTAGCTCGTGGCTCAATACGTCTCTACCTTACTGTGTAAGTAAGAGAGGGATGCCCTAAACGAAAACCCCAGTCGCAGTCCGTAGTGAGAGCTATATTGGGTTTCTATTCTATTCGCCTTAGTCTTCCAGCTATCACTGAAATAATTTCGATCTATGTCGAATAAAAACTCAATATCGGACTGACAATTCTTCTACTATATTCAAAGCTTTCTTTGCATTCATTAGATGTCGAATATCAATTTAATTAAAAACCGATTTCCGTCGGGTTCGCTTATACTAACTTTCGCAATTCACGTCCATTAATCACAATTAATCGCCCACCCTATTTTTTTTTACTACTTATTGTAAAAGTAGTCTTTATTTAAGTAACAGTTTTTACATTAACCAAGAAAACATTGAGGGCGATTAATTTTGCCTGTGAGTAAATAATAAAACAGGACTTATAATGGAGAATGTTAAGTCTTACTTCGAGATACAATTGGGTACACAAAATGGAGCGAATAAATTTCATTCAAGGGTATCCAACTAACTTGTGATTTTTGCGTCACCCCCTTACTAAACATAACCATAAATTACCATAAAATACGTTTACCTACTCATCGTTTGCTCAAATAGCTTACATGGGTCTTCGCCACAAATATACAGCCGTCTCTTTTCCACGCTAAAGTTGACATTAACATTTTGTGGCGACCGCCCAAGGTAAACTATTTAAGTAGACAATCTCTGTTGCTTTACGTACTCCTAATGAAGTCCCGTTTCACAAGATACCAGGTACCTTATTAAAGCCGTCGGGGCACCTTGTGGCGCCACAGCCTACACTCATAGTTCGTCGAAGGAGGAGCTCTCCCGCTCATCGAAAGGCCGCGCCCGCTCGCCCCAGCGGTCCCACCGCTCCGAGCTCAGCAACGACTCCGTGTCTTCCTCGGGAACCGGCAGCGGGTAGACGATGCCGTCGCCATAGCTGTTATCCATTGTATTAGGGGTAGTTCATGACGTACGATAAGGCGTCGAGGTCAACTTAGGTATTAACAAATAGTGTCATGTTTTGCTAGTACATTTAATTGCTCTAGCTTGTTGCTGTGTATTTCAATTCTACTGTGTATTTTTATATTCCGGAAACAAAAAAGGTAACTGAAAGTGGCACCATAAGTTCACACACTTTATGTTCACAAAAACAAACCTTATTCATGTAGCTAGAGTAACATACGTAGCGGCCAATATTTGTCGCCGCAAGCGACAACTGTCACAGAACTCGTGTGCGTATGTTTGAATACAAGTCGTGAAAACTTGATTCTTTTTCATTTTGGATTCATGAAAATAATGTGTTGTTACAATTAATACAACTGCTAGAGGATCAACTACGAGTAAGTGAATGAAAATGAGTTCAGTCTAGGTGTATCTACGTGTTTATGCGTACATGTTTCTAACTACTAAATTACATGTGCAAATCTACTTGGAACAACATAAAATATTAAATTTGTATATAATTTTTAACACTGAACTTCAGGTAGCCATTATTTAACTATCCCTTTAGTATTTCAGGCGAAAAATATAGCTATCAAAAGAGTAGTGTTACAAATCCAACTATCAATAAGTATCTGTGAATCTACTAATGTGTCAGCAGGAGCTAAGCTAGCCATCTAGGTAAGCACAATCGACTTATCTAACAATTGCAAACATAATTAGCATGCAAAAGGACACTGTTTACTAAAACGATCATACGATCTATTCGAAAGTACAACAAAAAGAAGTGAATGACTTAAATTTCGACCAATCCAAATTTACAGGGTATTTAATCGCCAATGAATGAAAAGCATGTAATAAATTTAAAATCGATTTATTTTATAATATAAGTAGTAAAAATATTGCGCAAATGGAAGTGTGAAATTAATTAAATAGTAAATAGTGCTATCCTTATACTATCTCCGGGACGGTGGGGCTCTTGCGCGGGCAAAGTCTCCATCTCTCAGTCTCGTGCCCGTTCGCCGCGCTAAAATACCAACAAAACTATGTCTCAGCCCCCGGCACGATTTGACAGTGCTACATTAGTGAATCGAAACAGAAAGCAAGCAGAATTTAGTGTCTATGAATGCTACAGTCCACAATCACTGCCCAAAACACCGATAAAATTGAAACTTTTGTAACAATTTGCTCGATTGAGGACACAAACGCCATTCGAACATCAATCAATAAAACAATGAAATGATGGTTTGTAAACACTGGAGCACCCAAAGACGTCCGAATAGAGATACAGACTGAGAGGAAGAGAAAAAGAACGAAGTAATTCTCAAAATAACATTTTTTTAGATATACATCACACAGACATTATCCGCATAGTTCTTGAATAGTTGTCAAGTAGACTGTGTATGAAAGTATCCGTTTGCTTGCTAATGATAACTTTCTACTTTGTAATCAAGCTTTGATCTACTTTAAGCTGGCTTTCTCAAAAGAGGCGACCAGTCGCCGTGTCAAAGACAAAGCGTTTCATAGCGTCAATAAAAAAAAACTTCAAATAAAAAACAAAACAAAGAAAAAAATAGTTTATTGTGCACAAATCATACTTACATTTATATATAAAGGGTTTTCAATCTAACTTTATCAGTCTTGTGTGTTGTATATAGCTCAAAAATAATAAATGCATTAATAAGCAAATTGCATACATTGACAATATTACTGGATTCTTTTATTGCTTGGACATTATATTTCAAGCCACGTTTCAGAGCGAACCCCACTTAACTTGAGAACGATTTTTCGGATAATGTTTTCGTATCAGGTACATAATAGAAAAGTTCCTAAATCCATACTTTATATGGGAGATCGTTAAAAGAGCAAATAAACATAACATAGGTTGGCAAGAGCCAGGAATAAACTAGAGTAAAAAAGTACTGATAATCGAAATTAGGTTTCATCATAATTATTAAATACAAAGACATTAATTAAGTATCCCGCTAAATAAAGCCCTATTAAACATGCATATGTTGTTATGCACCGAAAAAAAATACAAAGACCCGGCTTATAAAAAAATAATAACAATCACAAAAATTTCATTTTATTAAAAACTTCACAACCTTTATAGTCAAAGGCGTAATAAATAAATCACTAATTTATACAATCGACTGGTTTGAGCGTCAGAGTTCTTTTATTACCGTATAAAAATACGGCAAAGGACTCTAAAGAGTGTACAATACATGACATTTCAACAAGTATCAAAAAGTAGCCAAAATTGAGTAAGTAGGTACCTAATAAAAAATATATCTGTAGTGATAAGGCAATAAATCTATAGCAAAGCACAGACTCCAGTCGGCAGCACAAATCCTCAAAACTTAGAACAATAACATAAAAATAAACTTTGAATTAGTATATTTACGATCAACGAAGTCACTTGGTCGTTTGTTAAATGTAACAGCTTAAAATTTTCCACATCAGAAACGGAATGTAAGAATATATACATTTTTTGCCAATAAATTTTAGTAACTATTTATTTTTACTAAACCACGATAAGTTATATCTCTTCAGATACCATTCCATCTAACACACGACAGTTGACTCTAGGTCTGTTCTACCTACTTTAGTTCATGCCAGCGCAAGCGGTCAGGCACCGAGGGTGCTCAAAATCATTCTCAAGGTATGTGGGCTACGTCTGACGACGGACTTTTGTTTTTGTCTAACCTCGAACGGGTGATGCCCATAGAGTCGTAGTTATGCTCCTGGGGCGTCGTGAATGTCTGCAGCTGGTGCTCTCGGCGGACTGGGAATTCACACCCGTCGCCCAAACTGGCAAAATGCACGCGAACGTTACATTGGAAGGGGGAGACTGTTTTCAGTCGGGGGGTATTTGGACTTAGCTGTCTGATATAAAATGTTAGGGCATGCAAGAGTATTAACGTGACGTGCTACCCTGTTAAATAGGGTGTACATTTTTTGGTAAAAAAAAAGTATTTTACCTGCTCCAAAATGGTATACTCGTTCGATTAAGTGTATGTATTTTGTTAATGATATTTTTTTAGAGTACGTATCTCAATTAAATAATCTTGAAATGCTCTGTACTACTAACTAATTAAATGTTGAAAAATTTGTATTTCATTCAGTCAAAAGCGAAAAAGAAAGTAGAAGTAAACTTCCCACACCTACATTTATTTATAAATATTTTAAATTTCTGGCCTAAAATCGTAATCGTAATCGTTGTAATTGTGCATTACAAATAAGACCCCAAACCGAATTATTATTATTAAGTATTACCTGAACTGACTTGTTCGACCCCAAAATATTTTCTATAGCACATTAGAAAACCGGTATTTAGGGTTCTAAGTTTACATATGTTATGTGGCATGCCTCTATTTACAAATAAATAAACATATAAGCAAGCTTGCGCCGTGAAAATGAACACTGTTAGTTATATTATTATGAGTTAATATTTAATTAATGTACTACTAAATACGTGAATCTTCTCGAATAATATAAGCCCTGTAGAATGACAGTGAAATACATATATGAATAAAATGGGCACACGATGATCATCGTAAAGATTTTTATATGGATTTATAAAGGTATGCAGTTTGCTTAGTTTAAAATGATTATATTGTTATTCATTAATTGTAGTGAAACGCACTCCAATCGGAATCCTTTTAACATTAAAATAAAATATATTAATAATGATAACGAATGTTATTTACAGTGAGGATGAATTAGTTATAATGATTTTAATGTGATGTTGTAAATATTTAATGTACACCGTTATTTAACAATGCTATCTAAAGGAACCTTATGTCAATTATTAGAAATGTCATTCACTTCTTTTTGCACACATTAAAGACATGCACACACATCTAGTCCACACTTTACACAAACCACTTCCATATGAATTTGGAAAACTACACTTCTCAGATATGACTAGGGATCAAACTTATCTGAGTTTTTAATAGGAAAAGCAAGTCAAACCAGCAAGTGAGTCACTTTATAGCAAGTTATCACTAGCGCAGGCAGCTGCTTGCCAACCTAGAGGGCTAAGATGAAATGCCTCTTGTGCCGATAATTTTCCCGGCTGGCTTACTCGCCACACTGGAAAATAACAGCGCTTACACTGCTGCTTAGCGACAAGTGTAGCGAGTAAGATGGTGGAAGAGATCCTACGACCTGTAAATCGTAAAAGATTGATCCCTAGACACTTTTAATGCGTATAGATTAAAATTGTTTAAATGACAAGTTATTTTAGAAGTTGTGCAAAAACATTTCGTAAATTCAGCATGAAATCATTTAGATTCATACTAAATAAAATAACGGTACCAAACGCCTGGTTTTCGGGGTACATTAATTTAGATTTCGTGTTTTATACATGCATCTATTACTCGTGTCAATATTTAGTGACATCGTGCATCGATGTGGATTGTTGGTTTTAAAGATGTTTTTTATTCATACTAAAATAATTTCAGAGAAAATAACTTATTTTGATGAAATCAGTAAAATAAGTAATTGACGTTCTTGACTCAAGGTAGAATTATAAAATATTACACATGCAAAAATGTGCGAATTTACACGCCTGACACTAACCATTACAAAAAGACTTCGTGATGTGAAAAACTATGTTTTGTTTTGACCAGACGATGCTGATGCTGAGGCGTTAGCACACTGTTGCGCCACCTACCTAGCACACCTAATTTTAAGCAAATAAGCAAATGTTTACCTCGTGAAGACGGGCATCAGCCACAGGTGGGGGGTGTTCCCGAACACCTCCTTGAAGTTGCTGAAGCAGCCGATGGAGAAGCCTCGCCGGTCCACGCCGCCGCGGAACATCGGCGCGCGGAACGCTTCTGTAAACGCACAATCATGTAACATGAGGAATCATCACAATACTTTTTAGTCCACTGGACTATTATATACCTAACTACTATAAAGCGATTGTATATCACCCCTATAATACACTTCGTAAAAATCCGTCGTTACGTTCCACCCTGTATAATCCAACTAATTTACAGTTCACTATCTTATCTCTTATCTATCATCTGACTCACTCGTGACGTTTACAGTGATGACTGGATTAACGGATTATATAACCAATGTACAGATGCGCCTACAAAATCTGCTATGTGAAATTACTTATTTTACAAAAATCCTTAGTGAAATTCACTAGCTAAGGAAGAGCGTTTACTATGTTATATATTTTTTACTTTAAAACAAATCTTTCTGCTACTCGTAATACACTAAAAAAATATTGAAAATATCGATGACACAATGGTTATTTTTACCTACAAAAAACATAAAATTTGCCAGTAAGCATAAGTCCAGATCGACGTTAGGAGGGTGGTAATTGTCCGATGAAATTATGAATTACCAAATATACGAGGGCGGGATGATAAGTAACTAGCCTTAGGTATTTAAATAGTTTTAATTAAAAAAGGAACTTTCTTGTTTTAAAAAATATGACTGGCTATCTGTGTTCTAAATTTGAATTTGGTGGCTTGAATATTTTATTGATTTTTTGACATTTGAAAATACATTGTGTCGGTTGTTTTTCAAAATGGATAAAATTGAACAAAGAGCGGTGATTAAGTTTCTTTATATGAAGGATACAAAGGGGCTTGATATTTATGAAGAGTTAAAGAATGTTTTGGGTGAATGTGCTCTTTCTTACGCCACAGTAAAAAACTGAGTGGCTGAGTTTAAACGCGGCCGTACAAGTGTCCAAGATGAAGCCCGCCCCGGACGTCCAAAAGACGTCACGACTCCGGAAATGGCGTCCAAAGTACATGATATAGTTTTAGCAGATCGACGATTGAAGCTGTCTGAAATAACTGACACTACAAGTGTTTCGAAAGAACGGGTACATCACATCTTAAGTGACGAATTAAATATGAAAAAGTTATCCCCCCGTTGAGTGCCGCGTTTGCTCACGCACGATCAAAAAAGAATTCGGGTGCAAAACTCGAAGGCATGCTTGGGTCGTTTTCAGAGAAATAAAGCAGATTTTTATACATCGATTTATAACAACAGATGACATGGGTTCACCATTACACGCTAAAATCAAAAATTCAATCAAAACAGTGGACTGAATCTGGGTGTTCGGCTCCTAAAAAACTATGGCTGTAAAGTCGGCTGGAAAAGTGATGGCTTCCGTCTTCTGGGATGCAAATGGAATTTTGTTTATAGATTACCTTCCCATAGGTCAAACTATTAATGGAGAATACTACGCTAATCTTTTAGATAAGCTTTATCAATGTATTCAGCAAAAACGACCAGGTTCAGCAAAAAAAAACATCTTCCATCAAGACAAACGCAGGGGTTCACACTTGTGTTAAAGCTATGGCAAAAATCAACAAATTGAACTACGATTTGCTGCCCCACCCACCTTATTCGCCTGATCTAGCACCATCAGACTTCTACCTTTTCCCCAAGCTAAAAATTTTTTTGGGTGTACAGAAGTTTATTTTAGAAGAGTATTTTGCAGGTCTTGAAAGAAGTCATTTTATGGAGGGCATTACAGCTTTAGAACGAAGATGGAACAAGTGCTTAGAGCTACATGGAAAGCATGTTAAAAAATAAAATCAATTTTATGACGCCAACCTAAGTATTTTTTTATTAGGCTAGTTACTTATCATCCCGCCCTCGTATAACGAGTGACGCAAAAGTAATGTCATAGTGTCAATTTATTTTGTTTCTTTATTTACCGTGGCATTATTTTTGCACCGCTCTGTAATGCAATAACTAAAAGAAGTGTCAAAATTCTACTACTATATTTTAACTGCACCTACCTAAACAAGATAAGTTGGCAACTTTGCCCCCATTTCAAATAATGACGTAAGTATACATTTACATATGTACATTCGTGACTAAATAACAACTTTGTGGATACCTACATGAAATTTTACATGAGACTATTTACATTGTTTAAAGTTTAAAGAAGTGCCTGCATTTACCATTAACCAATGCCGTAAATATACTGCCAATAAGCTGTCTAGTCGGACTTTTGAATTCGTGGAACTTAATGAGAACATCTGAAAACAACACGGGAATTTAGTATTTGGGTACAGCTATTATATGCAGCCACTTCTATTTTCACACTCATGATAAGTACAAGAGAACGAAAAAGAGAGAGGAACCCCTTAGTAGTCCATACGTGTCTTGTGTGTGAACGTAAGTGCGAAATCTGTCTTGTTTGTTTATCATTAGTTTTAATCTAAAATAATAAACAATAATATAAAATAAATAAGAGACTCAACTCTGAATTTTGTTTATGCTACATGGAAGGAAGCACTTAATAGCGTGTATTTTTTCCTTACGCAACAATATGATTTATCTACCTAATAAATCTCATAATGTACCTAGGAAGCTCGACACGTTCATGCGGTACATTTTTACCCACTTAAACCTTTATATATTGAATAAAATATTTTCCATATGTATTTTAAAATACCGGCCTATTTGAATGAATGAGTGCGTTTAGCAATACGTCGAATGTGTAGATACTGTTAAAGTACAGTCAAGGTCACCAATATGTATACACCACAGAGTATCAAAAATATGTATACAGACCTTATTACGGCGACGGTAAGGTTCATGTTTACACATTTTTAGTCTTTGACTTTGACTGCACCTAAGGCCCGTTTCATATTTTCATGTGAAAGGGGCCTTATGCCCGTTTTCACCAATGACTCCTAAAATTTAAGGGATCTCTTAGCTCTTTTAGGGGACACCCAAGATCAATATCCGTTTCACCAACGCTTAAGGAACACCTAACTGCTAAGGGGGCCCCCTAAGTTTAGGAGCTCGAATATTGACCCCCTAGCGCTAAGTGACAGTTTCGCGCCAATTTTTTTATAGGTTATTGTGCATTTGTTCATGCAATAATTAACTTGATTGATAAGATTTATATAAAATGGAAGGCTATTTGTAGAGTTTGGAAGCTGTTGAATCATTGGATTTAATATTCACATCAAATTTATTTAGATCAGACTGAAGATCAGATGATTTAACAAAGTATGATAGGTACTAAAGATTTTTCATAAGATATAATTATCTACTCGTAGAATGTCGAAGGAAAGCGTGCTGTTCAGACTTATTTTTTTTTTACATTATGGGTATTTGGAATATAAAGATAACTCAGAACAGAAGAATAGTTCTGTATAAAGGAAGACCTCATCGCAGCTGGACGAATGCCTAATATTCATCATCAGTCTATTAATGACCCTCAGAAAACAAAACAAACCAGAAGCCGTGTTCAATCATAACAGCACGCCGCGCACTGTGTCAATTTTTTATTAATTTCGCTACTCGTTTACACTAAAATTATAATCTTATTCTGTTTTTTTATAAACCCAACGGCATTTCTGCATGTAAGAACCACACGAGAAGGAATTAATTAACATTGTCATTCGTAAAGGCGCGCTCGCGGGTTCTGGTCTGTTCTGTATTATACGGGTTTCAAAGAAATCGAAGCACAATGCTTTGAACATATGTACAGTTCATGAATAAATTATCACATAAATAATCATTCCAGCTTTCAGTCAATAAATGCTCGCTAATAAACTACAATCGTCGCACCGCACCGAAAGTTCGAAAAAAAAATAGATAGCTATAAACTGTCACTGTAAGTTCTTATTTTTCTGGATGGCAAAGATAATGCCATACAGCCTAGTCAACATTTAAAAATAAAAAATAAGACGTCAACTAAGTATTAATAGTACATTTGTCTAGTTTTTCTATGTTTTTAAAATGTTGGTTTAATTTTTTATAGACGATTTTTGAAGTTATTCCTCTTAAAAAAAATTATCGATACAAAACCGGTATTCGAAATCACTACAGCTAAAACAAACCGTCACTTAGTTAAGTGACGTTTATTAAGGTGTTACCTAGGTTGGTGAAAATGAAATTAGGTTAGGGAGAGATATAAGGGGCCACTTAGGATAGGGGTCCCCTGACTAGGTGATGACTTAGGTGTCGTTGGTGAAAACGGGCATTAGGTACTTTAACAGTATCGGCGTTGAACACGTATTTTTCTAACGCGTTTTTATAAATACTCGGATTTTATTTTAGGCGTTCAGATTCACATGTAAACGCGCGTTTCGAATCAACACGCGCGCAACACCGCGCTAACGCCATGCGCTCGCTATGTGAACACTACACAAAAATTAACGCACGCTTGACGATGTGCTCAACGCCCCTCATGTATCTATGTAGTATCAAAATCTTGTTTGATCAAAGTGCGGGGGCTAGATGCCGTATACATACATAGCATGCTGTCGCACCAAGTGCACCAAAAAACTTTAAAGCCGCAAGGACGTCGAGATTTTGATACTGGTATAATACCGACAGTTATACGCACCTAGAGTCGTCCTGTTAGTGGCGACGAGGTAGCAGTGGTACCCGAATAGCGAACCAAGCGATATCCCGAACATCAGCGCCACGAAAAACGCGAACACAATGTGGTACCGGCCCGCGCTCGCCGCCGCCCCAAAATCGCCATTCTACGGACATCATGTAACTTGAAGTAGGTTTTGGAAGAGGATAGACAAGAAAACTTCTACTGTCAATGAGTTAAACATGTAAAGATCAAGTCACACATTTTATTTGTTTTATGGAAATAAGTAAAATTTTACAGTTTGTATAGAACATTTATTGTTAACTGCGTCTCTTTGTTAGCCGAGCACGAACTGAACGAAACGCCTCGCTTAGGGAAAAGAATCAAGTTCTAAATTGTAATTTCAACGTTCGCCTCGAGAGGTGGCTCAGTTAGTCGCTATCCTTATATAAGTTCTTCGTTCATAAATTTTAACATTATAGGAATTAACGGTCAAACCACACAGACATTTTTCGGACCCAATTCGAAGACAAATGGAGGAAAAATACATCTAATAACATTTTTTAGCGTCAGCTATTAATCTTTCCTCATTCAAGTTCACACAATTTTAAATGGTATTTGTTTTTCTTAAAATCGAGTGCTTTGACCGTTGATTTTCTAGTGTTAAAATTGACGGAGTACCTATATAGTTCTCGCAGCCTAATAAATAAACCACTTGATAGTTGAAGGGTACACAGAAAGAACATGTCTACTTTTTAAAATAAGAATAATTAAAATCGGCCCACGCGTTCGGTCTCTAGAGTGCAACAAAGGAACAAACATACATACATACATAGGCTGTTAAACACATCACCCTCCTTTGCGTTTCGCAGTCGGGTAAAAACGAGATTTTAGTCTCAAAATGTAGAGCACTCAATAGACTGTTACTACTCAGTTACGAATACAAACTTGTCCTTTTTATCACTTAAAAAAAAAAGATGTATACGAAAATTATATGGATCATTTCAAAATTTCAAATCGCGATAACTCAAAAATTGCTAAGATGACTAGACATGTTCTCTTCAGTTGGTGTTAGGCTTGCATTAGGTAACAGTAGAAGCTTCCTTGTAAGTGACCAGCGAGGTGTGAAGAATATTTAGTTGAGACGAGAAAGAACATTTTTCGTCTTAAAGGCTTTAAAAAAAAACAGAAATTTAAGGACCTCGGCAGGTTTTAAGATTGCCGTTGAGAATCATGAAACTGTTCTTTGTCTGTTGAGATACGTCTGATGTACCTTTATCTTAATACTATTTAAATTAATGTGTCATATCATATAAATATAAATGTCTGTATGTGCATTAAAAAACCGTTGTTACAAGATCGAACAACTTTAAGATTGGCTAATATAGATAAGACGGTGTTTATAATGTTTATTTGTGTAATTAATTGTTTTTGTGGCTTATCGTGAACGTTTAAAGACTTTAAGCTAAAGGTGATATGCGAGTTAATGTTCTTATTAACATTACCAATAAGCAATAAATTATGTAGGTAGGGTCTAAATTCGTGTATTAATGAAATGACATGCAAATAATTGATTAAATCAGGCGTTACTTTGCGCAGGTCCATATTCATCAACTAAAAACAATTAATTTGCCTTCCCGCTATTACACGTAAAAAATAGCTATGCGACTAATGTACGTTTCCATGCAACACCTCCACCTCCACGAATCAACACATGTCACACAGACTAGACCCAACTATCAGTAAGTTGCACGGTTGTTTTGGTGCTTTGATAATGGACTTCCGAGTTCCAAATGGAGTTCCGAAACGCGTCAGCATATAATGTAGTGATGGGGGTCTGTGTGACATGCGTTGAGTCGTGGAGCAGTGGAGGTGCAAGTGTTGCGGAAACATAAATTTATCGCATAGACATAGCTATTTTTTGGTGTGGTCGCGGGTGAGCAAATTGTTTTTAGATCATACTTAGTTAAAGACATGGAAATGTTTGCTTTTCTTTGCTGTCTCTTGTCATGTTTTGTGAAAAAAGTGACATTTCACAACATTCACTTATTGTGCCTGTTCTGTTGTGTACCAAATTAACTAAGTAGGTACCTATAGTAAAAAATAATATTAGATAAGATGATCCTAATTCCAAATGGCTAAGTAATCTATCAAAATTATAACCTATAGGTAAATGTGCTTTTCCACATTGAAATAAAAAACAGTGGACATATTTCTACAAATGACAAGCATTTTCTCAGCGAAAAAATCTATCAGTTAACTGTTTAAAACCAATTCAAACAACACGGAGCTCAAAGCATACAAAATATAATAACAAAACAACATAAAATGATTTATTGCTGGAATAGTTCAAATATGCTCAGTGCGTGTCAGTTTTGTGTCGCTAGTCACTACGTAAATAATGATATCAGAATTATCAGATAGCTACAAGGCGTCCAAGCAAACAACTGTGTCAGTAATACCACAGAGTAAACTAGGGACTAGGGAATGCCACCCGGTAAAAAAAATATGGAAAAAAACCGGTGGTTAAACGGTTAACGCATTCACTGCCGGCAACGCATATATGCGTTTTAATGTTTTTCACCCAGTGCCTTTGTCGCAATTTTATAGGTAATTGGAACGCATATGTGCGTTTGCGGCACCTGACAAACTCTCAGGCCAACGGGGTGGCAGCGAATGCGTTAATTGGTTATTTTCATTAAAATTGTTACCGGTTTACATTCTATACAAAATACCCAGCAGAGGCAAAGATTTAACCAACCGCGCTACTTTATGGCTCATCATTAAAATGGATGAAATGAATGATAAAAATAATGAGTTTTGTACCAAAGTAATAAGAATTATACGAACGTAGATTTTATACTTCTCACTAGGCTTTATACTGACGATATCCTGAAAATAAACAATTATCGATATAGGTATATCGTTTTTAAAATGTGCGACCTATCGTAGTGCGGTTTTTCGGAGCTTTGTCTCTGTGGGGCGGTTACTCTGTGGTTGCGCTACAGCTACTAGTGAACCGTGAGTAACAACATATCGGTATCAGTGTGCACTTTGATATCGAGCGATAGTTAGCTAATTATCTTAAATTACAAGCCTAATGTCCTACGTAGAAGCTTAATAAGGTTAATAAAGTTATTTTTACGAGCATTTCCGTGCATATTTTAGATATTGTGCCTTTGTCAATCAGTCGGTCGCAGTGGGCATGCTTGTATTCCTGATACATCTGCAAATTTACACACAAGGATACCTACTTAATGAAGTTTTAATTACAACAATTGCGACCGACAATCTATTATCGAATCTGTCAAATGTTAAAACAAACACATTTATTTAGATTGTTTACCATTTTATGTTTTATTTCATGTAGACAATACTTATAGGTCGTAATCATAAATAAGACAGGAACAGAATTATGTCAATTTTGAGTTGACAACATTGTCACACTTTTGACAGATAAGTACATACTATTAATCACTTAATAGTAGACAGTAATGCCACATAAAATAAAACAAGCCTTATTTAAAATTACCACACAAGGTATCTATAATATACACCACCTCAGTATCAATTATAATCATAACCAAGAATAATCATCAGATTATCCCCTGCCAACATTAAGGCTCATATTAATAAACAGTACTCCAATGCAACTACTGTTCAGTCGTAATTTCGAATAGCTGCTGCACTGCAATATAATTTATTTATGTGGGATCCTCTATTACTGTCAGATCTGCAAATAAAGCCGGCTCACCACCAGCTTATAGAAGGGCTAATATTAAGCAACACACAACATCCAAAACCGATCATGGTAAGTAAAGCACATGCCAACCAGATAAATCATAAAATAAAATTCTTGATTGTTGTTCCGGTTTGTGAACTCAATTTACAGTTCACTTCCAAAGTTTATCAAGATAACAAAAACTCTTGACAAAACGAAAACAACTCTTTCGACACACGACCTTGCACATTGTAAATGATAAATTAATAGCTACAAACCATTAAGATAATGAAGAGTTCACTCACCTTCCAAAACTTAATGAAATAAGGCAGGCATGTGGACATAACAAATGCGCAGTAGAGTAGAGCGTAGCCAAGGAAGAGCATGAAGAACTTGTAGTTGTGGAAACAGACGCAGTTGTTGACCCACGGGCAGTGGTGGTCCATCTTGAGGACGCATCGCCCGCATATGCTACAGTGGTGCGCCCGGTCTGGCTTCACGAGAACACAACGGTTGCAGTAACGAACTGAACCTGACATTGTTCTGAAAGAAAAAGTTTTTATCAAGTATACGCATGCCAATAAGATAATGCATGCATGCAATTTGTGTTGCAGACATGGGGGCCAAGACCGCAAGGCTTAAATGGGACTGAGCTGGTCATGATAGGCCCAAATCGCCACTAATTGGGTTGGATTGACAACAATGCAGAGGCCAACTGAAGAGATGGCGGGATAATTTGGTCGCGTTTAAAACGAATTGGGAGAATCATGCTGTTGATAAAGACGAGTGGCGGAAGGAGGGCTAGGAAAAAATAAAAATAGCATGCAACGAAAGTAGATAGCATGCTCACATAAATAAACAGTATGTTGATGCATTAATTTTGCTATATCAGTCATATTGTTTCGAAAGAAAGATAATACCTACATGGTCATAAAATCATTCTCCTATACAAATATTGTCAACCAGCTAAGGCAATCAATGTATGGAGAATGTTTTTTTTTTCAAACAATATCTTTACAGGGGTGTGTTCACTCAGACTTACTCACCCCCTGACTGAATTCTTGATGGTTCCTTACACCGCGCCCTATATATACTTAATTATAGACGGCAAACATATGCCACTTATGAATTATGAATCATGGAAATCAGAGGTCAATATTAAAAACAAATAAAATTATCACTATTTCAAGTCTACCAACAATAGTCAGTACAAGTTAAGTAAACATGTACTGAGTCTTACAGATATTTCTAACACCAGTCAACCAATAGGTTTATCTTTGGCTTTTTAACATTAACTCAGGCAATACAAATACGTCAAGTTAACCCTAGATTAGTGCAAATAAGCCCAAGAATATTGAAATTATTTTGAATAATACCATTTTAACATTTCATTATCATCATCATGTCAGCCGAAAGACGTCCACTGCTGAACATAGGCCTCCCCCAAGGCTCTCCACTCTGACCGGTCTTGTGCTTTCCGCATCCACCGCGGTCCCGCGATCTTTACTAGGTCGTCGCTCCATCTTGTTGGAGGCCTACCGACAGCTCGTCTCCCGGTCCGTGGACGCCATTCGAGAACCTTCTGACCCCATCGGCCGTCAGTTCAGCGAGCAATGTGCCCCGCCCACTGCCATTTAAGTTTCGCAATTCTTCGGGCTATGTCGGTAACTTTAGTTCTACTGCAGATATCATCATTCCTGAACATTTCATCAGTGAACGGTTATCTGAGTAACACAGATCTTTCAAAGAACAAGAGGCCTACAACTACTTAGATATTCATTGGAAAAACCAAATTTAGAAACCTAACAGTAATAAAATAAGGAACTACTCCATATCACATAATTTATACATAAATTATAATGGCATTAATGGCTCAAGGGTGAGTAGGTCCACAGATCTATATCAGGACAGGATAGCAGTAAAGAGTGTACACATGTACCTCATGTGCCAAAAACAAGCGCTGAGAATCTCATTACATGTTCCAGCTCCCGATCGCTTTGCGACAACAGATTTTAGAAACAACACACCTTGTTGTTTAATAATGAACTGTTCAACCTTCAAAAAATTTGAACCTGTTTCCTCACTAAATTACACTCATAAATCTCATGACAGAATACATATGCAAAATGTTACACATACAGTTGCCATTAAAATTTATGAACTCAACTCATTCCTTTTCTCCCAATATAGTTGTGTGAGTAGGTGACTTTAAGTGGGTACAGAATAAAATGTTATTTCCTCAATTCTAGCAACAAATTTTTAGATGAACACTTACGAACCTGGTAAGAACAGGAATTGTTTTAACAAATTTTTCCAATACTTCTTTTTTACTTTGAATTCTAAAGCAACGGCAGTATTTTCTTACATTTAGTACGAGTCTAGAATTAAGAAAACAATTTGCTGAATTTTATAAAAGGGTCATAGGTTATGATAAGAGAGGATGAAGGTATTAAAATTTTATAACCTTGTTACAACTGGGAGGTCCTTTGCGAAGTTCTCCAGGACCTGCCGTTGCGCATCTTCAGTCTCGGCACTCAGCAAGTTTTCTATTTCTGCCTCAGGCAGCTTATACTGAAATTATTGGAATAAATTAAGTACATAATCCAAATTGTCTAGAAATCAATTACATACCTACCTAGGTATTGTCTTATTCATTTTGAACCATTTTTGAACAGAGTCAATAAATAAGAAAATTAACATAAATTAGTTCCAATTAGAATTAATTATTAGTTCTTATTAGAATATAGAAGCTGTTCATAGAAAGCTTGACAAACATATGACAACAGGACAAAAATAACTTGTAACAAAAAAGTTAAGTGGGTTAATTGGGTGCTTTGTATGGCTGTTACATGTTGAGGCAAGTCATACAGGAAATTCCGTTAATCTAACCCATTGAATTCAATAAATAAATTATTAATAAGACTAATCTTAACAATGACGTAATAAAAAGCTTTAATAAAAAAAAAAGCAGGAGGAAAATTAGACAAAGGATGATTCAACCAATAGTTCTAGAGCACATCGAAATAATAAGTATTGCTAAGAATTTATTAAGGGCATTGTTGTAGTACAAACCCTCTCATTCTGAGAGGCCTGTGCCCATTAGTGGGACATAAAAAAGGCTGATGTGATTGTATTATCAACAGCAAAAGAAAAATAATTATGATCACCACAGTTAAAAGCCACGGCACTAAATCAGTAAATAGGGTTTATTGTTTAAAGCAGAAATCTTAATCATTCAAATTGGATCATTGGTGTAACCAGTATTATAATCAACCGCGTAAACGATACTAACCTTGTCTGGTATCGGTTTAATCTCTGCGAAAATAGTTCGCCAGTACGACCATGCAAACATGAACAGCAGTATGTGGTAAAAAATAAGATAAAGGCTTTGCTGGACACTGTTTTCAATTGTAACTGAAACGATACAAAATTACATTAAAAAAGCTATAACTTGAGCAGTCGAACACTATACGAATCATGAATTATTAATCGGAATACTAACAAATACACAACTGAATAACGTAGGCATAATAAGACCAAGTTACGATCGACACTATCAATAACACAGGGAGCCATTTAAAAGCTCGCCAACACCACATATTACATATTCTACAACAATTACAATAACTCGAGGGCGATGCTCTGTTATTTTGAACTGACGATGCCATTATTTAGTATTTTTTGATGGCATTGAAAACTTCCATGTTCGACTCATGAAAGAACAATTTCTAAAATAAAATGACAAATGAAGTCTAGGTAGGTTGCCAGTATAAAAAAATAAAAAACCTTCAAACTTTCAAAAAAGTTAGTTTAAATTTGGGACGTGTTTTAAATTTGTTTGGAATTCACGAGCGGAAGTCTCTTTCTAACTTGTACCTTTTAAAAACAAGGTCTTGGTCGTTTTTGTAACTTATTTTACTATTCCATTTTGATAAGATTGTTTTTCTGCAAAAAAACACATTTTTACTATTATAATTAATACGGTTTTCTCAGCCACGGAAACCACTTTTTCAGCAAAACAAAGAAAAAAATATTGTCATTAATCATCGTAATTCAGTTCTCCATATTAAGATAGCTTAATTCAAAAATGCTTGTGTTAAGACTATGGTCTGTGAAGTTATAATAATGATAATACATAAAGAGTAGTCATATCTTAAAAATACACAAAATTATAGGTATTCTTGTAATAATGGCAATACTTTATTTAAAAGTACCATAGACAAAACCAGTTGACTTAGGGGAGGATTACACTTTACACTATCAATATTGTGATATACCTTAACATTTCAAAATGCTCAGACAATATTTTATCACGATAGTGCGATCATCATCGTCATCACCAGCCTTTTTTACGTCCCACTGCTGGGCACAGGCCTCCTCTCAGAATGAGAGGGCTTGGGCGATAGTTCCCACACGGGCCCAGTGCGGATTGGGTACTTCACATACATCATTGAATTCCTTCGCAGGTGTGTGCAGGTTTCCTCACGATGTTTTCCTTCACCGAAACGCTCATGACAAATTTGGCAAAAAATTGACAAACGGTAATTTCGCACATAAATTTCGAAACACTCAGAGGTGCCGGGATTTGAACCCACGACACTCTGCTTGAGAGGCCATAGGTCAAACCACTAGGCTATCACGGCTGGTGCGATAGTGATAGTGCGATACACATCAATAATTTTATGTTACGGATAGTGATATGGTTATATCACGCGATAACATATTATTCATTGTGTTGTGTAGGGCGCCCCAACAAAGTTTTAAATGTGTAGCGACTTTAGCGCCATCTATCATCTAATAGGAGTACTTTGTGGCTACTTCCAGGGCCGCGTTTTATAAAGCTACAAGTTACAATTTACAAGCGGAAGTCTCTTTCTAACAAAAGGTGATAGAAAGAGGCTTCGGCTTGTAAATTGTAGCTTGTAGCTTAATAAAACACCGCCCAGCTCCATCTAGTCATCGAACCAAATCTATTTCCATGATACAAACCACAGGCATCAATAAAAACTGATTTTTAATTTTATGTATGGCTGCATTGTTGAAGCACTGCCAACATAACCCCACAAATTCACAGGCGTTTTTAATTTTTTAAATACTGATTCCAAAATCACTTACTTGGATTGGACAATCAAGCTAAGAGACGTTTTTCTCCTTAAAGTTATTGGCAATAATGACTACATAGAAAAAACAAACCGCATCCTCGTTGAGCGTTGAGCGCATAGTCTCTCTAATCTGTGGTTGAGCGAAGCTACAAAAAATCATGTCAATCTGTGAGAGTTCATAGCGTCGAAAATTTCGTTGTTTTTACATCAAAATAGGGAGATTACCGGAATCCTACAGCAATATTTCTATAAGTCATGGAAGTAAAAGAGTGTACTGATTTGACTGAAGAAGTAAGTACTTTTTCACTGTTTTTAATCAATAGACTAAGTGAATATTGATTCATATTTACCGTCATGACGTGTTTCAGAATCAATTCATCGTCGACGATGTGAGCAAAATTATTAAAGAAGCAATCGAGAACTCCATCGGCGGGACGGCCTATCAACATAACAAAGTCAATCAATGGACTTCTGCAGTAGTCGAATCATGTTTAGGCCAACTGACAAAACTTCAAAAACCCTACAAATATATAGGTGTGTATGCGAATGCCGGTTGTGCTGCACCCGTGTGGTGTACCTCGCCCACTCAAAACAATAGGTGCACCCATGCACCTACTATGATTGCTTGTAATAGGAAGTATCAAAATGTTTACCTAGATCACACATGTATAATTATGTTTATGTATCATCATTTTAGTGACAGCTTCACTTATGTATGAGTGCCTATACATATGTATTTTTTGAACTAGCATGCATGCCATTCAAGATGATATTCAATGCAGATGGTAGTACCTTAATCTCAGTGCTAAGCAGCAGTGGTTGTACTGTTGTGTTCCGGTATGGAGAGTACAATAGCCGGGGAAATAACAGGCACAAAAGCCATTTCATCTCATCCCTCTAGGTTGGCAAAGCATCTGCAATCTCTGATGTTGCAGATGTCTATGGCCAGTGGTGATCTCTAACATCAGGTGGTCCATTTGCTTGTATGAAAAAAATTACTAACAAAACTAATTACCTGTTTCAGTTACTTGCACAATTATGCAGAAAAATGGTGCCGGACTACATACTGCATCTTCCTGTTTCTGGGATAACAACACCGATGGGTCCTGCACGGTACGCTGGGAGAACAAAACAATGTACTGCATTGTTTCTGTCTTTGGACTTGGCATTTAAAACATCTCTCATACTTACCTGCTTTAAAATTTTTGTATTTCTAGGGTGTTTAAGAATTCAGTGTGTAGGATTCTTTTTTGGAGATAGAATTGTTTGGATTCAGCAAGGAAGGAAAATCTTTAGTTTCATTTGTCTTGATTATGCATTATATATTATTTGAAATCATTAAATTATTTTATATAGTAACCTCGGATTCATGAAGTTTTGGTTCCCACGTTATTACTTTGCAACAAAGTATTGTGTAAAATTATTGACAGCTTATGTAGCTCATCTGTATATGAGCAATATGCTAATAAAGATTTATTAAATAACTGCACAACATTATTTGCTGCTTATAGAAAATCTTTTAAGTAATTAAAAATAATTTTAAGTAAGTAGGATATATTTTCATACCCAATAAATATGCTAAAATTTACTTATAGTTCTTTCATTAAATAAGTAAACAGTAACTCTTGTTTTATTGTAGTTCCATCTCTTTAGATTAGTGTATTTTTTAATATTCTTGTCAGATGCATTTAGTCCTAATCCTAATAGATATCCTATGTTCAAAGTTTACTGTCTTTATCTAGCTCAGGGTTGTTGCAAGTGTCTGCAGTAAGCAGTAACAAGAACAAAGTTGCCACAGTAGCCATTTAAATAGGAGAAAACATTATCTTGTCTGGGTAGCCCTGTTATAGTCCTAGCATGCTGATAACAAAACAACTAAATGTAAAGTTTCCTGCAAGTAGCATGGTGGTGGCTTAGGTTGAGGCCACATCAACTCAAGCATGCTTAGTAGCAGCCAAAAACTTCGAGATATTGTGAAGATTCCAACTATTCTTCTGCGTTCTATTTTAAAAATATGGCAGATAGAAGTCACAGGATGTGATACCTATTTAGTTAAAACAAATGAAAGTTACGTCTACAAGATCTAGCTAGCTACATCTCATATTGATCTTTGAGCTATATACTCACTTAAGGTGCACTTACATAGGTACAGTCGAGTGCAAAAATACGGTTGCATACAACTTGCTCCAAAAATACCCATATCCCAGCGCTATTAGGCGGCTAATTAAGGTTGTGGTATTCTTGTGGTGGATTAATTCGATAGGTACTTAGGTATTTCTGCACTTGAACGTACAAGAGATTATTAACTAATAGGGACGGAAGTTTACGAAAACGACTTCTTTAATTTTGGTGCCGTCTGCCGTTAATGCCTTAAACATGATATCGATTGTGAATTTATTGTTCAATTTCAAGCGCCAAATTAACATATTGCACTGCAGAGCCTTTAAACTAGTCTCGTAGATACAATGCAAATGAGAACTCAATCAGTAAACCGATCATTTCTTCTTTCAAGTACTACTTGCATGGAAGAACAATTTATGGGTCTATAAATTTTGGATCTATTCTAGTGAAAATAAGCAAATTTCAGTACGATACTACGATCAACCAGGGGCTTATTGTAATCTGACAATTAGGGAGCTAAATAACCGTTATGAATATCCATAACGTGTCCATTATACAACACGAGGTGAGCAGAGCAGAGAATAGAGTAAACGCATAATTGAATGTTCGCGGGCTCCAGATAGTGGCGACATTTTTGAGTCACGTGACCGTCATCGATCCAATGGTTGAACGCGTCTCGGGTCCATTCAACTCGTTCTCGACAGAGACAGGGAGGGACACTTCACAACACCTTCTATTCATACGTAGGAGATATTTATATATTTCTGTCCCTCTCACGCATATTGAGAAATAATTAAATGAATGGTGAACGAGTGAAACAGGAATACGTTCGAGTGGAAATTATCGAAAGCGGCTGCCTAGTCCAGTCGCCATGTAGAATTTTTTGATGTGGGTGTTGTGTCTGAGGATGTCAAGTCGAGCGCTTCAATGATTACTATTTTCAAGTGGACGTTTTGATTTTTGTGTATAGCGTCATCTATTGGATTCGTGGTGTTTAAAAGTGTCAGTGAACAATATTTCTTTGTGATCGTGAACGATTTGGTTCGGTGACTGCGAATAATCTTTGGAGGGGGGCTTCTAAAATACTACAATAGGATAGTAACAACGTTTTACAACTCGCGAGAAGTGTTCTGTGCGCTCATAAAATTTCTCATCTCGGTGCGGGCGAGGCGAGGCGGACTTCCATTTTGTTTTATTATGAGGTTTTGTTTGTCCACGACAATGAAAAGAGACGGTGAGTACGATACCTAACCAGTGGGAGCACGGAACGAAAATAAAATGATCTCTGCGCATGTAGGCCGCACATGACAATAAACAACTGGTGAATAAGTAATGGTATTCGATTTTGTGCATCGTTGTGGCGCAGTCGTGTGTCGGGCGGCCGAGTGGTGGTCAGACGGCCAGCTAGTGGCGGCAGGTGAATGAGGCGCAGTGGACGCATTACACAAGCCCTGCTAATTGATTCGAGTTGAATCTGTAGGCATGCGCCGGTGCAGCGCCGCGGCCGCGCTGGCCCGGGCACGTCGCGCGCTGACAGCCCTTATCAGCTGATTACCTATACTACTGTATACATCGCGCTGCAGCAACCTTGCATGCAATACACTGTTATTTAAATATTCTCACACCGTTGGATGCGAATCGACTTGGAATTTCGCACTGTTGTACCTAAATATTGTTTGCGCGACAGGCCAATGAGCGATGGAGTCATAGGTAACGTTGACAAACACTAATTATATACTACCTATACCATTAATTATTACCTATACCATTTCCAATTGATGCAATACTTTTTTATTTTGAAACCCAAAAACAAAATCAAATTATTACTTATCCTATTTATTCCTAACTCCTACATTTAGTTATTATTGCAATAGCCTGATGATGGCAAACACAAAGTACCTACATAATGCTTATGTACTTCAAATGTTATAATTGCACCATCTACATGTGAAGTATGATTGCACATTAAACTTAATGTTTTGCACTGAATGGAATATCTAGCAGGCACTGCAACTACTCTAGGTATTTTTTCTAATGTTTGTGGTAAACAGCTATTATCATTATGCCCACAATACTGGCAGGTAATAAAAAAAACTGTTTTTTTTCTCTAATATGTGATTCTATTTTGTTTCACTCTAGCTATACATAGTACTTCATTTATTTTACCATTAAAAAGAATGAAACAATCTTCACATATTTTTATTATGAAACACCTTTAAAAAATAAGTAACAGTAAGTTTATCAATGAAATAACAATGAGATGAGATTTAATTAGCTACCTATATTGATTGGCGTTTTTCAATAAAAAGATATGTCAAGATGATTTCCTAAATAAATTAAGTTTAGGTAGGTAGGTATAACTCAAGATGGGGCTGGCCACAAAATAAGAAAGATGTTTTTGTTTTTTAACCAACTTCAAAAAAGGAGGAGGTTCTCAATTCAACTCCAGGTAGGTATGTTTTTTTGTGTTTGGTGATTACTCCGCCAATGATGAACAGATTTTGATGTTTTTTTTAATGTGTACTTCAGAGGTGGTTCATAGTTTTTCTTTAATGTAAAATTGTGAAATAGGTAAGTACCTACCTACCTACCTACCTAGTTATTCACCATTTTAATACTTGGATAGTAGCAGTCATATTTGCCTGACAATGATAAATTTGCTGTTATTTTAGTGCACAATAGCTGTTTTCTTTTTAACAATCCGAACTAAGTTTCTCTTTCGATTTGAAGTTTATTCTTTGATTGAACAATTCTCAAGGAACATAATACCTACCTACCTACCTATTCATTTCTCATATAAAATCAATAGAATATTGAGAAAGTGTATATTATTTGCATCAACTAATAATACTGTTCTCTAAAGGTTATAAAAAACTTATATCTACATAACATAACTAAGGCAATGTACCTACCTAATATGTAGGCAACTTGGATAAATTCTGAAACACTAAATACTAAAACAAGGCCATAGCCCCTGCCCTCCGACAGGTCTGAACTTGTTGTGCTCATTGGAATGGTATTAGTCATCCCATGGAAGCTGGCATGGATTAAAAGTTTATTTGCATTGAATATGTAGAGAGTTTCATATGGGTAACAATTTAAGAGACTGAATGGATGATAATGTGAAGGAACAAATAGGAATTGGGAACTACATAAATAAAGCTTAATCAATAAACATGCTGGTTATAAATGTGTTATAGTACCTACCTACCTACAATAGTCAGATTCATCATTATTAATTTCAATTTCATTTACTCATTAAATTTTATGTAGGTTGGTATAAGTAAATATGTATCTGGGGGCATGGTAGGAGTGCCCCTGTCAAGACGAGTGAAGCGAAATGCAAGGGCACTACCGACCTACCTTTTCAAACTGCTTCATTGTTCTTTTAGGGTTCCGTACCTCAACAGGAAAAAACGTAACCCTTATAGGATCACTTTGTTGTCTGTCTGTCTGTCTGTCTGTCAAGACCCTGTTTCTCTGGAACGCGTGGAGGTAGCATGCTGAAATGAATATCAAATACTCAAGCCTGCGGTCCCTTGAAGCTGTGAAAAAATCAACCTTCTAAGTCAACGCAATCAAAAGATAGTCATTAAAAAGGCTATTTCCATACAAATTGCCGAAATCCGAAAACCTAAAGGGTAGGTACTTCCAGTTGTCCTAGAAACTTGAAATTTGGTATGAAGGCTTACCACTCAGAAAAGTCTCAAAATCTTATATTATAAGTTTTTATGTCTAAGTTACCAGCAGACCAATATACCTAAGTTGACCCCACACTGCGTACATTTTGCTTAGGAGCAGGGCTCTGCTAACACAGGGCTTCTTAAAACACTGGGGAAAAGCATTAAAATCTTTCTACGGAACCCTCGTGCGCGAGTCCGACTCGCAATTGGCCGGTTTTTTTAACCTCATAACTTGGGTTTAGATTATACCTACCAGATAAACAAAATTCTCGGAATACCTATGATGTCAAGAGTGGACTTAGTAGACATAGGTACCTATTAAGTTAAGTTGACGACCGGATGGCCTAGTTGTTAGTGACCCTCACTATGAAGCTTGAGGTCCCGGGTTCGAATCTCGGTCGGTGCAGATGTTTGTATGATGAATATGAATGTTTGCTCTCAGGTCTTGGATGTTTAATATGTATATAAGTATGTATTTATCTATAAAAGTATTTTTATCCGTTGTCTAGTACCCATAGTACAGGCTTTGCCTAGTTTGGGACTAGGTTAATTGGTGTCAATTTGTCCCATGATATTATTTATTTTATTTTAATTGCATAGCTATTATACCTACCTTAGGTTTTATTGATACTTATCTAAAAACCCTGATTCTTTCACTGACTCACGCACGGATGATCATCAAAATTTTTAGGGTACCTACTTACCTACTTCCTGAAGTCCTAGGTACAAAGCAGAAATTTGGTAGGTGTGTAAGCTAGTAATATTAGTATTAGTGGGTACACAAACAACAACAAAAATCTAAAACAAATGTCAAAACGATCCATTAGTAGTTAGGTAGGTACCTAAGTAGTTGAATTGAGAAAAGTTTTTACATGTCAAAGTGCTTATGACTTATGACCCGGAGATAAGATTGATTTTTGCCTGACCTGGAAGTTATTTTTCACCATTACTTTATGAATTTGTATCGAATTAGGTAGGTAGGTAGGTACATACCTACTCAACTATGACGTTATAACTTTTCAGTGATCAATCTGCCCCCTTTTCAGGGTTAATGTACCTCATTATTAGTTTGTGACAAATTTAAAATTGTCTTCATTGCAGTGATTTTATTTTGATATTGTCAGTTATCAATCCAATTGTTGCAATGAAATCATGGTGCAATTTTACGTGCGGCCGACTTGCATCGGACTGGCCTTATACCTACTACGAAGTGCAAAATTCGAACTTCGTGTCATGCCGTTCCGCTCACGCCAATATTATTTATAATACAAGGGTGAGCGGAACGATATGATACGAACTTCGATTTTCGAATTTCGTAGTAGTCCCCCTGGGTTAGACGTTATCGCAAGTATCGCAACGTCAGATGATATAAATACTTGCGTCAAGTTAGCCCTGGGTTAGTGTCTAACCCAGGTCGGTGCAAGTTGTTCTAAAGGTTTAAGAGCACATGTTACGATAAAACGTCTGCTTATTCTCATTCTTAACATCCGGCTCGAAGGATTTAGGATAGGCATCAATCTAAATGTTTCATTATTTTATTTATTTGTTTTATACGACAAGGAAGACAAACGAGCAAGTGGGTCACCTGATGGTAAGTGGTCACCACTGCCCATAGACCTCCGCAACCTCGGGGGGTTTGCAGGTGCGTTGCCAACCTAGAGAGATAAGATGAAATGCCTCTTTTGCCAGTAACTACACCGGCTGTCTTACTCTTCATACCGGAACATAACAGTGCAAGAACTCCTGCTTAGCTTCAGGATTACCGAGTAAGATGGTGGTAGTGATCCGGATGGATCTCCACAAGGTCCTGCCACCCGCAACGTTATTATGTTTAATCGCTTGTAAATTTTTTAACATGTTACCTAATAGGTACCTACCTATTATAATTGTCTTGCTCATTAGTAGGATGCTCTTTTGTTTTACCAGTAATATTCGATACCTACCGAGTATCAAATATTTAAATAATATCATCTCGAGGTCATTGACTTACCAACACACTATGGACTTCGGGTTAGCCCTTAAAAACGTCCGAACCAAAAGACCACTAATTTGCAAAAAAGACCACTAATCGAGCGTCAGTCAGTCAGTCTTAGTTTGGTCGAACGACAGCACTTAGGTAGGTAGGGTAGTTTCGCCAGTTCGCCGACCGACGCCAGTTTCCGACTTTTTCATCAACCTGATTTACTAATCGGTATAAAATAGGAATACTAACAAGAGCACAAACTAAATTAAAATACTGGGACAACCCCAAATAGTTCGGTTGAACGCACACACAGACAAAATGCATGTTTGTAAACAGAGTACGGAACAAAAAAATAGCAACAAAAATGATTCGCAAAGAACACGTCACAACGCATACTTCATTGCGTAATAAATAGTGAGGAGCCCCACAGTTTATGAGAAGTTTCTAAATGTAATTTTATGTTTTTTGATTTGTTTGTTATTTGGATTGATAGACAATGAGTTTAACTATTTATTAAAAATAAGAGCTATTCTATTTTTTGTTAGAAAAAGTATAAAAATGAATAGTCGGTAACTGGATACCTCATTTTCGTAGAATACCCATTTCTCGACCGCTGCGGTCGAAAAGTGGCGTCGCCGAGTCCAGAAAAGTTGCATCTTTTTCGACATATTGTTAAAGAAATTACTGAACCTAATTTTTGAATTCGAATCTTATTAACACCAGAATTGTGTCAGCCAGTTTTCGACCGGATTATTTCAAATGTCTTAAAGATAACAAGCGTCAACTTTAGTAAGATAAGTAATAACTATATGCCATATTTCGACTACCATATTTGAATTAATAGACAGTTTAATGTCTATTTTGTGCTTTTGTACAAGAATCACATCAAATTCATCACACAATATATTTTGTGTCGAAATCTCCTTAGCTGATTAAAGTAGCGTTACAAAAAAATTAGATTTTGATTTTTAAAATTAGAAATATTAGTAAATAAAAGATTGACCTAGTTACGTGCTTTATTTTGTTGTCATAATGTTGTATATATTTTATATTTTAACAAAGAACGGGTTTTTATTACATGACGACATTATAATATTAGAGTTCTTCATGTATTTTTCGTCAATTTTAAATCAATTAAAATAATCGATTTATTGATTATTTTTGTTTTTATTTTTATGAAACATAGTATGAAATTCAACATACAATGACAATGCAAAGAAAAATTCGTTAAGCAGCTGGACTTGAACCATTACCGGATTACCGAGGTTGCTGGTTCAAGTCCAGCTGCTTAACGAATTTTTCTTTTAATTGTCATTGTATGTTGAATTTCATACTATGAATGTTTCATAAAAATAAAAACAAAAATAATCAATAAATCGATTATTTTCATTGATTAAAAATATTCAATTACTTGCCAAATGACCTCAAAACTCAGAACATGCCAGAATTTAAAAGGAAATTGTTTAATTGGTGCTTAGATAAAATGTATTATACTGTCAATGAGCATTTTGAACCTACTTGTACTAATACATTATGAATTGTTTGCTGACATTTTGGCTTTTGTAAAATAATAAAATAATTTTGTACCTTCCGTAATAATAATACATATATTTTGCATCTCTGACATACATATGAAAAAAAACCTTTTTTTTTTGTTCTCTGTGGCACATTTATTTATTTATTTGTTTTGAATTGTACAATTGATGTTATACAATTAAGCGGGTAAGCCAATTTCTCTGCATTCTCTAGTGTCCCCACTCCTGTAATGTACTTACTGTAATTAATTACCATGCTTGTTTATTCTGTCACGGAACTCTTTATGTTGTACCTACAATTGACATTGCAACCGCACTTTCATGGCATGACATTGACATTTTCTATTATTATTATTGTAAATATTAATTATTATTTTATTTTTTATTTATTTTTTGTTTGACATTTTAAAGATTCAATGACATGTGATGAGCGTATTTACCGAATGTTGTGCGCCATACAGTGGCTGATTGTGACGAACTTTAATATTATTGTTACCATTTATATAATCACTCACTTTCGGACAATAAATAATTTGATTTGATTTGATATCTAGGTATTTAAATAATCGCCTCATAAACCTCCACTTGCCAGCTAGACACGATTGCTTAACTAAGCAATGGTTGAACTAAATATGTAGGTAGGTACCTACCTACCTATAGCTACCTTTGCTTTTCACCGAAATACCTATTCGTTAGAACAAAAACAAAAGTGCCTCTCTTTAGGTTACAAAAAAAGGTTAAAAATTTCTGACGAAATGGTAGGTATCTAAATAGGTATAATATAACTATTTAGTAGGTAGGTATATCCTTCTTCGAATCGAACGCCGCAATCGAGGCATGGAAGTAGGTAGGTACCTACCTACCTACCTAGCTAAATCCATATAAATGTATGGCCGCAAAAAACTGTGAGATACCTAGCACTTGTCTAGATCTAGCTGCCTTGTAAAAAATAAAACAATAGGACCACATTCAGGTTATTGATCTAGGCTAAATCTGCTTTGAATTAACTTAAAATAGTTCTTTCGCGCTTGGAAATGTAGGTACCTACCTACTTCGGTCGTACCTTTATTCTAGATCTTCATTTATGGAAAAACTTTATCGTCCGATTCGCGTCGTTTTGCGTTTTATAATCCGGGACAATAGGTAGGTACCTACCTACAGTCGAGGAAATTAATTCCTCGCCCACCATAGAACATTTTCATAGTCCTCATAACGATTTTCCTTGTCAAACAATGTGTCTATGACATTAACTGTGAAAAGATTCCATGGTGGGTCAGGAATTAATTTTCTCGATTGTAGGCCCTACCTACGTGGACTGACCCCTATTTCACCAACTTTACAATGACAATTCGATCTCCATTTCTTTGTCAATATGAAGCGCACTAAAACAAAAGCTCTTCAAGTCCGCAATTGCAACCGCATTGTCATGACATTTTGTAAAGCTGGTAAAATAGGTGCGTGATCGGTATTTTATTTTTATTGTTCCTAGGTAATGTAATGGGCATTGTTCATTTTTTTTGAAAAGCTTTATTTCGAAAACCATTTCGAGATATATGTTTAACAGACATTTTCCACATTTTACTTTTATAAAATAGTCAACGATTACGGATATTTTAACAAAAATACGTATGACCTTTGTTTGACCTTAGTCCCAGTCTATATACGTTGAAAGCTTTTGCATCTTTTCATTTAAAAAATACCAATAGAATCTATTCTGTGGTATTTAGGTAGTTTTGTCACTGTCAAATGTCACTTTCAGCATAAAATAAACAATGCTCGTTTTTGAACTTTCCTTTGATATTTAAAAGCTTTGGTGAAATCGGTCATATTTAATAACTCTAACTGTAATAACTTCTGCTTTTTGATTATTGAAATAATTCAACAACCGGAAAAATGTGCACCAGGGGGTCTATTTTTGAATCTTACTAGGTGACTAAATTCTCACTCAGCCATGACATTGATATCACTATTTGCCAAAAGCCTTATTTTTTAATGTCGTACCCGTCTACTAACATGCAGCTAATTTGCGTTTATGTCATAGACAAGCATGTTAACATAGTAGATTGAGGTTAGCTGTCACTGCCCGTGGTCAAGAAGTCATTCAGGTGATCTCGTTTACGACTGGGTGGGAGCATTCATATTTGATATCATAGGCATGAGAATTTGAGTCACCGGTGAGATTAAAAAATACGAACTTTTTTGAAATTACTGAATTTTCCCCGGTTGGGGCAGATGTTTGTATGATGAATACGAATGTTTGTTCTCGGGTCTTGGATGTTTAATATGTATATAAGTATGTGTTTATCTATATAAGTATGTTTATACGTTGTCTAGTACCCATAGTATAGGCTTTGCCTAGTTTGGGACTAGGTCAATTGGTGTCAATTTGTCCCATGATATTTATTTATTTATTTGTCACCGGGTGAGATTCAAAAATCGACCCCCTATATTGTAACAGTGACAACCATTGACTTTTTTTATCAAGTAAAAAGCTTGGCTCTTTCCTTGGATGCAGCCAGTATATGTAATTTACGAAAAGTCGTATCTGATATTTTTAATAAATCATTAAAATTTAACTACGCTATTATATACCAAGATATTCAAATTGGTTTCTTAGAATGTTCTATGTTTTAAGAAAAAAATATGAAAGGAAGTGTTTAAAAAAACTGAACAATGCCCATTTGTGAGGTATTAGCTTTTGGCAAATATTTTTCCAATAAATGGTTCGTCTACCACATTGTACCAATATTTATAGATAGATAGGTAGGTACCTACTTGTTTACCTACATTGCATAATTTTTATCAGGTTTTGGGATCGTTCTTTAAGAAACGCAAGTTATATTTATGTCCTTCGGGGTCGAACGGCCAGGATATGATCACATTTAATTATTACTCCGTGTAGGTACCTACCTATGCCATCCGTCTGATACAGTCTGCGCTGTAAATAAAAACTATAGGTTACCTACCTACTCAGCTAATCTCTCTTATATCTAATTCTTTGTCTAACGCAGTTCGCATAGCAACAAAATATCGTGCCGAATCACAAGATCACGAGGGCGAGCGTAGGTAATTAAGCGACGCGGAATAGCGGCCATTTTACTACGTTTTTTACGACATTAAATTGTCCATTTATCATTTGATATCATTACTCATTACCAGTTTTCCCCTTTTTTGTCTTCGCTCACGTGGAACAGGTTTATCTTGGCTATAATGCAGTCGTCTTACCTACCTACATGGCAAGCCAGTGTTTTGATTTCAAGTACACGCCAATTAAGTCTGTTAGTTCCACTTCTTACTAACACCTTTAGTATGAATGGGACAACAAGTTGCCCTCAACAAAATATGCTGTGTGGAGGATTACAGTACCTGTCTACTAGACATGTGCTCCGATGGTTTTTTGACCGGCGGCGGCGGCGTGATCGGCGTGAAATCGGCGTGGCATAGATTTTTTCAGGTGTACAGTTAATCATAAAAAAAAACCAATAGAAGTTCATAATTACTGTCACACAAAATTTTAAATACGATATTAACACTAAAATAAAAATTCAATTATAAATTACACTAATAAAATCATAAAATACAGAAAAAAAGACTAACAACAAATGCTGTACCTATGGCTAGAGCGATCTGCTGAACCAAATACGACCACGAGCGGGGGTTGCAGCCAACTGCTCAACTTCCACACAAAAAGGATTTGGCGTCCACCTCCCAGGGGATTGCCGTCGACCGCAAATACAGACACAGGGGCCCTGCCAAAGAACCGACGTCAGCCTATCAGGCCTCTTACCGTCACTACGGCTTAACCCCAAAGGTTTTTAAATGCACGGCACACTAACAGCTACCATTATTCTGTGGATAAATCCATTGAACAAGTGGTGCCTCGAGAACCACCCACCACATTTTTGACAACTGAGGCCTTGGTCTGTCTAAATGGCTTAGTATTGGTGGAAACGGCCACAGTTTCGTAGCGTAGGTACATCTTCGCAGCATAGCTGCATAGCACATCTCTGGTGGAAAGGCACCCTTAGTTTAAAAAATTTGGTTTGCTCCCACTTCCATGTCTTTACATAAGGGATGCATGACTATTTGTAAAAAATAAGCCCAGCTATTTCACTTTTCGCAATTTAACTGTGCGTCATACAAGGGCTCAATACAGGAACCTGTTAAGCCAGCGTCCTAGCCACACCTATATTTATAAGAAAAACTGTTTTAATATGAGTATATGCCTGTACAATAACTTGCTCGATGAAATTAAAGTAGAAAATAAGACATCTTTTAAAATTAGGTTAACTAAATGGCTTCATCAAAATTGTTTCTATAGTACTAATGAGTATTTGGCACAATAATGATTGAGTGTTTAGTTATCAATTGTATTATGTATTATTATTATGATTTGCACACCTGCTTGCAGGTTGAGTACGCATGCCCTAACACTATTATCTTTAAGACCTGTAAGTAACCGTATTCTTGCAAATAAATTATTTCTATTTCTATTTCTATTTCTTGGTAGCGATCCTCTTCCACGATTATCCCATATAGGTAACTGTGCAAAGATAGGCAACACTTACTACCCAAACACCCAATCTTAGCGCAACGGCTACGTGGTGATGGAGAGACTGGAGAGAGTCGATGTCAAGCATTGTGCCAAGCTGGTGGAATCGTAGAGCCTCGCACCTGGCACAACCCGCTGATCAGTCGCATCGCAAACACGTTTCCCAAATCGTGAGAACCCCCGATAAAATCGGCAAAGAAACATACGCCACCAACGCCAGCCAAAAACGCAACCAGGCCGACATTGCGAACACGCCGCACACCTAGACCGCCATACCAAACCGGGAGAACTCCTTTAAGAAAAAAATGGTGCACCAAGCAAGTTCAATTCGGACTTTTCCCAAGAGCTTTAGGTATCCCCGAAACCAAAGACTGAAAGCCCTCCAAAGGTTCCCTGCTCAGTGCCCCACAAGTTCACAATTCCCCGACTTATGCTCAGGTCGTATCTCTTTTAAAGCAGACACAAACTTTCCCTATTCGACCAAAACAAAGTACCTAATATCCGGCCCACCGCCTATTGTGCCATCATCCAGATGCTACACATTCAATGGTGAGTACGAATCTGTGAAGGTCTTGTGCATCGCGACGAGGCAAAACACCAGAGGTCCCAATGCTGATCATACAATACTCTTTCTAAAGGGATATCGCGAAGGGAGTTATTTATAAAGGAATTTGGCGAATAATTAACAAAGAAGTTGGTACTACTTTAAAATTATTAAAATATTTGCCACGCCGATTTTACGCCGATCAAGTCCATCGGCGGCGGCGGCGTGGAAAAATCGGCGGCGGCGGCGGCGTGGAAAAATCGTCGGCGGCGGCGGCGGCGCGGCGCACATGTCTACTGTCTACCTATTTTCTCATTGATCTCATCAAGAATGAGCTTGGAATAATAAGTTAATAAGTCATAAAATATTAGATCATAAATATGGACCACCTTTGTATGTAGCAGCATCTTTTTTATCTTATCAAAGGGTAAAAATAGTGTTGACGGACAACATCATAACAAATCCAAATTAAATACTTACCTACAGATATTGTTAAACTTTGTATTTATTTACTAGTTACCTACCTACGTAGTTAGAGCCTCCTCCTTTTTCAAGTACTTAGTTTAAAAAGGGTAATTTTGTTCGTGAGTTCGTCACAGTATGAAGTAGGTACCTATCACAAGATGAGTGTTGGTTGGTGACTGACTTGACCGACTGATCAACGCACAGCCCAAACCCTTGGCCCTAGAAAGCTGAAATTTGGCATAGATTCCTTTTATACCTAATGGGCGTACTCCAGGATAAGATGGGATTTTTCGAAATTCCCACGGGATAGGGAAGAGAGTTTTGCCACGGGGGCGATGCCGCGGGCGAAAGCTAGTCAATCTATAAACGAGACATTTCTGAGTTAGGTGTCTATGGCTAATTTTCGTTTCAAAATAGCTAAGAAAAGCTTTAACACAACACAACTCAACAGGAACTCTGGCGCAATGACTGCTCAGTGGTAGCGGCAGGCGGGTATGCAGCGAGCCCCCGCGGGCGGCGCTCCGCAGCCGCAGGCCTCCGCCGCCGCCCCCACGCCCCCGCAGCGCCTGCACGCGCTGTACCACGACATAGACGACCAGGTGGGTACCGGTCATCAATGTCATCGTTATTATCACCCCCGACGACGCTAGGCCAGAGATTATAAACGCAATCTACATGGTAGGTGTCGGTTATTTAGGTCAGCGGGGTGTAGTTATGTACGAAAATAATGCACGACCTGATAATCTGTGTTGTACATGGTAACGGAATACGGGTCGCGCATTATCACCCCGTATCGAAGAAGTAGTAGGTACCTAGAGCCCCCCCTCTTTACTTGCTGATGCAATGTAGTAGTTCGCTTCTAAATCATTGTCTTAAAGAAAAGAGTAGTAGTTGTGTATGTAGATTTCATGGCAGGGGGCTGTGCCCCCGCCCGAGACCCCCTTCCTTCTTTTCGTACTGCAGCGTAGTGGTTCGCTACTTATCAATGTTTCGCAAGAAAGAGTTATATTTGTGTAGTTTTTTTTGGCGAGGGGCCGCTCCCCCCGAGCCCCCCCTCATCCTTGCTGAGGCGTAATGGTTCGCTAGTTATCAATTTCTTGCAGGAAAGAGTTGTGTTTGTGAGTTTTTAAGGCGGGGGGCTGTGCCCCCCGAACCCCCCTTCTACGCTTGCTGCAGCGTAGTAAATCGCTACTTAGAAATGTCTTGAAGAAAAGACTTTGGATTTGTATTCTTTTATGACGGGGGCTGCGCCCCCCGAGCCCACCCCCCTCCTTTCCTTGCTGGGGCGTAATGGCTCGCTACTTATCAATTTCTTGCAGGAAAGAGTTGTGTTTGTGTGTTTTTATGGCGGGGGCCTGCGTCCCCTGAGCCCCTCTTTCTTCACTTGCTGCAGCGTAGTGGTTCGCTACTTCGAAATGTCTTCGAGGTAAGGCTTGCATTTGTATTGTTTTATGGCGGGGGGCTGCGCCCCCCGAGCTCCCTTTCCTTGCCTTGCTGCACGCAGCTTAGTGGTTCGCTACTTAGAAATGTTTTTGAGGAAAGACTTGGATTTGTGTTGTTTTATGGCGGGGGCTGCGCCCCCCGAGCCCCCCTTTCCTTACCTTGCTGCACGCAGCTTAGTGGTTCGCTACTTAGAAATGTTTTTGAGGAAAGACTTGGATTTGTGTTGTTTTATGGCGGGGGCTGCGCCCCCCGAGCCCCCCTTTTTTGCTTGCTGGAGCGTAGTGGCTCGCTAATTTTTAATGTCTTGCAAGAAAGAGTTATGTTTGTAAGATATTATGCCCCCCCCCCCCCCGTTCTTTGCTTGTTGCACGCAGCGTAGTGTTTCGCTACTTAGAATGTCTTGGGAGGAAACACTTGGGATTTGTGTTATTTTATGGCGGGGGGCTGCGCCCCCCGATCCCCTCCCTTCTTTGCTTGCTGCAGCGTAGTGGTTCGCTACAGAAATGTCTTGGACGAAACAGTTGTGATTGTAGCAAGCAAGCATGCAAGCAAGCAAGCGTTCAAGCAAGCGTGCAAGTAATCGTGCAAGCAAGCGTGCAAATAAACAATTCCAGTCACCCTTATAGTTCAAAATACCCTGTGACGGACGGAGACATTTTTCCGAGATAAAAAGTATCCTATGTGTTAATCCCGGTAATAAGCTATCAACATGCCTTTCATTCCAATACAATCTTAGTTGGACGAACTATCCATTTTTTATTTTAGATTATGTTCGTGTAAGTTTTAAATCATCATTTAAGAGACTATAATTAACCATTAACCTAAACTATAATCGTTAATAACCGAAGTTTTCGCGAAATCAACAATGGTTCTTACAAAACTGATTGATCAAATTATTTAATTTGACGTAACTTTTTTATTTGTGAACCGATTTCAATGAAATAAACACTAAATGTTAATCCAAGGAAAGGACAATACATCAGTGGAAACCGCATCCTTCTAGGTTAAGCCGTTTCTGAGATTAGCGTGAACAAACGCACAGACAAACAGATAAATAGACAAACGGAAAAGAATTTTAAAAGTCGTTGTTTTGGGTCATACTGCGTAGTGCGTAGTTTTTCTCAAATATCTTCAATGTACAGACACGGACTTGTTACAGATTTATTATATGTAATAAGTAATACGAGGGCGGGATGATAAGTAACTAGCCTAATATAAAAATACTTAGGTTGGCGTCAAAAAATTGATTTTATTTTTCAACATACTCTCCATGTACCTCTAAGCACTTGTTCCATCTTCGTTCTAAAGCTGTAATGCCCTCCATAAAATGACTTCTTTCAAGACCGGCAAAATACTCTTCTACGGCGGCAATAACTTCATCATTTGTGGCAAACTTTTGTCCACCCAAAATTTTTTTTAGTTTGGGGAAAAGGTGGAAGTCTGATGGTGCTAGATCAGGCGAATAAGGTGGGTGGGGCAGCAAATCATAGTTCAATTCGTTGATTTTTGCCATAGCCTTAACACAAGTGTGAACCCTTGCGTTGTCTTGATGGAAGATGATTTTTTTATTCGCTAAACCTGGTCGTTTTTGCTGAATACATTGATAAAGCTTATATAAAAGATTAGCGTAGTATTCTCCATTAATACGAGGGCTGTTTGATAAGTACCCGTTTTCTAAATATATTATTAATATCACTGGCCGCAAATAAGTATACCACCTTTTTAAGCCATTTTTCAGAGGCGGGAAAATTAAAAAAAAAAAATGGCATTCTTTTGTTTTTTTTTCTCATTTGACAACGATTCAGTGAAGGCGTGAACTTAAAATTGTTAAAATGGAGAAAGAACAGTATCGGTCTGTAATTAGATTCTTATTTTTGGAAGGAAAAACATGTGATGAAATAAAAGTAAGAATGCAAGCGGTTTACCATGAATGTGCTCCTTCTATGACAACCGTCAGATATTGGTATAACGAGTTTAAGCGGGGGAGAACAACCGTCTTTGATGAGGATCGCCCAGGCCGGCCAGTTGAGGTGACTACAGACGATATGGTTAAGAAAATTGAAAATATCGTTTTAGCCGACCGCCGAATTAAACTTCGAGAAATCGTTGATGCTGTAAACGTTTCAATCGAGAGGGTACAACACATATTAGAAGAAAAATTGGGTATGAAGAAAGTATCGGCGAGGTGGGTGCCGCGTTTACTCACGGAGGAGCAAAAACGGAACCGACTGACTACTTCGGAGCAGTGTTTGGCCGTGTTCAAACGTAACCCGAAGGAGTTTCTGCGTCGTTTCGTGACCGTGGATGAAACGTGGGTCCACCACTACACCCCGGAAATGAAAGAGCAGTCGAAGCAGTGGATTTTACCGGGTGAACCTGCTCCAAAGAAAGCAAAAACCGTCCCATCGGCTGGAAAGGTCATGGCGATCGTTTTTTGGGATTCGCAGGGTATTATACATATTGACTATTTAGAAAAGGGAAAAACAATAACAGGGCAGTACTATGCCAATTTATTGGATTAATTTGACGCCGTGTTGAAGGACAAACAACCCCATTTAAAAAAGAAAAAAAGTACTGTTCCATCACGACAACGCCCCGGCTCATTCGTCCAGAGTTGTGACGGCTAAATTAGCACAGTTACGCTACGAACTATTTATTGTCTCACCTCTCTATATTTCTCTCTCTCTCTTTTTTCTCTCTCTCTATATTTCTGTCTCTATATTTATTGTATTCTCCAGATTTGGCCCCATGCGATTTCTTTTTGTTTCCCAACCTAAAAAAATGGCTCGGTGGCAAGCGATTTGGATCAAATGACGAAGTCATTGCCGCCACAGAGGCCTATTTTAATGACTTTCCAAAATCATACTTTTTGGATGGTTTATTGAAGCTTGAGTATAGGTGGAACAAATGTATAGAGTTAAAAGGTGACTACGTAGAAAAAAAAATGAATGTATACAAAAAAAATATGTTTTTTTTCATAAACGGGTACTTATCAAACAGCCCTCGTAGTTTGACCTTTGGGAAGGTAATCTATAAACAAAATTCCATTTGCATCCCAGAAGACAGAAGCCATCACTTTTCCAGCCGACTTTACAGCCATAGCTTTTTTAGGAGCCGAACACCCAGATTCAGTCCACTGTTTTGATTGAATTTTTGATTCTGGCGTGTAATGGTGAACCCATGTTTCATCTATTGTTATAAATCGACGTGTAAAATCTGCTTTATTTCTCTGAAAACGATCCAAGCATGCCTTCGAGTTTTGCACCCGAATAATTTTTTGACCGTGCGTAAGCAAACGCGGCACCCAACGGGCGGATAACTTTTTCATATTTAATTCGTCACTTAAGATATGATGTACCCGTTCTTTCGAAATACCTGTAGTGTCAGCTATTTCAGATAGCTTCAATCGTCGATCTGCTAAAACTATATCATGTACTTTGGACACCATTTCCGGAGTCGTGACGATTTTTGGACGTCCGGGGCGGGCTTCATCTTGGACACTTGTACGGCCGCGTTTAAACTCAGCCACCCAGTTTTTTACTGTGGCGTAAGAAAGAGCACATTCACCCAAAACATTCTTTAACTCTTCATAAATATCAAGCCCCTTCATATCCTTCATATAAAGAAACTTAATCACCGCTCTTTGTTCAATTTAATCCATATTGAAAAACAACAGACACAATGTATTTTCAAATGCCAAAACAATCAATAAAATATTCAAGCCACCAAATTCAAATATAGAACAGAGATAGCCAGAGACATGTTTTTAAAAACGAGAAAGTTCTTTTTTTATTTCCGTTCCAGAGAAAAAGGGTCTTGACAGACAGACAGACAGACAGACAGACAGACAGACAGACGGACGGACAACAAAGTGATCCTATAAGGGTCCCTTTTTTTTCTTTTAGAGTTACGGAACCCTAAAAACATGTGCACTTGTGATTTTTTTTTTAAATGCAAAGGACTAAAGTTTAGCCCTAGTTTGGCCCCTAATGGCAACGACGGCAACTAATGGCCCCTAGTCGTTTAGCCGCTCAACGACTAGGGGCCATTAGTTGTTGTCTCCACTATAGACCTAGTGTGTGGTAGCTTAGCTCTGTACAGTCAGCAGAGGAAGTGCGCAACCGAAGCGGTCACATGATCTACACAAGCTCTTATGTCTATAACAATAGAGCCGTGCTTATAGATCATTGTGACCGCTTCGGTTGCTTATCTACCTCTGCTGCTGACTGTACAAGGGAGAAAAATAAAAATACGGCGCAATCAGTCACAGAGTAAATGAAGAACCATAACTCCTAAAGAGTGAAACATTTTGACAAAATGCCTTACGGTAGGTACATGTACGGTGTGCATCTGTTGAATTAGGCGTGGCTGCTGGCTGCGTGACGTGATCTATTTTTTTATTTTTTTATTTTAAAGCTTAAGCTTAAGTAAAAAGTTTAGGAAATGAGCGAGTTATTTCTTGCGATTTTAACTATATTATTTGAAGAAGTCAGGATAATGAAGTTATGCCCACTATAATTCGAGGAAAAACGTGCGGCGTACTAGTATGACGCATACGGATGCCTTGGAGATACTATTCGCTATCCGTCACGCGGACCAGTGCACTGTTTATAAATATGTTTATAAATAAAAATAACCTGGAACATAATGGATATAGGCCAGCTGTTACAATTTTGGAAGGTAACTTTTTTGCGTAGGTTGTATAATAGTGCAGGAATTAATGTGCATGTTCCAGTTGTAATAATGCTCTTATCCTTATCACCTTATCAGCCCTCTAGGGATGAAGTGGAAGAATAGTATAGTGCAACGAAGCGTCTGTCGTTCCCTTATGAACACTGAATAAAAAATGTTTTTCAGTGTATCAATCTGTATACCTACCTATAGGTACGTACATGTCGTACATACAGCGATACAGCATCAGTCAAAGATACATCGGGTTAGGAAATACTGGGTTCACAAGACCAGGAAATAGCGACTTAAGTTTAGTTAGGCGATGGAATGTATTTAGTGTTCCCTTTAACTTATGATTGTTTTGAATTCCTTTTGACTTACATGTCCACGTAGTCTCCTCTCCTTATCTCATCGTTATACTACCTAAATCATGAATATGTGTCTACCAAATCAAATAGGTATCAAAGGCAAAAACATCCTTAAATTTTCGATTGCATTTCAAAAAGTTTAAAAACATGTTCCGCATCAGCCTTTGAAGTGACCGCCATCAAATAAGATTTTAGATCTGATTTTTGTCATCCTTCTAGTATTAACCTTTGGACTTCAAGTCCTACAATTTTATATTCCTTGTTGCAGATCCCTGCCTCGGTGATCAGTAGCGTTGGCACAGTGAGCCTGTCCCAGGCCTCATCGCACCCGACCTTCAACATAACAATGGCCAATCCAACCAACCCCGGCACCGCCAGCAGCGGCAGTGCTCAGCCGCCAGCCCAACCACCGACGCAGGTCCCTGTGCGTCTGCCGAAGAAGAGAAAATTCGACCCCTCAGAACTTGAAGAAATGGAACGAAGCTGCGTGAACAACGTTGCGGTCTCCATGCCGCAACCGGAGTACCATGCGCAGCTGTACCCGCCACCAATGCAGCCTTCTATCGTGCCATCGCCCCCGCAAGAAATGAAGTTCTTCATTCATTATCCGAACATCGATTTATCCGAATGGCGGGACCATAGAGTCTTAGCTAAGCAGTGCCGTCTGTACGTTCCTGGAGTGATCCGACAAGCTGAAGGCTGTAAGGTTGTAGTGGAGCTGGACGGGCAGGAGCAAACGCCGGTGGTGTACAACGACATTTTCGGCGTGAATAAGTACGATGTGATCAGCGACGCCAGCCCGCAGCTCAGCCACCTGCTGATCGGCTCGGCCTGCGTGGTCCGGACTACGGACGCTAGCCGGGAAAGTGTGCAAAACGTGTTCGTCGAAGGACTCGTTATTGAAGTGCTTAATTCGCCAATAAGGATAAGAGTTAAGGTAAGGAACTTGTGCATTTTCTGTGACATTTACTTAGTTAGCATGCTCTGTATCACAAGATTTAGGCCGTGGAAGGAAATCGTCTGCACAAATGACCTGCAATAAAATTAGTATGGCAATTGACAACATTTCATATTTTTCACACCTGGAAATTCATATAGGTATCGAAAGGGCTTTGCCTCCTGAGCACAACACTATATTTATAAAAATGTTATATTACTTATTTTTTTAAATACAAGAGAATAAAATAAAATTACCAATTCTATCAAAACGGCGCAAGAATGGGTGGGAATACTTTTGCCTTTTTCACGAAAAACAAATAAGTAACAATCACACGTAGGTTTGACAATGTCAGATAAATTTAACATCTTGGTTTTGTTTTTTTAATCGTGACAAGACAAAGGCAATTGATCCATCCTAGCGCCGTTTCGGAGTTACGTCCTTTTGGAATAAGTACCTTTTAATAAATTAATAATAAATTAATTACAAGTCCTAATGAAAATTTAAAACCGTAGGTTTTCTCCTCTTTCAAAGTAGAATACAGACAATTAATCAAATTATAGTCTCAAAAATATGAAATGTTGTCAATTGTAGAGTCAACTGGGGAGACGCACGACTCTGTGTCTCTCGCTCTCTCTTCGAACAGCGCACAGTCAGGACAGTCCGCTACGGACTGTTGTCAATAACTTACCTTATTTTACTATACTTGTCCGTTATAACGAGGATACAAAATACGTTTGCCTTAATGCTTAAATAAATAAATATCACGGGACAGACACCAATTGACCTAGTCCCAAACTAGGCAAAGCCTGTACTAAGGGTACTAGACAACGGATAAACATACTTATAAAGATAAATACATACTTGTATACATATTAAACGTCCATGCTTGTATTCATACAAACATTTGCCCCGACCGGGGATCGAACCCAGGACCTCAAGCTTCATAGTCAGGGTCTCTAACCACTAGGCTATCCAGTCGTCAAAGATGTAATGATTGTCATTTGACGGCAGCAGGTAGACGGCGAGATCTGCAAGGACAGCGTGGAGGTGAAGCGCGCCGACATTCGCCTGCTGCAGCCGCCGTGGGCCGACGAGCTAGAGGACGCGGGCTCACACGCCGCCGCGCACGCGCCGCACCGCCCGCACGCGCCCTTGCAGGTCAGTGCGTCAGGGCGGCTGCGGCACACAGCACACACACAGACACGCCAGGCAAGCCGGCGCAGCAACAGTTGAACTTGCTATCGATACCGAGGGTTCCGTACAAACATTTTTCTGCTTTTCCCCATTGTTTTAAGTTGTCCAGTGTTAGCAGAGCCCTGCTCCTAAGCAAAATTTACGCAGTGTGGGGTCATTTCATATTGGTTTCTGTTACCCTGTTATTCATAAACCTATATTAACTAAAATGCCGTTAAAGTTCGTTTGTCCTTTTTTGTCACATTGACATTTCCGTTAGTAGGAAGAAGACAAAACCTATTTTAGCTAGTAGAGGCTTGAGTGACGTTTATGAATAAGGCCATTTATCTTTTGATTGCGTTGACTTAGAATTTTGATTTTTTCACAGCTTCAAGGGACTGCAGGTTTGAGTATTTGATATTAATTTCAGCACGCTACCTCCACGTGTTCCAGAGAAAAAAGGTCTTGACAGACAGACAGACGGATAACAAAGTGATCCTATAAGGTTTCCGTTTTTCTTTTTGAGACGCGGAACCCTAAAAAGTACAGTAATTTCAAAATCCTGCTATCATTATATGACATGTTGTTGTTGTGACCTCAACTCTGGTGGTACAACATATATGTTCAGAACAGTCGATGAAACTATTTATAATGGTCTGTTATGTGATTAATTGGAAATAATAATTTAGGTTTATTTTGGTATAACAACAACTTGAACCTAGTGATTATTTAATGAAATTTACTTTGACAAGGAAAAAGATTATTATGTGATGGACTTTTTGTGGTTAGTCTGAATATCCTGTTTATTGTACATATCATAAATTATATCTCAACCGTTTACTACCATTTAACCAAAGGCACCAGGTACCTAAAATGTTACATTACTTAATTACATTATGGCTACAACTCTGGTTTGTCTGGAACGTTTTGTGCCGTTTTTAACAGCGGGAACCTATCCGTCCTCTACGAACCTGAGGGTCAAGCACGACTTTACGAATGCTGCGTAACGTAAAATCGATAGTAAACGTTGTAGAGGTTGTATGACGTTTGGAACAGCGCCCGCCCGTGAGCGTGTTTGGAACTAAAATTTAGTATAAGGTTTCTCGATCTCGATACGATAACCGTAACGTTACGCAGCATTCGTAAAGTCGTGCTCGACCCTCTGTCCACCGCTCAAAGGGCTGTATCGTTAAAACCGTAATAGAACCAACAGTCTGTGTTACTATAGGCCCCATACAACAAACATTTATAAAACTTTAATCACTTTACAAAAGTACTCTTAATTCTGCACTTGTATTTTTACAAATTGTCGACAATCTACATCTATCTACGAATGTCACAAAAATTGCTGAAATAAATTTATTTACCTATAAAGAAACTATTAAACTACAATTTCAATAGACGGAAGTAGCATAGTATAAACTCAGCAAACAATCTACAAACAACGCGGCGAACTTGAATTAAAATAAAAGGATGAACTAAACACAATTAATTTGTTATCCCGCGACCAGACGTGCAAGACAGTTACGTCTATGCGGCAAATGTAATGTCTTCATGAAGTTCATCCACCTCCACTACAACACGCGACATAAATCCAACTATCACCACAATGATGCGCGAACTCCACGAGTTCATTATCAAAACCGGCACAAAACTGTTGTTTCCGCCGTTCCTCGTGCTAAAGGTCGTGTAAATGAAAATAGGGGCCCCACTAAGTATTTGATCGTTACATGAAAATTATATTGAAATTAACAGTAAGTATGTTGAAATAAGTCAAACAATAGACTACTTAATAAAAACAAAAGCCTTGTATTACTGTTATTTAAAAAAAACTGTTTAATATGTTTTTCACGTAATTATCCAAATACATAGTTGCACCAATTTTTTTGTACTTAGTATACATACACCAAATACAAAGTGCGTACCCACGGGTGGCGTAGGGCGAAACTTTTATAGCAATTGTCCTGCGCGTGTTTGTTCCGAGTGCAGATTCGGCGCGTTCCTTGCAGATTGCTCACTAGTTTACACTGTGGCGGCAGTGCAGCTGGGCGTAAAGTAAATGACGTAATGGTTTGACACCGCGGTTCTCGACGCCCTGAGTCACGTCTGCCAGATCTAATCGCCGTTTCACTTGTTGCGAGATATTCCTTAATTAATTATTGGCTGCCTCTTTTTAATTTAGTGCGTTTATGATGGCACTACATTTTGCTATTCTCTTCGCTTAAATGTGTCCGCTGTGTTTACTTTGTAAGAGCCATTGTAACTTCTTTTTCTAGCGGCGCATTCTACTCAGCAATCAAGGTCTTTCCGAAATCACTGGAAGACTAAAAAATAAATACCCACGTGTTAAAAGAGTTGTGTTAAATAAAATTTTGATTTTGATTTGTCAAATGGGTCAAACAACTTTTTATTGCCACTCGTTGCCATGGAGACATCTCCATGGACATGGGACATCCCCCGGGTAACTCGTCTAAAATAAGATTTTCTAAGGCATCAGTCCCCCGAAACTCAGGATTTGCATGCTTAGGAGATGTAGCATGAAGGAATTGGCATATAAAGAGTGGCAATAAAAAGTTGATTGACCCAAATAAGTACCAGGAACTTGCCATACACTTATTGATGCCATAATTATACATCATATTGTAAATGGGCTCTTTATAATAGACCATTTAACCCCCTTTCGCTTTGCGGGTATTTTTGTAACAACCTGTATGTCGCAGAGACACTGCTTTTTCACACAATAGTGATTCGTTGCACAGAAGTAACAATGTCCCTCGTGTCCAGATGACGAACGACAACTTCTACACGTCGTCGCCGCTGGGCGGCGCGGGGCCCGCGGTGACGGCGGGGGCGCTGTCCAACGGGTCCATGGACGAGCTGCGCAAGCGCGCCTTCGACGAGTACTGCGAGAGCGACGACGAGCTGCGCCGCGAGGACATCATGTTCCCCAACGAGCCCTCGCACATGGGTGAGGCACCACACCCCGCACCCCACACCCCACACCCCACACCATACACGGCGAATACTAGTTTATGCAACTGTGACATAATGATGGTCGTTCAATTCTTAGTAAGATCACATTAGTGTTTTAAGGCCTAATAATGTAGGGTTGCCTACATTACTTTATTGAAGTTGAACACCACATAAACGAAACAGAATAAAAAAGGTACCTACTCATGTAATTACCGGTAACAATAGACCCTATAGCTATAGAGCGATCTCTACCACAGGCAACCATAATGGAATGTGGAAAAAGAACAGAAACAGAATAAAGCAGGTGACGCACATTAGAATACAATAAACTGATTTATATCAATAACAAAAAATGTACTTAAGTTAACGTTTTTGCGTGTTATCGTTCGAAAACAGAGTTAATAACATTGGTGGTAGGTCACACTATATTTGTCTGATGTCGTGAGTGTATTGTTTCGACACTTTTTCAAGCATGCTCTGGCATCTTTGCGGCTCACGGGCGACACGTGGCTGTCACGACTGGCCCGCGACTTTGTTTGTCGTGCGAGATTATATTACCCGTCCCGTTGTATTCTAAGTGACAGAAAAGGACGGGCAGCTGTTCTCGTGCGAGATAGAAGTCGCACTGTGAGTTGTGCTAGACCTACAGTGTTGTTTCGCTGACAGCGATGCGATGCGGTGTCCTTGTGTATGGAAAGTCATTGGTCGGCCCTCAAAATGTATTCGACCCTCGCGTCGCCAGCGGGGGGCAGAAACTGAAATCGGTCGAAGGCTGTTAGTGACTATACTGTGCAGTATTATAGGTCTAGTGAAAAAAGTTCCATAGGTCAGGCAAAAATCAATCTTATATCAATGTCGTAAACACTTTGACACGTAAAAACATTTCTCAATTCAAGTATACTAGATTTATTATGTGTCACAAACATTGAGTTATGTTATGATGGATGGCTGCTTGGTAAACGCGATAAACGCCAGTCTGATAAGTCCTCTGTAGATATAATGTAGAGGTTCATAAATGCTTCCCAGTTTGGCCGGTTTTATGTTCATTAAACATTTCATAAACAAATTACAAGCATTCGAAGTTCGTGCGCTCCGATTCGTTTATCAATAAAAAATAAGTCACTCAAGATTTTTTGATACTGTTCCTTGAGAGCTGAATCTGGAGCAATGACTCAGAGCCAGTGCACGCGGAGTACACATCCGTAGTATGAGATAATTCTATTATCGTATGAGTTTAAGATAGGTATGCAAATGTGTACACGGGCATGTAGTTGGGTGTCCTTTGTGCCGACCGCGCTCATCCTCGTAGGGTACTCGAGATATAGGACTCGGCCTCAGCGCTCGCGGCGGGAACTATTTCTTAGTACAATTAACGCTCTCTATACACGATTAATACTCTAAGATAGGTATATTGTATGGTTAAAGCATGTGAGAAAAGCTTTCCTCTGTCAAAATGTTTATCTACTCACATATCATAAGTCCTCTATAATGCGTTCAGAAACCGTAGAAAATGACCAGCATTGCAGTACGCCGTCGCCTTCTCGCCGACAGCGCCAGCCCAAGCACCACCACCACCTCCAGTAAAGTAATAGTCATTACGACATCGAATTCGATATCAAATTCGATGTTTCAAATTTGAAAACCAACGTAATTAACAATCATAGTGAAATAAAACGGATCACTCACGTATGTAAGTTGAGTTCAGTCCGACATGTATAAATAATAATGTGATGTTTTTTTTTACAATAAAAAAAAATAGTTTATGAAACGTCCGCTCGGTATGTTTGTCTATGATAAAAAAAACAGTCAAATTCGTGACAGGTATGGGTATGGTATATGCCTTCGGCTTCTGAATCCATCTTAGAGTACTTATAATATGTGTGTAGATAAAGTAATTGTTGGAGTGTGAACGCAACCTCCTTAATTAGATTAAGCATAGTGTTTTTCTACAACGAGTTTATGACACATTCCTACTGTCACTTGCCCTCTTGTAAGCTTCCGTTTGATACCGTGATATATTATACACTTTATTCTTTATTTATATTTGCTATGGTTTATTTATTTCAACCTAAATATCAACAGTAATGTATGCAACTCCACATAATTAGGCCTTAAAACACTCGTGTGATCCTATTATGAAACTCAGCTTCGCCTCGTTTCATAAAAACACACTCGTGTTTTAAGGACCCTCATTATGTAGCAGTTGCATAAACGACTATCATGACATTGTCATAAGATTGATTTTTGCCTGGCCCGTGGTAAAGGTTTTCTACTATATCTGTATTACAAATGATTGAATCGTCGTTTGTACTTTAAGCTACTGAAATACCCCGCCGATATGAAGTCAATACTGACACAAAGCCCAGCTATGAAGTTTCTGATTATTGACAATGTTAACCGTAGGAGAAAAATATTAGACTTCCTTGTTTGCCACACGCAACAAGCAAGTCTAGCATTTTTCTAGTATGGTTAAATAAAACGGATCACTCACGTATATAAGTCGAGTTTAGCCCGACATGTTTCAGACTAACTCGTAGTCCTTCCTCTGGAGCGCACGACATACGTGAGTGATCCGTTTTATTTCACTATGATTGAGTCTCACGGTAGTTTAATGTTAATGTGTAAACTTCATAGCGTGCAGTGTATCAGATTGACTTCACAGCAGAGCACTATGTTGGACGTAGGAATTTATAATTATCGGGTCGGTTACATTCGTACTCCACAATGTAATCGACGACTTTTCTAAATTACTGTGAAAAATGATGAGCGAGTAAAACAGTTGGGGCTGTTCAGGAACCAGGTCCTACTCCTACGCTTCTGCTAATTAAAATTTACAACAAAAAATGCCTAAAACTAACAAGGTTAGTTTAAAGCTGAGCATTGTTACAAAGTGAGCCCAATGAATAGCTTAATTATAATTATTCAAGATTTACTGATATGGAACAAACTGCTCCATTGACTAGGTGCCGGTTGCCGCATCGCTGTCGCATTTAGTCCAATGACGTCATAACCGGCTAACTTTAGACAAACTAATTGTTCTGTGGTTTAACCACAGAATAGATAAACGGTACGAGTAGTGGTCTAACTAAGTTAGAGTAATCATTCATGCTGACTTTGAATGAAACATAATTGTAGTTATAGGTATAGTTAGGAATGTTTTAGTGTACATCATGTCATGTAGCGCTTATGGAAGATGACAAAAGAGAGGACTAAATAAAATTTACTGACTAAAGTCCAGAGTTTTTGGCAGCGGTATGAGTATTATTTCTTGGGTCATTAGGGTCACTCACTACTTACGGAACATTGTAATATTAATGTTATATTACCTATCCTTAGCAATTTGTTTATTATTCATCATGACATGTACAATTAACTCCCTGCGATAAGGTTCCATATAGGCTGCACGATTAATGTGCTAATATTAAAAAAAAAATGCTACTCTATTATTAAGGGTGTTTGTTCCAATTCTAATATGATAGCAAGTTTATGAAGAGTTAAACAAAATCACACAAGATAAGACAGTAATACATACATTTGTTCAACATTATAGTACATACTTTTGAGTCAAAACACTCCGATACAAACTGCTTTCAACATTCAACTTTCATACTTTCAAAAATAAGCACTTTGTTAGTCCTTGCCCTTGAACGACTTTTATAAAATGAATGCTGTTTACAGACTGCAGCAACAGCAAACGCAGCAGTCTGCAGAGCCGCGGCAGCACGTCGAGTATGCTCGAGCGCAGTCTCACCCCCAGATCGCAACCTCCCACGCCTAGGTAAATATTCCCCCTATACAGGATGCCTTTTAATGAACCGTCAACAATTCAGCCAGGAGTTGCTTAAACATCCCTAAGTGAACATCCCTGTAAAGTTTTTATTTGAAAAAAAAAACTCCCATACGTATTGGCAACGAATATAATGTATCGGAGTTTTTTTTTTTTTACCACTTTTTTATACGTCATTAAGGAAGGCAAACGAGAAAGTGGGTCACCTAATGGTAAAGTGATCACCACTGCCCATAGACACCCACAACTGGGTTTGTTGCCAGATCCCGGTAAAATTCGATTATGTTAGATAAGAATGTTTAAAAAAAACCCACTTTCTTACACCTCTATTGTTGTTCTTGTAACGAACTCCACTCCTTTGTCCGCGGACTTCATATGCTTATACCCTCCATGATCGATATGCACTGGTCTTACCGCCGTGCTCATAAGGTGTCAAATAACTTGTATTACATGTCGTTTATCAGAGGATTTTTTTATCGTGTGTTATATTATAAATATATATATATATACACACATATATATATCAAACATATATCTGTTTTTTTTTATGCATGAAAAAATTTTTTTTGACACGAATAGCGTCAGCGGGAGATGACTGGTAAAAATTAGGCTGGTTCTGTTTTAAAAAAAAGGTTTCAAAAATCGTCGCCAATGAATGATAGATAAAAAAAGCTTTATTCGCAAACCATGACTATGAAAAATATAGTAATAAAATAGGTATCTTACAAGCTATGCACACACTGAAATTTGTCACGGGATAGCCGCGAAAAGGCGCCGACTCAGCGTGTGCTGCCGGCATTACTGCCGCAGCGCTGACATTCTGCCGGAACCTACAATGTTATAATATTAATTGACGTTTCTGTGTACGGCGGATAGTAATTTTGTGTACAAAACGTATTCGCGAACGCTTCGCCCCGTCATCACCACCCGTGCCGCTCGTCACGTTCGTCTTTAATACGTAACGTATGCACATGTTGTGCTATCGCGCTGTCGTTAAAACCAAGGACGATAAAACCAAGAAAACTGCCAATGCCTCCGCTTAACACAATAGCGCCATCTATATTAGTTTTTAACCCCCGACGAAAAAGAGGGGTGTTATAATTTTGACCTGTGTATCCGTGTATCTGTCTGTGGCATAATAGCTCCCAAACGAAGCTATTGTATTAAATGAACGCGACATTGCATAAACATTGGCAGTCCTCTTGGTTTTTTTCGTCCTTGTTAAAACTGAATTTATGTTTATAGACTTAATTAGTTTTGTATGCATAAGCTACCTAATTATAGATAAAGGTAACTATATCAAGCTAATTTTCGACGACCAGTCTTGTTTACACAACGATGTAGTGTCAAAATAATATCGAGAAATCGAGACCATTTAGTCACAACTACAGTATGGCCAAAATGTCGACATAAAAGAAACTTAATTTTGCAGCCATTCAATAATTATGTTAGATTTGAAAGGAAATCACGTGAGATGGGCTATTTGTATTGCACTTTGAACTAAAAATTCTAGACTTGGAATAGTTTTTTTTTTATACGACGACGAAGACAAACGAGCAAGTGGGTCACCTGATGGTGAGTGATCACCACTGCCCATAGACACCTGCAACCCCCCCCCCCCCGGGGGGTTTGCAGATGCGTTGCCAACCTAGAGAGCTAAGATGAAATGCCTCTTTGCCCGTAATTACATCGGCTGTTACTCTTTACACCGGAACACAACAGCGCAATCACTGCTGCTTAGCGGCAGGATTAGCGAGTAAGATAGTGGCAGCGACCCGCAAAACCTTAGTTAAACTGCTCTAGCGGTCTCTGCGCCTTTAGTCTGCAAGCCAAGCAACTGGCAGCGAAAGTTTATGATACTACTCGTAATGATTTATCATCATCATGTCAGCCGAAAGACGTCCACTGCTGGACATAGACCTCCCCCAAGGCTCTCCAGGCTCTCAAGGCTCTCTCAGACCGGTCGTGCTTTCCGCATCCACGGCGGTTCCGCGATCTTTACCAGGTCGTCGCTCCATCTTGTTGGAGGCTGTAGCATAATATTGCTACATATTTAACCTTTTTACTTAGTTTTTTTTATTACGGGCCGTCTATCCTGGCCATTGTTATAGTTTTCGCTTGGTGTTTCGAATTATATTTGAAATTCAAATCGTTACGTACGGCGTTTATATTCCTTTTTTTGCGTCATGTTTAATGGTGACAACCCTGTGCATTTTTTACTTATGATTGTTTTTTTTAATTCGGCATGTTTTTTCATTAAACTGTTTCACTAGCTAAATTTTCGTTTTTTCCGGACAGCGCCCAGAAGAATTGTATGCTAGGCAAGGCTTTTATGCGTTCCCAATGGGGGCTCCTGAAGGCCTTGTCATGCTACAAGGCCTCGCTACAGCTCGTCTCCCTAGTCCCGGTCATGATTTATGCTCCCGACTTATCACACGCCATCCCTCCCCCAGATCTCAAGCGGCGACCCCGCACAAATACAAAAAGGGCGACGTGGTGTCGACGCCCACCGGCATCCGCAAAAAGTTCAACGGCAAGCAATGGCGGCGGCTCTGCTCCAAAGACGGCTGCTCGAAGGAGAGCCAGCGGCGCGGCTACTGCTCGCGCCACCTGTCGCTGCGCGGCGTCACGCGCTCCTCAAACACGCCGCTCGCGCAGGGCTCCGCGCACACGCCGCAGCAGAGGTTACTTCATACATTACATACAGTCGATGAAATTAATTCCTGACCCACCATAGAACATTTTCATAGTAAACGTCATAACGATTTCCTTGTCAAGCTATGCGATGTCACTATGACGATTACTGAGAAAAGGTTCCATGGTGGGTCAGGAATTAATTTCCTCGACCGTACATTGACGGCCGGATAGCCTAGTGGTTAGAAGCTTTGACTATGAAGCTTGAGGTCCCGTGTTCGATCCCCGGGCGGGGCAGATGTTTGTATGACGAATGCAAATGTTTGTCCTCTGGTCTCGGAGGTTTAATATGTATTTATCTATATAAGTATGTTTATCCGTTGTCTAGTACCCATAGTACAGGCTTTGCCTAGTTTGGGACTAGGTCAATTGGTGTCATCGTCCCATGATGTTTATCTATTTATAGAACAGGGGTATCTCAAAGTAGGGTACAGTACGATTACTCTAAGTTTACCACTAACAGACGGTTTGTCTTAATATCTATTTAAACATGTACAGATTTTCTTTGTACGACATTTTTGAAAATGAAATGAAGGCAAATCAGTGGTAAACTTCGAGTAATCATTCTGTACGATAATTGACCTAGCGAACGTGAAGGTTCTCCGTTTTAACTTCGTCAAAAATTCTTTCGTATGGCCGGATGTCTGCTTGTCCGGCTATTCTCTACAAGTGGCATTTGTCAACCGATTCTAGTTAAATTTTGAGAGCAGTTTCGATACTTAAATATATTTTTTTGATGATTGCTTTTTTGCTAAATAAAAACGAAAAATGCTCAAAAACGAGCTCGCGTGGTCTACAGGTCACAGAGCCACTGGTATTTGATAAAAACGTAATACAGAAATCTACTTAATGGTGATTCAGAATTAAGATTAAAATTTACCAAAATTCCTCAGGACTAAATTCTTGTGATAATGATAAGAAACAAGATAATGTTAAAAACCTAATGGTTTTGGATTTTCCATAGATTAAGTATATGTAGAGCCTTTTACATGTATGCTAGTGAACCAGACGATCTATATAAATAGGCCTTAAAAAGATGCTTATATACTAACACCAATACTTTACACCGCAGTTGAAATTATATATCACTCTTACACGCAAGCGTTACGCATGTCGCCCAGTGATAACGCATGTAGAACAACCCAACTAAAACCAGTATGTACAGCATGATGGTTGTTTCAGAAGCAGCAGCAAGTCTCTCTCGTCGAGCGGCACCGGCGTGGAGGGAGACGAGACGTCGCGCGAGTCCGACACGACGCCGCCGCACTACCGCGTCACCGGCCGCTTCGACCCCGACGAGACCGAGGCCGCCAACATGCTCGGTAACGCCCGTAGCTTGACCATGATACGACGCACCAACGTGTAATAATCCGACTGAAAATCCGTTAGCACAGAACTGTTGGTGCACGAGTACAACTGTGCACTTTCTAAATAAGTTGTAAGGCATCATCGCTGGATCGCCGCGGGCGTTTGTTTCCTAAATCTGTCAGGTTTGTGGTTTCCAATACCGTTCCTGTAATGGCTTACAGGCACATTATGTTCTTGACATCTTTAAATGGTCTATAATTGATTGAAACCCCTTATTTGTACTCTCGCGTCGTGTGTCCCGAAACACCACAGGCTCCGCGAGTGGCGAGGCTGTCCAGTCCACGAGCACTTCACACTCACATCTCGCCACTCGTAAATGTAACTCGCGTTGAAAAGAGATGTTCCTTTGGCAAGCCAGCGGTTTCACGGTATAATAAGAAACAGAAAAAGCCTATGAACCAAACCGTGTTATTTTAAAACCGCTCTACTTCCCATCGACTTAGAATCATGAAATTGAGCACGAAGCAAGGTCTTGTAATGTAACACAGTTTTTTTGATGATGTTTGTTGTCCCCAGTGTCGCTCGGCAGCTCCCGCTCGGGCAGCCCGGGCGCGTCGCCCGTGTGCGGCGGCGGCTCGCCGGCCGGCGTGGCGCCGGCGCCGGCCGCGCTGCGCCACAACGTGTTCGTGCCCATATCCTCGCCGCAGCCGCCGCACCCGCACCCGCCCGCCATGTACCACCCGCATCTGATACGGTCAGTACCCGCCGCTACCGACCACGCTGCCCACTTAAATGGCTAACATAGTACGCCTCTTGTCATTCCCCAGCCATCCTACCTTCCACATACTTTTAGTTTTAGCTTGGCGGCAGGATTAACCAATAACATAGTGGTAGCGAATCCAGACAGACCTTGCATAAGGCACCCACCAACTGTAGTGTTAATTAATTACGAAACAGTTGCTAGCGACTGGAGTAGTCTGACAGAAAATTCAAAAACTAAATCGTAATGTTTCTCTCAGCCCAGAGTTAGTTCGACCGGGGAGAGTGAGCCCGCCCGTCAACAGCGTCGCCACGAGCGTAATAAGAGTGTCACCGGCGCCCACTTACCACTACCAGGTATGAGCTGACCATACAACACCAACACCTTCAGTATTTTACTGTCTAACTCAGCGACGATTCCAGGTTGAAAACCGCAACGGAACGGCTACCCTGCAAGCGACCAACATCTCCGCCCCGTCCAACATCGTCGGCGTACAAACCTCGGGTCTAAACATACAGAGCTCAATGCAGAGCTCTTTAAACCCACCATCAACTCTACAGACCAGCCTCAGTCTCCCATCAAGTATATCACTGAACCTGAGCACTTTAAACGGGCAGAGTTTACAAACAAGCATCGCGAATTCGATCAGAAACACGAAACTCGACGAGATCCCGCATAACTTGGTAGTGCAACGAAACATTCCCACTTCAAACGGCATCGAATTGGACCACATTTATCGCGCCCAGCCGATGCATATGCGGAACGGTATGCAGGAAAACTACAGGCGCGACACCGACCTCTCACCGCCATTGAACAACCACGTGAATCATGTGAATTTTGTGAATAGAAGAGTCTCGGAATACGACGAGGAGGAACATAGGGAGAATCACTTACAGCGGGTCGTCGACCCGCGACCCCCCGAGTTGACCGAGGCTCGCGTACTGGAGGACAAGCGCGTCGTCAAGCCGGCGCCGCTGCAGGCCCGGCTGTACGTCATCCCGCAGAACAGCCTGGAGAAGAAGTTCGTGCTGATCAAGAACGAGCCTGCTGAAACTGTCCAAGTGAGCACAACTAAACACGATTAAGCAGGACTTTCTCTATGAACAGTCGACATTCCTCGATGGCTGGATAATTTACTGAAAGTTTGTCTATCACTCTTTGAAATTTTAATATAATATTTAAATGATTTCTTAGAAGCTTCGAGTTATTACGTGTTTCGTACACGAGTCGCCGACATCACGTGAATTTCATCTCTATCGATAAAAAAAACCAGTCTATTGTATTTTTGCTAGTATGAATTACAGATATACAACTTTGATGATTATGATTTTAATTTCAGCTTGAACAGAAAACTCATCAGTTGGCCCAGCACATGCACATCAATATGAATAACAACGACTCTGAGCACGACCATCACAGGAACATGGACAATGGCGATCATGTAAGTAAAAAAAAACTACATATTTATATTTAAAAATTTACTTGTTATTAGCGTATCCCAAATTAAGACTTCAAAGTTGGTCACGTAAGTCTAGTTTACAATGAATTGCGTCTAGTTGTTACCAGAAATGACAATGACACACGAAACAAATTACAGATGGCTTTTTGTAAAACAGAAATAAGTAAACTGTACTTTCTTTATTCCAAAAAACGTGCAATAGCAAAATTTTATCGGTATCAGGTAGTTGCACGGAGTTGCGGTTGAGGTGCAAAAAGTGCGCCCGTTAAGTATTACTCAATTTTTTGTGTCTACACTTACGCATTCTTTGAATTACTTTCTTTGATGAGTTAAGCCAGCTCATAGCATTTAATTGCAGGGTGCAGAAGCATCTGACCGAAAAATAAAGAAGTCCACTACTCGATGTATGCATAATGTAATCGAACCGTATAGTGGAAAGGTTTACCTTTACACAAATTGTAAGGGGCCTTTTTCAAATTCAAAATGATATTTTTGAACCATGCATGCATGCGTGCAATCATGACTAAGTATAATTTTAATTAATATTTAAGCTACGTTGATCGCAGATAAACAACTTGTTGATAAATATCGAGCTATCAATCATTTCTTAGAATTAATATTTTATAGTGGCCTTGGATTACAGTGAAAGTGTTTTGTTTGGGTTTATACCGTTGGAATTCTTAGAACTTGGAGCTTGGGTGGTTCTTTGCCCAACTTGTAGTTATTATACCGAGGAGTTTCTTGTGTCGGATTACTGTTATCTATATTACAGCCACATTGAGTGAGATGATGAAACTTAACGTTAGAAATTTTAAAAGTACATGTGACATAATAATAAAGTCATACATAGTCATTATGTTTCGTTACGTAGTGGAACAAGTGTTCGACTACTATGTGATGTTACATGTTATTTTTACTCAAGTACTCCCAAATGGATACTTAATATGCTTCTAGAAAAAATGCTGATAAATTTTAGCCACCACATTGAGAGATCGAATGTCAGTTCCAGAGTAACAAGTACACAGAGACCCAATGCCTCTGTTTACCTTTACCATCATTGTACAGTACAACCTTGAAGAGAAAGCGTGCTTATCGAAATAGTAGACAATGTTTGTCTTGTCTATTTCGGTGTTTCTTTACCCCTCCTAACCTTACTGTTTTTTGGTACCTAGAATCTTCGAATACTAAAGTAGTTAGGTATTCATTCTAGGTAAACAACATGAACAGTAGCGCTGTCATCGTGCACCCGAGTCAGCTGTTGCCAGTCTTGCCTCCGCCGACGTCCCACACCGCAATCATCGGTAAGATCCCTGTTTATGTTGAGAGCCTACCTTTACCAACTGCTGGACATAATGTTGCTTTTTGTTAACAATAGTTTGGGTTCTTTTGATACTTTCGCCAGGGTAACCCGTACAAAATAGAAACCTAGTTATATTGTTTACAGCCGGCGAATGTGTTAACTTAGTTGTCTCCAAATGCCCTTTGGTGCATAAGTTGCCTGAGACCGTACAATCAGCAGCAATAGTTGCTAAGCAACCGAAGCGCTCACAATGATCTGCACAAGCTCTTATGTCTATCAATAGAGCCGTGCTTCGATCATTGTGAGCGCTTCGGTTGCTTAGCAACTATTGATGCTGACTATACTAGCATAAACGCTATACACCGCGAGCGAAATTCAATCCCTTATTTATCTAAAGCCTTACTTATAACAGTGAAATAAAATTTGGATACGGCTATGATAAGCGAGCAGTAAGAGGTGGTTTAATTAGAATTTGCTACTCTTGTATCGAGTATTAGTCGATGCGATACGATGCATGTAAAACAATCGAATGAGTTTGTTGGAACAAGTGAAATTTGGCTCCAAATTGTCTAAAGTCACATTAATCTTATAATGATAAAACAAAATACTATCGCGTAGCGCGTACGGCGTACGCAAATACGGTATCGTGGAGTTGATCTTTTCGATTATTTATTGTTTCACCACGATTACTGTGACTTGCATTGACAAATGCATACCTTTTTATGATAATGCACGATTGCGGTAGTATATTGATTGCGCAACTGACAAGGTCCTCCTTCTTTTAATTTACGATACTCCGTGTAAGTCTGCAAAATCGAAATTCTTCTTGTGGTAGTCATGTTACAAACGATGACTTCAGTGAGGTATAAAACGACGAATAAAAATAATGACCAAAGCGCTGAAATTAATTATTAAGTTTATTAAGGTCGCTATTACAATTCAATCAATTAATAACAGTTAAAGTTACTGTATTGTGCTAAAAGCTAATAATATCAGGCTACAGTCTAGCCGCTAGTTCGGTTGGCTCGTCATGACGACAAATTTGACCAGAAAATCCACTGTAATCTTGTTTGTGGTTCGACCTTTGTGTCATCGAACAAAACATGTTATTTTGATGTTAGGTAACACAATAAAATGTAGAAATGCGATAGTGAGTAACACACGAAAACTTAAGTAACATTAAACGTACATTGACGCGACCTGGGGTGATGCAATATTGCCAAAACATCGAATTACTCTTAAGAATAATATAAGGAAAAAAATGCTTTAAAGACGTACGTGTGAAAATATGTTACACATACATATATGGGGGATAGAAAGTGGCCTGAAATGGTTCAAGTAGTAATACATAACTCACGCCCGGTGTGTCGCCATTTTGCTTTGTGAACTTGGCTGAACAGTGGACACACTATCGTGTATCTAGTCTACGTCTTTATAGCTTATTTTCTTCTTATTCTGCACGGTCCTAATGAAGTATGAATCGAAATCGCAACGCTTCAACACGCAAATATTTCTTCCCCAGTATCGACAAGCGGTATCTCCGGCACTGTTTTTCCATGGCAGTCGCTGGTGCCTCTCTTGACGGCGTCGTCCCCGCCGCCGGCCGCGCCCGCCGCGCCGCCGTCGCCGCGCACGCCGCGCACCCCGCACACGCCGCACACGCCGCATACGCCGCACACGCCGCATATAAAGACCGAGGAGATTAAGACTGAGGGCGGTAAGTTACACACGACACTGTTCAAGTTGACTCAAAGAAAAAGAAGTTCGCAATATTTTTCCCAATAACCAAGCCGTCAGAAGAACAGCGGCCTAACCCCACGGAAATCAAAATGGCATTTTAATGTTTTACGCTTAGCTTATGCAACGCCACAACATTTTCAAGTTAAACTAATTATCTTATAACGCTGTCATTAATGTACGATCAAAGGTTTTTTTTTATACGACAAGGAAGGCAAACGAGCAATTGGGTCATCTGATGGTAAATGATCACCACTGCCCATAGACACCCGCAACCCCGGGGGGTTTGCAGATGCGTTGCCAACATGGAGAATAAGACAGCCGACGTAATTACGAGCACAAGAGGCATTTCATCTTAGTTCTCTAACTACAACACACAACACAACAGTGCAAGCACTGCTGCTTAGCGGCAGGATTAGCGAGTAAGATGGTGATAGCGAACCGGTCGGATCTTGCACAAGTTCCTACCACCCGCGTGGGTGAATGTTTTTTTTCACCTTCGTTCTTTGCTTCAGTGGATGGCGTGACGTCAATATGTACCGAGGAAGACGATGAGGTTTTTGAATGCGAAGAGCCGGCGGCCGGCGACGACAGCAGCAAGCGGCGCTCGCACAGTCTGTCTTCGCTCGCCCCTGCTGGACAGGAGAAGGTAACTAAAACTATCCAAATAATTGGATGGCTCGAGGAAACTGACAGTTCGAAGTTAATATAAACATCAGGAAATGCCTTTTGGAACTTCAAGAGAACCTCAAGTCGGATGCATGCGTAAATGCAACATCCAACTGTCTTCTTTCAGACTTTCCAGGTTAGCTGGGTGAGATCCCTTTTTGGGGATAAGCTACTACATTTTTAGTTTTGGTACTTATATTTGATTGTAATTGTTTTTTTTTATTATTATGTGCCATAATAGTAGTTTATGCAACTGCTACATAATGAGAGTCCTTAAAACACGAGTGTGTTTTTATGAAACGAGGCGAAGCTGAGTTTCATAATAGGATCACACGAGTGTTTTAAGGCCTAATTATGTGGAGTTGCATACATTACTTTATCTACACACATATTGTAAGTACTCTAAGATGGGTTCAGAAGCCGAAGGCATATATCATACCCATACCTGTCACGAATTTGTTTGTTTTTTTAAACCATAAACAAACATACCGAGCTGACGTTTCGTAAACTGTTTTTTTTTTGTAAAAAAATATATATATCACATTATTAATTATACATGTCGGACTGAACTCGACTTACATACGTGAGTGATCCGTTTTATTTCACTGTGATTGTAAATTACGTTGGTTGTCAAATTCGAAAAATCGGATTTGATACCGAAAAGTCATTACGACATCGAATTCGATGTAATAGTTGTAAGTAATAGTTACTTTACCGCTGGACCTGCAGGGCGGGCGGAGGCGACGATGTACTGCAATGCTGGTCATTTTCTACGGTTTCTGAACGCATTATAGAGGACTTATGATATGTGTCTAGATAAAGTATTTATATAGACACATACATACTTTAGTTCCCAGCAAGGCATAACATCTATCTGTAGGGCTAGCACGACTGGCCGCGACTTTATTTGTCGCGCGAGATTATATTACCCGGCCCGTTGCATTCTGAATTTCTGAGTGACAGAAAAGAACGGGCAGTTCTCGCGCGAGATAGAAGTCGCACTGTGAGTTGCGCTAGACGTACTGGAGAGAGATCTTTAAGTCCGCCTACACCGACCTAAGTTGGACACTAACCTGGGTTACCTTGGTATATTTGTATCATCTGACGTTCCATTAACCCCGGGTTATGTCTACCCAGGTCGGTGCAAGCCGGCCCAAGAGACTTTACGTGCAACCTCGCCGTGAATGATTTCCCAGAAGGAGCACAACCGCATCCGCCGGCCGATGAACGCGTTCATGATCTTCAGCAAGCGGCACCGGCAGATGGTGCACCAGCGGCACCCCAACCAGGACAACCGCACCGTCAGCAAGATCCTCGGCGAGTGGTGGTACGCGCTCAAGCCCGAGGAGAAGCAGAAGTACCACGAGCTGGCCAGCGAGGTCAGTCCCCCACTCCCCCTCGCACATATTGACATATGTCATTTGAGGAAATTTAATTGACAATCCATAATTTTACACAATAATTTTAATAAACAACAATAAATTTTATCTTAAAGTTACGATGACATTATGGTTATGTATAAATGGGTTGTATATATTCCTCAAAGACAATGTTATTATTATAGACCGAGTGACTAAATCACTGACCTCAGATTTTCACATGCCTAACTTGGCTGAACATGTCATGGGAAGCAATAGTATACTAAGACCTTATGTAACCATATTATGTTCATTGTGAATAAATAAAAATTTCATTTCACATTACCGCTAACAATGCTAACATAACCTGTGCTGTTTGTAACCTGTATTTATTTCTGTATTTTCTGTACAATAAAGCGTTTGCTTACTTACTTATTTATAACCTAACCGACTTAGAAAAGTTTAAACGCCCGACATTTTCATTTCAAGGTTCAATGTATCAAAAACGGTTAATCTGATCTCCATCCGTTTAGGAGCTCTGATGCTACAGACAGACTCACAGATATACACATACAGGTGGACCACTAATATAAGTTACACCGGCAATCTTCGTCCGCGCTGACAGTGTTGACAAATGTCTAACTAAACCGAATTTAAGCACCATGCAATAAAGACCTTATTGCGTTTAGCGCAATGTAGAAAATGCAATGACAGGTAACAACTGCCTGACGCGGTGGCGCGTGGCGCGGCGCCGATCAAAATGGCGGAAACCGAAATGGCGCGCGAACGTTTGACCAATGGCTGCTCAAGATTTTACCAACGCACTGCCTTATTTTTGGCTAAAATGGTTTCGCGCCTTCCAAAAAAATGCTCACTGTGCAGGTACATTGTTGTAACTTATATTTATGGTACAACTGTACACACATCAAACTTCCGACACCCCTCTTTTTCGTCGGGGGTTAAACCACAGATATTTTGCGCCAGCTCATCCTTGCTCTATACAACTTACTACGCTACGGCAGACTTGCTCCGACCCGGGGTTAACTCTAGTCTACGTATTTGTATCATTTGACTTTACGTCAGACTCGGGTCACTGTCTGACCCCGGTCGGTGCAAGACGGCCTTATTGTATCGTTAAGGCTGCAACTTCAGCTGACTGAAAATGTGACGATACACAGTTAAAGTATAACTTAGGGTTATAGGACGGGTGCCAGGTCCGTCCGGATCGCTACCACCATCTTACTCGCTAACCCTGCCGCTGCTTGCACTGTTGTGTTCCGGTGTGAAAAGTAAGACAGCCGGTGTAATTGCGGGCACAAGAGTCATTTTAATCTCAGCTCTCTAGGTTGGCAACGCATCTGCGAACCCTCCGTTGTTGCGGGTGTCTACGGGCAGTGGTGATCACTTACTATCAGGTGACCCACTCATTCCTCGTCGTATAAAAAAAACCTTTTAAGTAATTTTCTATTCTCCTTTTACAGGTGAAAGAGGCCCATTTCAAAGCCCATCCGGAGTGGAAATGGTGCAACAAAGACAGGAGAAAGTCATCTAGCAGTCGAGACCCCACGGGATCGATGCCTCAGGTAGCAGCACATTATATTAAACTCCAAGCTTATACTAGCCTATGTATTATTTCAGATAATAATAGACTTTGAAAAGAGCATCGGAGCTGTTCGGTCCAGTAAGTTAGATCCAAAAGGCAGCCTTAGCTTACAGATTAAACTGCAAATATATTGACGTGCGACTCTAAATTTATATTGTAATAAATTAATAATAATAAAATTTAAAAAAAACCTTCAATTTATTTACAAAACTATGAGGAATCCATGATATAATTTACGCAGTTTGATTGACGCGTTATCGTTGTTTCTCCGATAAGATGCTTCTCGGAAATTTGCATACGGACGATTTTTATCGCCGGATTAGAATGTCGTGACAGTCGTGGAGAAAGTATGCTATTAATCTCTTTATCTTTACCGAAATATTTCGACATTTCCCTAACTGTATTAATAACGAAAGTATTTTCGCTTTTAAAACAGGAAAAAGTAATTATAATAATTGAATGGTATGCAGGCTGTTTGCCGTCATAAAGGCTACAATTTCGCAGAGTAGATGCTAACTTAACCTCTCTATGGATTCCAGAAGTAGTACACCCGGTTTTGAATCTCGACTTGTTAGGTAGTTCTTAGAGAAATTGAGATATTCTATATCTAACACACGGAAAAGTATGAACGACGTCAATTCACATTGTTTATGAGGACTGAATAACATCCGGGTGAAACAGATGCGATAACATATCTTGCAACTACTACGTTGTATTGCAGAGCCCACGCACGCCGTCCGAAGGGCCGGCACCCTCGTCCGTGGCGGCTTCAGAGCTGCCCGTCACCGTCGCCTCGTACAATCATCCTGGTTCGCCGCAGCTAAGCGACGACGAGAAAATGGTATGTACTAGCTGTTGAAGGTAAATTGAGGTGGTTTTAACCTCTTGAATGTCAAGGAGTCACTGTTAAGCATTGGAGGAAACGCCAATAGTGGTTTGGGGTATTAATGGCTAGTGGATTTTTTATGTAGGTAAATTGTATGCTATTTCTATTGCCATAAGGTATAAATTTCAATGTTCGGAGATCGACCTCGGATTCCGTCTGAGAATGCTGAGGCATCGAAGCGTCATTCTAGAGAATTGAAATTTATACGTTACTTTAATTGAAATATTTCCGTCCGCCGGTTTGCGCTTCCCTTAAATCAGCTAAATATTGACCAACTACATCCACTTCTAACTACTCACAGCGTTATTTAAAGTCTGCTACAAACCGTTCTGGATAGCGAGCGATTGGAAAGGCGCCCAAAGGTGGGCGAATACATAATGGTATTTCAAACTTATAATGTGCTTTACCAGGGTCCATGTGAAACAATGTATGCCATCCTAAAACGTCTATACACATGTACACGCCGATGATGAAGAAGATTTAAAGTATTTCGTCCCCCGACAGATAACCCAATCGGTCTGCGAAGAGGCGGCGGCAGCGGCCCACAGCGCTGAAATAGATCTCAAGTGCGGAGAGAAAGTGACGGACTCTGATTCGGACGGGCACGAGCGCGAGTACGTGCCGACGCACCACGACCACACGCGCCGCCCCAAGCCCATCAAAGCCAGGTACCATTACTGTGGATGTCAATAGGGTTGTTGACTGATGTTAAAATAAAATCATTTTACATTTTCACTTATCAAGCTTCCGAAAATGCACATAAAAAACCCATGCTTCACTTAATACTGCAAGTAAAACTATTTTTAATTTAATAAAAACTAATAAAAGGAGGCAGTTTGATCACTGAAAATTATGATGTCATAGTTCTGTAATTGAATACAAACTTCATACTAACGGATCCGATCAAATCGTTTTGACATTAAAAAAAAATGCTGATTTGAACAAGAGGCAACATCTATATTAGATGCATTCAACCTGGGAAACGTACACTTACGGACACGTAAATCGAGCCACCTTGGATTTTTATTATTACTGCAGTTCCTGAATTTATAAATTTGAAAAACTGAAGGAAATGCGTAATTCTTCTGAAAGAACAAGGAAACTAATTAGGAGTTAATAGTAGTTGCATTTCTTTATCTACACACATTATAAGTTCTCTAAGATGGGTTCAGAAGCCAAAGGCATAACAAACCTGTCACGAATTTGACTGTTTTTTTTATTAACGACAAACATGCCGAATTGACGTTTCGTATCGTAGGCCTGTTTAAATTGTATTGGTTTTTAAAGATGTTCCAAATTTGATACTCATAACTTTATCGAATTCGATGTCGTAATGACATTACGTTATTAAAACAATAATGCTGGTCATTTACTACGGTTTCTGAACCATTTAAGTAATTTTGATGTGCACAGAGTGTACCATCGGTGCTTTAGACTGCCGGGTCTGTCGGCTACCTTCGGGGATGAGAAAAACCACGATCCCGTGTGACCACGGACATAAAAGCGCGGTTTAACTTATTGTGAATCACTTTCAGGGCTGGATCATCTGATAACCTGCTTGGTGGCATCACAGCGTCCAGCCCCGGAGGATCTAAGGTGTTCCAACCGACTGGAGGCGCCTTCAAGTCTACTCACGCTGACTCTGGTATGTTTAACGTATTGTAACCTCCATATTGAAAACCTCGCGAACAATCTATTAACCCAGAAAAGTCGCATTAGGTAGCATAGAAAATTTTATATTATTCCAATTGCAGAAAACCATCGCCAATGGACCGCATACGCGACCCACAACAACCACAAAACAAGCATGGCCAATCACGTGCCGAGCTCCCCGTACCCCGCCCAATCGATGGCCGCCAGCACTCAGAGCATAACCAATAGCGTGCAAGGGATCTCCCTCTCCACACCTAATTTGACCACTCAAGCGGCTTTAGATAACGCCATAGCGTCTCTGATGTCGCCTACGGCTACTAGTGGGGTGCAAGTGATATCGAGCGGGGTTGCCCCCACGCAGTCGATGTGCCAAACCCAGAATAATTTGAGCAATACGCTTTTGAAGAGCGTGACTTTGGTGAAACGGAGCGTCGGGGATAACGCGACTGGTGAGTTCCTCAAATACCTGTTTGAGAGTTGTCGACGGATTATCGTCTGTTTCTGGGACAGCCTGTAAGGGGTCGTCCATTAATCACGTGATGTTTTTTGCAACTTTTTAACCCCCCCTCCTTCATGGTGATATGTGGTTTTAGACTACCCCTCCTCCCTACCCAAAATCACTTGTATTTTTTGATACAAAGTATCTTAATACTTACTGGGGACTGGCAAGCCGCCGAGCCGGGCGATTGTCGCGGCGCGTGCGGAAATCGTTGCCTAGCAACGCCGAGTCTAGTTCGCACACCGCTTTACGGTTTATAGAAATCGCGCGTTCAAAGTAAAAATGAATACACGTGACATCTCACTCTCCTTTCGAACCTCACGGGATTAATAACAATAACAATAATAAATCATTTGATTCAAAAAATTCAATCCATAATTTTGTTAGTAACAAGGTTGAGTTATAAAACTGTTAGTTAAATAACTAAATTAAATGAAATGTTCTAAGCACTACGTAAGTAAACAAAGCCCTACCTCGATCGGTCCACTTATCCCCACATCTCACGCGCAGACTCACGAATCGACCCAGGACAGGACAGTCGAATCTTTCCATTAACCTCTTCAGGATATTACGCGATTAACGCGGTATTAATGATGCGGACTTCTTACGCATGAGTGCGTGGAAGTCGTCAACAAAAACGAGGGAGTCTCAACATCGCCCCGAAGACATTATTATACTGTATCCTAAGAGCGGCTGTTTAATGGGCGACCCCTAAGTGTAAAGCTGGTTGCCAGGGCCGCTGACGCTGTCGGTGGACGCGGCGGGCAACCTGCTGCTGAAGGCGAGCCAGGCCGGCGACGGCGCGGCCGCCGAGCCGCAGCTGCACTACGTACAGCTGCAGAGACTCTACGTGCCCTTCAACACCGGTAACGTCACTCACTAAAGCTAGCAGCCGGACCTATACTCCGTTTATTTTAACATTAGAAATTCAACGGTCAAATTTACACACGTTTTTGAAAAACAAACACACTATTTAACATGTATTAGGAAAACATGATAGCTAACGCGAATAAATGTTATTAATCAGATGTATTTCTTTCCCATTTGTCTTCGAATTACCGAACAATTAATTCCTACCTAATGGGTTTGTAATCTAAAAAAAATTTACGGTTTTCGATTCGTATTTACTTGTCGTTAGATCTTGCTTGGTGCCAAATTTCGTACTTCTAAGTCAATGGGAAGTACCCTATAGGTTTTATTACTTGGACTGTGAGACGAACAGGCAGACTGTTCCGTTTCTCCGTTTGAGGTACGGAACCCTTAAAAAGTTAATGACCTAATCAGCAAACTTTGTTTTCAGAACTTAACTCTACTTAGAACAATTTCACTCTGCTTTATATCAATTGTAATACTTTTTTTTTTCAGAAGTGGAACCGCCCAAGAGTCAACCTCAAACCGTGCAAGGCGGCCAGTCCGTGATTGTGTCACAGAGCAACAACCACGCGCCAGCTAAACCAAACACGTAAGTATACTAAGTAAAAATATCATTGCATTGTTGTAATTTATTTTGCTAATCGCAGCAATTGCGTTGAATTTTCGCACGCCGGACTCTAACAATAGCTTTCGATCCGATAAGGAAAGAAAAGGAAATAATGAGGAAACACTTTGTCAATTCAAAAAGTTTCAAAAACTTACTGTCCATGGTACCCTAAATAAAAAAAAAAACAACTTTTTATGTTTTGTTTTATTTCTACGGTCATCCGATTTTTTTAGATGGCGCTAGCGAGTTAGTATTCGCAAAGTAATTTGAAATAAAGTGAAACTTGCTCGGATGGCGTAGTTGGTATCTTGTCACCACGGTATGATGGAGGTCTGGGTTCGAATCGCATAAAAAAAACCCTAGTTTAATGCAACTTTTTTTCTCAATATTTTCTTTTATATAAATTCATAACTCATTAATAAAAGTGGTGATAGCACAGCATGAGGTGTTTATACCCAGTTCTGGTTTCAGGCAATGGGAGACCGCGGCGGAGGAAGCCGCCGCGCGCCCCTTCCCCCTGGCGCCCACGCCCGCGCAGCTCGGCCGCGCGCCGCTGCAAAAGCGGCTTAGCAGAGGTACCATTCATATTTCGAACATATTTAGAAGAAACGGAGGTGCTAGTTCGCTCTGCTTGAAAAACCGTTAGACTGTCAGTACAACCGTTGATAAGCAAGACTAATGTCGATAATGCTGTGTACACCCTATTATTACTACACTAGCTTGTGTCCCGCGGCTTTACCCCCGTGAAATATTACAAAATGGGCTAGTTCCCTATCCCGTGGGCATTTCGAAAAATCCCTTTTTTTGCACCTCTAGGTTACTGAAGGTACATGTCTGACAAATTTCAAGTCTCTAGGTCTAGCAGTGGTTTGGGCTGTCCGTTGTCTGTCTGTCAGTCAGTTTACTGTTTTATAGCTATGCCTAACGCAGTGCGAGCCTTTTTTCTATGGAAAGCAATGGAAAGGTAGCGTGAGTCACAGTGTGGTTTCGCCAGTGTGTGTGTGGGATTATTGTTTTACATGCAGCAGTAGTATTATTATGTTCCACGCTAATGTGTTGTTGTTAGGCACGTCCACGGGCAGCACGGGCAGCAACGAGGCGTCGCCGGGCGAGCCGCCGCCGCCGCGCGACGCCTCGCCCACGCTCAAGCGCAGCCTGTTCAAGAAGGGGAACGAGGACGGCCGCGACAAGTACGTACTGTGCTGTACTACGTGTACAGGCGCCACGGTCGGACTGTAGTGTCTCACATGGGGTTCCTAAGTCCTGTAGTACTTAACCTGTACCTAAGTCTGCGTTATAGTAGTCCCCAAAATATGGACATAATGCTTTCGTATGTCTGTCCGTCGTCTGTCCGGCTGTTCTCCCCAACAGATCGCAATTCTCAACCGATTCTCTTGAAATTTCGTGAGCAGGTTCGCAAAATGAATGGATTTTTTTGGTCGATTCGTTTTTCCGACAATTAAAAAAACAAAAACAAAAAATTATATAATAATTAGGTCACGAGGTCTACAGCTCACAGAACGTTGAAAGAGTCCTCGCACTTAATATAGGAATTCGCTTTTTTTTCTCTAGGAAATCTACCACAAAAGCCATAATATCCAGCCTGAGCCATACGGCTGATAACCTTAATACCACAGTTTAAGCCCCTAAAACAGGGGGCGGGATTGTCCCAGCAATGAACGAACCCCGTGTATTCAGTGTTCCGTCCTTGGGCAGGGTGCTGGAGACCGTGAACTTCGAGCAGAAGTTCAGCACGCTGCCGCAGTTCAAGCCGGAGGCCTGCAGCCCCAGCGCCGTGGTGGTGCCCTCCAGCCCGCAGCTCTACATGCGGAAGAAGCACAACAAGATCGGGATGGGTCAGTCTTACCCCTTTTTTATTAACCCATGGAACGTCCTACAGACAACGAACTTCGAATAAACTACAACTTAATTCATTAAATCGTAACGTTAAAAAGTTACGGGTATAAAAAACTTTCGTAACTTTATGATACTAAGCTTTTTTGTTGTGAATAAGATATGGCCAAGAAGCAGCTAACGAACGAAACGAATTAACTCTGTAAGGTTTGGCTCGCGACGCGAAGACAGCACACCATCGAAACTAATCAGTTCGCCCGAATTAAGACATGGCGCCTTACGTCAATCAATTCGTGGTCTGAATACACGGACCAACCACCCTCTGGACACCGCATCTTCTATAATTTACTTGCGGGCTGAGGAAATGCGTCGTGATTGGTTCAAAGCTTGTCATGTCGCTTGTCTTGTCATCTGGTCGAAAGTGAGCCGCGATTGGTGGCTAATAAGATTTATAGGTGCAAATGAGCATATGCGTCTCGGAAACGTTCGCCCTGACATTTGGTGTCCAGAGGGTGGTTGGTCCGTGTCTGAATACATCTCTTAGTCCGGGTGAACTGGTGTATGGTTTAACGAAACAAAAAACCGCGGGCTCTTTTTGTCTAAACCCAAACCTGCCACAATAAGTCTGAACTAAGAGCATTCTATGTGATTTTCTTTCAACTCACATTTGTGTACTTGCAGAGGAAGACAGCTCGGTGATGACGCCGGCGCTGGAGCCCGAGAGCATGGGCGGCGGCGCCATGCCCACGCCGCACTCCTACGGCACGCCGCAGACCACCACCCGGCTCGTTGGGAACACCTTCTTCGGACCTGACTTCAACTTGGACACCTTTAGAGGTAGGCCGCCTTGCACCGACCCGGGTTAGACTCTAAACCGAGGTTAACTTGATGTATTTGTCATTTGTGCACGAGTTTGTACTACTTTTTAGTGCTGACGCGTCGTCTCGCACGCGTCAGCTGTTAGAAAACTTAAGTTTACCTTATAACGTTTAATTGTACGAATTATTAGCTGAATAAACTCATTTAACCTTCACGGTCGTGTAATTCCTACAATTTGCCATCCGTGACCTAACTTACCTAACAAGTCAATGTAAAGGGTTAATTATTGCCCTTACAATTTGTATCGTTTGACGTTCGCAAGCGACGGTACGGAGCCGATCGTAACTGTCGACATCCTGCCGGACGCGATCCGCTGTCGCCGCATCCGATCGTATCCTTTCCGATCCGACACGATCCGTTTGGTGGAAATCATACTTTAGATGGATGTCTTTTTCCAGTGTCAGAAAGCATGGAGGAGATGTCCCCGCGCACGCCGTGCACGCCGGGCGGCGGCGCGCGCGGCGAGGCGGGCCACCGGCGCGTGCTGGAGCAGCGCCGCCACCTCGTGCTCAAGCTGTTCAAGGAGCACGGCATGTTCCCCACCACGCAGGCCACCACGCACTTCCAGGTACGCCGCAGCCCAGCCCAGCTCCGGCGCCGCCTACAGAAACGCGTTTCTAACTACCGCGATTGGACTCGGGGGGGCGTCCAAAGCGTTTACCAGACTGGCGCGATGACGGTCGCGGTCAGTTTTATACGAAGTTAGTTGGCATGATTCATACAGACGCGGCGTAGACGCAGTCAGAACCGGTAGGTCGCCACCGCTGATCGTGCCGGTCTGGGAAACGCGATCACGCGATATTTTTTAACAAATTTCTTAACCTGAACATGCTACTTGTAACAAATATGTAACAAATGAAAAAATAAATCATTTGGACCTTGCAGGCGACCCACATGGACATATTTCCCAACAAAATGTCTCTGCAGCTGAAGATCCGCGAGGTGCGGCAAAAACTGATGGCGCAGAACAGCCTCACGCCCCACTCGGACCTCAACACGCCTACCAGTCAGTATCACATTTATCCATAAACTTATACGAGGGCGGGATGATAAGTAACTAGCATAATATAAGAATACTTAGGCTGGCGTCATAAAATTGATTTTATTTTTCAACATACTCTCCATGTACCTCTAAGCACTTGTTCCATCTTCGTTCTAAAGCTATAATGCCCTCCATAAAATGACTTCTTTCAAGATCGGCAAAATACTCTTCTACGGCGGCAATAACTTCATCATTTGTGGCAAACTTCTGTCCACCCAAAAAAATTTTTAGCTTGGGGAAAAGGTGGAAGTCTGATGGTGCTAGATCAGGCGAATAAGGTGGGTGGGGCAGAAAATCATAGTTCAATTCGTTGATTTTTGCCATAGCCTTAACACAAGTGTGAACCCTTGCGTTGTATTGATGGAAGATGATTTTTTTTTCGCTAAACCTGATCGTTTTTGCTTTTGAATACATTGATAAAGCTTATCTAAAAGATTAGCGTAGTATTCTCCATTAATAGTTTGACCTTTGGGAAGGTAATCTATAAACAAAATTCCATTTGCATCCCAGAAGACAAAAGCCATCACTTTTCCAGCCGACTTTACAGCCATAGCTTTTTTGAAGCCGAACACCCAGATTCAGTCCACTGTTTTGATTGAATTTTTGATTCTGGCGTGTAATGGTGAACCCATGTTTCATCTATTGTTATAAATCGACGTATAAAATCTGCTTTATTTCTCTGAAAACGATCCAAGCATGCCTTCGAGTTTTGCACCCGAATTATTTTTTGATCGTGCGTAAGCAAACGCGGCACCCAACGGGCGGATAACTTTTTCATATTTAATTCGTCACTTAAGATATGATGTACCCGTTCTTTCGAAATACCTGTATTGTCAGCTATTTCAGATAGCTTCAGTCGTCGATCTGCTAAAACTATATCATGTACTTTGGACACCATTTCCGGAGTCGTGACGATTTTTGGACGTCCGGGGCCAGCCACCCAGTTTTTTACTGTGGCGTAAGAAATAGCACATTCACCCAAAACATTCTTTAACTCTTCATAAATATCAAGCCCCTTCATATCCTTCATATAAAGAAACTTAATCACCGCTCTTTGTTCAATTTTATCCATATTGAAAAATAACAGACACAATGTATTTTCAAATGCCAAAAAATCAATCAAATATTCAAGCCACCAAATTCAAATATAGAACAGAGATAGCCAGAGACATATTTTTAAAAATGAGAAAGTTCTTTTTTTAATTAAAACTTTTTAAATACCTAAGGCTAGTTAGTTATCATCCCGCCCTCGTAGCTTAACTACTTTCAACTTCGGCATCTGCATATGTGCTGGATTTGCAGGGTCACAAACGCGCACTGTTCGTTCGCATATTTCCTAGTCTGTCCTCATACACGAGAGCGGGGGACGCGTTTGCGAATGAAAATTCGACGCGTTCGTAGAACACATACTAGGATATCGTGAAGTTGTGAAATTGTTTTTGTAAGCGGTTCGGACTCGCCTTTAAGTTCATGACTCCCTGTAGTTGACAATCCGCTTTGATAGAGAGCTAGCCCCGGTGTGACCAAGGGCATGGATTCGAGCCTCAACCCCAATATTTAACCATGACTTTATCTCCTACAATGAAGATACTAGTAAGAAATGTGTGCTTTACTACTAAAGAGACATCAAAAATCTATTTAAACCCTTCGTACTAGGCTACGCGAATCTTCGATAACAGACTATTTAAGTCTCTAAGCGTAGATCAGTTTCAGAAAAAAATGCGGATTGTGAAATGATCATTGCGAAACGTTTGTCGGTGAAATATTAGTGAACCGTGAATTTTGATTGCGAAATTGACAAATTAGAGTTGAAAATCAGCGTTGTGCCCGCAGACGTAAACTCGCCGATGACGGCGCTGCAGCCCACCTCCACCGCCAGTTAGCGCTGCGGGTTCACCGTCTCCATCGCGGTGCACGAGTGAAGCGGCGCACGGCGACACGACAGTCTATTGGCGACTTGGTAGCAACCTGAATCACCTGAGTGACTTTGTGTAGCAGACTTGTTGGCGACAGCTCGGAATGTGTAGTACAAGGAAAATGAGCTTGTACAGTCAGCAGCAGAAGTAGCTAAGCAACCGAAGCGGTTACAATGATCTAAGCACGGCTCTATTGTTATAGACATAAGAGTTTGTGTAGATCACTGTGACCGCTTCGGTTGCTTAGCTACTCACAGCTAACTAACTGCTGACTGTGCATAAGCGGTTCCGAACTTTTTCTAATAAGTCTGTAGTTTTTGCTGTTTCGTTATTGGTGAAATCTGTGACACAATGAACACTTGGGTTACTTTACTTTGAGATTGCCAGTAGTAAAACGATCTGTGTGAATGTAAAACATGTTGTATAAATATGACATATTAAGCGATAACACAGTGCATAACGCCGATGTGTGCTCACGGTGCGGTGGAGATTCACAAGGACATGTGGCTTTTCCAAATATCGACTATTTGTCAGTTTGCAATTATACTAAATTGCATTTAATGGACACTATTATTACGGACTAACTTCATTGTTCATTATAAGAAATAAGAAATAAACCATAATAAAACTACAAAAAAAAATATTCAAAAATATTTGATTATCTGTATGAAAAGTATTGACGAGTATACGTGAAATGGCTTGTTCACACCTATACACCGTTACTTGTTTTGTCGATATGTGCATCCTCATATTTAACCCCCAAAAGAAAAATATGCACTTAGCGACAGCAGAGACGGTGCTTGCAGGGAGTGCGGGGTTGTGCTGTCTTTCACATATACAACGTAAATAAGCAAGATGGCACACTCTCGCTTTGTCTTGTATGGTGTGATCTAGGCATAATCTGGGACATGACCGTTTGTCATTTATCATCTCATATACCCATACTTATTTATCGGTGAGCTCTGATCAACTACTCCAACTCTGGCTGTCTTGTGAACATCAAAATAATGTAAAACGAGTAAGATTCGAAGTCAACAAGTTTAATTGTTGAGCCATTATGGAACGTTTACATAGCATGTCAAACTCTAGCAATGAATAAGATCAGAAACAATCATTAATACAACATTCCAAGTATGCTCATGTCGCTGATGTCGGAAACGTTTCAAAAGATTGTAAATGTCATCGACCGAACTTCCTAGTTGCCACGAGCGAGACACAGAGTTGTACCTCACACTATCACCATCACTTGCCTTAAAGCCGAGTTCAGACCTGCAAGAAAAATCATGCAAGTTGCAATACAATGCGAAGCCGTCAAGCGAACGAGCTCGGAGTGGGCGATCGAACGCCGCAATGTATTGCAACTTACACGATTTTTCTTGCAGGTCTAAACTCGGCTTAAGAATCCGAAGATCCAAGTTGAAGTAGTAGACAGACAACCAACTGCACATTATTCACATTAATATAGCTAGCACCTGAACGCAGTGTGGGGCGATCTCAATACATATTTATCTGTATATAAGTCGTTTGTTCATCGGTTACGTTGTGTTTGTGTTTTGTTTTATATTATTATCCGTACAGATGCAAGAGCGTTCAGCGTTCTGTTTTTTAAACTATGTGCATTCGAGGTGAAGATTTAACCTTTTGCACCTTAGATGTAATGAAAATGCAATTAACCGTGATTACCGTGAATCATTTAAAACTGCTTTTGCACCATATTCTATTACGATAAGGTGAAATTGATTCATATGATTTGTTATATTTGATATAAATAACATATACCTGACCATACAGAAATGAGTCTGTATTTTCTTTTCAAGTTAAGTTTTGACCACGGTCTTATATTATTATCGAGAATTACATTGCAATTGAACGAATTTTGCTTCGCTATGCGAACCACGGAAGAACGCCTTGAAAAAAAAAAACACCATATATTTTGTCCCAGTCATAGTATTTTATTTCCTAAAACTCACCCTGGCTAGCAATTTAAAAAGTTGATTCTCATAATGCATGTTCCGGTTCCAACGTACGTTTGTTGAAGTAGTTGAAAAGAGATTCGTGATTCTACTTTGTCACAGATATATTATGGTATTTTGAATTATCTTTGTAATTTAGAAATTAAAATCACCTCATGTAATTTAGAAATTACAAAGATAGACCGCGGCCTCTAGCCCGCAGCTAGATTTAAAAGGGTCTGCTAGTGGGTTCCATAAAATTACTCAGTTGGCGTTATCATATTACACGCACGGTTCTCATACAGTTTAAATGTACTTACTTTACTTCGTCTTAAATAATTATCGTACCGCTCTCGTACCGCTGACCGCTCTGCCGTTTGCTTTGTCATTATCATTATTCATTAGACACTGATGACGTTTCCTGCTGAGTACTTATTTATTTGTTCTAGTTGGTTGTCATTGTCTCTTGCCAAATTTCCAGACTGTAAAAGCACAATAAGCAGGAAATGTTACTACAAGCAATAGAGTAAAAACCCCATTATGTAAAAGCTTTTATGCCAAAATGTTGTTAAACATCAAATGAGGTGATTTTAATTTTTAATAGTTTTTTTTTAATATGTTTAGGTCAAGAGACACAAATAACGTTTTGGTAGCAATTCGACCGCAATATCCAATATTTTATAACTATCACGTGTCATTGATCTATTTCGTTTTTGCATTTATAATCATGTTCATGCAGACCACCCATTCATATGGTGTTGTAGTGTTCTTGTTAATACGGAGTAAGTTGGGGTCAGCTCAAAAAGTATTTCGTAAACCATTATTGTTTGTGAAATATGGAATGCGGTTTTATTACTGACCTAATACGTGTGATAGGCGAATGTGAATCTTAACGAAACTGGTGCGTACCAATTAATTATTATTTAGGTACACTTTAATTTTATCGTTTTATATTTATGTTGTGATCTTGGTCTTCCATGTGTTTGAATTTTTTCTATTATTTAGATGGATATCTATTTAATAATTTCTTTATGTACAGTGACGTACTTTAAGCTATAATGTGTAGTGATTTCGGATTATTTTTTGATGCCATGTCTGATTGTTGCATGACTGTGAGTAGGTAACACGTGGACGGGGAGTGTATGTAATCTAATCTACATAATATAATACTAGTGCTAAAGTTAATGTTATACGTTTTCTATCAGCAAGACGGCGACCCAGTAATTATGTCATTTTTAAAACAACCGAAATGGTTTACAAAAACAGCTCAAATGATAACGACACTAGATAAATCAATATTTATATTATAATCTCACTGTAAATATTAGATTTATGTTTAACTAGTGCTAAGTGTTCCCGGCTCTCAAAGTAATTAAGTTTTTATTTAGATAATGCTAATAATATAGACAAAAAGAATATAAGATTTATACTCGAGAATTTTCGGCCAATACAAATGTTATGTATATCAAAATTGTATTTTTTAAATGATCTCTTTGGCGTTATAGTGTTAGGTAATTGCTTTAGGAGTCCGGAAGTGAAATGAATTTATTAAAAGTATAAACGTAAGAAATATTTTCGCACTGTTAAATCTATCTTAATAGTCGCGTAGTCAATTGATCTTAAATAATAATTGTTGTCATAATCATACCATACACAGGTGCAGAGTAGTACCGTCGTTACCAGTTAGTCATAGACACTACACGTACTTTTACACACACATAATAACCTGTCGCCGACGACCTCTCAATGCAAGTGTTCTGAAGTGTATTCCATTGGCATTGCTACTCGTATTAATTACGGTCATCAACTTTACTTGATGGCTTACTATGAAGCGCTACTATTTTAAGATTGCCAATTCCTTCCAACGTGTTGGTAAGAATCACAAAAAACAGTCTTACTGTGTCAATGACAATGTTCTATGCGTGTGCGACAATTAAAGTGGACGACCGTACCAGACATATTTATCAAACAATCACGATTTAGACAAAGACATTCAATACTGTCAATCGGTGTACCACCCGCGATGTTGCATCGGCAACAATGTTTCGACTGGGCAAACAGCTATCGTAAAGATGTAAACTAGATCCCATCCAAATCCGAAAGTAGTGGGCCTAGCTTTGTCCAAATAGTTCACAATATTAATATTTCGAGATATAATTCTAGCAAGTAGAATTAAAATAATTTGCTTGTCCGTGCTAGTATCTCGAAATATTGTTATAGCATCAATTTCCATCGGATCACCATATACATTCGATAACCATACAATAGTAATAAATTTAATAGATGTTAGACCATAATTTGCAATTATGATACTATAAGCGTTTTAACATTCACTGTCCGTGCTACGAGTAAATTTAATGCATTAACAGTGAAAGAGTTAAGCGATTTTAAACAGCTGGAGTAAAAGTTAGCGCAGTTGATACAGCGTCAGATACATTTGAGACGACAACTACTCAGAATCCTGAGAATATTATGATGTAGTTTTATGTTTGGATAACTTTGAGACTGTTGTTTATGGCTTTATTGTCTAACGCACTCGATCACAATTCCATTTTACCATACGGGATAAGACGGTGGATGTAAAGATGGCGGGTGCGATTGCAGTAGCGCAGGTGTCAGTTGATAAGGCCACTGTTCCAAAATATTTGATGCTTTCAATTGTATTTTATCGCAGTAACGAGTGTTTCAATCGGCAAATAAATTTACTGGTCTAAGACTTCCGAGACTATCTAAATCAGCTGTACAGTCAACTCAAAAGAGATTAAGAACATACTCCAGTGCCTAAATTGTATATTTATACTTTGAAATAGCTCAACGGTAATACGTTGATTTTATTATATGCAATTATAATTATATGTATCTAGATTGTGTTGCAATATCTTACTAAGTATGTAACATAAATTTTATCAGTTTTGTTTAATGATATAGCTTGTGACGTTTGTACTAAATGCTTCAATAAGTTTTAATACTGTCCAAGAGTTTAAGTTTGCCTTGTCTGAAGACATGATAGTTCCACAGTTATGTTGAGTTTGGAATGGATGTCTTTCCGTGTGTATGTTAACAAATCTTAAAGTACTCTGCATATTATTACTAGTGCCTTATTGACTTTCAAAACTTTCATAAGCTTTTCAATGTCGAATTTACAGAGAACTATTAATTTCGTTTTATTTTGGGTTTTGTCAGTCAATAAACAACAGATAATAAGCAGATTTTTTATTAGACTGAATATACATGTTGCATAAAACGATTTAATGTTATATTTTAGGAAATATTAGCAATTATTTCAAAACATTTTAAATGGAAGCATTTCATATTCGTTATTTATTTCTTCTACATAAGGCATTAGTCTAATTGTTTAGTCAAAATGTAACTGTAAATATCTTGTTTAGAAGTTTTATTTAGATTTAAGTGTTCAATTTAATGTCGATTAGATTGAATTAGAGAAACAAATCATTAATAGCTAATATTTGATGCAGTAATCATTGTGTGGAAGTTTTTCGAATCCAACTTATGGACCAATAACGGCACCTTTTACTTAGACTCTAAATCTAAAGACAAACTTACAGTACAGGAAACTGGAACTACCACAGTGATGTGGACAGTTTGTTCAAGCATATTGGATCATTGTACGAACTTATGTTAAAACATAAAAACCACGAAAACATTTAATGCATTTTATTGTACCTACTCCTGACCCAATATAGGTATGATATGACCAGAAAAGGCCTCTTGGAGGACTATAATGTAAAGCAATCAAATCAGCAACTAAATGTAATAGCACTTAACTGTTTTGAAAAAATTCCGGACCCTATGAATAATAATATCTATGGAAGAGTAACTAAGTCCAAAAAATGGCTCCACCAAATAGGTACCGCTGTGGGAGGGGGAAAATATATGAACAAATCTGCGCGGTAGTCACCAGTGACATTCGTGACGTGCAGACTTGTGTCACGGGGGTTTCGATTGTGAATATTATATTTTGCGCAATTTAATATTTTGAAAATAAGCCATGGTGTGTTGTAAAGTGGTGTAGAAACCATACGGATATAAAAAGCACTAGAATTACCTTTCATAAGTAAATAAATAAACATTTTAAGGAGTATACTTGACGGCTCTGGAAAGTGTTTATGCGAGTGGGATAGTTTGTAGCTCAGCTAAACATTGTCGAAAAATGCCGAGCGCAGCCAACGCGCGTTTTCGATGTGTGAGTTATAGGGTCATATTTTCGTGTGCTGATGTATAGGCATTATGCTTCCATCTTTTTAGTTCACTGGTTTTACCCTATATTTTAAGTACATAAGAAACAAAAAGGAATAAAAGTATTCATGTTATCATTTATTTTCTAATAAAATGTTTCAATACTATCACCTAAAACCTATATTTATTCTACAACAGCCTTAATCAGTAGATTAGGGTGCTCCTGTTCTAGGACAGAGAGGGCTGCTTGCAATTCCATATTGTCACCAGGATCGCTCAAATCCAATGTTTTAAGAGATTCCATTCTTGCTAAAGCATAAATGCAACCTACAGTTAGCTGGCATCCTCGGATGTCTAAGTATTCCAGACTCTTTCCATTCTGGCCTGCTAGCCTATCAAGACACCAAACATCAACAAATTTATTATTTCTTAAAGACAACCATTTTAGAAAGTTGAGGCCTGACAAGTTCTTTACACCCTCGTAGCGAATACCATTGCGTATAAACTTGGTGCAGTCAATTGCTTCTACTTGGTAGCCCTCTTCATATTCACTTGACAGGTCCAGGGTAAAGGGATCACCAGCAATCCAATCTCTTGAACCTTTCATCCTAGAATGAAAGCAAAAATGAATACACCAAATATTTTATAATGAACCATTCTAGCTAGATATTTCCAGAAACAGTTAATATTACCATGTTTTTGTTCATCTAAGTATTTTTGAACTAATGACTTTCAGTATTAAAAAAAAAAACAGTCTAATTGAGGACCTCCTCCTTTTTAAAAGCCTGTTTAAAAATTAAAGAAAAGTAAAATGATCACATCTACAGTTCATATCGAACTTAAATGCGCCTTGAGTGAAGTTAATCACTTGTAAGGGTAGTGAGACGCACAGAGACAAATGTGTATGTAGAAGTGGGACTGCAATACCCTATCCCGCAGCCCAATCAGCTTCAGTGGTACATTTCAGTTTGAAGCATACTGTACTGTTGCAATATTTACTGTTCTGTACATGTATTTTTATTGTACTGTACACGTATTTTTACCTGACGGAACACCCCCGGTAAGTAAAGAAATGTAATGCTGCCAAGTTAGCTCCAAGGGTAGCTACTCTTTGCGGTATGTAGTCCTGGTTCTTAATCTCCTGCAGTTCCTTCATGCTGTCCCACCATTCCCTCACATCATCAAAAGTCAAATTTGGGAGTTTCGAAAGTGCGTTGATTATATTTGAATTGGGATTTTTCTCAACGAAAATCGACAGTTTACTCGTCCATTCTCCGTCTCGCTGTACCCAAGGTTTCCTCCAGTCGGGGTAGGGCTTGCCGTGAACTACACGAGGCTTCGCGCCTTCCTCATTGCGCTGGTAAATGGACTTCTCTTCGCAATACTGCCGAGAGGTTATGATTATGGACCGATACACTTGATGTGGTTTTATATTGAACGCCATTGTATTTAACAATATTTTACATCGGCACATTTTAATTTAAAGTCACGTCGTAGTAATTTATATTGTTGTTTTGTATTCAAATGTGTGCGGGTCGCTGCTTTTTTTCATTCCAAACGAAAAGTTCGATCGAAATGGTTCGAATTCGAAAACTCACAGCAGATTGTCACTGTCAAATATATATTTTTTATTCATCCCATAAGGGATAGGCAAAGGAACTAAGTCCATACAGCCACGTCTGATGTGTTTTGTAAATTTCTGTATATTAAAGTCCTGTCACCGTCAGAGTTGTCAGTCTGTCCTAGTCACGTCCTGTCAGCTGCTCATGTCTTCCGTTTCCGTAAAGCGATAGTGTACTTTACGGCGAGCTACGGCGAGCAGCAGCCGGCGGATACTTGGTGGTCACAAACAGAGGGAATACGCGTCGTCACTTGAATTCTTCATTTGCTGGGCACTGTCACGTTAATTTGTTGTATAATACACTATCTTTATTATTCACCAAACAACATGAAGCACAGAAACTAAAATTCAATTAACGACACGATCCACTCTCATCGGTTTCCCGCCAAATTCTGACAATTTTTTTTTATTAATTCATCCCATCCATAAGGGATAGGCAAAGGAACTGAGTCCATACAGCCACGTCTGATGTGTTTTGTAAATTTCTGTATATTAAAGTCCTGTCACTGTCAGATTCGGTAGTCAGTCCTAGTCACTTTCTGTTAGCTGCTCATGCCTTCCGTAAAACGATATTGTACTTTACCGGAAGCTGCGGCGAGCAGCGGCCGGCGGCTTAATCACGTAGCTGTCAATGTCACCTGTATTTTTTTCCCACGAATAGAGCTGCTTTGAAACAAGTCATCAAACAAATTCGCTACCCAAATAGTTTATAGACCTGGGGGGCTAGTACGCGCGCCATTTTGTCGCTTGTCGCTCAGTGCATCCTTCACTGATTCCATCACTATGAAAGGGACGCACTGCGCGACAAGCGACAAAATTGCGCGCAGTGCTACATGTGCAGTAAGGCTAGCACGACTGGCCGCGACTGTCTGTGGCGTGAGATTATATTACCCGTCCCGTTGCATTCTGAGTGACAGAAAAGGACGGGCTGTTCTCGCGTGAGATAGAAGTCGTACTGTGAGTTGTGTTAGACCTACTGTAGGTATATAGTCTACCGTCCTAGGTCTATAGTCCACCGCACGCAATAGATTTTCCATGTCTTCATCAACTTTTATCCATTCAGCAGGCAGTCGTCTTGCTGTCGTGTTTTCTTTTTCTTTTGTTGATCGCTGGCTTCGTTTTAATTATAATCGTGGACCGTGTCTCCCTATCCTTACTATCAGTAAGACCACTAGTGGATTTTGGTGGCAACGGCTAGCATAATAGTATTTTTAAGCAAAGTTTACGATGTCATTGGGCCCATAACCCACTTCACAAATTAACGATTGTACAACCACAAACCTTTTTGTGGGTTTTATAAGTAAGTAGGACCAAGGAACCCAAGGAAAAAGTCATGGAATGTCATTGGCTAACCCGGATGCTAAGTAGGTAAAAGTGATGCGTTGTTATGCTAGGTCCAGGTGGAATACAAAAGCTGGCACAAACAAATAGGTTAATTGAGGCAGGTAACGACCTATTATTTTTGTTTGAGTTTAGAACTCAATTGATCATTAGGTACTGATGTTTTAGATATTATGTTGTTTTGTACCTTGTAAGCTCCATTGAAGGAACACTGGAGATCGAACAGTTCTAGACTCTAGAGATCTTGATGTTATTGCAGGTATTTATGTCTAATTGTCTATTGTTTGTTAGAGCAAAAATAATTTATGTTGTGTTGTGCGTAAAAATGTTTTAAGATTTCGCAACGTTTAGGCTTTGAATGACTACTTACCTAATTTGTCAACGTTTAGGCGTAGGTACGAGCTCAAAATTTTTAAAGCCTTCGATCAGCTTTAAGAGGAAAAGTTTTTAGCGGTTTTCGTTTTACCCATTATTTACTCCGCTAAAACTATGCCAATCTATCACTTTCCCTTATTATTTTTTATTGTATGTAGTAAGTATCTAGGTTTTCAGCTGCCATTCTTTATTTAAAACAGCACCGTTTTTCATTGAAACAGTAATAGCGAGAACTTGCAAATAGTTGTTCTCGAGTCTATTCATTCCCCGTGTTCTTTATTTGGCAAATTTAATTATTCTGCTGCCAACACAAAGCTTTTTAATTTCTAACATTTTGTTTCGAGAAGATTTCACAATACCCCTAGTTCCTTTTGTTGCGTCTTTTAATAAATCATCTAGGACTGCAGTGGAGAATATGGAAAATAATATCCTCTTTGAAAATGCTAAACAAAAAATGAAATAGGTATAAGGTACGACAAAAGGTGAGGATTATATTTACTTAGTTCAGTACGTATTATAAAAACTAGGTAAATTACGTATTGAGCGAGTTAGTAGAGCGGTGCAAATTACGAATACTTAAGTACCTACCTACTTAATGTATTTTTTATTTGTACGTAGAGAAAGAAAATTGTTATTTTTAGCATGTAACTACCGTGAGACTCAATCATAGTGAAATAAAACGGATCACTCACGTATATAAGTCGAGTTTAGCCCGACATGTTTGGAACTAATTCGCAGTCCTTCCTCTGGGAGCGCACGACCCAGCAGCAGCAAGACGCATACTGCGCGCCGCGGCTCTGTGCCCTAAGCACGACTTGTCGAATCCTGCGTTACGTTACGGTTATCGTATCGAGATCGAGAAATCTCATACTAAATTTTAGTTCTAAATACGCTCACGGGCGGGCGCTGTTCCAAACGTCATACAAACTCTTTATAGTTTACTATTCGATTTTACGTGACGCAGGATTCGAAGTCGTGCTTAGGGCACTGCTCGCGCAACTACTATAGACGCAGCTGACAGCGGCTAACCACTACCCTCGTATTCATCGTAATTTTTAGGGTTCCGTACCTCAAAAGGAAAAAACGGAACCCTTGTTTGTTGTTTGTTGTTGTGGTGTTTTTTGTTGTCTGTCTGTCTGTCTGTCTGTCTATCTGTCAAGACCCTTTTTTTCTGGAACGCGTGAAGGTAGCATGCTGAAATTAATATCAAATACTCAAGCTTGCGGTCCCTTAAAGCCGTGAAAAAATCAACCTTCTAAGTCAACGCAATCAAAAGATACAGTCATTAAAAAATCCATTTCCATACAAATTGCCGATTTTAGAAAACCTAAAGGGTACTTCCAGATGTCCTAGAAACTTGAAATTTGGTATGAAGGTAGCTCGTTTAGCACAACCACTCGGAAAAGTCTCAAAATCTTAAAATTTTATGTCTGTCTGTAGATTTAACAGACCAATATAACTTGACCTCACACTGCGTACATTTTGCTTAGGAGCAGGGCTCTGCTAACACTGGACTTCTTAAAACACTGAGGAAAAGCGTTAAAATCTTTCTACGGAACCCTCGTGCGCGAGTCCGACGCGCACTTGGCCGGTTTTATTATTGTCATTTGACATTTGTAGGGTCGAACAGAAAAGAAAAGAAACAGGTCGAAAATAAATATGTCGCGCTAAACTCGACATATATACCTACGCGAGTAATCCGTTTTATTTCACCAAGAAAATTGTTCTTAAAAGATCAAGTACCTACTTAGAACGTTTATTATGTTGTAGGTACTTTACTTACACATAAATAATATGAAAAAAATATCATGGTAGAATTATGTCACTTTAATCATTTTATTGTTTTGTCATGTCATGGTGGTTTTTTAATAAATATTTTCAAAAATCTACAAAAAAAGAACGTATGTTCTACCTACTCTTAGCTTTTTTTTTTTAAGTACGTTGAAATAGTGATCACTACTGTGTAGATAGAAAATACTATACTCGTACCTTTGGTTAACTACTTACTGCCATTGATATAAATAATAATAATAAATAAATAAATATCATGGGACAAATTGACACCAATTGACCTAGTCCCAAACTAGGCAAAGCCTGTACTATGGGTACTAGACAACGGATAAATATACTTATATAGATAAATACATACTTATATACATATTAAGCATCCAAGACCCGAGAACAAACATTCGTATTCATCATATGAACATCAGGGTCGTGTTTTATAAAGTTACAAGTTACAATTTACAAGCGGAAGTCTCATTCTGTCACGTTTTGTTAGAAAGAGACTTCCGCTTGTAAATTGTAACTTGTAACTTTATAAAACACGGCGCAGGTGACCTTTGAAACATTTGAGCACGGATCAGCGGAGCAAGCCCGCGCCGACGACGGTGCGACGCGCGGCCAGCGTCACCCGTCATAAAGCAGACAGACGGGAGGCGTTTTTGGCTTATATATGCACTACAATTTTTTGCAACTTTTTGAGGGGGACGAGGAACACACGTACAACACACGTCTACGCTCATGTCAAAATTTGTTACGTTCCTACAAACTCACGCTAAAACAAAACTGTTACACAAATGCCAAAAACACGCACTCAATCAACAGACCCTGATCATGTTGATCAGACTTAATGTTAGAGATTTGGCAGAGGGGAAATCGCGCGTTAACATCTGCATTCCTTTTCTGCTCTAAGTCACCCGAGCGCGACGTGCGCGCGGCTCACATCGTTGCCACTAATTAGTGCCACAAAACTATACGCTGTACATACCTATACAGGAAGTTTTAAAAAACCGTCAAGAATTCAGCCAGGGGTTGAGTAAATCTAAGGACTCCTACTCAACCCCTGGCTGAATTCTTAACGGTTCATTAAAACGCACCCTGTTCCTACTTAAATACATCATCATTATCATAATCACCAGCATTTTTTACGTTCCACTGCTGGGCACAGGCCTTCTCTCAGAATGAGAAGGCTATTATATTAGGGAAATATATATTTTAGAGTAATTCTGATAGACCTAGTACCATAGATCGACATCAGTACGTACATTATATTTTAAATATAATTTAGCTCCATTAAAGCCGCACCTAAGATGCGTTTAAAACGTTACCGTCAAAGTTAGCATGTGCACTTTCAAATCGAGTCACTGGCGGTCTGGCCTAAAACTTAAATCGGAGCACTCCAGTGATTAAGCTGTAATCCAATCGCCGGGTGCGCAGGACGCCGGACAGTTTCCCGTTAATCTGCCCACCTACTTAAGACATGACCGTGTTGCCATGTATGATTTAAAGGTTTGCCGAGAATAATAAAAAATCAAAAACAAAATTTTATTCTGCAAATAAGTGAGTCTCTTACTTTTGCATGTCATTTTTTGAGTCCACCAGCGCTTTCAGAAGTGCGATGATTGCTAAATTGTCCACAACAAAATGGCAAGATCTTTTTAACCATCATTTGTATGATGTTCACGAGAGTTCATTTTTTTATCGTGTATTCAATATGACTATGCCTATCCTTTTAGAGTGTCTTCTGTATTTTGTGTACACTTCTTACATATTTGTGATAGCCTACCTATAGAAGTACCTACTTATGTAAATAATTTTAAGTATCTTATGTAACGCTATGGTAATAACCGTCATGTTGCATGTAAACAGATAAATAAATAAAAAACAAACGACTCAACTTCTCGACTGTCTTGATTCTCCAGTCAATCCAAAAGCTGGCAACTCTTACTCTAACCACATGACGACCACGTTTAAGACAGATTCACTAATCTGATTTGTGTGGTAACATTGCAGCGGAGCAATAAGCTAAAAGTCTCGCCTAATGCAATTTTATACACTTTAACTAGTTTAACTCAGTGGGTGCGAAAGGTGTCGGCCGTCCGTCTGTCACGAGAAGTTAGTGACTTTATTCAACAAAAGAAAGAATAGTATAAAAGAATTTGTTCAGCTCTCCTACAAGAATTTCTAAAATATTATAATCTTTCCTGAAAAGAGTTCATACTCAGTGTAATTTCAATTATGACATACAATCATTCAACCAAACATTACATAAGAACAATTGATATGTATGAGAGACAATAATTATAAACCCCATATAAACTAACTGGGAAACGTTAGAATTCCTTGGTGCTAACTTAACTTCGGTGACAAAGTAATTGATATACTGATTACCTATCCTATTCCTTTTTCGGAAAATGTCGCGTGGGCACTTCGGCCACAATGCTTCAAACTAAGATTAACAGATCTACGCTCTACCAGGCTCTACTTAACAGAGTTATCTGCTTAAGTATGAGATTACGTTACTAAACGCTTACTACTACAGCTAAATATTTAATTCACATCTTCGCCAGTCCATTAAGAGTTCAGTGGTTCGAAGCCAAGTTCCAAGCTCAACTCAAACAGAGGTTCGCAAATATTTGTTTATGTTCTAAGTGTTACGGCGGTATTCCTTGCTGGTTCTTGTTACGAAATTGAAGTAAATATTAAATATTTAAAGTTTTAGGTATTTGCTTAACCCTACGAGTATACCAGCGTCGCTCTAGGATGATCCCTGTGTCACTTCCAATAGCAGCTCTTATGATGCTGTAAATGAAGTCGACAGTGTTTTTTTTTGGGTTCTGTAAAACGGGACCCTATTACTAAGACTCCGCTGTCCGTCCGTCTGTCTGTCTGTCTGTCTTTCTATCTGTCCGTCTGACACCGTATCTCATGAACCATGATAGTTAGACTGAAATTTTCACAGATATGTATTTCTGTTGCCGCTATAACAACAAATACTAAAAACAGAATAAAATAAATATTTAAGTAGGGCTCACATACAACAGACATGATTTTATTGTCGTTTTTATTTTGATAATGTACGTTGACTTGACCGTAAGAGCTGACATTGCAAGTGTCATGGTATAAATATTTTGATAATGCGACAAAGACGATTTTAGTGCCTTTTGTCTCGGACCCACAGATAGTAGTAGTTTATGCAACTCTACATAATTACGCCTTAAAATATAAGGACCCTCATTACATAATCTACTATTTTATACTCGTTTAAATTTAAATTGCCATATTTATAATAGCTAACACATCAACAAAGTATCTAAATATGCAAGTTAAATAAAAACTTACAAAGGAGTGACGTAATTTTATTGCAACTCGAAACTTTCCAACATGTGCCATTTTAATTTCATTTAGGTATATATTTGCAAACTGCTACAATTACCTAGTTTCTGATAGAATAATAATAAACAATCTAATAGTGATGAATACTTACATTTTCGTTCTCTCACCGCAACTAGTAATGTGCCTTGGGCGGACTTATAACGACCTGAACTATAATGTATTGCATGGAATTCCTTGACGCAATAAATGATTGAATACTGAATACTGAATACCTGGGTTAGGTCAGACACTAACCTGTTGTTTACGTAACTTCAGGCAATACAAATAGTACGTCAAGTTAACCCGAGGTTGTCGGCCTTAGATTCTATTCTAATTCTAAGTTACATAACTACGACGTGACATTTATCCTAGGTTGCGCGTAGGTATAGTTAAATTGAGAAATGTTTTTACATGTCAAAGTGCTTATGACATTGAAATAAGATAGATTTTTGCCTAACCTGTTGAAAAACTTTTTCACTAGACCTGTACATACGTTCTAAAGTCTGTTACTTGCTATTGTTCGGTTGGTACCATATCTGCAGATATATACTTCCTTTTCATGCACTGACAGGACGCCCAATTTTTTAAATAGCATTAAACTGAGATTACAAATAATCTCCTTTACTGCTATATTCAATTAACGAATCCGCCAGTGCGTGAAATAAAACAATATATTATGCATGTATACCTACTACCTACACGCAAAGAGAAAACCTATACAATAAAAATGGCCTGAGTAATCGAACTTTATTTTCTGTACCCGTTTTATGCCATACAGGCACATTACTAAACCACTACTTTACTACTGCTTACTGTTTTATAGTGCTTAGCAAAGATAAATTTAAAAAAGTCACTAAAACAGCACTTCTTGTTTTATAGATAGGAGCTCGTAAACAACACAAACAAACCAATTTTATTTAACTACACAAAAATGCCAGTGGAACTGTATAAAGTTTAAACGGAATTTAGCAACGATCAGAAGTAGCGGCACGTTCCCATTTCACGAATCAGCTTCCACAAATATTCAAAAATTGATAGTCAAATTGCTAGAATTTGAATGGACGACTATTAGGCAGCAGCTACTTCATGTAACTGGTTGTTTTTTTACCGGCCCAGTTTTTCTGTTGGAAGTAAATCCACGTATTTTTACATGGTACCTAGGCGGATACCAAGAAAACTTTTAAGGGTATGTTTTGTATGCTAGGGATTCGATTATTGCTACCTACGGTGCATACGTAACATAGTTAAACAAAAGACAAGGGAACAAGAGGAGTTACACGGCGGTGACGACAACACGTCTGCCTCGACCAAGATTCATCACGCGACAATTTCTACTATATTCTCACAGGCGATTCGCCGTCAAACGGCTCGAGAGCAGAATCGCGTTTACATAATACCAAACATACTTTTATGATTCCGAGCCGTTTGCGAGACGCATGGACATGATTAAGTCGCATTATTGTGTCTTTAGGAGCATATTTTAGGGGGACGTCGGCGGCTGGCGGCGAGCCAGCGCGGTGATGTATCCCTCGGTTACTTCCGACCTATTAATCATAATTCAATGACGAAGGCCAATGAATTGGTCCATTTTTACCATTAACCATTTAGACGTGGGTAAATTATCCGGGTTTTTCTCGGCGTTATTAGGCGCAGCCGGTCGTTAGTGTTAGCGCTATAGAAATATTTTTGCGGCCAGAGCTAAATTAGGTATTTTTGTGTCGCAGCTCTTTATGAAATGTCTTCTAGCAGTATTTATTACTCTGTGTATTATGATACGACTATTAGCTGACATTTACCATCTCTTGAATGTTGGATATTTGTGAGGTGGAGGTGGATATCATACACATTTAACGACAATTATCCAGTGTAGCTGATGTTACGTTTGAATCAAATAGGTTGTTTTTAGATATTGTTGTATTCATATATGAATATAGTGATTCCTTGTTTATGCGATACCAAAATCAACTATCAGTTCAGCATTTTGACTAAGAGCGTGCTTGTTCGTGAAGTTGGTTAATCCGAGACAGGAGTTACGTGGCTGGCTCCCATTCGGTTATATAATGTATACAGTTTCTAGATTCCACAGAAGTTAGACCACTTCATTGACAATTTCGATATTCCTGGGTATCGGAAATATGATTAAAAGAGACATTGAGAGGATAGCGCGCGGCAACAATAGTGCATTATAAGCCGAGTAGGTACTTTAAAACGGAGCGCTCCATACAAAAATAACTGTCATTAATTAAAACAGTGTTTTAAGAAGTCCAGTGTTAGCAGAGCCCTGCTCCTAAGCAAAAGGCAGACATAAAATTTTAAGATTTTGAGACTTTTCGGAGTGGTTGTGCTATAAGAGCTACCTTCATACCAAATTTCAAGTTTTTAGGACAGCTGGAAGTACCCTTTAGGTTTTCGGATTTCGGCAATTTGTATGGAAATTGCCTTTTTAATGACTGTATCTTTTGATTGCGTTGACTTAGAAGGTTGATTTTTTTTCAGCTTCAAGGGACCGCAGGCTTGAGTAGGTATTTGATATTAATTTCAGCATGCTACCTCTACGCGTTCCCGAGAAAAAGAGTCTTGTCAGACAGACAGACGGACGGACAACAAAATGATCCTATAAGGGTTCCGTTTTTCCTTTTGAGGTACGGAACCCTAAAAAAAGTGTAAGTAACTACTCGGTTACGTTACGCAGGATTCTAGTATTCGTACTCGGGCCTCTGATGATGAAGTTACGAGTACAATAGCGTTTATTAAAGCTCGTACAACTACAATTTAATATTGCTTTAAAAATAGCGAGTTATAGTTGATCATCGATCAAGATTACTTTCGAAGAGCTAACTTACTCGTTGATTTGTCGGCGATCCAATAACTTTAAAATGCTGTGAATAGAGCTCACCCAACTGGTTTATGAGAGCCGCTCCGTGTTGTTCCAGTCGCACAAATCATTTTCATAGACGTATTTTATGAACTGAAATCCTCCACTCGCAGTTTAACAAAGCCAGATGCAAGGAATGGAGTTTGTACTTTTAAAAGGGGTTGACAAAAGTTCTAATACAGATGGACCGTGTGCATTCCTGTGCGTTTTTTCGTCTGTCCTTAATTGTTTGTACGCAAACGGAATTATTGCCTGAATGCAGCCTGAATGGAGTTAATTTAAAAGTAAACCTAATTTGAAACTAATTAACTTAAAGCTTAAAGAAAGAAAGACGAATCTGTCTTATTTATACTTAGTTATACGGTTTTTTATTTACAGGTTGCATTAATCCAATTTGAAATCGTTGTTAATGTTTAGATTTACATAATAGATGTTACTGAATCAATGATAGTGTCCCCTATTAAGTACACTTCCGATGTTTTTCATACTTAGCACGGCCAACCCCGAGCTCACCCCGGGAACTTTAAACCGGGCCATTTGAAAACAATTTGTGTCAGAGATTTCCCCACAGACCCACTTCATTTCATGGAAACGGCTCATACGGCGTGAAAATTGAATTCAAATACAAACTACCTACGTGCTGAAAGTGGGATATCTGAGATTTAAAAAACGGTATATGAAATACGTAAGTATACACATGATCGAAGTTGAAATAAAGTGATGTCATTTTTTACGGTTTTTACTTAGAGATTGAATAAAAATATGATAAAGCAAGTAAAAGCTTCTAGCTGAATACTGAAGAGCACAAAATAAATGTAACGCGACAAAACAATCACCATTCAAAACAATCTCCGTAGAAAATGAGTCGCGCGACGTTGATGAACATTTTGTTCTCAAGTGAATCCTTGGCTTTACTGAATGAAGTTCCTACGCCATATCGACATGGTGTATACTTTGACCTCTGAGGTCCGAGTAGGAATATTCGAAACCTGTGTAACGTAATCGAGTAGTAAATTATCGAGAAATTTGTATGACGTTTGGAACAGCGCCCGCCCGTAAGCGGGGCGTATAAGCGGGAACTAAAATTTAGTGTGAGGTTTCTCGATTTTGATATGATAACGTACGCAGGATTCGAAAACTTCGTACTCGGCCTACTGAGAACGACACGCAATACAATTATCATCCAATTTATCGTAGTCGCTTAGGTATTAAAGTATGTACTTGTATGCGTTGGACTCTATTGTCGAGCGTACCTACTATTTAATGCGTATTCCGTATTCTTGACGCGAAAAGTAGGTAGGTAAATGTCATTTCATTTCCCTTATGTATTAAGTTTATTCCAAAAGGTACTTTGCACTACACATTACTCTGCTCTTCCAAGAAAATATAAGAAGATCATCCTTCCATAATCTAAAACGAAAGCCATAGCTGGAAAAGATATCAAACGGAGCAGCTGGTACGTAACAAAGACTCAGATGTCTTCATTATAAAGTGCACAAGAATATTCAAGTTCTGCGCAAAGCAAGCCCCACATGTCGCGCTGAGTCGCCGCACTCACGCAGTCGTTGAGTGAACTTTTTCAATAAAATGAATAAACGCTCTCGTTTACAACTTTATTGGCAACTGTCGAATGTTTATGGCAACAATTAAGTTGGGATAATGGCCGACTCCCACAGTTTGTGGATTTATTCCGAACATGGCTATTTCAAATTACTGGAACGGTTTTTCAATTCTGGCAATTGCATATTGTGCAACGGTGTGTTATAGATGTCTTGCTATATAATTTTCTTCTTTTACAACACGTCACCGACTGCGCAGTTCAGAATAAAAACACGAACTTAATCGAACTTAATCTTTATTTAAAAGATTTAAAAACATTTTTTACGCTGATATATAAGAGTATGCAATTGATGTAGGTAAGACATACATATTTTACAGCAATAAGGAGAGTAAGATAAACTACAGGAGGAATTAGAGCTAACGGTGTGAATGCTAATCGACTCCTCTAGACTAGTCTGGAGACATCGCTGCAGCGGAAATCGACTGTGAACCGTACATTGTCCGAAGCAATCTCCGAAATACGACTAATAACATCTCACGCTCGTGCATCAAACAGTCGGCAAGGTCTCCCGTCTGGATTATCATATAGCAACTCCTCAAAGCTAGGCCGGATTGCCGCAGTGGCCTCTTTGTGATGCACCCGGTTAATGCGCCCGGGCAACCGGCCCGGACATTCCGGCCGCGTGAGCAATTATACCCGGGATGCATAGTGCTCCGCATGGAAACATAAGGTGCCTTTTGTGATCAGAGAGACGGTCATTTTAGTTCGTTTTAATTTCATATTGCGAGCTCGTCTGCGATGGTTGAGTGAATTATGATAACTAGCTTTGTTTGTCTCTGTCTCTGTCAGGGAAATATTTACCTAAAATTAGTAATTTCCATCTGTATTTCGATAATTTACTAGGTGTTCTTTACGACTCGACAAAACTGACGGTTTATCATAGCCGCTTCGCCGCAGCGTCGAAAGCTAGGTTGTTATTCACCTTAGATAAAGCACTTCAGTACAAAAGGCCCTGTAAATAATAAAGCTTCGCTAACGAAAAGACGTAGGTAAATATTTCGTCTTTTGAAAGCGTTCGGTAATATTTATCTTTCGAGCCGGGCTATATTTTAGCAGACACCACTGATTAAAACCACAACTCAATAATAATTACTTATCAGCGGAGGTCCCGGATTTGTTGGCACAAAGCATTAGGGAATAAATTGTGCGGCTGCGGGCACGCAACTAGAAAGTCAAACTCACAATCAGAAGGGCTATTTGTTTGTTTGTTGTTAGGCGTAAGACTGATCGCTGCCCGGTGGACGGCACGGCTGCGAACTTTGAGGCCTGACCGGCCAATTGTATTTACCTTCCGAGTGTTTTAACGGTGGATGGTTAAAGGTTATAACAAGAGACAATTCGATACAATTTAACTTGTACTTGCCAAGCGGAAAAGCCGTGACTAGTTTGTTACAATTTATAATTCGATAGTTTATAGGCTCGAGTTTGCTGTTTCTCTCATGAAAATAAAGCAGATGCTTTTCTTTGATTAACACGCAATTTTCACCACTAAGTAGGTACCTATTAAAAATTAATCACGTACAAAACCTTTATTGTATCAGTGGGGTTTAAATGAAATAATAAAAAAAGAAGAACAAAGGCGGGATAAAGCTGACCACCTGCGTACCGAATCTGCATATAAAACTGTAAGTAAATCGACTTTATTTTAAACACTGTCCCGTAAAATTTGCATCAGTCCCGAACCCGTCTGACCATCAAATGGATCGCCACATCTGCCGACCGCTTCCAATTGCAACCTGCGTCTGACACCGCCTTCCAATTTATACAGTACTAGATTTCGCCCGCGGCTTCACTCCAGTGGCAGAACTCCCTATCCCGTAGGTATTTCGCGAAATCCCTTTCTATCCAATGTCTAAGTTTTATGATCTTAACTTTAAAATAATAATTTATTGAATCAGGCGTTACTTTGCGGAGGTCCATATTTATGAACTAAAACAATTACTAAACTGTAGTCGCGGATGAGCAAAGCAATTGGTTTTAATTTTTAAAAATAATATTTTTTCTTGTAAACTTGAACCCTAAAAGGGTGAAAAGGGGACCCTTTTAGGGTAAACATTTTCAAAAATGGTGCACTACGTGTTCATTTATTTTGTGGGGGGTGTGTGTGGGGTGGGATTTCGATAAATTTTGCTAAAAATAAACTTAGTTGATTTGATTCATTTCGATTTTTTCCGGGAAACTTCACAGGCGTTTTCACCTAGACTTGCTCTATAAGCTTTCTTAGTTTTATCGTTCGTCACTGGGACATCCTGTATATGCGAAATTGTATCCAAAGCCATGCTGCCCTTTACGCGTAATTGAACAACCAACCAACTTACAAGATTTCACGTTGTTAATATATTATTACAATCCCTTCAGCTATCGTGGAGTCGCCACCTAAATCTGATACTGTAACGATACGTCGAGAAGATGTTAAAGGTATTTTTCTCTTGGCAAATGTTTACCTAGGTAATATAGCAAAAATTTCTTAAATCTGGGGCAGTACTTTCTAGTGAAAAAATATCCGTTTTCAGAGATTCCAGGCACAAACCCGATCGTCGTGGAGATCCTTGGGGAAGGCATATGTCCAGGAATGGACGTCTTCCGGCTGATATGATGATGATGATGATGATGCAGAAAAAAGCCTTAGTTAGGCTATAAAATTTATTTATAAAAACATTTAGTAAGTAAATAAATGTGGAATATGAATGTATGAAATATTAGACGAGTTCAAAGTAAATAAGGCCTTAGTATTTACTGTTATTTATTTAGGTCTATAGCTACGTCAGTATATTAATGTTTCAGTGATGTTGATTAAATATTATTACAACGAAAAACATTTTTTTATCAAAAATAAAAAGGTAAAATATTTACTTTTATCAATTCAGAACACAAAAGTTTTCGCTTGAAGGTTTACTGTCGGTCTTAAGATGATTACACAATCACATCTACGAAAACTTACTTGAAAACTGGGGCCCGGTTTTAGAAATCTCACCCGTAAAAATACTATGCGAAAAAGGAGAAAAACTGTCATGGATATTGAAATACGAGTTGAGAAGGAGAAAATTACAGACCTAATTAACTACAGATCACAACCAGTCAAAAATCAAATTCGACCAGAATTTTGTTAGCAATACACAGTTTTACACCATTTACAAAAAAAACATTTTTTATTCGAATGATATTTTATGTTTTCACAGATGACTTTTATAACATTAGACTGAGCGAACCATCTGACGAGGCAATCGCATGGCAATTTTTGGTGGGCTGAACCAAGCTATTTCCTCGTACAGCTGGCTTGCATGACGGCTTCTCAAAGCATGCAGTGGTGGATTATGTAATGAACAGCGCCAAAATTTAGGAAATAGTCGACCAATAAAACCGATACTGCTGGACTATGAGCTCAATACGAACTCTGTTCACGTCACATCCTCATCTCTTTAAGCGGACACTACGCCACACCCGCGTTATGACAAAGGCTTTAATACGCTGAAGCCACGCCACCGCGGGAGGGCGCTGTGGGCTTCCTTGTTTCATTGATAAATAATTTTTGCTCAACTTCAATATTTTTTCCGGAGCCCGAGGTAAAAGATTCTTTATTCTGATGTGGTTATTACAAGCTTGTATTCTAAAATTTAGATCAGTTTGTAAATTCAAATTGGTAATTTTTTATTGATTTGGATTACTTTATTAATAGGCGATACTAGAACGCAATGACGGATAATAAATTATTGACAGATTTTAGTATGCAAGATGCCACATGAGAGACATTATACCCTTATAAATACATTTAACAAAATATTTACTATTCGTATCATTGATAGTTTTGTGTAAATACGTTACATAGAGAACGACGAACGGTGTTTCCAGTTACATAAAAATTGTAAAGTAACAATAACAAAGTATATAAGAGTTTGCTAAAGTTGTGTCTGTGCTAAGCGCGATGATTGATTTCTTACCTTACCCTATAAACCGAGTTACAAAGAAGAACATGAAGTATTAATAAATACTCAGAATAGTGAAATAAACGGATCACTCACGTATGTCAGTCGAGTATAGCTCGACATGTTGTTACGTCTCGTTACCGGCGTGGCGTGTACTCCCAGAGGAAGGACTACGGATTTGTCCGAAACATGTCGAGCTATACTCGACTGACATACGTGAGTGATCCGTTTATTTCACTATGACTGAGTCTCACGGTAGTTTCATGTTAAAATACTCAGAATGCTGCAAATAAATAAATTGCAATTGCGTATTATTGTGTGCTCTTACAGTCGTCATGGACTGAGTAATACCAATGTAACGTTCATATAAATATATGTAAGTGACTTAATCAATGAATAAATGAAATATGATCGTTTATTGCGGAACACTAGTTATCGCGGTAGTAGTTTATTTTAATCTGCACGATGGAAATGAAATAGTAGTTTATGCAACTGCTACATAATGAGGGTCCTTAAAACACGAGTGAGTTTTTATGAAACGAGGCGAAGCTGAGTTTCATAATAGGATCACACGAGTGTTTTAAGGCCTAATTATGTACAGTTGCATACATTACTTTTTCTACACACATATTATAAGTACTCTAAGATGGGTTCAGAAGCCGAAGACATATATCGTACCCATATCTGTCACGAATTTGACTGTTTTTTTTAAATCATAGACAAACATACCGAGCTGACGTTTCGTGAACTGTTTTTGTTTTGTTAAAAAAATTTATAATATATCACATTATTAATTATACATGTCGGACTAAACTCGACTTATATACGTGAGTGATCCGTTTTATTTCACTATGATTGTAAATTACGTTGGTTGTCAAATTCGGTACATCGAATTCGATGTCGTAATGACTATTACTTTACTGCTGGACCTGCTGGTCGTGGTGGTTGGCGGCGAAGTCGTCGTCGTGCTGCAATGTTGATAATTTTCTACGGTTTCTGAACGCATTATAGAGGACTTATGATATGTGTGTAGATAAATTTACTTACGGTACTACAGCCTCAAAGATAAATAGACATAAATGCTATCGCTATATACATGTCCAGCGAAATCGCTCGATTATACTTATTTGTACGATATTGTTTGTCGAGCGAAGTTGGGTGTCGTTGAGATGAAGTGTCACTCGACACGTATCGCGGTATGTGCCCTAGGGCATCCCTGACTTAGTTTAGAGTAACGATAAATTGTCGTAATGGTTTCTAAAATACTTTAACCCAGTTTTTAATTCTGGCTAACATGACTTAGTGACTATAAAATGAGTTAAACGTTTTCCAAATGCGACCTAAAGAAGCAGTTAGATATCCTTGACTACGACTTAAGGCACTACCCGTGTCTTTTGCGGTATTATTTTTATTTTATTTTGCATCCCACGGGCGGAATAAGGCGGTGGCGTTTTGAGAATCCGCGATCTGATTTCCCCCGAGTGGTCGCGGCTTAGATTTTAATGTTCATTCGCAAAATAAATAGCTGCAGTAGAAAAAATAAGAATTCTACCTTTGTTACGTTTATTTTACCTACTTCCGATGTTTCATGAGAATGTATTTGTAGTAACAAATGTTATGGAATTAAAATAAATTACTTAAAAGTTTCTGAACATTTTGAGACGTAAAAGCTAGTCCTCCGTTGATTAATTTAAACACTCACGGGCATGATTAATCGCCAGCTTTATTTTACCCTACTATTGTGAAAACTGTTATTTAATCAATGAATGCTTTTATAATCTTCATCATCTCCAGTCTATTTACGTCCCACTGTTGAGCATAGGCCTCCTCTCAGAGCGAGAGGCTTAGGCTACAGTCCCTACGTAGGCCCAGCGTGGATTAGGAACTTTACGATTAATTTGTGCCGCGGAGTAGGTATAGTAAACCATAAGTGTGTAAAAATTGATAAATACATAAATATAAATATCACATGTCAATTTTCACAAGAGTTGCTATCTATAGAGTTCTTAACAAAAAGGTTATGAAGTAAAGAAAGATTAAAAGATTAAAATTTATTTTTTGCGAAAAAAAACATACATTACTCGAAAAATGCTCGAAAATGTTAGAGAAAATGTGAAAAGCTTAGAGCAAAACGTCTCGACAATACCTACATTTCTTACTAACATAGTTTGCCACAGATATAAAAAACACTTCTTCAATTCAAATATCCCCACAAAGACCGGTTTCGAAATCAAACGCAGCGTTATGCAGTTGTGAAAGAATTTACTTTGTTACCCAAGAGTGGTTGTTACGAATGCAAAGAATTTCTAAACTAAGTTGGGGCTATTTTCATAGAGAAACTGAATAGCGCATGGTCAGATGATAGTAGGGTATGATCTGCTGAATATTGAAACAGCCGAAACGTACGGTAGCGGTGTCGTAGACTTGTGCCGTAGGCCCGTAGCACGGCGTAGCGGACTCGTAGCAAGTGCTACGAGCTTCCCGCGCCTACGTGCTCATCTTAAATATTGGTTAAACTTAAATTTGTTTTTGTTTTTTCGACAATTGTATTCGCAAACAGATGTAGATATAATAGATATTAAATAATGCAAACCTTATTTCTTGGTGTTAGGTTTGTGATCTAGTTTTTCCAGTAGTTGAATATTTATCTGTGGCCATGTCCTTGCTCCAAGCTTGTACCTCTGACCAACTTTAAGGCAATGAATCTTATTCACGATTTTCTGAGTACAAATGCATAAAATTCGCACACTGGCTGCTGGTAGAATACGGTAGGTACGAACTATGATACACACGAATTATTTATATTTCACCTATTGTAACCTTAAACAGTGAATTAGTTATTCATTCAAAAAACGGACACAACAAAATGAATAGGAATGAGAGTAAAACAAAATGAATAGGAATGAGAGTAAAACAAAATGAATAGGAATGAGAGTAAAACTGCTATTATCTTTCTGTGGTTTACGTAACGTAATAAAATAATAGCTATTATTGGACGGTGTTCCTGAAGTAGTTAATGTTAAATGATAAAGGATTATTATTTATCTACACACATATCATAAGTCCTCTATAGTGCGTTCAGAAACCGTAGAAAATGACCAGCATTGCAGCACGACGACGACTTCGCCGCCAGCCACCCAACCACCACCCCAGCAGTAAAGTAGTAGTCATTACGACATCGAATTCGATGTCGTAATGACTTTTCGATATCGAATTCGATGTTTTAAATTTGAAAACCAACGTACTTACCTGTTTTTCTGTAATCTCCTTGTACTGTTTTGTGGTTTCCAATAAAGAATATTTGTACTGTATTGTAATTTACAATCATAGTGAAATAAAATAGATCACTCACGTATATAAGTCGAGTTCAGTCCGACATGTATAATCAATAATGTGATTTTTTTCACGACAGGTATGGGTATGATATATGCCTTCGGCTTCTGAACCCATCTTAGAGTACTTATAATATGTGTGTAGATAAAGTAATGTATGCAACTCCACATAATTAGGCCTTAAAACACTCGTGTGATCCTATTATGAAACTCAGCTTCGCCTCGTTTCATAAAAACTCACTCGTGTTTTAAGGACCCTCATTATGTAGCAGTTGCATAAACTACTATTTCATTTCCATCGTGCAGATTAAAATAAACTACTACCGCGATAACTAGTGTTCCGCAATAAACGATCATATTTCATTTATTCATTGATTAAGTCACTTACATATATTTATATGAACGTTACATTGGTATTACTCAGTCCATGACGACTGTAAGAGCACACAATAATACGCAATTGCAATTTATTTATTTGCAGCATTCTGAGTATTTTAACATGAAACTACCGTGAGACTCAGTCATAGTGAAATAAACGGATCACTCACGTATGTCAGTCGAGTATAGCTCGACATGTTTCGGACAAATCCGTAGTCCTTCCTCTGGGAGTACACGCCACGCCGGTAACGAGACGTAACAACATGTCGAGCTATACTCGACTGACATACGTGAGTGATCCGTTTATTTCACTATTCTGAGTATTTATTAATACTTCATGTTCTTCTTTGTAACTCTGTTTATAGGGTAAGGTAAGAAATCAATCATCGCTAAACATTAAAAAAAAAATAAAGTAATTCAAATAAATAAAAAGTCTTGAATGTCGTAAGTTAAGTAAAGTTAAGTTGTTGTTGAAGCTTGCTGTGGATGTTTTTTTTTCACCCTCTTGACGAAGCATGTATTGTGTAGATCTGATTTCTCTTTGTTGTGTCTTTTGTTTATTTCATTATTATTATTTGTGAGTTTAGGTTTTAGTAAATTGTTCCTTTATTTTGGACTAAATAATTGTAGACATTCTTATACTTTGTTGAAACTTAAAATTTTAGTGTAAACTTCTTCCTGGCGGTACATTTACGATTTCAACTAAATTTACAAAGCATTGCCTTTTCAGTTATGTATGTAGGATGAATGATTTAGACAGGTGAATGACTGAGAGTGGTCGAATGAGATGATGGAATGTAAGGGAAGGAGTGAACGAAGGACTGGGAGAAAGACGGACGACTTGAGACTGAGAGGACGTACTTACCAAAATTAGCTACCTATTTTCTAAGACTAAAGTAAATGTATTTCTGGGTTATTTTTCAAAAATATACACAAGTTCGGTATCAAACTGTTTTTATTAAAAGCCCCACGCTACATGTATCTGATGCTAACTGTACCCGTAAGTTGATTCCACAGCTTGTGTAATCCGCCCCTCAAACGGACTGCGGACAGACAGCAGAATTCAACTTTGTTTAATTGGTGTTTCGTTAGAGTTTAATTCATTTGAAGCTCTTTTAGGGCGAGGATTCAAATTCGCTTTGTAATTTGAAATGTAAGATTATGGCGCAGTTTGATTTTGATTATAAGATATGGTTTTAAGTAGATGGATTTTGTTAGTAACCATTTTAGTATATCGTATTATATTTTAACTGGGTTAGTTTTCATGTATTACTGCTAAGGATATAGAGGTTTCTTCAAATTTATCTGCATTACACAAAATGAAACAAGCACGAGCATTTACAAAAATACAGTAATTTATCTATAGACAACGGTATTTCAATAAATAATGTTAGTGGGTATTATTCAAAGATGTTAATTTGTTAATCGTGGATAAACCCGACTAGATTAATTTAGCTTTTCGTCTCACCATGTATATTCAAGCAATTGATGGACATGTTTAGCTCGGCGTCGAGATGTCTACTGGTTGAGATAAGATGCATAATGTGGCCATGCGCGGTGGACGGAAGCCAATTGTCCACCTATTTGTATACTGTGTCGCTTGTCGCTTGTCCACCATAAATTGGCAAGCAATGTCTTAGAACTTAGAGGCTCTTGGACGACAGCCTTAATTTGTTGGCTTTGGTGTAGGATTAAATCTGCTTTATTTTTTAGGTGGAGCCAAAAAGTGGTTGTTTCGTGTGAATTATTGAAATGGATGTAGGGTGTGCCATTGTCGCAGGGATTATTTTGTGTGTACTCGTCGCTGTATATATTTTTCTAATTTGGTTAAAAGCATTCAAAAGTTGTAAAATCAACCTTTGTTTTTAGTACAAACAGAATCATCGAACGGATGCGTTATTTTCTCAGCTTGTCAAATTGGTATAGTGTAAAACACAATACGCAACAGGTCGTTTGTTAAACGTGGTCAAAAGTGACACATACGACCTTCGTTCTCGTCAGTGGCTCGAGCATGAGTTTTTATCAACAATAGAGTACGTAGTAACGTTATCGTATCGCCATCGAGAAAATGCCACATACGCTCACGGAGGAGGCTTTTCCAAACCTCATACATTTTTTCTTGATGGCGATACGATAACGTTACTTAGAGTCTTGGTGAAAACTCGTGCTCAAGCTGACTATTGACCGTTTACTTTACGTGCATGCAATGCAATTACAGTGGCGCCCTCACCCAATTAAAACCAATGTGTCCAACGATCAGCCGATTGTCCAGCCAGATCATGCAAGGTAATTTGCACAAAGCTGTGCTGGTGTAGATCGCTCATCGATTCATGCGGCAGGGGCGGCGGCGCCCGCGGCCGCGCAGCCATCTACAATATTTTCAATACGCCGCCAAATTCACAGAATCGAATCAAACTTGCGCGGAATTCCTCCCCTCGAGTTCGAGAGACCGAGATTTATCTTTTCACGTACTGAAAATTGTGTTTACTATTTTTATACCGGATTCTTTTAAATTTGTCGAGTCTCTATTCATACTGTTTGACTGGAGTTCGGTCGCGGCTGGGAAATATTGAATTTTGTGTAAAGTTTAAGCTCGGCCCGGTCACGTCGCACTTCTGGAATTGGTTTTCGCCGCGCGCCGCATTACGGCGCCGATACAATGCACTCCGCATAAGTGCTGTAAAAACATGCTAAATAAAACAAGTAACGAACCGTGCGGCCGGTATTATTTTTCGAGCGGCCCGTACATATGTAATTGTGTGTGAACTGCACTGTACATTTTCACAAAAACAATGGATTTGCATTACAAAAGCCTCGCTCTCTGTGCATTCTAATGAACGGTAATTGTTTGAATACACAAGAAAGAGGGGAAATACGGGCTATTCAGATCCTGTTTACAAATAATTTAATTAGGTGCTCTGGAATGGCTGGGTAGTCGCGTCTGGCAGCGACAGTGTGCAGGCCACCTTACTGTTGCACCTAGAGATAAGTACTGTGAAGAAAATTAAAGGCCTTTGCACACGAGGCTCGTGTTATCTGATATGACGTGGCACAAAAGGTATTGTGGTGCAAAACAAATGAATGTGGATTTTTCTAGTCTTGTTCTAGTACTGAAAAAGGCATAGATTAAGAACAGTAGACTACGCTGCGCGCTGACTTTAGCACACAGATTGTGAATGAATAAGAGCATGAGTTAGTAGTCTGAGAGTGACGCCGTACTTTCTTTATTATGAATGATTATGTATGTTGCGGCATGCCTTCATCGCCTCTTCAATTTAGTCTAGACTAATGTTGAATAAAAAATGAACTAGGTATTCTATGTACTTGCTTACCTATTGTAGACCAGGGAAGGTTGGAAGATTTTTTAGGTTTTTCCAATAATGTCCAATTTAGAAACCCGTTTCAGAAATATTTCACCATATAATAAAAAATTGCTTACATAGTAAAAAACTGTTCCTATTAGAATTAGATATGCAAGAACTTTTTCGTAAGGGCTGCGGAACCCTTGTCCGACACGCTGTTGGTTGATTTTTAACAACTTACATACGAGGGCTGTTTGATAAGTACCCGTTTTCTAAATATATTAATATCACTTGCCGCAAATAAGTATACCACCTTTTTAAGCCATTTTTCAGAGGCGGGAAAATTAAAAAAAAAAATGGTATTCTTTTGTTTTTTTTCTCATTTGACAACGATTCAGTGAAGGCGTGAACTTAAAATTGTTAAAATGGAGAAAGAACAGTATCGGTCTGTAATTAGATTCTTATTTTTGGAAGGAAAAACATGTGATGAAATAAAAGTAAGAATGCAAGCGGTTTACCATGAATGTGCTCCTTCTATGACAACCGTCAGATATTGGTATAACGAGTTTAAGCGGGGGAGAACAACCGTCTTTGATGAGGATCGCCCAGGCCGGCCAGTTGAGGTGACTACAGACGATATGGTTAAGAAAATTGAAAATATCGTTTTAGCCGACCGCCGAATTGAACTTCGAGAAATCGTTGATGCTGTAAACGTTTCAATCGAGAGGGTACAACACATATTAGAAGAAAAATTGGGTATGAAGAAAGTATCGGGGAGGTGGGTGCCGCGTTTACTCACGGAGGAGCAAAAACGGAACCGACTGACTACTTCGGAGCAGTGTTTGCCCGTGTTCAAACGTAACCCGAAAGAGTTTCTGCGTCGTTTCGTGACCGTGGACGAAACGTGGGTCCACCACTACACCTCGGAAATGAAAGAGCAGTCGAAGCAGTGGATTTTACTGGGTAAACCTTCTCCAAAGAAAGCAAAAACCGTACCATTGGCTGGAAAGGTCAAGGCGACCGTTTTTTGGGATTCGCAGGGTATTATACATATTGACTATTTAGAAAAGGGAAAAACAATAACAGGGCAGTACTATGCCAATTTATTGGATGAATTTGACGCCGTGTTGAAGGACAAACGACCCCATTTAAAAAAGAAAAAACTACTGTTTCATCACGACAACGCCCCGGCTCATTCGTCCAGAGTTGTGACGACTAAATTAGCACAGTTACGCTACGAACTATTGTCTCACCCCCCGTATTCTCCAGATTTGGCCCCATGCGATTTCGTTTTGTTTCCCAATCTAAAAAAATGGCTCGGTGGCAAGCGATTTGGATCAAATGACGAAGTCATTGCCGCCACAGAGGCCTATTTTAATGACTTTTCAAAATCATACTTTTTGGATGGTTTATTGAAGCTTGAGTATAGGTGGAACAAATGTATAGAGTTAAAAGGTGACTACGTAGAAAAATAAATGCATATATACAAAAAAAAATGTTTTTTTTTTCCATAAACGGGTACTTATCAAACAGCCCTCGTAGGTATCACCGGCGTCGTCTTCTAGTCCTAAAGCCACCAAGCCTTGCATCTCAAACTCTAGCCAATCACAAGCATTATTGGAACATTATAAATACATAATTAACATGAAATCACGTAACCAACTGGAGGCGTCTCGCTCACTTACTAAGTAAGTAATTTATAAATAAAAAAATCTGTTAGCTTCAACGCGCTTGAGTGCAAGGCAAACAAAATGGCGGTACGCAGACACTCAGACAGCGAAATTGACAGTCTAAAATTGATCTTGACGGAAAGATTCACACTCACACGTGCTACATGTACGACCGCTGGGCTTATACTTATTAGGGTTCCGTACCCAGTAGGGTTCCAAAAGGACCCTATTACTAAGCTGCCATTGTCTGTCTGTCCGTCCGTCTTTCGGTCCGTCTATCCTAGGGGAGTATCTTTTGAATCTTAAACATAATAGCTGTGAGAAATGAGTGCTCTCTAATGCAACATTTCATTAATAACACAATGTCACTTATCAAGTATGAATACTAACATAGTCTTAACTGTCTTAAGTACACTACTAACAAAAATGGATCTTTGTTGTCTGAATAAATGAATTATTATATTATATTATATGTATAAAATAAAGTTAAATTAAAGGGAAACCCCGTCAATAAGTTTATGTTTCGGTTTGGATTGCCCTGAAAACCAGCGTCAGACATTCCAGTCATGACACATGCTGAGCGGCAACCTTTTTGGTGTATATTGCAATAATGCTGATACGTTATTTATAATGTTTTTCTGTACTGTTAGGTACCTACGCACCAAATAAACATTTTCTTCCTTTCTTTCTTTACAATAAACTTGTTTTTAAGCTTTTATTTCTTGATCTTGATCAATGGAATTTGTACGTTGGTACATACGTCCGTGTGCCCGACTCGACGGGCGGGTTTTCAGTGTTACGCCCGTTGTTGAGCTCTCCAGTGGGTTTAATCCTCCAATATTACCCTAGTTATTATAATAATGGAACTGACATTAAGCCTATCACACACTGCAATCCTGTCAGAGCACAGAGCAGCCTGCAATGGATTAGGTGATATTAGACATCAATTTTACATTATTGCGGCACGCCCTTTGTAGTTAGGACACGGCAATAATTACGTGTACGTTTTGATTGTGACGCAGTTGACATTGGTATATGAGTGATTGTTACATAATTAGTAGGCTGCATTTGTGTTTAACATGTTAATTTAAGTAATTGGGATGGATGAAATCAGATAATTACTTTGAAATAACTACAGCAAACGAAGAATTGCTTCTAACAATGGTTCGGGATCGGATATATTGGCATTTTAAGTGCAGGTTGTGAGTTATAATTACTACTCTCAAAAGGCTTTACCTGAATTATTTATAAGCTTATTGTAATTTAATAGGTGCATATTATAGCACTTTCCGCGGATGTATTTTGGTATTCAGAGTGATATTGATTGCAATGCAATATGATGTTTCGTTTTATAAACTTCTCACTTACTGAATAACATACTGAAAAAAAATGTTTTCAAACAAGTTAAAATAAGTATGTACTATATGAAGTTAGTATAACTTAATTTTACTAAAATAAACTCACAGAAACATGAATACTCACAAAAAAACTAGAAAAATGCCAACCCCGGGAATCGATCCCGGATCCTCGACACTCCGGGTCGCATGCCATACCAAGATTGACATTTTAGTATAACTTAACCCAAAGCCTTCGCAAAGTAACGCCTGTTTTTATTTATTAGAACCTTCCAAAGATTAAAAATAAGTTTGAGAAAGAAAAAACTGTCGGTGCATTTTGGACTACAAAAGGCCCGGGGCTCCCTCCATCTTCGACCTTGTAAAACATTGTATTTCTATAATAACCCCAAATCCAGAATTGAACCACAGTTAAGTCGTATTGAATAATAAAGCGATATAATGAACGAGGCTTTAATTAATGCTTTTGTAATGGCGTAAATAAACAATTTGCAGTCTGTTAATGGTACACGCATTAATATTATTAATTAGCGGCGACCGCACTTGTTTAAACAATGACAAGACATTTGCGTGTCCATTTTGTTGGAGACCGCTGAATTGATTGCGGGGTGTCTGTTAGTACTTAAATAAAAGTTTATTTTATGTATGTACAAAAAATGTTTTTTACTAGTGCCGAAATGCCTTTATTTGGCATCGAATGCAAGGGGCATCGATAACAGCAAGAACAAAAAATATCGATAGTTTGTATAAAGTTAAAATAGAAATAGGACCTGCATATTTATTTGTTTATCGATATTGCCACCTCTTGTAAGCATTCAGTATGCGAAAATTGTTGTTGTTTCTTTTGTTTTGAGCTGCTCTAAACTGAAAGTAAGTACCTACCTGTATGTACCTATAGTTCCTTTTCTGTGCTATGTTGAAAGCCTACTCTGCCTCGGACAACGCACCCGACAAACACTATCATTTGTTATTGTTAATTAATCCACGAATGAATAATAGTCGAAACGCGCCGTTTATAATTGCCAAATAATTCTAATGATTTATGAAACGGACTCCGGCCCGCTTTAAATCTCCCTGATATTACGATCGTCTAATAAATAATCAATCTGTTTCCGTGCATTAGAAGGGATAGATTAATACAACAAATTAACAATAACGCTTCTTATTTAAAATTGGTGACATACCTAGGTAAGTAGTGTTTTGTTTAGCCCGTTGAAACAAAAGAGCAGCGACGTGGAGTGAAAATAAAAGGAGGACGAAATGGTGTTTTTGTAAACGTTACACTTTTGTGAATTTATATGAGCTTTGAATTAAAACTAAAACATTGTTAAGTATAGGTGCATGAGACAAATAAAAATACACACACATTTAGCACAACTGTTCAGAATATAAAAAGTTGTTTTTTTAATAACGTTAGCTGGCTATATTCATACTAGCACTTGGTAGCGACAATGTTCCGCTAAATATTTCGACGACTGTACTCGTATATTTAAGCAACCTATTTTGGTAAATAGTTTTTTGTATTAACATTTTCATTACATATACACATAATCCCCCACAAGACAAGCAAAACGAAGTTGCAGACGTCAATGCGCAATTTCTTCGTTTTGTTTACTCCGTATTATGCACTACAACTACAAGTGTTAGTACAACAATTCAGAGCACATTGCTTAGTTCCAGAATATTCTCAGTGTTAATATGTTGACTTCATCGCAAGTTGCGACTAGAGCGCTGCAAATTTCCGGCTCGTTGTTGGCGTACGCGAGTTTGCGACCGTCTACATCATGTCATTCAGTAAAGTTTAATAGAATACTAGTATACTTTTCTCAGGGAACTTTAGTACGGGGTGATTTCTTGGCATTTCGATAAAAATATTTACTATACGCTCAGTTTATAAACACGCAAGGACAATCAGGTAAGTGGCGTTATGACCATTGTATAATTTAAATTGACCGTCGCGTCGCATTCCAAGTTGCACGAATTAAGTTGAAGAAGAAGTTGGGCTATACTGAGGAAACGAGTAAGTAGGATTGTCTTTCTTCCCAGTCAATTTGAAAAAAATATGTAAATCGTTAAAAATATGACATTATTATTATTATGCCGGTAGCACAAAACCGATCGACGTGGAGATCCTTGGGGTAGGCCTATATCTAGCAATGGACGTTTTCCGGCTGATATATGATGTGATTCCTTGATTACTTCTTCTTTTCAAATCGGGGTCGTCCACTGCTGAACATAGCGGTAAGAACGATCGTGTGCCTTCAGTATCCACACTGTCTGGCGACTTTAACAAATGTTGACAGTCCATCTTGTAGAAGATAACCCACACTCCATCTTCGGTGGACTGCAACTCTGCACTCGGTTTTCGTAGATCACGATAACCACGGTGCTATAATTTAGTTCGGACCGTGAATTTATTCGTCAATTACTAAGCCAATTGAGTTGCGATTGGGGACTTGCACATTAAATCTGAATAATTTGGCAAGCAACGAGATAAATTGATCGGGGTCTGTTTGAATTTGTAATTGCTACTCAAATCAGCGGATGTGATATCACCAGCTCTTTGAACAAATGGAGAAAACTATCACAGCCTTTTATATCTGTTTCAAGATATAATTGGATGAAAGGCTAAAATTTTATTTACATAATAAAAGTTGAAACAGTGCATAGCAAATGGGACTAACACTACCTACAAAGTAAATTAAAATATTAAAACTAAAACTAACTTAAAAAATTAAAAATTAAATATCTACCAAACCTGGACCTCTCGGCAGGGTGCCCATTACGCAGGCAGCATTCCCGCGCTGAATTGCAATAGCAATTCTTTGCGCGAGAAAGCTGCCCGCGCGAGGGTCGCCTGTTGCCTCTTTCAGGCGTTTGCTCAGCTCCTTGTGGAGCCCGAGCGCACCCTTACCCCAAGGACCCAGCGTCTCGACGCCAAACGGCAAGAGCTCGTATTGGGCGCCGAGACAGCTGTACTTGCTGACCTTGAGGCGCTCCCGGGCGTCCGCTGCCGCTCCTGCCCGTTTGCTTGTTAGTGGGACGTAGGACGCTGCCAGGGTGTCCGTGCAAGTGGCGTCCCACACCAGCGCACGGCCCATCTTCCAGGGGATTAACGACATCCCATCAGGACGCTTGCCATCACCCCGCGCAATCTGGGGCTCCAGAGCAGCGGGGACGTTGGCGCTGACGAGTGCCCTTCTGAGGATGTCGTTGAGAGCAGCGTGGCGTGACTGGCGGCCGGCGCCCGAGGAGCAGGAAAGGCCGTGGTGAGCGAGTAATTTAAATAACTACTATCACTTAGAAACTTGATGAAAATTCGCCCATAATTCATTAAATTATACTTGTTACTTAAATATAAGCTTTTTGCACTTTGCACTTCGTCTCCATAATAAACCATCTATGACAAAATCTCGCACTCCTCCGCGCGCGCAGTATTATTAGTAGGGATTCAGAGTTTTCGCTTCACGTATTAAGAATACAAATACTTCGAGTCACATGACCCTATATAAAGCGCAAGAACATATAGTTTCCAACAGCGATCTCAGGACAATTCTGCAATCTGCAATCAGGTATCCTACTTAAGTTATTAGAACTATTACAGTCCGACTCGCAAAACAACACACTCAAAAAGACTTAACTCGTCCACGAAACTTTTCGATTACATCGTAAATCGCAAGATTACGGTAATCCGCTGTCGAATGCCGAAGGTATCTGCGCGTCGTCAATAAAATTAAAAGTTTCCAACAGCTCCCTAAGTCGTAAGGGAGACGGAATTTAAGAATACTTGCCGTTTTATTATTTACAACCTCTGATGTTTTTTATTCCTTATGCCAGTCCTGAAGGGAGTAAAAGATTCAAACTCCAAAATAACTCCATACTAAAAATGTTCGAGTTACAGCTCGGGGCCCCCAATCAATCAGTCCTGGCGGTGAAAAACACATAACACACAAACACCTAGCGATAAGTGGTACCTACTATAGATCTTACATAGTTGAACATCTATGTATGTACCTTAATACACTTATCACAAGAAGAGAGCTTGTGTTTTAAGATTATCGCCATTAAAAATTAAGTAGTCACGTGCGAAAAATCAAAATATGGTGTGACATTGTAAAACTGGCAACGATCGAATTTCAAACGTCCTCTCGTCGGTCAAGTCTCCGCCCATTGTATTCAATAACCAGCAACAAAGTTTTAACGACGCTCGCAAAGTATTGCTTTGCATGACATAAAGTGACCACTTGGCAAAGCCATATCAAAACTCGAATGAATCTGATGGCACGATAACATTTACCCCAGAGCTGGGCCCAAGTTTTGCGATGAAATTAAAACTTCCCCAGGCCTATCCTGTCTGATGAAATTGAGAGATTTTAAGTAGGTAACTTCTTTGTAAAGAATTTTGTTTACGGCCAGAGTTCTGATATGACATTTAAATTGATTTTGATCCCAATATGGATAATACGCAGCTTTTTAGAATGAAAGGACTCTGAAACAATTAATTCATTAACTAGCTACAAAAATCATAGCAAGACCTACCTGTGATTACCATAGAAATCATTTCACTCAATAAAACGTAAACGGCACCGAATAGCAACAAAGCGTTGTGATGATTGTAAACAGAGATGCAGCACAATGAGCCCACTGAATATTAAACACCGCACGACTGTGTTTTTAAAGTTGCTTTATACGGTTATCATTCCACTGTGCTGTTGGTATTCAGGGGATGCGGTTTTATCGTCCAGCTGCTGTTGATCTTGCTAATGGGATGCAGGGTTTTTCTCACGAGGCACGGCATGGTCCTGGCAATCAAGTTTTGGTACTAGCAGGGACCAAAAACAATACAAATATGATTTTGACATTTAAGCATTTACTTAGGATCTTCTTTCAATGGTCTCTGACTAAGTATACTTGGTATCATTTGTAAATTTTAAACACATTTTTTAAGTTGCATAGTTTCTGAATTATAATGAAAATTTAAAAACAATACTGTTCCCCCCCCCCTTATTTACGAAGTTAGCAAAAAAAAAAAAAACAGAAATTACTACTCATAATAGTCCTCCATGTACAAATTACAGACAAAATAAAAAAACGTGTTTAAGTTTTTCAGAAATCATGAATAACTTTCATTTCCCTATCGGACGAGAGATGGCTCTGTCCACCTCACCTATCCGTCTAATATTATATTAAAAGGCTTGTATGTAAAGTAGCATAAATATTATTAGATCGTGGCGTGTCAGCCTCCGACTCTTTCTTGACCGGTTCTTATAAACCTTTCATAACCTTGAATCTTGCACTCTGAGTATATTTTAAGTAAAATAATCCGCTTAGTTGTTAATCCAAGAGAGGTTAAATTTAATTCAACTCTATGTTAGACCCCGCCTACGCCTTTGAAGAGTTGCTTTCAGTTCATTTTCCTTGCTATTAAGTACGCCAATGGTTTTGTTGCTGGGAAATCCGTTAGTAATAATCTACACACTTTGTTCTAACGATGTCGGGAAATAGAACGTTTAGTTTTAATGTTATGCTTGAAACGTGTCCGTCTGTGCGTTTAGGACGCATCCGATATAACTGAAAATGGTTATAATTACAACCAAACTTATCAGAAAGCAAGTGTAAAAGTAACAACATTTTAATTCATTTCTGGCCTACGGGTAAGCGTCTCCAGTACCATCAAACCATAGCTCGGGAAAACCCAATTTTCAGAGGGTAATTTAAACCTGATGGTCTGTTTATACGTTCTTAGTGGCTTAAATTTTGCAAACTTTATAATCAACTATTAAAAATAACTAATAATGGTGTTACGTTGATCACAAATTCGTGAATATTTACTGAGCAATGAGCGTGGTCCGGGCAAAATGCTACAAAACGGTTCAAGTAAAATAAGCCCGAATATTTGATGAGGGTTAGTTAAATTATTTAATCTTATTACCATGGCCGCCCCCGTGCTCTGCGCAACGAAAAGGTCACACACGCTCCATTTGGCTAAATCAATTTTGAGTTATGCCAAAATGTAAATGGGATTTTTAAGCTGGAGTTGGTTTGTAGAGATGCGGTACGGATGTTCAACGTATTACCTTAATGACCTAATTTAGGCTAAGGTTATTTTGGAACCGAGAAATAAGTTCTTGCTTCGTTACTCGTCTATCATACATCATACCTACAGAAATACAGAACGCATGCAATTTCAAAGTGAACAGAGGTGTTGAAAATATCTAAGGACGCTTTAACAGCCATTCTGTGACGGACTTTCTGGCATCTGAAGTAGGTCCTAAATGTAATGCTTCTTAAAACATATTCTAAGTAATTCTAATCAAACATTGTACAAATAGTACGCAATTGAAATATATCAAATACATATTTTTGGAATGAAAATATTACCTAACTATAAATGATATCCTCCAATATTACACTTCCATACCGCAGCTCGACGTGAAAATTCCTGTTTGCAGCATAGCTCTAAATATATTAAAAACTGGCAATATTTCTACGGTGGAACATAAATCCTGCAGTGTCAATCACGCGGCGTCGCCGGTGCGTCCGGGGAAATACACTGAGTGCTTTCCCTGCTCCAGCACCGGAGACGATGTTGCCAGCTTGAGAACAAGAAAATTATAATTTAAATATTACTTTTTTTTTCATGCAAACGGTTTTGCTAAATAATACTTTTCGTTGACTGTACTTGCATTGATTGTCGTCCATACTACAGACACGTAAGCAATTTTAAGTTAATTCGACTAACATAAAATCGGTAACGACATTTGACTTCTAAGATCTTACCCAACATACACATACTGAGCGATCAATCCTTAATTAAAATCATTTATCCGTTTGGAAGTTATAAAGCCACAGACAAATACTTACACGATACACACATTCAAGTTATAACATTCCTCTATTTTCGTCAGCGATTAAACGCTGTTAACGTGAAATTTACTATTCTGAAGCGGACTCCATATATTCTTCACAGTCTTTGTAATTATTTGCGGTAGCCGTTAATACAAAATGGCAAAATTCTGCACTTTATAGAAAACAGAGATCATAAAAAAGGCAAATCTACTACTAAGATAGACCATTGGCAACACTGATCGAAGGTATCTTTCCCACTAGCGAGTAAAAGTGTAATTTTCAGTGTTAAGTTTGTTTGACGGCGATGAGATGGTATCGTGAGTCTAGACGTTATATTTTATTCGTGTAATGCATGCGACGTTTTGGGTCATATTTGACAGCGGTGGAGGATTTTGAGAAAAAGTTAACAGAATGATGGAAGTCAATTGTATAGTAGACCTAACCGATATCGCCGAGAGCTAATTTATTAGTGAATTCTAAGCCACCATTAATCTCAATTGAGTCTTTAATTATCGATTAAGTATATCTTTGACTCACTGCTGAGCAAAAAAAGTCTGAATAACCTGTTTTTAACCCTAACGCAAAAAGATGGGTGTTATATGTTTGCCCGCGATGTGTGTGTGTCTATTTGTGAATGAGATGCGGTTTTTTATTTGAAAGCAGGTTTTCTTCCGGTGGTTAATAGCTAAGTTTCATAAAAATCGGTTAAGCCGTTTTTGAGATCTTGAGCTTTGAAATAAAAATGACGGTTACTTTAATAAAAATAGAGCTAGCTACAGTACCGATACGTCCTTGTTTACACATCTGATTTAAATTAAACTCGGAATGTGCATATGATTAAATTACCCAAGATCCAGGATACATGGCCTACATTTGGAAATACAGTTCCATTCCACTTGTACCCGAGCTCATTATAAAGTAATACGCACCGAGATTAACCCAGACAAATTAACACTTAGACAAGATAATCTAATTTGCGGGGAACGGGGATGAGCGCACGAACCAAATTAGCCCTCGCAAGTGATTCAATGCACGCATTCTAGTATTGAATATGTTATTTGTAGGTAAAATATTCTGGAGTCTGACTACTGAAAGTTGACCTTGCAAAAAGGCGGCAATTTCTAAGATTCTCGAGTTGGCAACACTTTGTATATGTAGTTTTGATACTTGAACATTTTAAATTTAACCTAATTAGTAGTTTAAATTTTAATACAGCCAAGTCGCAAGAACCTCTTCTAAAAATCAAGCAAACTTTAATACTGAAAGACGACTTGAGAGATAGAATAAACTGATGTAAAATAAATCAGCATTATACTGATTAATGAACAATTATAATTATATTTATTATTTATACAATGAAATGAAATGTCGGAAAATAAAAGCAAATCCATTGATAATAATTATAAGGATATGCCTTTTGGAATACACAGGTGTCGGCGAGCGCGGGGCTCATATGCCGTTGACTCTAATTAAATCCATAAAAATGGCGTCCACAAAAGGAGTACCGAAAGGCCTCTCCATACGCTAACTATTACATTATAATAGTTTAAGTTTATGATGAAATCACATATGGGCTGATAAAACTGAGCACTCGAATCAGAACATTATTTTGGTATTTCATCGTATAAAGATTGATTTAAAGTTATAACCAATATCACAGACTTCATGTCAACAAACAAATAAAGATTGCAATCGTAGTACCGCTACCGTTATACCTAAATCAAACCGGTTCACAACTTAAACTAACAGTTTAAACTATCCCAAAAACTTATTACGGGATGAAAAACCGCTACAATAACTGGCCGTAAAAATATGGTGTCGTAAATCGCAGGACGGCGTGGTAAGTTGCACGCCCTGAATAGCACTCCGATACATTATAAGCCGACGTGATTTACCGTTGCTATAAATATCGCTTTCCTTACTATTCTGTACAAACTTCATAATAATTCATGCCAACAAAGACATTGGCAGTGAGGACTGTAAATGCTGTATAATTTGCAGAGATGCGAGGATGCGACTGGCTCGCCTGGTCTCGTGTTGCGGCTCCCGTATTTATTACGTAGTGAGTTGATTTATAGAGGAATGCTGGTGAAAAATACTGGCTATTTGCTCTCGATTGACTGAGGACAAATGCAAACATAGTTCGTTACTGAAAAAGTTTAAAATTTATTTTTAGTAAATCGAGTAGATAATAAACCCTATAACATCGTAGACAGTACGATGATAAACTTAGGGGTAAATACTTGGTTTACCAAAGAAAACTTTTAGCAACTCTTTCAGTAACCGACTTTGTTCTGGCAGGGAACAGAGTAGCAGACCATTATAACAATTCTATCAAAACCACTGCACGGACAAAAACGAAAGCTGCCTATGGGATGAGACGTTTCAACGTCTTCATGCAAGAACAGCCCAGTCTTCAAGTAAAGCAATATTTAATCTAACCATCATTTATCACGATCATCAATCATCTTAAAACATTCGAATATTATATACACATTACGCACCATTCACGGCACAAGTTTCTCACACAATGCCGAATAAAGGATTCTTATCCCCGATAAATATGAAGTAATTTCGTCTACGACCGAACAAAATTTATTAGGTAATTCGCGATACCGCGGAATAGCTGTTTTCCAAATAATTGTCGTCCATCTCCGAATAACTTCCAAGTCTTACAAATCTCTGCTAGTTCCTTTACCTGAGACAGCTGCGAAGGTTAACCCTTTTAAGTTAATTACAACCAAAGGTCTATAATCGAGACCGGATGAAATACTCCAAATTTTGAAGTTGCGTTATCAAAAAGTTTTACAAGATAATCTGTAACCTCCAGTCGCCAAAATGTAGCCAACTTAACTCTGGGAATCGTTTTAATTTGCAAGTTAAAACGTTCAGTGGTTCCTTGGGGGGTTATCATCCATCTTCCCCTCCCATTAGACCTCGATCGGGACCCCATAATTTCCATTGCATCGACCTAGTGGATTAGTTTCGAGTTTAATGAATCTTTATTAGCGAATAATGAGTTTTAGGAAAGTTCTGTACATTAATCTCGCGCGACGATTGCGAGAGGAGCGTGTGAACGTCCATTACTCTTGGCTAAGAGCTGGTCTGGTTGAGACGTTATCTTGACTAAGGACTTTTTTATTAATCAATGGTGCTTTTCCTTAACCTTAAGTATATGAGACTGGGTCGATTATGATGCGCCTACGAAATCTGTTTTTAGGGTGACATGATTTAAATAAAGCTTTCTTCGGCATGTGTGATGTGAGCTGATAATTATTTAACTCAGTTCTGTTGTTAGTTGAACATGTCAGTGTTCTAAAAGACATTTGCGTTGTATAGTATGTGTTGTGGTTTTTCCAGTCTAAGAACTAAATCAATATTTTGGTTTTGACCGTGATAAAAAATGAACGTAGTTATCTACCTACAATATTACGCGAAACAAACTTGACACCGCAAATATGTTTTTCTCAAACGTTAACATTTAGAATGTGTGAACAGCTGCTGCTGGCCGGTGTAGGCTTCGTGTTTACAGACAATAGCGCTGTAAGGCCCACATGCGCCCTCTGATGGCAAAAGTAATAATATGAATATGTTACGGCCTCGCATGACGCTATGAGTTTTGCGCTTATACAAGCTGTTTTAATATTAGTCTGGCGTTAGCCGCTTTTATAAGGCGTGTTGTGACGGAGAGTTGTAATAATCGAGACTGTACGAGTGTACGCTGCACGCAGCCCAAGACTAGAAACTGACCCGGGAGTAAGAAGAACTGTGAATTTTGTTTTGCAGGAAGACAGTTACACACGGTGTCATCAGAGCCCCAAGCACGATTATTCGTTAATCGTTATCGTATCACCATCGAGAAACTGCATACAAAATTTTAGTACTTACCAAATACTTTAACGGAAGGCAGCAAACGTCATACAAATTTTCTCGATAACGCTCCACTCGATTACGTTACGTAGCATTCAAATAATCATGCTCGGGTCTCAATTCAATTCATGGCACATAAAGTCTGTCCTGTAGGTATTTGCACAACATTTTTTAGTAGGTAGTTATTAGTAACGATTGAAAGACTTTGTTTATGAAAACATTCGTATCTACGTATGAGCCGTGTAGGTATAGTTTCAATGCGACAGGACAATAACATGAAGCCATGGCCACGGCCTTTTACAGCATAATAGGAGAAGACAGCATGTCAACCTTATTAATAAAGCTTTTTCACGCTATATTTGTAATTGAAAACCATTAAAAACCTAGTAAACATGAGAGAGCACACGAGCTCGAACACTCGTAGCGTCACTAAAAACGGGTATTCGCTGCAAACACAGTAATCGCTCATAATCGTGTATCAGGCTAATACCTGATTTTACACTCCAATATTTCGCGCCGTATTTACGCGTGAGAATCGCCGTTCTACGGTTTTGCGTTGCCATACGAGATTTTGAGCTTAGAGTCAAAAGTTCCGGAGTTTTTTTATTTCCTGTTCAGATATTATTATTAACACCACATTTGTACGTGGAGGTTCGGATACATAAAACTACACTTATAATTGAGTTATTTATGGAAAAAAATTAACACGAGAGACAAAAATAAAATTATAAGTGAACTAATAGGTGCTTGACATTTATGCTAAATTAAGAAGCTTATTTTTTACTACATATTAAGAACTAGTATGTACCATTTAGTAGCATAACAAAAGACTAAATAACCCTGCAAAATATTTTCGAAAAAAAAAATTACATTGTGAGTAAAATGCCTTCCTCGTTGTATAAAAAAAAAAATAATAATAAAAAAAACATAAAAAATGGCAATAGCTTTGGTCACTCGTACAAATACGCGTCGTTAGCGTGACGGGTGGGGCATTTTTCACGGTGCAATCGGACCGTTTTATTACTGTTTAGGGCTAAATATGATTGGTGCCATTTGCCGCGATAAAATTCTATCTAATCCTCGATCTCGAATGGTCGCTGTCGCCCGCCGCGCAAATAGTGGTATTATACTAGTAGGTACAATGGAATACTGAAACTAAAACGGCAAAACTCTGACCTAGTAACGATAGGTTATAAATGGGTGACCTAAAGTCGAGTACATCCCGTATAAAGACTTAAAACCAGTGGTGCTTTAAGTATTCCAGGTTTTGAGAGCATGCTGTCTACAAAATTTCGACGCATGTTAAAAGCATAGCTTTAATTTTATTCACGGGCTATGTAAGGAGACTGAAACAAAACCATTCAAATTTTATAGTTGTAAAACGGGATTTTATGACGACAAACTTTTAGTGTTTCAGGATCCTAAAACTTTTCTACCACGAAAAACTTTGAGCAATTCAACTCCTAAAACGTACTGCACAGCCCCGCTACCAAGGCCTATACGATTAATATAATTAGAAGGCATTACGCGGCTTATTACGAAGCCAGCAATGGGCTTAGATTTATAATGCATAAGTAACCTCTTTGTTTGCTCCTGGCACAAAGGTCCCTGGTTCCAGAAACAAAAGCTTTGCATCTCGGGCGTTATGTTGCTAATAGCAGTGTGTTACCGGCTGTGTTTAGGAACCTGCAGCGTTAAAGGGAAGGTGATTAAGCTATAAATGCTTAAGCTATAAGTTATGTAAAACTAGTTCATTAGGGCCAGGCTGGATGCAGCCGATCGATGGGAGAGTTTGATGCACGTACTTTTGACAGGTAAGTAGGCGCACTTAGTACGGTCAAGTGAAAAAATATGTAACTAATTAATCCACCACAACAACAATACAACAATCTTAATTCGACGACAAAAGAGCCATGGGACATATTTTTGAGTAAGTTTAATATATTTTTGCACTTGACTGTACTGTTAAAGGAATTACCGCCATTGATAAACAGGACCGAAAGAAAGGAAACCAGTTAGGTAGGTATGATTTTTTTTCTGTTAATTTATATCTCCTATAGTATTGTGGTGAGCTTCCATTTTAGGTTTAAGGGTATTAGCTTTTTTGAAAAATTTGATATGTGGACATCCACAAATCAAATTTTTCAAATCCTTGACCTTAGCTGCGTTGGTTGTAAATAAATTTTAGCACTTGAAAGTTACAGGCAGCCACTTTCAGATATACAGTCGACGTAAGCAAATCTATGAACGAAAGTGTCATTTGTTTTAATTTACAATTTACATCGTTCAATTCCTTCACTAATTATTTCACGTTGAAAAATGCGATTTAATTGTTTCATGTAGGTACCTTGTGGTTGTCGTGGTCGCTGTGTTGCGGTGCGCTTGCGACCACAACCGGTGCAGCACGGTCGAACCGTGGGGGTTAATGTAACATTAAAATATACGCATAAATACAGTTTATTAATTTGCCATATTTTTACCGACCCTAATTATAGGGATCTCTACTCTAAGGCCCGACACTATCTCAATTAACGTGACATTAACGTGGCTTGTATTTATTTCTGTATTTTCTGTACAATAAAGCTTTCACTTACTTACTTACATTGTTTGTGTCGTCATGTCATGTTAACACCGAATTAGTCTCTATTCCAGGTCGGCGCAAGTCGGATTTAAATGATACAGCAGTGTGATAGCCTTATTTTTTACGCATAACGTACTCTCAGTATAAAATACGTCTCCATCTTGCTGTTTTGTTGAAAGGAAAGCGCATTGAGTGACAAAGCAAGTCGCATTTTTTTCCCTCCTTATGATGCAAAGGGCTTGTAGGACTGAACGGCTAATGCATGCAGTATTACAATATCAGTCGGTCAGAAAAAGAAAAGTGTAAGTACTTTTTTTTTATACGACGAGGAAGGCAAACGAGCAAGTGGGTCACCTGATGGTAAGTGATCACCACTGCCCATAGACACCCGCAACCCCGGAGGGTTTGCAGATGCGTTGCCAACCTAGAGAGCTAAGATGAAATGGCTCTTGTGCCGGTAATTACACCCGCTGTCTTACTCTCCACACCAGAACACAACAGTGCAAACACTGCTGCTTAGCGGCAGGATTAGCGAGTAAGATGGTGGTAGCGATCCGGACGGACCTTGCACAAGGTCCTACCACCCGCAACACTACTACAAATACTTCGTAATTCTTATTCGACTTCCCTTTTCCAGTTGCTTTCCTGTCGGTACGAAAACGGAACATCAAACGCAAAATCCCGCTGTCAATACATGACATGACCTCACCTCACCCAGAGAGCACTAAAAGCCTCTTATAGTCTAAAGTATTCAGCAGCGAACTGCGAACTCGCTTGGTAATTATGACTCAGAGGCTCAGACTTTGTGTTAGGCTTGCGCTGAGTTATGTGTTACGTGTTATAATTACAAATTATATAGGACTAATGCTCAGCAAACGGTGCGTGAATTTACATTACTGTTGTGCCTGAAAATGCCTTTTAGGGCTCTAGTTTTGGGGCTTTTCTTAATTACTATTGTTAGTTGGTTTATAGATTTTTAGGTGCTACGGATGTTTGTTGTAAAAAAGAGAGGATCATCATCGTCACCATCTCCAGCCCATTTTCGTCCCACTGTTGGGCACTCTTTGGATGGATAGGCTAAGCAAAAAGTAAGTATTTGAATCGAAGTATGTATGTGTGTACTCTGCCTGCCTCTCTCGAAAAAGGCAACATATTTAAACATGATTTTGTAATAGAGCTCTTCCAAAAACTGAGTTTGTCTGTTGATGGACTTAAACTACAAGTTTCGTTGTATGAAAGTTCATAGTTTTTCTGAGACTATTCTGTATGAAGGTAAAGCGCACTTCAAACGATTCAAGATAAACTTTAAGTTACCTTTTTAAGTGGCGACTTGCTTTAAAAAGCAACCGTAAACACTCTAAACACTTAAGTTAGTCGACATTATTTCTATAAAATTCTCGCCAAAACTTGGTGTTCTCGGGAGCAATTTCTAAATTGTGCTGACGTACCGAGTTGTGAGTTCTTGAGTTACTTTCTAGTTACGTAAAATGCAGCTCATCAATTCACTCAACCGTGGAGCGAAGAGTGTACCAGATGCACCTTCGTTCATTTATTACTTAGTAGCGGTTAACTCCCGACGCAAAACAGCAGGGTGTTACAAGTTAAACGTGGATATATTTGTGTCATATTAACACCCAAATGTTGCCATCGCAGTGCGTTTTAAAATTAAAACTAATAGTTGAATCGCGGTGGTTCCTGGTTAAGTTTCATTAAAATCGGTACAGCCGATTTAGTTATTTTGGTATTTTACTTTAAGCGAGAGTAGTACCTAATTTTATCTTAAGCTTTTTGTATTCATGTTGAGTAGATAAACTACTTTTAAGATGTTTTTGGAAACATAATAAGGTACCTAGTAAAGTCAATTTAGAAAATTAAATTGTTAGTAGCCTTTTAGTGCCAAGAAAGCTACATCCTAGACCTCTAAAATCAAATCACAGTTCTTTGCAGTTAAAGAGTCTGCTAAAAGACCATTAAAGGTAAGAGTGGCTCTTGTTCGGGACTAAATTGATCTTAATCACAATCTAATAGGTAGACGTACGTGAAAGTACACGTTTATTACCGTGAAGACGTTCCACTACAGAAAGGATTTAAAAAAGGCCATTTGGATCATTTTATAGTTGACAAAACAATGACAGGCCCCTAGCTGTTTCACCAACTGTACAATTGTCAGTTTTCAATGACAATTCGGTGTCAACTGCTGATTTGAAGAGTTTTTGTTTTAGGTCGCTTCATATTGTCAAAGAAATAAATAATAATAATAAATAATAAATTTTTATGTCGTAACCATGCATATTACATTAAATAGGGGCTGGAGCCTCTTTTTAGGTAAAAATATACCTGTGATAAGAACCTCCGCTCTTCCTTAAAAGTAGGTACAGTTACTTAGCTAATTTAGATTAGCGAATTTAATGAATTTAATATGAAATAACAATTTTAATTTATACATTTTTCATATTTCTTAACATTAAGTTAGTTGAGTGTGTGCGTGCGTGCGTGTGTGCGTGCGTGCGTGTGTGCGTGCGTGCGTGTGTGCGTAAGTGTGTGTGTGTGTGTGTGTGTGTGTGAATGAGAGTGTATATAATGTAGTGAATATAATGTAAACTAAGGCTAAGGTTAAGGCTAATGTTTACTTTTTTAAATTGTTTTATTATACTTGTTAATTGTGTACGTTGAATAAATATTTTTTTCTTTCTTTCTTTTTTCTTATTTATATTAATGATATTCTACTTTCTCAAGCAATACGCGTCTACTCATGTCGCGGTAAACTTGTAAACTATAACATACACTTAAACCGCCACTGGGTTTACGTCTCGCCACCGGCATAGCGTGTGCTCCCAGAGGAAGGACTATGGATTAGTCCGAAACATGTCGGGCTATACTCGACTGACATATGTGAGTGATCCGTTTATTTCACTATGATTGAAACTCACTGTGGTTTCATGTTAAAAATAACGTATAGTTAGGTTGCTATATGTCACAATGACATAATCAGTGATATCGGCTTTTAAAATGAATGTCATCACAAATGGAAAGACAGGTCTGGAAAAAACGTAGTCTGAGCCTCTAGTGTAATCAACGGCCAAATAATACGTCTCGATCGCGTTTGTGTTACGTGAATTGTTTGTTGTCGATACGTGACATTAATGGCGCTGCTAATTTGCCCATAGTAATTCTGGCGTAAGCGCAAATGCGATCGAGACGTTTTTTTGGCCGTTGATTACTTAAATTCACAGATGGGATCGGAAGCGTCACCATCACCAGAGGCCTGAGTACGAATATTCGAAACCTGCGTAAGCGTAACGTAACCGAGTAGTAAAAGTTAACGAGAAATTTGTATGATGTTTGGAACAGCACCCGCCCGTGAGCGTATTTGCAACTAAAATTTAGTATGAAGTTTCTCGATTTCGATACGATAACGTAACGTTACGCAGGATTCGAGAACTTCGTGCTCGGCCTACAGGCCTTTAAGCGTACTCTACGCGGCTATACATTTTTATTTTATATCGCCCGTTCTGGATGTTAACCCTGTGAAGTGGTAACAATATTTCACGCGTGGAGTGCGCGTCGCCGGCAAAACCTATACGAGGCGGCACTTGAAAGCTGTTGTTGTTCCAAAATACAGGATTCGAATGTGCTATGAGGAAATAATGAACGCTACAGTCCTCTCATTTTCGAAGGCGGCGACCCTATGACAATATGAATCGATATCGAACTTAATTCCCGTGTGAACCTTAACCACTGGCTGTAGGTACAACGGTATGTAAAACCGTAAATGTAGGTACTAGTAGTTTTCTTATTGGCCATATGTTTGCACGTACGAAAATAAAATCGCACGTAATTAAAAAAATAATTATCACTAAAGGAACTTCTTTTCTTCATTTAAACGGAAGGTTTTTACGATCAAAAGCATACAGTGCAATGTTTTTTCTGGAATGTTTCACACTCTGAAATGCACATACCTTCAGAAAAATGGTACAACATACAACATGTTTTGCAGGTAGCGCTCCGATAAATCAACACGATGCAGTAGCGATACACATTTTGACGTTTATCTTAATAATTCAATATATCATAGGGAGTAGAGTAACCATGCCTGGCCGGAATATTCAGGACTTTAAGTAAAAGTACGATGTGACAGACAAAAAAGAAGATGGCAGGACGACTTCGGCTCTACGTGTATGGAAAGAACTGGCCTGTCATTGCGCCAAAAAGCAAACTGTGGAGGTTAAAAGCCCTTTGACCCAGCGGAGGGACACTTTAACGGGTTAATAAAAAAAAGGTAAGAATAGGTTGTGTATAATTTTGTATGGCAGTGAATGTATAAGGTATATGTCCCTGTGCCCGACACTATCTGTCCCAATAGTTGGCACCTTCAATCTTAATACGAGGGCGGGATGATAAGTAACTAGCCTTAGGTATTTAAAAAGTTTTAATTAAAAAAAGAACTTTCTCTTTTAATTAAAAATATGTCTCTTGCTATCTCTGTTCTAAATTTGAATTTGGTGGCTTGAATAGTTTATTGATTTTTTGGCATTTGAAAATACATTGTGTCTGTTGTTTTTCAAAATTGATAAAATTGAACAAAGAGCGATTATTAAGTTTCTTTATATGAAGGATATGAAGGGGCTTCATATTTATGAAGAGTTAATGAATGTTTTGGGTGAATGTGCTCTTTCTCACGCCACAGTAAAAAACTGGGTGGCTGAGTTTAAACGCGGCCGTACAAGTGTCCAAGATGAAGCCCGCCCCGGACGTCCAAAAATCGTCACGACTCCGGAAATGGTGTCCAAAGTACATGATATAGTTTTAGCAGATCGACTACTGAAGCTATCTGAAATAGCTGAAACTACAGGTATTTCTAAAGAACGGGTACATCATATCTTAAGTGACGAATTAAATATGAAAAAGTTATCCTACCGTTGGGTGCCGCGTTTGCTTACGCACGATCAAAAAAGAATTCGGGCGCAAAACTCGAAGGCATGCTTGGATCGTTTTCAGAGAAATAAAGCAGATTTTATGCGTCGATTTATAACAACAGATGAAACATAGGGTCACCATTACAGGCCAGAATCAAAAATTCAATCAAAACAGTGGACTGAATCTGGGTGTTCGGCTCCTAAAAAAGCTATGGCTGTAAAGTCGGCTGGAAAAGTATTGGCTTCTGTCTTCTGGGATGCAAATAGAATTTTGTTTATAGATTACCTTCCCAAAGGTCAAACTATTAATGAAAAATACTACGCTAATCTTTTAGATAAGCTTTATCAATGTATTCAGCAATAACGACCGGGTCTAGTGAAAAAAAAAATCATCTTCCATCAAGACAACGCAAGGGTTCACACTTGTGTTAAGGCTATGGCAAAAATCAACGAATGGAACTATGATTTGCTGCCCCATCCACCTTATTCGCCTGATCTAGCACCATCAGACTTCCACCTTTTCCCCAAGCTAAAAAAATTTTTGGGTGGACAGAAGTTTGCCACAAATGATGAAGTTATTGCCGCCGTAGAAGAGTATTTTGCCGGTCTTGAAAGAAGTCATTTTATGAGGGGTATTACAGCTTTAGAACGAAGATAGAACAAGTGCTTAGAGGTGCATGGAGAGTATGTTGAAAAATAAAATCAATTTTATGACGCCAACCTAAGTATTTTTATATTAGGCTAGTTACTTATCATTCCGCCCTGGTACGTAGCAATAAAGGTGCTAACGGTGGATAACATGCTAGTACTACAATTAGAAGAATGGTTTATAAATCATATGTTTTGAAACAATAATAATAGAGAACAATTAGGATAGTTAGAAATCTGAGTAAATCGCTAGTAGGTATATATTAAATAGTTTTGTACTTAACGGTGTTTTTTAAACATTGGAATAAGAATGTGCACATAACGTATGTTTTTACAAAAAAAAACTACAGAATAAGACTGATTTTTGTGGCCGACTCGCCAATAACTATCGCCGCAAGTAAACCAAAAACTTCTCTAGTATGAACCATTTCCTACAACAACAAATACAATTAAACACTTGTACAAGCCAAAGTGTGAATGATGGCCACCCTCCGTTGCACCAAGCCTGAGTCACGTACCTACCCCACAATATTGCAGCCTCTGACATTTAGCTTCGGTACACTTCGGAACACTTCGGGAGACTTCGGGCTACTTCGGACCGCAAGTTCGCCGACGTGCATCCGCGTTGTTGGACCAACTAAGTTTGTATTCGGAAAATTGGGATTTAATACGTGGCTTCATTGGGGGAGTTGGAAACAAATAGCATTGTGTTCGAAGAGTGTTGGTCTTGCCAAAAAAAAACAATATTTTTTTATATACTTAGTTCACAGGTTCTAAAACTTACACAGTATATGTGGTGCACCTTGCAGATAACTATGATTGACAAGATAAATAAATAAAATAAAAAATAATACTTTTTAATGTCGCACTCTACGTAACTATAGGTTAGGACAGTAGAACATGTGTATATGTAATTTTACATTTACATAGGTAAGCATATATCTGTCAGACTGCAATTAATGGTAACTGCACACCCCCGTCGTGACAGTCCATTATTGGCTAAATTTTTGTATGCCCTGTGGCCCAACATGGTGATGTAACAGTAACATTTATGATGTGTGCTGTGCCTACAATTTTTACCCGTGTTGAACAAATTTAACTATTTGCATTTGTATATTGTAGCCTGGTATTATACAATGTTAGATGCCGCGGTTCACTATTTGGCAACCCCTGTCGCAGCCGCAGTGGACAATAATGAAGTGTGAGCGGCGAGTATCGGGTGTCCTTCGTAACGAGGTTAGATACGAGACTTAAACTACCGGCTAATTATCATTACCGGACTCCGACCGGTCCCCTCTCCTACCACTAGTAATAGTTGCGGTGTAGAAAATTAGTTATAGGTATAGTGTATAAAGTTTTACACAGGACAGGCAAAAATCATAAAGCAGATAGACGGGAGGCTTATTACTACAATTTTTCTGCCACTTTTTGAGGGGGACGAGGAACACACGTCGTACAGCACACGTCTACGCTCCTGTCAAAATTTGTTACGTCCCTACAAACGCACACTAAAACAAAACTGTCACACAAATGCCAAAAACACGCACGCAATCAACAGACCCTGATCATTTTGATCAGACTTAATGTTAGAGGTTTGGCAGAGGGGAAATCACGCGTTAACATCTTCATTCCTTTCCTGCTCTAAGGCAAAAATCAATCTTAAGTCCAGGTCATAAACAACAACGGACAACAAAGGTAAAAACATTTGTTAGGTAATTTAACTTGTACTCTAACTAGGACGAGGACGAGAAGTTGATTGAAGGTCCGAATGAGGGCTATCGCGAGTCAAAAACCCGCTAGGTTCGCTAGTGTCGAGTGGTATGGTTTATGGTCTATCTCAGTGTTTTTCAAAGTGTGGGTCGCGACCCCCAGGCGGGTCGCGGCACTCATGCAGGGGAGGGGGGGTCGCGAGAATCAGCTTCAAAATTCTCGTGCTGGTGACTACATGGAATGAAGATTTTTTTTCTATTACATTTTAATAAAACAGCAATATTTATTTCCTTTTAATATAAAAAAAAGACTCCGACGAAATGAGAACCTCCTCCTTTTTTGAAGCCGTTTAAAAATAGGGGTACTTTCTGATAAATATTGGTTGCGTTACAAAACGCATGATTGATTGAATGACAGAAGGGTGCGTTCTAAATATGAATTCCTAAATAATAGTTGGGTTCTAAGGTTAATCGCAGAAACGGGGTTTTGGGGGGTCGCGAAGTACTTAATTCTGATGGTCATTGAAGGGCCGTGACACAAAAAAGTTTGAAAAACACTGGTCTATCTGTTATTGTCCACCAATGAGAAACAAGCTACTGGCCTATGACCTCGCTCGACACTGGCGATCCCACCAGAGTTTAGCTCTCATTGAAAACAAGTTGTCTGTCCCTATTTTTTTTTTTTACTTACTAACGACTTCGTTCGTTTTGGTTTTGATTTCAATTTACGTTCAGGATACAAGTTCGAAAAATCTCCCTAAGTCATTACATTTCAGCATGCTATTTAAGGACAAAAAGACATAAGTTCTAAGTTAACCCCCTCCAGCATTATAGTTGAGTATGTTGAGTCGTTTAATTTTTTTAAGTATGAAATCGTGGTGTAGTCGATCAGCACATGTACCACGGCGCCCCATTTTGTCGCTTGTCGCGGTGCGTCTCTTTCATAGTGATGGAATCAGTGAAGGACGCACTGAGCGACAAACGACAAAATGGCGCCTCTGGTACCGTGACTTACGATTGGCAAGGACCAAGAAATTGCTGCGAAAAGATGCGAAACCAAAGAGTAAAAATGAAATAAGCCATTTTCTTCGTATATCAATGAGGTAACATTCTCACCATTTTTCTCCAGTTTTTAACTCTTTACCTACTACCGGACTCTACATTTGACGGTACGTTCTCGGGGTATCGACAATAATAATTGGTATCGAATGGTAAATGCTGTATCTAACAGCTCTAAAGGGTATTACCCGGGTATGGTAATTATGTTTATGGGTTATTGGGGCGCCCCGGGCGAGATCCGTGCCCGGCTGATTTACGGACGGCTAACCGGATATATTATATCACGTCTATACTATACTGTAGGCTTAAGATGCCTGATAATTAATAACTGGTAGGCGTAGGTTTCGGAGCTATCGTACCGGAAGTAGGCAGTTCACGGGATACTATTTTTTCTTAAAGTACCTACCACAAATATTTTTCTATAAATTCAAAGCAACTACTTCTCTTTCTGTTGCTTTGATCTTTTTTCATCCAATCCTATCTGAGCGAAAAATAAAGTTAATACAACTAGTTCTTTAAACAAAGTTTCTGCCAGACAGTCATGTCAGTCGTCATGCATCCAGCCCCACGTCACGATCAGGCTAGACGTCACGCACAAGTCACCATTACGTCACGGCACGCACGCGTCACGTCGCGTCACAGAAATTGAAACCGCTAATCGAGCTGTCAACCGCCATTTTCGGGATGGTTCTATAGTATAGGTGGGGAAATAAAGGAGCCAGACAAAATTGACAAGTACCTACTAATAGAATTTTTGAAAGACGCGTTCCGATTCCAAAGCAACTAGAGCAATAGAAATTTAATTCTATATTTTGGAAATTTTAAAAAGAAAAATTACAAACAGGTAGCTTAAAGTTTTTTAGGGCCAATGTAATGAACGCATTCCTTCGAATTTCGGACACATTGTGCGCAGAGGAATGCTAGTACGGAGAAAATGAGAAGAGAAAAAGAGAATAGACAGGACATTTAAAATGCAAACTGGACATTGTGACCACGACCCTCAGACATGACGCATAAGGTTTAAGGGACACTACTCGCTTTTTTATTTTAAATGAAATCCCTAACGGACGATATCAAAATATTTGTTTCTTAAAACAAAAATATGACCGACTTCAAATGTTAATAAATTAGAAAATTTTGTGAGACCACCTCCAAAGACATACTCTAATCTCTATATTGCATGAAAAAACACTACAATCCTGAGTATACATAATCGCCACAAAAACATACAGATAAATGAACAACCCCCTCATGTTTTGAAGGTGGTTAAAATGTTTTTAGTCCAACAATTATCAGTTGCATCTCCAGTAGTGTACTTAGTGCGTATGTACTTGTAGTCGTCCACTATCAGTAATGGGGCGTGCGCGGCACTTCCGGGGATTTTCATCATTTGGGATAAAACGTGTAATAACGACGCCGGTGCAAAGTCGAGCCGAACGAACAGTAAGTTAACTGTCATGCTCAGAGCCCTTAGTGTAATCAAAAAGCGCAAAATACGTCTCGATCGCGTTTGCGTTAAAGTGTCAAATAGTATGAGAATTGTTAACGCGATCGAGACGTATTTCTTGGCCTGAGGGTCAAGCACGACTTGACGAATGCTGCGTAACGTTATACGGTTATCGTATCGTGTGGAGGTAGCATGCTGAAATTAATATCAAATACTCAAACCTGCGGTCCCTTAAAGCCGTGAAAAAATCAACCTTCTAAGTCAACGCAATCAAAAGATACAGTCATTAGAAAATCTATTTCCATACAAATTGCCGAAGTCGGAAAACCTACAGGTCACTTCCAGCTGTCCTAGAAACTTGAAATTTGGTATGAAGATAGCTCTTATACCACAACCACTCCAAAAAGTCTCAAAATCTTAAATTTAATGTCTGTTTGTAGATTTCACAGACCAATATAAGTTGACCCCACACTGCGTACATTTTGCTTAGGAGCAGGGCTCTGCTAACACTAGACTACTTAAAACACTGGGGAAAAGCGTTAAAATCTTTTTACGGAACCCTCGTGCGCCAGTCCGACTCGCACTTGGCATGTTTTTTTGTTAATGAATCCACAGCTGTGCAATGCTGTCAAAATGACGTTAGATGGCATTAATAATAAGATATCAGTCTGATATTTCTGTCACATTTGAAATTGATTTTATGGTTATATCTCAATTCGCCAATTCATTTGACTAAGTATATGAATACGCGGATGTTTATGGTAGGTATCTGTCCAGTACGGACTCTCTTTACTATTCAAGAAAATCTAATACCTAAGTACTATTCGCTGGCGTAATGCATTCTCTGAGTAAGTAGATCATGGTTCAAGCTGTTTTGCGAATTGTGAATTACTGTACTCACTATTTCACTGTGGCTGCCCCAGTTAGCATCATTACGGGTGGGAAAAAATCCCTTTTTACAGAAAATTGGGTAATCGACGCCCGACAGGCGGTTTATTATTTCTGATACAGCTGTGAGTGGAAATAGACTGGTCTTTATGCAGGCGCTGCTGTTTATCGGGGCAATCTGCGGCAATAGCGGCTTTCTCAGGCCCTTTGTAGCCTTTTTACGGCATTCGAGGAAAACAGGCCCGTTATTAAATCATTGATTGTATAATTTTTTTAAACGCCCGTAAGATCTTTACGATGCCGGTTGAATGTTTTAAATTAAAATTTACTGCCAACTCAATTCTGTGTTTTTTGTAAACTACATCGAATCTCTAATAAGAGTATGGAATACAGTACCACTTCTTGTTTACTTTTAGAAAAATTAAACTTTTGCAAATTGGGTCTTTAATGACCTCCTGCGTAGCAAACAGGTGCATTTTTTATTTACCTATCAACTTTGCTAACCCTAATCCTAAGTCATTTAAAATTCAATCAGCTCCGAGCCGCACTTACGGAAATGTGCAATTTGTATATTGGGCGGCTAATCCCCCGTGACGTAGCCCGTGTTATGACGTGCAACGTGACGTGACGTGTCTCTGTGTCGGCGCATAATGGCGCTCTAGTTAGCAAAGTTTAGCGATTAGGGTAGAGTGTGGCCAAGTTCTTGATATTGAAATCGCGAATCAGTTTCTCGATATTATGGTTGTGTGTTTAATTTTTCTCGCAACTCATGTCTATAATTACATAACTGGTGTCAAAGTTTGGTAGTTAGGTTAGGTTAGCCAGGCAGTCACATAAGGGGGGGGGGGGGGGTTATGGGGGATCAACAGCCGCAAGACCCTTTTACGGGGCGAAGTCCTTCGCATTAAAAACACAACCAAAATAGTGCACAAGACAATGCGATATGCCACTTTTCGTTACTGACTGAAACTGTTTGTAGTCTATGGCTCGCTTCTAAATTTAAAAACTGCTCCTGAAAGCGCACTCCTTGGGATTGTACTCTTGCGCTGTCAGGCTGGCTAGGGTCATGTCCTTTTAGTGTCATAATATTCAAATATTGTAAATAAATCCAGTTTTGGACCTAGCAGAAAGTGTTCAACTTAAAATTAAAAAACTTAAAATTAAAAACTCTTCGACAAAAAACTAAGCCGCCGAAGAAACCGTCTCCCTTGGACTGTTTTCCATCTCCACCATCAGATAGAATCTAGACCTCCCTTATGTTGCAGTGCCATCGTAATTTCACATGCCAAAGTTTCAACAGAATCAGGTCAAAATTCAGTACGTTTAAAAAATATATACCCTTAGGGGTGGAATTTATATCAATGGGACCAGCTGCAAGCAATAACTTATCCAATAAAAAAGAAACATCAAATTCGGACTATCCTGTAAAAAGTTACATATACGTGTAGGTACACGGAGGTACCTAAGTACGCGTCGAATTGTGAACCTCGACCTTTTGTTTTTCGTCGGTTCAAAATAAATACGAATTCAACGCAGACGAAGTCGCGGCAAAAGATGGTTTATTAATATTAGTAGGAAGTAGGATTTTACCGGAACTTGGCTTGTTTTCAAATATCGCGCACACGCACGGGATTACCCAGCCGCTCTGGCTCTTGACTGCGAGTGACTATTGAGCCGTCCAGAGCACTACTGATTGCTATGCTCCCGACGATCATGTGGATAATTAAGCGGGCACCATGATTAAACATGAACTGTAACATGCCTGATTTAATTCCGTGGCCTAAACGAAAGATAGTGGCATGGAAGATATCTGTTACGTCTTATTTTTAACGTTAGTCATACATTATTTATTCATTCAGTACCTATTCACCAATACTAATTATTACGTGATGAGGATCCTTAAAAAACCACTGTGGTTTTATGAAACGAGGTAAAGCCAAGTTTCATAATAAGATTACACGAGTATTTTGAGGCCTAATTATGCAGAGTTGCATACATTACTTTAACTACCTACACACTTAATGTAAGTACTCCAAAATGGGTTCAGAAGCCGAAAGCATGAAAAACCTGTCACAATTTTTATTAATTGGGGGCCATAATATTTTTAAATTGTATTGGTTTTTGAAGATGAAGATGAAAACCTACGGTTTCTGAACGCATTAAAGTGGACTTATGATATGTGTGTAGGTAAAAACTAATTCCGCCTCATGTTTTACTATGTATCACTGACGGTGTAGTACGTAGTAAGCGTTTTTGGTTTACTAACAGTTATGGTGTTTGCTATGACTTTACATAATTTTAGTTTAGCTTTACGTTGTTATAAACAATAAAAGAGCAAGGTCGCACCACGCCCACAGTTTGACGATCGTTAGAGCGTTTACGCAATACGCACTGCGTTCAATCCGAATCCGGGAAACGTCCGTCAGAGGGTCGAGCACGACTATACGAATGCTGCGTCACGTAAAATCGAATAGTAAACGTTGTCGATTTTGTATGACGTTTGGAACAGCGCCCGCCCGTGAGCGTATTTGGAACTAAAATTTAGTATGAGGTTTCTCGATCTCGATACGATAACCGTAACGTTATGCAGCATTCGTGAAGTCGTGCTCGACCCTCTGAAGCGGCGTTAATACAATTTGTATGAGGGATAAACTCAAAATTGTTAGAGATTGTGTGTGGTAGGACCTTGGGCGAGGTATCGCTACCACCTTCTTACTCAGTAATACCGCCGCTAAGCAGCAGTGCTTGCATTGTTGTGTTCCGGTGTGGAGAGTAAGACAGCCGGTGTAATTACGGGCACAAGAGGCATTTCATCTTAGCTCTCTAGGTTGGCAAGGCATCCACAAACCCCTGGGGTTGCGGGTGTCTACGGGCAGTGGTAATCACTTGCCATCAGGTGACCCACTTGCTCGTTTGCCTTCCTTGTCGTATAATTATTTTTTCGTAAAAAGGTAAAGGTATTTCATCCATTAAATCGCAGTAATATTCGTTGGTAATATTTCTTTTTATTTCTATGTCTTGTGTAACATGTAATAAGTAATATTAAATATAAATAAGTATATAAATATATTAGAGTGTACAGGAGGCGAATCTCTTTCGATGCCTATATGTATTAATTTTCAGGTGTTAAAAGATGAAATGTTGTCAATTGGGATAAGACGCATTACGAAAACGCACTAAAATCCAGAATTAAAACCGTTAACTAAGTAGCTATCATATGTTTGAAATTACCTAGGCATCTAGTACTTTAGTAGGCAATTGGTTAATCCGTCAAACTAAGAGCAGTACATTTATTACATAAATTAATGAAGTATACGTAGGTAAGTAATAACTATAGAACAAAGTGTTATGCTATTCTAGTAACATGAAAAACATCAACACTGCGGCTGCTGCGTCGAAGCCACGCTCGTTTTTGGCAACGGCTTATTCGTCCCAAAAAAGCTTTGTGTGCGCATACTGCACGAGACTTAGTCTAGTTTGCTTTACTAAAAGCTGATAACAAAAAATGGCAGCTTAAATATCAAATTAATGATCGACAGGACGTCAGGAATCGCTACGTATTTTACACAAAAAGTATGTTTATTTATTCACTTTAAACAGTTTAAAATTTACTTTAATTGTATTGGTTATGTTACCAAACAAATGAGATACTTTTTTTTTGTGGTTTCTAAATTGAGGGTGAAGGGAGGCGATAAACAGGCGTTACTAATAAATTACTTAAGTACCTATTTACTCTCTTAGGAATAAATAAAGAAAACTGTGAATCTAATATATAAAGTCGAAAAGCCAGAACGGGATAAAAGAAACGGGACAGAGCGAGATGGCGCTCTACAACACCATTTTGACACGTTTCTCCCAAACAACGCATTATTTCTGCGGATTTTTAAAGCAATTCGATTCTTTGATCTTGGGAATCGCGAAAAACTTGAGATAATATTATTACTGGGTGTGTAAGTTTTGTATATTAAGCAAAATAAAATCGCAAGTTCGAATTTCGAGCCAAAAGCGAGTGATCTATTATCTATGTCAGTGTTGCCGTTCAGGGATAAAGAAAGCTATTCATTGTCCTGCATTGCAGTCTATGGAAATTTAAAACTTTATCTAAGTATGTAAATTTTTATTGATAACATAAAGCAAAAAATACGTGTCGGACTAATTAGAAATATTACTTTTTTACCCAGAGGACACATTCCTATTCCTATAGAGATTCCTTACGTAAATATATACTGTACCTGCATAATATAATATTCCACGCGGGCGGAGCCGCGGGCGCTCTCTAATATAATAATAAAGTCTTAAATTTTTTATCGACACCATACAGTAGGTACATGTACGGAGAATAAATTGCTAAGTACTAATTATACAAAAAGCGTAGTCTACTAAAAACAGAGTTTATTACGTATTATAAGTTTGGAAATCTTCATGTAAGTCATTTAGTCGTATTTTCTGTTTTATATTATACTTTCATTATCTACGTAATGAGCTATATTATTACGCCATTAGTTTAACATTTAACTGAAAATCGATATAAGGTGTCAACACTAACCGTGCGCCTGAAACTAATCACTCACTTATCCCTTTTTCAGTAATCACAAACTAATAACAAGTTAATGAACCGTGTCAATGCCGACCAATCATAAGCTTCGACGTCGCAGGTGACGTGACGTGACGCGACGTGACGTGACGTGTCACGCCACTGCGGAATATTCACCACTAATCACGCTGATTTATGTATTTGTGTAACTGAAAAGCGTGGTATTTGCTTTTGTGGTGAAGGACATGACGCGGCATGATTTTGATTGTTTTATCGCCATTTTGTCAAGCTTATAGTCGGATCATGGTTATGTTCGAATATTTTTATCATTGTATCCCACAATCGTAAAGTTTAAGCCAAGCATTACTCACTGATTTCGCAAGTTCGTTCGCAAATTAAAGTAACAAAGCCGCTATAATTGTTAACTCTCAAAGCCATAACCCGGTCCGAAATGCCTACGGTGCCTCCTTGGCAAGCAGCATAACCCTGAGCCGGCCGTATACACGGGCAGCCAAAGGGTCGCGAGCACGACTTTACGAATGCTGCGTAACGTTACGGTTATCGTACCGAGATCGAGACACCTCATACTAAATTTAAGTTCCAAATACGTTCACGGGCGGGCGCTGTTCCAAACGTCATACAAACTCGACAACATCTACTATTCGATTTTACATGACGCAGCATTCGTAGAGTCGTGCTCGACCCTCAGCTCTTTATCTCTTCCCTTGCAAAAGAAGGTGTAGTGGGGCTCGAGAATCGAACCTTCGTCCGGCAAATAGATTTTTTGGAGCACTGAGATGATGCTATGTCTCTATGAGCCTCTATATGCCTCTATATGTCGATGACTGTTATGTTGCGTAATTAAATAAAATAAATAAATAAATAAATATCATGGGACACATTGACACCAATTGACCTAGTCAACGGATAAACATACTTATACATCCAAGACCCGAGAACAAATATTCGCATTCATCATACAAACATCTGCCCCGACCGGGATTCGAACCCGGGACCTCAAGCTTCGTAATCGGGGTCTCTAACCACTAGGCTATTCGGTCGTCAAAATTGTTCAGATTGATCAGTTTGTTTTTCTGAGATTGAAGACTATATCTAAAGGTTAGATTTCAGAGTAATACATCTCCTAGACGGGTTGCAGAGCAATGATAAAGAGGCCCATCCTATCTCCCCCTGAGGGCTCGAAAAGTATTCATTCATCACTACTTGTGTTTTGGTATTTACGACAACCACGGCAACTAAAAAACTAAAATGTGTTAGATCATTGTCCTCGTTAGGGTTCCGTAGTCAACAAAGAACGCTTATTTGTTTCACCATGTCCGCCTACTTTTCTATCCGCGGTATAGCCCAGAGACTCTTTGTACTAGAAAGTTATAATTTGGCATGCATAATACGTAGATTTTATCACAGCTAAGTATAGGCTTTACAGGTTAACGACCATTTGCCAACTTATAAAAATTACTTACGTAGCTAAGTTTTCGTGACTGCTACTGATCCCTACCTGGGCGTGTCCGACACGCTCTTGGCCGGTTTTTTACTCCTGGCTTCATTCAGTATGCATGTACCAGGAAACTATTGCAACTTGTTCCGCGTATGGTCCGCAAAACAAATCCTCATACAAAATGCAGGAGTTAGTCGATTTATGCTCTCTGCGACTTCATATTTCGAATGCCGTTTTGAGCTAGATTCATGGCACTTACTAGTATTTATTAACACGTATCAACTGCCTGCAGTTCTATGGCATGTCACTAAAATATCGCAACTTTATTTAGAGTTTTGTTTTCGAGTCAAAGGCACAGCGCACGATGACGCGATAGCTAATGCTTTTTGAGAGCAATTTAATGATCAAGGAAGCTTATTAATTAAGCTTAGTACTTTATGCGCTAAACTGTGTGTAAAGTTTTAACGCTGTAAAACAGCTAAACATATTTAATTATGTACAGAAAATGCCCTACAAAAACGAATCATTATTTAACAACGTGTAGAGGTATTTCGTCAAAAGGAAATTAGCAAAATGGGTAAGTGTTTTGCTAAACGACAACAAAATTAAACTGACAACTAGTGACAAGTGCTTCGATTAATCTCCTAGTTAATCGTTGTCAATATTTAGTGTGAGTTTGCATGGTGGTAAATCGAATGTAGTTCTATAGGATTGGAATGTAAAAATCAAGATAGACCTCGATGGCCTCCAGAATCGTGGCCTACATTAAAGTTTATGTAATTTTCAGGGTTACTATATTAATCGCAAAAAGCGCCCTCACGGAAGACCTCACAAAATCTTGGCGCGGCTTCGATATCATTTTTGTGACGCATGAATAGACATTGAGGGAACGGAATCCTTTTGTGGTATGTAAGCAAAGTTGCTAAATGAAGTGGCGGATACCTACTTGATTTAAGCTTTTATAAGTTTAATAATCCATCGCGATTGTCCAGCATAAGTGATTGATAGTCTTGGGACAGCTTGAGCAATAGTTGAATTGTACCGTGACAACGTAAAATCGCACTCTCAAGGTGACTAGACTACTGATCCTCTAGTGTAATTTTTGACACAATAAACGTCTCGATCGCGTCGCGTTTACGTCTGAATTAGTACAGGCAATTTTTGGCAGCGCCTCTAGTGGCTGAGCCACTGTTTCTCGAATTGCTTGTTGTCGAGTCACTGTGGCTCGTATCGACAACAAACAATTCTGATACTATTTGACACTTTAACGCAAACGCGATCGAGACGTATTTTTGGCTGTTGATTACACTAGACGCTCTGATTATACTCAGGCAGTAGCGGTGTTAAATCGAAATGCAAATCACTCACTCGTTCTCAACAATCGGCGTGCAAGAACCTAAACACGTGACAGCTGCGTCGCTGTTTATGCAAAAGTGAGACGCTTTAACGCAAAATCGTTTTCTTACATTCTATTCCAAGACTTACGCAGCCATCACCTCGCGTATCTACCTCTAAGTATTATTTTCTAGGAACAAACTTCGCCCACTAAACTGGGAACAAGTTTAGTAATTCGATCATTTGTAACGGATACCTACTAGTACTCAAATTTAGTCTTAGTCTTTACTCACATTCAGTCTTAGATCATTAGCGAAACTTTTCCAGATAGGTATAATTTTGAAAATGGAGCGATTTTAGGGTCCATTAAAAATTAATGCCTTCTCTGCGAGTGGCAGAATGCTATCTATTATTTATGTCTAGACGTCTCAAATCTTTGGCGTGTTTGACGGTCTCGGAAAAACTAAAGTTATTAGAACTTTTAAGTCACCGAATTAACCTGCCAAAATAACCATCCACTAAATACGAAAGTTTTATATGAAAGTACCTATTATATTCAAAATATCCCCACAACAACTTATTTAACTCAAGTTAAAATCCTGCCCGATAAAGGGCTAAAGTTTATAAATTACGCCAAAACTTGGGCAATTTATCAATAAAAATCCTTTATGTTTTACTTAACCTCACCTTCAATAAACCCGTTGCATAGAAAAGGCAGTCTCAAAGTTTCCTCAAATTGCTGTTAAGCTTGTTCCTCAACTTTGGATAGGTACAGTCACACGCAATAATATCTCATAGGACAAAACACTCAGAATATCTGATACGCTCTATATAGAGTTGTGTTAATTATATTGAAATGTTTTGCACTTAGCAGGTGTAATTTAGGTACACAAAAATTAAATAAAAATCCCAACGTGACACGTGTTTTTTATTTAAACGGTACCCTAAATGTAACTCTCTCAGACGCCAAAAGAGTTATATCTGTACTGGAAAGCTGACGAAAACTGGCTTCTAGCCGCGCCGCCTGACAAGGTTTATCTCGCCCTTTAGATGAAGCAAAAATGCACTCAATTCCCTTCTTTTCATTTTGATTCGCTACAAATAACCGTCAAGTTGTATGTAAGTATAATAAAAGTGTCTCTAAACCAACACCGAAAATACCGAAACTAAGAAGGCTGATAAAATATTACTTATATTTAGATTAAATACATTTTACTTCATTTTATCGTTTTCGAGATATTGACACTTTTATAAGAATTCTTTATATGAATTGCTTTTGAAAGTGTCCATACCTCGAAAACTGGGAATTTATGGTGAAATAAATGGATCACTTACATATCTAAGTCGAGTTCAATTATTTCGGATCAATTCATAGCCCTTTCTCCGGGAGCGCACAATTTGACGGCAGCAAAACGAGGAAGACCACAATTTAGTGCGAAACAGGTCGGGCTAAACTCGACTTGTAAAGTGAGCGATCCGATATTTCTTAATTAATTAAATATTGACTATTATTAAAGTAACAAAGTGTTTTATTTTACTTCTCATCCTGTTTTGCAAAGAAATGTTCACGATTTTTTTTTCGAAACAAAATTAGTTGGATCTCGCTTTTTAAGCCTTTGTCCCGCATTTGAAATCAAGGTTTCCCGCAAATTCGTATTTTGAAGTTGGCAACCTCTCCCCTCTACGTGACTCTATGGCTAGCTACGCCGCTGATAAGAGGTCACTTAGTATTTAGCATAGAAGCGGGCATTGTACCTCGAAGTATTCTAAAATACGCGCCCACTTCTATAAAAACACTATTCACCGTCCCTTAGAATTCGGATCCTTACAAATGACTTTCAGGAATTCAGATTGTACTTTCTTATGAATAATGGAGTATGAAATGCTTGACAATATTAGCTTTGTAGTAGTCTAGTGCACGCGGGCTTTGTGGAGGGGACAGCAGAAAATAAAGCGCGGCCCGCCATTGTCCGCGGGAAGAGATCGCGGGGCGAGGGTTCTGCGCCGCAATTAGTATTGTAAGAATGTGAGGAAACTGGAATAATCCAGCGTGTGATTTGTGTTTTGTCACACCGCAGAAAATCGGTGTAATTACGGGCACAAGAGGCACAATATTCCATCTTACCTCTCTATAGGCTGGCAACGCAGTGGTGATCACTTACCACCAGGTGACCCATTTGCTCGTTTGCCTTCCTCGTTGTACAAAAAAACGGAAATGATTTAATAATATTCAATGGTTTAATTAAAATGTCAGTTTTTGTACTACTGTGACAGCTAGCTGTTTCCGATACCAATTGTCAGCTCATACAAAATGAACACGATGCTGATTGCGAGCGAGTTAGACAATAAGCATGCAGCAGGGCATTTGCGTAACTATTTTGACACTCGTCATCGGATTGAAATGTCAGTTTTTGTACGACTGTGACAGCTAGCTGATTCCTATACCAATTGTCTAGCCCACACGAAATGAACGCGATTGTGATTTCGTTCCGAGCAAGACAATATACCTGCAGGTCTCTGTACCATAATCATTAATATCGTATGACCCTTAGACGTCTGTTTAAAACCGTCTTTGAACTCGAAGAAAAAACTAATGTAGATGGCGGTATTGTGCTTAAAGTCTGCTTATTATTTTAAAGGAATGCGACGTAGGACAGATATTAGCAAGTCCTCTTTGTTCTATCGTCTTTGCTACTAAGTAGGTGGTTTTAGAGAAAAACATATAAATAACTGACACAAGAAATATGAAGCATATGTACCTATATACTTATTTTACTCTTCGAGCATATGGCTCCGCTCTGTCTTAGTAAGGCCAGGGGAAGCAATTTTACGTGAGGGGTATTTAAATATAGCAACCCTTAGCGGAACCCTTATAAAATCTGCTCAAAAACACAATTCTTAAAAGAAGACAGAAGGTTTTGTTATTTTACGATGAACGCTATTTACGGGTTTCAGGGCCGACAATGAGATCGTTCGCTTTCAGCGCTTCTTACAACTCGCCTGAAAAAAAAAGAAATAATGCGAGGAAAAGTTTAACAATACTTTTTAAAGGATTTGTATAAGGTCCTGCGTCAGATAAGACGGTTTAAGTAAATATAAGTTCATCTGACTGATTCTCAAGAAATAATCGGCTGAGATATCTTTCACGTACGAGTGTTATTCGTATAAACTTGACATAAAATGTGGTAGCCTAGTGTTTTAAACGTATGGCCTCTCAAGCCCCGACTCACACCTCGGAGTTTTTCGGAATTTATGTGCGAAATTACACTTGTAATTTATCATGAGCATATCGGTGAAGGAAAACATCGTGAGGAACCCTGTACACTCTTCCGAAGCACTTCAGTGGTGTGTGTGAAGTCAGACTTTTTATCAGGCGATAGTTCAGTCGGGGTCATTCCCTTTTTACTTATCTATGTTCGACCCTTGTTGCTTCCACATTTCGTGTATGAAGCATTAAAACAGCTGCAACGCATACTTTCTTGAGATTGCCAATTTGCCTACCAAGTCCTTACGGTCTTTGCTCAGTTAAAATTTCATTAAAAAATGCAATTCCTCCGTGTCAAGCGGACAGCCCTATGCAAGGCCGAATTAACATATGCACATAATTTGCAATATTACCAACTAAGTGGCGGTGGCCAGCACGGGCCATATTGAGTAATAAATAACAACTAACAACGCCGCGTATATCGCCTCCAAATGCCACGGAAGTTGCACAAATTAGAACAAATATATGTAGAAACTAGGAACTAGTGATGTGCCGGAAGGATAAAAATGTTTGTCAGCGGGAACGGATACGAATATACCGACCTCAACTCTGTGTCGCTACGTGTGACCTTCGGCTGACAATTGACACAACATTTTAGTTTTAAGGTTGGCTGGTAGAGATCTTTTATAGAGAGCATTTGTACTCGAATGTGATTGTTTTACTTGTGTTCTTATCCTGTTTTTTTGTACAATAAAGTGTTTAATTCCTAACTTACTTAAATGTGTTACATTGAAATGTCGTTTTCTTGCTACCTCTACATTTAAAATTTCAGATAAGTGTATTGCATTTTATCCAATAATCACAATCAAAAGTTTAGTACTTAGATGGTAAAGGGATCTTTTTAACATGTCTTTTATGAGTCTACCAGGGTTTTCTGAAAGACCACGATTGTCAAGAAAAATGCACCGCATGATACTTGACACAAACCAGTTCATCATCAACCGCCTTTTTTACGTCCCATTGCTGGGCACCGGCCTCCTCTCAGAATGAGAGAGTTTGGGCTATAGTTCCCACGCGGGCCCAGTGCGGATTGGGAACTTCGCACACATCATTGAATTACTTCGCAGGAGTGTGCAGGTTTCCTCACGATGTTTTCCTTCACCGAAAAGCTCATGGTAAATTACAAATGTAATTCCGCACATAAATTCCGAAAAACTCAGAGGTGCGAGCCGGGGTTTGAACCCACGACCTTCTGCTTGAGAGGTCATAAGGTCGAACCACCAGGCTAGCACGGATTTTACGAACCTTTTACAAACCAGTTACGATTTCTCTATTACCACAAAGCATCCCGTTTTGTGCCGGAGACCCGATAATTTTTCCGCGGACATCCGCGGATACGGATTCGGATATGGATATCCGGCCCATCACTACCAGGAACCCGTACACTTGCGTATAACGCGTATCATTCATTTGTTCCATGCAAATGAGAATGATCGCGGTCGCGGTTAGTCGGTTAGGGAATGAACGAAATAGACGAATGGGATGAGGCAAATGAAACGGTTTATTTACCAATGGAGTTAGTTTAGATCGTTTAGTTTACGTGTGCACTTTTTGGTTAAAGATAATGAGCTATAATATAGCGCGTTGCGCGCTTGCGCGTGGTCACGGGTAGTTCATAAATACGGACCTCCACAAAGTAACGCCTGAATAAAAAAATTATAATGAGCTATTTCAAATAATTGAAGCCCATCATTATCTACCAGTCTAACATATTCGAAAGGTCCCGCAATGTATGTAGAGGTTAGGGATACAAGAAACTTACCTTATTAGGTATACTACTTATTGTTTACTATTTACTTAAAATTTTCTACAGGATGACATTGCCGCGGTATTTTGATGAATGCTACACTACCTTTGGCAGCTTACCTTCCTTCCGACGAATTGAGAACCTCCTTTTTGAAGTCGGTTAAAAACTCTCTCTTCTGTCAGAATACAAATCCACGGAACCTTTTTACACGATCATTAATAAAAAAAACTGTATTGATTGAAATTTCGGAACAAGAAACAATAAGATACCGTGAGACAAAAAATACGATAAAAAGTCCGTTAGCACGAAACGTCTCGCGACGCTTTGTACGTCGCTGAAAAAGCGTGAGGAATCCTCAACCTCCATTCAAAAACGACGTAACCACAAAATCCTGCTGAAAATCAAGACTCACTAAGTTACAGAATAGAGACGAGAATCGTTGTCAGTAATTATGACAAAAGACGTTATTGTTCGTGTTCATATTTTTCCCGCGCTTATTGTCCTGATGAAGGCCCTGACACGAGGCGTATTTGTCTGCGTACCTAAACAACGTATTGCTTTGGTTAGGCAACTTTTGAATTTCTTTGCGCTTTTTTCGACGAAATATTTATGTACTACAAGTATAGTTGTACCTGAACTCCTATCCTAATCTACGAGGGCTGTTTGATAAGTACCCGTTTATGGAAAAAAAAAACTTTTTTTTTTGTATATATGCATTCTTTTTTCTACGTAGTCACCTTTTAACTCTATACATTTGTTCCATCTATACTCAAGCTCAATAAACCATCCAAAAAGTATGATTTTGGAAAGTCATTAAAATAGGCCTCTGTGGCGGCAATGACTTCGTCATTTGATCCAAATCGCTTGCCACCGAGCCATTTTTTTAGGTTGGGAAACAAGAAGAAATTGCATGGGGCCAAATCTGGAGAATACGGGGGGTGAGACAATAGTTCGTAGCGTAACTATGCTAATTTAGCCGTCACAACTCTGGACGAATGAGCCGGGGCGCTGTCGTGATGAAACAGTACTTTTTTCTTTTTTAAATGGGGTCGTTTGTCCTTCAACACGGCGTCAAATTCATCCAATAAATTGGCATAGTATTGCCCTGTTATTGTTTTTCCCTTTTCTAAATAGTCAATATGTATAATACCCTGCGAATCCCAAAAAACGGTCGCCATGACCTTTCCAGCCGATGGGACGGTTTTTGCTTTCTTTGGAGCAGGTTCACCCGGTAAAATCCACTGCTTCGACTGCTCTTTCATTTCCGGGGTGTGGTGGTAGACCCACGTTTCGTCCACGGTCACGAAACGACGCAGAAACTCCTTCGAGTTACGTTTGAACACGGCCAAACACTGCTCCGAAGTAGTCAGTCGGTTCCGTTTTTGCTCCTCCGTGAGTAAACGCGGCACCCACCTCGCCGATACTTTCTTCATACCCAATTTTTCTTCTAATATGTGTTGTACCCTCTCGATTGAAACGTTTACAGCATCAACGATTTCTCGAAGTTTAATTCGGCGGTCGGCTAAAACGATATTTTAAATTTTCTTAACCATATCGTCTGTAGTCACCTCAACTGGCCGGCCTGGGCGATCCTCATCAAAGACGGTTGTTCTCCCCCGCTTAAACTCGTTATACCAATATCTGACGGTTGTCATAGAAGGAGCACATTCATGGTAAACCGCTTGCATTCTTACTTTTATTTCATCACATGTTTTTCCTTCCAAAAATAAGAATCTAATTACAGACCGATACTGTTCTTTCTCCATTTTAACAATTTTAAGTTCACGCCTTCACTGAATCGTTGTCAAATGAGAAAAAAAAACAAACGAATGCCATTTTTTTTTAATTTTCCCGCCTCTGAAAAATGGCTTAAAAAGGTGGTATACTTATTTGCGGCCAGTGATATTAATATATTTAGAAAACAGGTACTTATCAAACAGCCCTCGTAAGCACCACCAAATTGTAAACAATCTACCTCCCTAGCTGGAGTCTATATTATTAAATTTAACCAAGAACTGATCCTGGTCATGGGTAGACCTACTGTAAAGAGTACCTAGCCTAATCATACTAAGGAAACATAAATCCTTGGTAACCGCGACACTATTCTGAAGTACTCTAGCTTACACTAATCAGCCTACCTAGAAAATTTCTAACAATTATTATTATTATGGCCTTGTGATTCGTCTAGTGATTGTGGAACCTACATTGTGAATGCTGTAGTAAACCCAAAGTACTTTAAGTCAAAGTAAGAATGGATCCCTACTTAACTAAGAAAACACTCCTAAGTGGTTAAGGAATAATACATACTTGTTAGGAATAAAACAATTGATTAACTGCATCATACAAAGAATAGTAAGTATGTCCATGAAGTATTGAAACTGGCTAGCAAATTAACTAAAGTTAAGTTATCTTAAAAGGAATGATATTACAAAGTAATTCTACTAACTGTAGTAAAACAAAGTAACTGGGGTAGCATTAATGCTTGTCAAATAAGCATTATGCTTTGCGGCTAAGATTAGGGCCCCATCCTTCCGCCCAAGACTATCGTCTTTGTTTGATACCATAACTGTGAGACTCGTCACCAGACTGGACATCTCTCCACCGCCCCCAGGGAGTATTGAATTATTAATTTATCAAAAGTCTACAGTCAGTATAGCAGTAATGTCAGTATTTTTACTACTAGAGATAGAGAGGAACCCCGCAAATGTATCAACCATTGTATTGGCTAATTTTCTTTTCCCATAGGTATTTATAGTACCTGATTACAGCATATTTATGTCTGCCAAAGATCAATATTTCATAGATTCATATAGAGTATAGAGTACATATCATAGCAACATGAGTAACCATATATATTTAGTTTTCCAAGATTGTGAATTTCAATCACTCAATTAATATATAAACTGAGTATTAGGTATAGCAATATATTTAGATGTATTCCTAGTTTGGCATTCATTAATTGCCTATTTTATTTAGAAGTATAGATAACGTCATTACAGGTAATGTTATAACTTTCAGTTACATAGCGCTTATATCAGCTATGAATTTTCATGCAAACATATTTCTATTGCTTTGAATGGTCTAATTTAGGCATACTTTTATTTAGTATAATTTCACAGAACTACCGTGGCTTAGTGCAGCTGATGTTTTTGCAGTAAGTACAGCTTTATAGATACTATTATCTACTTTTATGTTATTTATATACATGTCTAAGTACATTGTCTTTTACTCAATTAAGCTTTGTTTGCTAAGCCAGAACTTGGTTTATTATGGTTATGATTTTGTTTTATCATATTATGGATAGGTAATGTTTATGCCTAATCCCTTTCAATTATTGTTTACATTGAAAGTTAACTGAAAGCATGCTAATTTTGTATAGCTTCCTTGCCCATGCTGGTGTCAAGAAATACTATAGGCCTTGACCTCAAAACTAACACATATTCATTCATTGTGTGAATGTCAATTATATATTTGTGGATTGTTAAAAGTCCTAGTTTTGACTTAGAAAACTGCTCATAAAGTATACTGTATGTGTATGTACTTTTCATGTTTCAACTTCTACCAATGAACACTAAGGATCTATGTTTATTTAGGTTTGCTATTATATATATTTATTTATCAGTCATTTAAGCTTGTTTGCCCAGACATAACTACGTTTTCTTTTCAGGTAATGTTTCGCCTTAGAATTCTTTCAATTATGTCTGTATTGAAAGATAAATGAAGACTATGTTAGTTCACTGTTAAGCTCATTTGCCCATACGGTGTCAAATTTGCTCGGGACGTATCCATGAACAAAACACAATGTTCATTTAGTATATGAATGATAGATTCGATTGGAAGATAGTTTTGTCTTTGCAACTTCACTCTTTTGACACTGCTTATATTTTAGCAAGTAACTTTACTGTATAGAGGTGTGCATCAACATAGCTCTTAATGATCATATAATAGAGTTAGTGAGTCATTTAATTAGACAATTTTACTTATGACTATTGGTGTGTATGATTTTAAGCTTTTCCCTAGCTCTGTGATGAAAACCAATGTGAGTTCAAGATCTCACTTTTATGTATTAATTGTGTGTGTCCGCGAAATTGGCTATCTAGTCCGTCACTAGGCTTCGCCATTCTAGCTATTCCCTAACAACAAAGTCCCTGCCTAGTTCCCTACCTTCCTATCATCCTAACTTGTACTTTAAAGCTATGCCAAGAAGGCCCCTAAACTGTGTGTATAATTGGCAAAACTAGGGTACGTTCCCACATTTACATTTAGTGTAGTGTAAAGAGTTTCGGGGTGCAATGAAACTCTACTATGCTCCTATAAAAGAGATTGTGTGCTAACTTTCCTAACCAGTCCCTAATTGTTGTGAGGTCTTGGAGCAAGCTCCTCTAGGACGAAGACCCCACGGATCAGCAGAATACCTAGCGTAGTGTTTGTATAAATATATAAATATGGGGATTGCAAATACTAAGTCTTGGCAGTACCCGTTCTTGTGTCGTAACACGACAACCAGATCAACCGTCAAGTCTGATATCGCCAATCCAATAGCACTGCAAGAGAGTATTTAGACTGCCCAGCGTGAACCAGACAGCCTCCAGATCGCTCTCACAATCCGGTGAAGATTTAACTATTATTTCCTGACGTTGACACCGGTAGGTTTCGAGAAATAACGTTAAGGGGAAAGACACGAAAAATATTAGTAACAAAATACAATAACAATGCGTAAGACTCTAATTCAAACCGCTATGGAACGGCGACCAAAGTCTCACAGAAGCAAAGAACATTTACCGCCACAGGGCTGCAAATAGTCCTTCACGAAAACCTTCCGAATGAAAGCTAGCATTAAATATTTCATTAATAAATTAAAAACCAATGACCAAACTCTAGTTAACACTCAGCAGACTCGATGTAACTTACAACCGCTGTGACCTGATTTTACTTTAAAATATTATGAATAAAACCCCCAATTAAAATGCTAAAAGAATGACTACAATAATTAAAATAATTTAAATGAAAATCTCCCCGAAATAAAACTTAATTCCCCGGACCAACAAGTAACGTTAACGCTATGAAAATCGATGATATTCTCCCCCGACCAACAAGTAACATTAACCCTATGAAAAACGATGATATTCTCCTTTTCCCCTCGATGCGCTCGTCCTTTTTATAGCTTTCGTAAGCGTCCCCCGACTTCGGCGAAATCACGGACCCAATCGACACAGAAGTGATACCATCCCTAATTTTTGCCGACATACTATTATTTCCCTGACAATTCTTCGTGAACTTTAAATTTCCAATATATTCCAAGCATACATAAACATTCTAAATATAAATTTCCTTCACTATACTTTAGATTTCCTTCCAATTAGAAAAATATTCTAATCCTAATTCATACTATTATTACATTTTTCCACCTTTTATGTACATAGCCTATAAATTAAATCGCTCTATTAATCTTAGTTCTCCTAGTACAGAAATCATTCTTAGTGTTGCTTTTCTTCTACTGATAAATTTGATGCTTTTATGTGAAATCCCTTTTTATGTAATAGCTATTTTACTTCACTATCTATTATAATAACTTAATGTGCCACAAAGGAACAATCATACGTACACACATACATACATAATCTGATAAACACATCACCCCCCTTCGCGTTTCACAGTCGGGTAAAATGTACTAATTTGCCTGCAATCGATATATTGGCAACATTTCTCCCAATTCGGTCCCGTTCAACTAATTGTTCCTTGTCACATTAAAACGTCAAGTCCTCGCATACAGTTTCCTTACTTTATGATGATACGACTCATACGACAAGGTTCTAATGTCAGCTATTTATACTAAGTATGTTCCTACGTCTTCCCAATTATCCTATTTTACTTAAGATCTTAATTTAAAGATAGCTAATAGACCAAGACATAAGTTTCCATTCATGTATTGCTTGCATTTTTAGTAATTTAGCTATTTTTAACCTTTAATTCGTCCGCTCCAAAACTTGTATTATTTAGCGACTTTTAACTGATTTATAATTGTAGATGATCTTTATGATAATTTCGGAGTTATATTAGAGTATATTATGATAAATGATATTACATGACTTTTCCCTATTAATTAATTAAACCTTATTACAGATTTTCTTTCTATAAAATGACGCCATGGTAAGTACATCGCCGTGCTCGTATTCCATTTCATGTTTTGATGCTCTTTGCTCTTAAACTACTGAACAGAACTTGACGAAACATATGTTAATATGAGCGTAAGACACTAGTCTTTAATAATCAACTTCCATTTTCCTTGCATTTTCCATAATCTCTTTGTATTATTCATAATGTTATTCCCATGCCGCGTAGGCCTAAAATACTGAATCGAGTCGTATGAAATTTGCTAGTATAGAAGATTATAATGCAGAGATTATTATCCAATAATTGTTTTCCTTGCATTTTGAGTATTTCTTTTGTACTGATGATAAATAACTCAAGACTTAATTTAGCGCCATCTATTATCATAAGCTTGAACCGCGTAAGAGCCCCACTTAAACTAGCTCGATAAACCGAAACTTAATTAACAACCTGTTGCCGGATACTTCCGCTAGATGGTGTTACTAGTAATTTTACCCCATACAAATCCGTATTCTTAACTATTTTGTTTATTTAATTAATTACTTGTACCAAGTATGAAATATATTCGTGTCCAGGGCCAAATATGCTTAAATGAAGGCTTGGACCGTTACATAGTGAAGTAAAAACACATGCCATATAACTTTTGTATGATGGAATAAAAGTAGGTACCTACCTATAAACAATGTCTTGGAGGTTAAATTACGAATAGCCAACTAGCCAAGTGAAAAGTTACCAACTAAAAACAAAACACTTTTCTTGTTGAAACGACTGCGATGATCTTTTCTGATCCTGTGAAAGCAAAGCAGTGCCTAGAGCAACGTGGCAATTGGTAGAGCAATGCAACGACAGATTTAGTAGTAGATTCTAGAAACAAGTAGGTAAAGCCAAGTCCGCAAGAACCAACGTAGTAAATACAACATTGTTTCGTCGTTCGATATCTAGCTCAGAAATCGCACTCGCCATCAACTTAACCCAATTTCGTTTTATAAAGGCTCGTTAGTTAAAAAACGATAGATAACTCGGTAAGCTTTGAACTTTATATATCGAATAAAAGTTGCGCGACACAAAAATATTGGGCCGATAAAAGTTATCCAATACCATTAAAAGTTGAAGAAGAGTTCACCCCTCAGTGACGCGAGACCGCGACACTTTGTTGCGAAACGTAATGTTTTTAATAAACGCTTTATAAACATAAACACCGTACGAAACTCGTTTATTCGTAAAACGAAACGCTGTTGTTAAAAGCAGTTATAGATAGGCCCGCATCTCCGTTGTGAAGAATTTTAAATATTATATAACATTATTAAAAAAAAAACCCGTATGTAGACAAACTCCATTAGCTACTTATATGGCCTAACACTTAACTCGCAATTGTGTATTAAAAAAAATTAAACACTCAATTCACATTGTTAGTAAGTTATGAGTTACCATAATGCCCCATTATGTAAATGCATGGCCTGAAGTATTTTAAGTATTGTAACTATTTTTGTATTTGTAATATACTAATCCTAGGAGTATAAACAACGACTATGACGTCTATGACCATGTATTTTTTCTCTAAACTTCTAAAAACCTACAAAAATGGTAAACCCTTAATGGCTGCAAACGTACGAAAGGCTAGTTCTACACTTTTGAACTGCGAATGAAATTAATTGTATACTCTGCATTGGAGGCGCACATCAGTTGTTGAAACATGATGCCCGGCTGCATAGTTCAGCGTCCACTGCTATACATATAGGCAAAAGGCGCAGTGGGTTACGTATTCTAGGTGTATTTAAGTCATGTTAAAATCAGTGAAGCTGAAGAAGAATTGAAGACGCCCAGTAGCATTGGAAGCTTTCGAATTATGATTGATACTGAAATATTGCAATATTCAACGATACACAAAACAAAGTCTACTTGAGCATTGTCAAATTTAAACTTTCGTTAATTTAACTGCAGCCCCGAAGAATACCTATGTCAATTGTATGTGCATCACAAGAAGCTTTTCATTCATCTTAGAACTCAAGTTTGGCAACGCAAATCCTTGTGGTGTTAACTATGCTCTATGGCCATCAAGTATATACCTACACAATACAATACAATACAATAACTCTTTATTGAACACCACATAACAGTCAAGACAAGAAATAAGGCACAAAGAAAATACAAGGTAGCAATGAGCGGCCTTATCGCTACAGAGCGATCTCTACCAGGCATAATGGAATAAAGGTAAGAACATATTAAAGCAGGTGGTGCTAATTAAAAAGGTTTTAGGTCACGAATTTATAGCAGGTTACTAGCAAAAAAATAAAATAAAAATAATACATAAAAAGCATAAAAAAAACACATAATTTCAATGAAACTCGATAACAGATACATAATAATACAAAAATACTAACTATAGAAAACTTTAAAGAGTTAGCCTGAAAACTCATACACTCACTCAATTGGCATCCAGGCATGTGAAAGTGCGGCTACGGGATGATCCGGTCAAATAAAAGCTGTCCAGGGACTTACCCAGCTTTCAGACACGAGTGGGGATTACATACAGAAATGTAAAAGACGGTCATGACCACTTTCAAGAGTATAACAAAAAAAACCGGCCAAGTGCGAGTCGGACTCGCGCACGAGGGTTCCGTACACAGATTTCTCTGCTTTTCCCCAATGTTTTAAGTGGTCCAGTTTTAGCAAAGCCCTGTTCCTATAATTTTGCTTAGGGTGTTACTGCCATCTAGTGGCGAGTAGGGGAACAAGCGTCAATGACCCCGCGCCCAAGCGTGATCTCGAGCCCGCGCGGCATCCACAAAGTTCTCCTATTCGACGCTAGATGTCGTTAGCACTGGTAATCGGTGAATACACTGTGTGTGTGACATACACAGACAGACATAAAATTTTGATATTTTAAGACTTTTCGGAGTGGTTGTGCTATAAGAGCTACCTTCATACCAAATTTCAAGTTTCTAGGACATCTGGAAGTACCCTTTAGGTTTTTGGAAATCGGCAATTTGTATGGAAATAGATTTTTTAATGACTGTATCTTTTGATTGCGTTGACTTAGAAGGTTGATTTTTTCACGGCTTTAAGGGACCGCAGGCTTGAGTATTTGATATTAATTTCAGCATGCTACCTCTACGCGTTCCAGATAGACAGACAGACAGACAGACGGACAACAAAGTGATCCTATAAGGGTTCCGTTTTTTCCTTTTGAGGTACGGAACCCTAAAAAAGAATACAAACAAGCTTTTGCTGGATTTCTTTCCTTGTTACATAAAAATCTTCTGGCCAGGAAAGAGCTAAATGTAATGTATAATGTAGATGTCCTCCACATTAATTTAGATTATTCCTTTCGCACGTACTCCAACGTGCTGTAAGTAGTGTCGTCAGTCGATTTTCGTATTAAGATTAAGACGGACTGCGACACAGCGGCAGATATTATAATAGATGTAGCAGCGTTTCTGACACCACTGACACTTGCTTCGAAAGACCACCCTTAGTAGTGCACCGGACCAGCTGTCTATCTATCTCTACTACACCGTGTATATATGTTAATAATTAAACAGAGCTACTGACCAGCCAGCTCGTAGTTCTCAACTCGAGGTAATTTATAGGTCCTAGCTGTATTATGAGCCAGCTCTTAATATATCTCCTCTGCGGTCTAACTACTTTATTGAGTTTCGTTCGGTTGATTAGATAAATGATTTACTGTTTGATGAAATAAATAGAACAGTAATGCAGTTTTGAAGCCTGTAATTAACCTTTGATTGATTTTAACTAAATAGTCGAGTAGAATATTAATATTACACAAAGGGGAAAGCTCGCGTTAACATCTTCTTTTGCGTGTGCTCTGTGTTAAATACAGAAATCTCCCACATCCCCAAATATTGCTTTTGTCCCGATAAGCTGCAACAATGCTCAAACCTACGAAATGAAATGTACAATAGAGATAATAATATCAATTTGCTTAATAATTCAACAACTAATATTCCAGCGCGTTCGCCAAACTTGGCAACTCGTGTGTTTGTGTTGCACTCGATCGGCGCGCGGCATTAACTTGTAATTGATCCGCGATGTCTGTTAGTCTGGTTACGGCTACGATTCACCGCAGTAACTATAACTCTAACTGCAACAGAGAAGTGAGCCTTGCTACTAAGTGTTCTTCGTGTAGTGTAGAGTAACCAGCAATAAGCTTCGAACATAATTAAATTAACATAACTTAAACGTGCAATCTTCTTGTCAGATTTCATAACGACAGGCTCGAACGTTTTGCCATAAAAAGTTGATACAGAGATGAAGTTTCACATTCAAAAAGTGGTATGGACTGTGAATACTTAATGTATGTTTTGTTTGTTGATGTATATGTATTTCGGCTGTAAGAATAAATCCGAATAGTTGATTTTATAGGATCGGAGTCACACTGTGGTAATTGATAACGAAGCAAGTAGTAGAAGTTCTTTTCGTTAGTTTAATTTGTCCTTTTTGAAATCAAACCAGCCGTTTCTTGCTTGCATTGTTAGCTCACAATATCGCCCGTCATTTCTTCTACTGTTTTAATTAAACTAGAGTCTAGCTTTAACATTGTCTAGCAACAAACTGTCGCTAGTAAACTGGCAGCCTTGGTTCCAATAGGTTTTTTTAAACAAAGTGTTTCTAATCTAATTAACTTTGTAGCCGAGTCGAGTAGGTACGCGGAATTTCTTATTTTCCTTAACTCGTTTATGCTTGCTTGTTCACAAAGAAATTGCAATAAGCGGCCTTTGTATATTGATATTAAAATGTTTCTATTTAAAGTTAATTTAATTCAGCTGTGCTTGTTCATAATTTTATTATTCGTTTTAACGCTTTAGCTTGAAATAGCACTTGTCAGGCAGCTGCAAGGCAAAGTGGCAGCGTGACAGTCCGGATTGGGCTGATCAGAGCATCCGTTGAGCTGAAATTAAAAAAAAACCAGCCAAGTGTGAGTCGGACTCGCGCACGAGGGTTCCGTAGAAAGATTTTAACGCTTTTCCCCAGTGTTTTAAGAAGCCCAGTGTTAGCAGAGCCCTGCTCCTAAGCAAAATGTACGCAGTGTGGGGTCAACTTATATTTGTCTGTGAAATCTACAAACATAAAAAAATTAAGATTTTGAGAATTTTCTGAGTGGTTGTGCTATAAGAGCTACCTTCATACCAAATTTCAAGTTTCTAGGACAACTGGAAGTACCCTTTAGGTTTTCGGATTTCGCCAATTTCTATGGAAATAGCCTTTTTAATGACTGTATCTTTTGATTGCGTTGATTTAGAAGGCTGATTTTTTCACAGCTTCAAGGGACCGCAGGCTTGAGTATTTGATATTAATTTCAGCATGCTACCTCCACACGTTCCAGAGAGAAAGGGTCTTGACAGACAGACAGACGGACAACAAAGTGATCCTAAAAATATGTAATGGTCATTTCGTAATGCGGAATACCCACAGAGTTTAGTTATATACAAACTTGTGAACATGTATTTCTGAAAGCTAGGTACCTAGAGATTATAGGTTAATTATAAAACAGGCTAAATTCGATGCAAACCTAGATTACAGACCAGCCGGGATGAGTGGATCAGTAGTCAAATAGACAAAGACACAACAACAACAACCTCATTCGAAAACGTCAGACATTTACTAAAAGTTTGAGTGTATTTCGAAACGTCCACAACAAAAGTCCAAATTACCTTTCCCCATCCTCTCCAAAAGTGGTTATGATAGCATCCAACACCGGTACCGTAGATCCATCACACCTTTATGGATTCTCGCTCTCGAATTAAGGCGGCTTTGACGCGCCGTCCGCGGATAATGGAATAACGGCGGCCGCTCGGCGGCTGTTAGAAACTCCACAGTAAAATCGCCCATCCCAAGTGCTATCTGGATTTCCTTATGCAAAAACTGAATTATTTGTTAAGTTATTCGCAATATTTTTTATTTTTATTGAAAGCGGGAGGAAAACGAGCAAGCGGGTCATCTGATGGTAAGCGATCACCGCCGCCACCCATGAGAACCAGCAAGACAGTCGCTAGTCCGTTGCCGGCCTTTAAGGAGGGGATAGGGGGGGGGGAGGGATAGGATAGAGGAGAGGGGAGGGTGATGGGATCGGGGGGAGGGTGAGGGGATCGGGGGAGGGTGAGGGGATCGGGGGGAGGGTGAGGGGATCGGGGGGAGGGTGAGGGGATCGGGGGGAGGGTGAGGGGATCGGGGGTAGGGTGAGGGGATCGGGCCTCCGGCACTCTCACGACACGCAACAGAGGTGCTGTTGCATCACCGATTTTCTGCGATAGGGTGGTACTTCCCCGGACGAGCCGGCCCATTCGTACGGCAGCAAATAGCTACAGTATGGCTCTCCCACTACAAAATATATACTCTATTCTATTCATATAATAGTATTCTGGGAAAACGACAGCTGCCTTCGTATACAGTTCATATAATTATCTAGAGAGCGCGTTAAAGGTAGGAACAGACAGACGATTTGTACCCGAGTGAATTTTCAAACTGGGGTAATTCGTGTGGCCCTATTTACGTATAGGTAGAACTGTGTAGGCATAGTAATAACGTACTCCATAATTATACCTAATTTAAACTATGGCACTGGCTCCTTCCAGTGATCGCTACCACCATCTTACTCTCCAATCCTCTTGCTGGCTAGCGGACAAGCAGTGTGCCGCGTGGGGTAAACTAAACAGCCAGAGAAAGTCTGTAGCCAGCGGTGAACACTTAACATAAGAAGACTGCCCTGGCCTGTTTGCCTCCCTTGCGCTGAAACTACAATTTAGAAAAGTTGAAAACCACCGACATTTTTATTTCAAACACCAATATCTCCAAAACAGTTAGACCGATTTTGAACAAACTTAGCTAATAACCATTTTAATTAAAACACCGCGTCCAAATCGGTATATCCGTTTAGGAGCTACGATGCCAAATACAGATACAGCGTCAAACTTAAAACAACCCTTTAAGCGTCGGCAGTTATATACGAGGCTTCGATCTCTACATAGAGCAGAAATTATTAATATAGAAAGCACGTTACAACGAACGTAAAATTAGTCGTGTAGCTTTGTAAGACGTAATGATTTCCTAGAAGCATTTGAATTAGAGTAAATTAATTAATTTGTCAGACGTGGAGCCTCACAAAGGGATTATTTAGCGAATGGGCTTCATATGACGGCTCTAATTAAATGTTACGCGTTTATTCCACGCTAATATAATGATGAATTGCGGTTTACTTTTCATGAATAATTCGTCCTGTTTCTGACGACATGATAACGATCCTCAATTTGTATATATATCTCTCCTCACTAAGTTGCAATATTGATTAATTTAATGTATCAAGGCAAGTCGGCCTGTTTACATATTTTTGAAGCTTTGTCTAGATAAATTACCGAGACCGTGGAATTGCATGTTATACTTAGTGATATTGTGTGTTATTCTATATTTGAAATTTTCCTTTTCCCGTACTATCAGTATAAAAAGAGATTTGTAATTGAAGAAGAAAATTCCAAAATAACGTGTATCAAATTCAAAATATTATTTACGTTGTGCGTATATTTTAACGGCTGATGCTGCTTTTCAGGCGAACCATACAACGACTACAAATGTAATTCCAAGCTCTCGCTAATTCATCTATATATACAATGTGCATTTGAATGAACTGTCGAGAATTCAGCCAGAGGTTGAAAACAAACAATAAAAAAAAATCTCCCATAGATATGACAACCATCAGAGGCAATGAATGTATGGGGGATTTTTTTATTACTATTTTCCAAATAAAAAGTTTACGAGGGTGTTCATTTAGACTTACTCAAACCCTGTCTGAATTCTTTACGGTTCATTAAAACGCTGTATATTGGTGACCTCGACTGTACTAGCTTATGCCCGCGACTTTATCTGTGTAGACTTTGATTGTAGCTATCCTGTATTCGCGGGTGCTGCATTTTACCGGTATAAAAAGTTGTCTATCACTTTTGGACTCATCTTTTGCCTAAATACTACGTAACATCTGTGCGTAAAACTCACAAAGATCTTTTTCTACTTCATAGTATTATTTGAAAAGGGCAACCGGGACGAATAGAAACTTGTACAATCGAGGAAATTAATTTCTGACCCGCCATTAGAACATTTTCATAGTAAACGTCATAACGATTTTCCTTGTCGAGCAATGCGATGTCTCTATGACGTTTACTGTAAAAAGGTTCCATGGTGGAAGGAATTAATTTCCTCGACTATACCTACTACATATTAAACCAACGGAATGTTACAGCATAAAAGGTGTCAAAATCCGTATACATTTTTTCAATAGATTGTATTGTGGTTAGCTAAGTAAGTATGTTGTAAAATATACAGGTTCAGTTAAAAGTACAAAAATGGCAAATGTAACTTCGCGAGAGGGTCTTGACCCTCGCTCCAGATCATTTCTGGTGCAGAGGTTGTCCATCGCGGTTCAGCGTGGTAATGCGGCAAGTGTGTTGGGCACTTTTGCGCCTGGAACGACGCGGAGGGGATTGTTTGACTAATTGTGTATTTTTTGAACTGTAATGTTATGTTTGTGCTTACTTGAAATAAATAAATGTAACTTTACTTATCTGTGAAAATTTTCATTTATATACAAATATCAAATATGCATTTCATTACTAAACCTCCACACATAATGTATCAGCAACAAATTCATCAACAAAATTACCAATACACACACGCGGTCTGAAACAGTAGCCGAGCGCCGGCTAACTTCGTTAACTCCACTCTGTTATTACACTCGGTGGCAAAAGAAAGTGTAAAACAACTTCCGCCAACACTACAGTGTAATTGCACTGAAACTGAATTAAATGTTAAAAAAGTTCCTCAACTATCTAGGAGAGCAAACATGGAATTAAATTGCGTTGGATAAACAAGTTGTTATTACTGGCGGGGAATTATGGTGGCGAGTTGAATCGGTGAGGAATGTTTTTTTTTTTGTGGCAATATACAAGTTTCAGGGTTGACGGAACGAACGATTGTGCCAATGACAAAAGCGAGGAAAAGGCGGAATTTAAAAGTGTACACTGAATTTAGGATTTAGGAACAAGCGGATTAGATCAGGACAGTTGATAGTGATGAATGGTGAGTAAGAGAAGTAATCAGGATTAAATACAAATGTACTTAGTTAAATTTTGATATCATTACTATCAATAAAAGAGGCTAAGGAAGCATATACATTGAAATCATTTGATGATAGTGAGGAATATTCTGTGGATAATTATTTCTCTATAGAAGTGGAAACGTTCTTTCTAGTGTTAACTGGTTCTGTGGAACATGTCCTTTAACCGCTACTTACTGTCATATTCTATGGTCGGGCTAAGATACTTCAGCGAGCCTATAATGAGTTTGCATTAATAAATAAATATCATGATACAATTGACCTAGTCCCAAACTATTAGGCAAAGCCTGTACTATGGGTACTGGACAACGGACAAATATACTTACATAGATAACATACATACATACATACATACATATAATCACTCCTCTTTCCCACGGGGGTAGGCAGAAACTATGGCTTGCCACTTGCTACGATCCTTGCACACCTCTTTAGCCTCCTCCACATTCATGCATCTCTTCATACACGCTCGCCGGTTCCGAGTACTACGCACCTGACCTTTACGGAGAATATACTTATATAGATAAATACATACTTAAATACATATTAAACATCCAAGACCCGAGAACAAACATTCGTATTCATCATACAAACATCGAACCCAAGCTTCATAGTCAGGGTCTCTATAACCACTAGGGTATCCGGTGGTCGAAAATTATAATTGTAATTACTGGTGATTTGATAAGTGTTGCGTACGCAACTGCTTTCTTAATTGTTTAATGCTAAAACGGAATTAACGTTAGACTATACGATAATAATAAAACGCATACTAGAGGGCGTGACGTACTTTAAAATTTTATTCAATCACAGATTTTCACGTCCTCTGGTATAAAAGCTTTGTACCCTCTTCAATGGACCTCTTTCATACTTTCTATCTGTCAACATATCTTTGCATCGTCAGGGTGAATTGGCACTTTTCCTTGTATGAAACTAATACATTTAAATTATAAAGTAGTTAAACTTCATCGGAGTTTTATTCAAAGCCAGCTAGGATCACCCTAATCATCGCGAGCAGGCACCGGCGGGCGGCTGCAATTAGTGCTTTTAATTATTCTGTAATACCTATTGGGTCTGGGTCTTCGTTCTCTATGGTTCTTCTCTAGGATTCTTTGGTTTACTGCTGGCTAACTTTTTCAGTCTAGACTGAGACATACCCAATGCTAAGTACAGTCAGCAGCAAAAACAGCTAAGCAATCGAAGCAGTCAAAATGATCTGCACAAACTTTTATGTCTATAACAACAGAGCCGTGCTCAGTCATTGTAACCGCTTCGGTTGCTTAGCTACTTCTGCTGCTGACTGTACTCTGAACGTTATTTAACGTCGCCATCAAAAATATTAAAGTAGCAGCCGGGTCATAAATACTTAACTAAGGGATAAATAAACTGCAGTAAATGTTGATGTTTCGAGTAAAATATGATGGACGATGCAATGTCTTCTTCACTGAGTATAGTGAAACAAGACTCCGTTATGTAAGTATGTTGTAACTCTTTATTGCACAAAAAACTTTAAATAATCATGTATGTACTTAATTATCAAGAGTGAGCGTGAACACCCTGTCTATGCTGAACTTATTCACTTTCCAACCAACACTTCGTAAATAAGTTCGTGTATTATCATTTCGTTTTCTTAGTGCTAAAGATTAATCTTAAATCGCTTTAAAAAATCTTAGCTGGGAATAGCCAGGTAAATAAACGACAAACAAAGCATCACCTCGACAAAACGACCCCTCCTCCCGATCCAACTTTTAACGTCCCGCACTAAAGCGAAGATGTTTTACGCACTCCTTGTTTCAACCGCCACTTTGTATTCCGCCGTAGATGGATATCATAGAACATTTAAAGGTTTTTACGATGCCAGTAAACTTGTGAAGAAAACGCTATCTCACTTAGTTCACGCACTCGTTTGCGCTGTCGTAAAATATGAAGGAAGCTACCGAAATAAAGGTGTAACATAAAACATGGCCGATGATAACAATACCGAGCACGTAAAGAATTTAAGACCCGTTCGCATAAACTTTTATTATGTTTGCGTTGATCCGAGCCGCGACACTCCGCGGAATCTGGTCCTGTGTTTGTGCAGGGCCACCGGAATAGCTAAATACTGAAAGCACGAACGCGAATCGTTTTAACGCCATGTATGTTCATCAACCAAGGCCTTACAAGGCAGGGCAGCGAATTGATAAAACACAGACTAGTTCAAGTAGTTCATTACAATCACTAGATCCATAGGTTTCTATGTTTCTATTATTCCGCAGGAATTTCAAATCCATCACATTTTTTCATATTGATTATATAAAATCGATACCCAGATAGCATTTGATGTTTCGTTAAAAAGCGGTTACAATTTTTAAGTTCAGTTCATAATCATGTTTCGCAATTAAAATGCACAAAAGTAAGATACACATAAATAGGTAGTTCACTTAGGTACATGTGGTGAGGAGGAGGTGGTAAGGTGACAAACACTAATCAGTACAAACTTACAATATAATTTTCAATACAATATTATACACAGTTATTCTAACGCTACGCTAATTTACGCTAACCGTACAACCGCTACAAATGCAATTCCAAACTCTCGCGAATTCTATACCTACTTGGTTTTTCTACTAGGTAACAATAATTTGGTTATATACGTTGGTATTACAATTTGGTAATTATACTGTAAGTATGATTGTGTTGTGTAACGGGTTGATAAACAAGAAGAACTCAACGACTAGACGGCAAGAGACGAGAGGCTATTCTGCCATCGAGACGCCAATCAGGTTTCGAGTACCTATCGTGTGACAAGTGCATTTCTGAGGTGTCTAATTAACTTGCTCATTGACGCCTGGTATGCACTACAAACATGCTTGTATAGAACAATATTAAGTATGCTAGGCTACGAGTATGATATCTTATACTAATATGTACCTATTAGTACCGGCCAGAATCAATGTTCCAAGAGAAGAAACAGTATACAAGAGACTAGAGAGCTAGTAAGTATATATTATGACTGCAAAATTGGTCGGCTTTTTACCTACAACATCGTTATTTCTATTTTTTAAAGCGTGTGTTCTCGTCGAAAACCTACTGTTTTATGCCCGGAATTATACCTAAATAATGTTACAAATTGGCTAATTATTGAACCATCAAACATCAATGGCGCAAACCGCCGACTTGTTGTAAAACGACCAGAAACCAATTTATAATATTTGGTTGCCATGATGCCATCATTACAGGAAACGCGTGTGTTTGACGCTGATCGCGGCATAAGCGAAGCGGAAATGTTTACCGCAGACGATCGGTGCTGAACTCGATACAATCCGCAATGCTGAACAACGTCTTCTATGTATACATAGTAAAGAGTTAATTGCTTTCTGAATCCACGTGTATATGGCGACTTTAACCTAATTTTGGTTGTCCAAAAAATACCCATGTTGACATCTTATTTTACTATATCTTGCATTCATTTTAATTGTATTTATGTTTTTTTTTTTTTACATTCTTCGTACATTTTTTACATTTAAAATGTAATGTAATTTTCACTAATAAATAAAGGAATGTCTATTTTTATTTTACAGAAAAGTTAATTATATACAAGTATTTCTTGAAATTATTTAGGCTGATGACGTTGGAATTGTGTCCAGCTCTTTAGCAGCTGTTTATTCAAAAATAAAATACAGTAAGCGTATGTTGAGACACTGCTTTAGTTCAGCTTTAATCTGTGGTGAATCGTTAAACTGTCACTGGCAAGATGTTGTAATCCCTAATTATAATCTGTCTGCACTTCCTTTTTCTACTTGTATTAGTAAATCAATTTTATATCTAAATTTCGAATTTCAAGACACGGTCTTTTGGCACAACTTGATTCCTTGTTTTTCTTACAGTTTTCAGTCCATGTTGAGAGATGTTCCGGTTACTATAATTAAGTTTGAATCTAAGTTTGAATTTTATGAATTTTTAAATGATAAGTCTGATTATATTAAAATTTATACTGATGGTTCTAAAACCAAAACTCGTACTAGTTTTGCTTTCTATGACTCTACTATTAATGTAGGCAAAGTATTTTCCTGTAGTAATTATTTTTCAATTTATTCAGCCGAAATACTTGCTATGATGTATGCTCTTATGTACATAAAAAATAATGATTTCTCTTCTAACAAGTTTTTAATATTATCCGACTCTATGAGTGCTCTTCAAGCAATATCTAATAAACTGATTAAAGCTAATGTAAATTACTTAATCTATAAGTTACGAAGTCACATCGTTGATCTTTTCAATTGTAATAAAACTGTAGAATTCTGTTGGGTTCCTGGCCATTCTGGTATTTTAGGTAATGAAATTGTTGATTCTATTGCCAAGTTAACAGCTAATGTTGAGAATTGTAATTTTAAAGTCCCTTTTACTGATTTGCATAAATGTGTTAAAGATATGATGTTAAAGCGCTGGTCAATGTCTCTGGATAGTTCCAGAAACTTTAAAGGGAAATGGCTGGCTGAAATCCAACCAGTCCCTTCCACTACTGCCTGGTTTGAAAAAAGTAAAGTTTACATGGGCAGGGAGTACATTAGAAGTTTGTGTAGATTGCGCATTGGCCATTGCCTGTTTCCAGCTCATCTTCACAGATTAAAATTGTCTAATAATTCTGTTTGTAAGTTTTGTGCTTTTGAAAACTGTAATTTGGATCATTTATTTTACAACTGCCCTCATTTCAACTTACAACGATTATTATTTATTGCCCTCTGTAAAGAAACATTAAATCACAAAGATTTTCCACAAAATGTACAGGAACTTTTGACTCATTTCGATTTGTATAGCTTTATCTTCAATTTCATTAAAAATTCGTTTGGCCCTTTGTAAATATTCTTATAAGCTTAATTCTTGTTTTTGTTTTCTGATTTAAATTGTAATCTTAGCTCTTAGACTAATTGTTTTGTTCGCTTAAATTTAATCTAGTTTGTAAATATTTTGTTATTTTCGTGCCTTCTTTTTAAGTTGATGGCCCTGGTAGCCAAAGCTCAATAAATTAAAAAAAAAAAAAAAAAAAAACACTGTCACTGTCGCTGTCTCTGAACTGTCAATTGTCAATAACAACTGTCAAGTTACCAGTCCAAATCTAATTTAACGCGGGTATTTAACATGATATTAAAATAAAAAAAAATACCGGAAACATTGTGAAAATACTGACAATCCCAATTGAAGGCCCAACTTGTGAGGGGCTGTACGCAGGCAGCGTGTCTTGGTCCGTGATCCCAGCATATCCATTTTTTTAGATAGGCCATATGTTCAATGGGCTTTACAGTAAATTCCTTAAATATTTAAAAAAAAATGTTTAAAGAGCGCTGTCGAAGGTTCTGCTACCGATTTGATAATTTCCGATTTTATTACGTTGAAAATCGCTTCAATATGTCTATGATATTGAGCGGTAAAATAAACTCCACTTCACATTCCAATCGAACCGACAATATTATAGTTTGTTAAGCTGATCGATAACCGAATCATTTAGTAACAAAAAAGCTGAGGGGTCTTTATTAACAAGTGTTATTATTGATAGAGTGAATTTTAAAGAAAAATTCAAACACCCCACTATCAAAAATATCCTATAATATTAGTCAGATGGTTCATAAAACTTGACTTAGAGCTTGCCCTCTTCAGACATATTGCCCTCCTATATTGAAAATCTGCGTCGTGCACCCCTGTGTTTGGAGACCACTCCAAGCCGAACGAATGAAAACGTCATCCGTATTGAAAAGATAGAAACTATTGACACACTGACTGTGCACACATAGAACATTAATTCTACTGGAACTTTTAAATAAGGTGAATGGTCGAAAAAAGTCTGGCTATCGAGAGTACAAATGTCATACTGAACCAGTGGTCTACGCTTTTGATCTCATCTTCGCTTATCATCCGATCAATCGCTGGTCAGTTTTTAATAATAATAAAACATGTGTTTTTATGGGACAATTTTGCACCAATTGACCTAGTCTCAAACTAGGCAAAGCCTAGGCAAATTCTGCAGAAAAACATTACACCGCATTTTGTAAGTTTCCGTTTCGACTAGTAATCTCTATTAAACTTAATCACGGAAGTCGTAACGACAGGAAAGTCAGGAAAACAGAACTACCACTGAAGCTTCCGTCAACCCCGCTTAAAATATAATGTTCATTATCATTTACCTGTTACAAATATAAAACTTGGCAGCGGCGTGTATGAATAATTTAACTATTTGCCAGCATTCCCAATTTCCCGAGAAGCGCCTTTGTTTTGATAACAATCTGTAATGTCAACAAAATATCACCTTTCACATTTATAATTACCGAGTCTGTAGGTTTGTTTTACCTGGCACGTTTCTACCCTTTATTAGGAAGTATTTTATACTGTATTATGTATTAATATGGAACGTTAGGATGTTACTTAAATATGTTCTTCAATTGGTGTCGACTCCCCGACTGTTGAAGTAAAGTAAATATAATAGGTTTTGTAGCTGCAATTTCTTTAAAATCCGTCAGATACTTAATTTACGTATAAACTGAAATTAAATAAATACGTAAAATGTACTGATATCAGCAAAACAAAACATCATCATCGTCATCACTGTAAAATTATTGAAAGACTCACCTTTCGAACGCCGTTTCTGTCGAGTTAACTGTCGAGACAGATTAATTATCCAGTAATAGCTGTGCCCGGCATGTGCCGTTCAACCCGAAGTTTCTCGCATATTTGAACACAGTGTTATCTAATTCCAGTTTCCTCAAAATATTATCACACATTCGGTAACGACTCTGGTTTTGTGGTTGAATGTCGCATGCACAGTTAGGGGTTGCCTTTGAAAAAAGCTTGTATGAGCTTAACACTCGCACGAGAACATTTCTAGCATTGACATTATTTAGAAAAAGAGTTTTTTCTTGGCAACCATTAAAGTAAGAGACTTTTTTTCACAGAATTCACGCCTTTGCATTGCATTTTAGATATTCGATATCTACCTTCTGGAGGTACCGAGAGCGTTGATTATTTAATGTTGGTGGCATTTTTCAGTACTATTTATATGACAATTCACTTGACACTTGGCCTAGAATGCCGCTGACTCTGGGCCAGCTACCCTCCGCTACGCTATCGCTCCGTTAACGCAGTATTCGTGTTAAACTTAAATGTGCCTGGAGTGAAGTCAGTTACTTGTAGGGTAAGCGAGACGCACAGAGATTTAACGGGAATGTTGGAAGCGGAACCGCGATACCCCCTTAAATTTAATAAATAAGCATTAAATATGACTAAACGTCTTCAGAGGCACATTTAAGTTTGATGCGTATTGTAGACGTCTTGTCCACATCCTCCGAACCCTGTTGGCAGCCCTCTGCACAATTCGGTAAGCGTGCAACTGTTTTTAATTAAGTTAAAGAAGTGTGCCGAGAACTTTTAATGATATTATCAACTGAGCATGGAGCGAAGTCGCTCGTCTACACATGTTCGCGGTTGTTCGTCGTGCTTCATTATTGTTTTGGAGTTTTATAGGGCGGTAGGTATTTTATTAAGCGGAGAAGTTTTTTTGATTGTTATTCTAATCGACTGAGGAAGCGATAGGTAACGGATGGGTAATGTGTTGCACCCAGTTTGGCGCAGGTTATAAGTAAGTTACAAATGGCAAAGTTCATTTATTTGCAAATTACCTTTTAGTAGTTCACTCAACTAATCAACCTTAACAAAACACAATGCTAAGCAGGGCAAGGATTAAAGCTGATTTGAACGTTTTCCTTTCATAAGTTGGAGGTAAATGTAAATGTTATTGCAAAACCTATAATAATATCACTGGCTGTAAGCCAAAAGCAATGGCATACGTTTTACATAAATAAAAGAAAACTCCCCACCCCAGGCTTAAGACTTAAAATGGCCAAATGTTTTACAATCTATTATCATGGATTTTACCCAATCCACAAATCCACATACCTAGTAGGTGTGTAGTGTATGAAAGCGTTGAAGTAATTTTCTTATAGTAGTTTATCTACACACATATCATAAGTCCTCTATAGTGCGTTCAAAAACAGTAGAAAATGACCAGCATTGCAGTACATCGTCGCCTCCGCCCGCCCTGCAGGTCCAGCGGTAAAGTAATAGTTATTACGACATCGAATTCGATGTCGTAATGACTTTTCGATATCGAATTCGATTTTTCGAATTTGACAACCAACGTAATTTACAATCACAGTGAAATAAAACGGATCACTCACGTCTATCAGTCGAGTTCAGTCCGACATGTATAATTAATAATGTGATATATACATATATTTTTATTACAAAATAAAAACAGTTGACGAAGCGTTAGCTCGGTATGTTTGTCTATGGTTTAAAAAAAACAATCAAATTCGTGACAGGTATGGGTATGATATATGCCTTCGGCTTCTGAACCCATCTTAGAGTACTTATAATATGTGTGTAGATAAAGTAATGTATGCAACTCCACATAATTAGGCCTTAAAACACTCGTGTGATCCTATTATGAAACTCAGCTTCGCCTCGTTTCATAAAAACACACTCGTATTTTAAGGACCCTCATTATGTAGCAGTTGCATAAACTACTATTATGCAACTGCTACATAATGAGGGCCTAATTATGTGGAGTTGCATACATCACTTTACGTTTTTTTTAAATCATAGACAAAACCGAGCTGACGTTTCGTAGACTGTTTTTTTTAATGTAAATTATGTTGGTTTTTGGAGATGTCTAAAATTTAAAACTCTTAAGTAACGACATCGAATTCGATATCGAAAAGTCATTACGACATCGAATTCGATGTCGTAATGTCTTTTTGTGACTGCTGGCGGCGAGCAGTCGACGACATGCTGAAATGCTGGCCATTTTCTACGGTTTCTGAACGCATTATAGAGGACTTATGAGATGTGTGTAGATAAAAAATATTGTGATATTTCAACTTTACATTATGTAGGTATTACAGCATGGCGGTCGTCATAAGGTTTATGCAGGGTCGGCAACGCGCGAGTGATACTTCTGGTGTTGCAAGCGTTCCTAGGCGGCGGTAATTGCTTAACACCAAGCGATCCGCATGCTTGTTTGCCACCGACGTGGTATTAAAAAAAAAAAAAAAAAAAAAAAAAAAAAAAGTAGGTGTGCACAATCAGGGAGCGAAACTTTGGTGCCGATGACAAGCGTATGACGTCAAGCTACATTTTATCTAGACTATACAACTTATACACTATCACTAACAACTTGTGGCCTTTTTAGTTTACCGATATTGCAACTAAAGTTAGGACAGCTAGTAGGTATTTATGAAGAAATTTGATTAACTGTCATTGTGATATTAAAAAAAAGATTGATGGAGACTCGCATGGAGACGGTACCAAATTTCTACTTAAAGATTTACAAAGGCGATACATCAGGTCTAGGTTTCATTTTTTGCAAAGTGCCTTCAACAGATCGTAACGAACATTACAGCCTGACGAAGATTACAGAATTATTCTGTATTCCTTAACCCACAGCTTGAGAAACCAGGTAAGAGGTAAAACCGTACGCAAACTCGTTCAATCAAAATTTAAGTACCTACATATTGGTAAAGTTGGGAGATTGATACGGTGCACAAAACTCTGCAGCCGGCAACTTAAGCCGTGTTCGGCGGTCTTATCACGTCCACAAATACAATTATATTATGTAGAGTACGAAATGAAACAAAATAAATTTAACATACAATGACAATGCAAAGAAAAATTCGTTAAGCAGCTGGACTTGAACCAGCAACCTCGGTAATCCGTACCACGCTCCACCAATTAAGCTATACTTAACGTTGGTGTACCTAACGAATTTTTCAATGCCTTGTGTCATATTTTATTTGGAAGATCTCTCCTCAGCGCCATCTATGAGTAGCTTAATCAAGCAGCTCACCCACTACGGAACTTCTACAGTTACGCATTAGTGGCAAGAAATAAATTAAAATGAGGGCGCCACTTTCTTCATAACTGTCACACTTTTGAGGTTAAGTGTCAAGCATTTGAACGCGGCAACAATTTTGTATGAAACGCTTTAGTTCGTTTTCCATTCGTTTTCTACTCTTTGTGGTCGTACAGTCAATGTCAGAGACATGACATGACATGGCAGACTAAGTTGCAAAAATATGTATACATCAACCTTACGGTCGCAGTAATGAGGTCTGTATAAGTACATGTTTTTGGGACTCTGTGGTGTATACATTTTGGTGACCTCAACGGTACTCTCTGTTGAGAACGAAGTTAGGAGATTCATATTTTAATAGACAGTTGCGGGGACGAATTAACTAAAACACTGTTTTTCATATGGGTCATATTAAGGGGGTCCCTTTTTCTCCCATAATCTTTTTGGTCCGAATCTTCAAAGTCAGAAATTGATTCCCGTATTATTCATGCTCATAAATATCGATGGTCATATTTATTTTAAAGCATATCGTTTAATAGTTCTAACTTCAATTATTCATAATGCTATTGATCATAACTTTAAAAAGTCATAATATTGATATCGATAATGTCCAACGGAATATCGATGGTTATTCAGGAATATTTTAAGGCATATATCTTAAAGTAGTAATTATTGTTAGCCATATTATCTCGTTTCCTAAAGTGCACTAAGTACTTTAAATTTATTTCTATAACATCTAAATGAATATTTATAATTATTCAGAAATATTTAACGACATATCCTTTGAAGTAGTAATTGATGTTAGTCATATTTTGTCGGTACGTAATTATGTTTTTGAATTTTTTGGTAGTACACGCATATTTAATGAAATTTGACGTTACATTAGAACTGCGTGTTAACCAGAAACGAATTGCTACCAAGAAAGTAGGTTAGGTTTGGTTAAAACTGCGACCCGTACAGAAACGAATCGCTACCAGGAATGTGGGTTAGGTTAGGTTAGAACTGTGACCCCTTCAGAAACGAATCGCTACCAGGAAAGTGGGTTAGGTTAGGTTAGAACTGTTATTAAATGTTAGTACAAACTAATACTATGACTACCAATTAAAATGACCCGCGAAAAAGTACCTTGCATTAACTATGATACATGATTATATTACCTTTAACATTATGAAGTGTAATATTACCATGCCATTGACTGTTATAACGAAGTAATCTTGTGACTAATAATATTTATGACCAGCGAAACAAGACCTTACAATAATTATTACAAAAGATTTTATTACTTTTAACATTAGGAAGTGTCATTATTACCATGACATTGAACGCTATGACTTTATTTATTTAGTCCTAACAATAATTATGACTTAAGAAAATCGTGATTCCAATTTATGTTGCTTAATATTATGACTTCTAATAATATGACGAAGAAAAATTATAATTTAAAACGTTATGGGCCTCAAAAATCGGATCAAAAATTTTATGGGAGTCATTATAGACCCCATATTAAGACAATACTGCTGTAACCATTTTATGACCACAACTTGTGGTCCGCAAGTTAAGATATTAAAATAAGGTACCGATACTATTTTTAAACGTAAACGGAAACGGGTTGGATGTTAAGAAATTTATATTTGGTTATAAATTACCTTCATACACTTGTCCGCTATATGATAAAAATAGAAAATGAAAAAAGAAAAACATACATACTCTATAGCAATTAGTAATAATAATAAGCTAATTATAAAGTCTGTAATACGGTGGCATGTATACAGCAAATCCATACACATGACTCGCATATTGTGGTCCGTGGACCATTTATTCAGCTTCTATATGACCAGGCCTTAATGTTCGTTACAATCCATTACCTTACAGTCGGATGGCATTGCTAACACCAACGTTACATTTAGCCTAAATTGGTCTACAACTAAATGAATTTTGGAAACGACCATTAATCCCGCCACATAGCATTTGTTAAAATGCAATGCTCAATTTAAAATATAAAATTTTTAGCTGTTATTGTATTGTGTTTACATACAAAATAGTCCAGGTAACACGTTTAGACTTTAAACTAAGCCATTTAGCTAAGGCATAAGGCATGTCTTGTGTATAATTGAATTGAGTTAAACGTACTTTGGTTCGGAAACAAGCTTTTTAAATTACAAATTGCTGTCGTTGATCTTCAAATGTAAATTATTTCTATGAATCGTTGAGGGGTGAACTTCATCCTTTTTTGTATGTTTATTAATATAGCAATCATGGTTTTGCATTCCAAAAGTCCAACCGGCCATACAAAATTAACTAACTACTTATACGACACGGCATTTAAAACGCTGTCAGCATTTAGCACAATAGGCTCTCCTGGTCTGTATTTCAAATCAGCTTTTTACGTTTTCCGGACAGGCGCCTGCTCGGGACGTTTTGCGTTTCCTTGCTTAGACATGTTAATGTCGTCACGAAGTAAATAAACCTCAATGTTTTGAATTATTGTCCTGCTTTAGGGTTTATGCTGGCGGACAAAAGTTTTTGTTACTATAAACTAGTTTTTGTTGACATAAAATGGTTCTCACTGCGTGCTCGTGTGGTGTAACATTTACGTCATGGATTTGTGATTCTATTGTGAATTCGCGCTCGTTTGTTTTTGTTGTTTTTATTTATTTATTATTTTTATTTTACTTGTATGAAGACGAAATACACGTTTTACTTATGTAGGAAATAAAAAGAATCACATTTTTTGAGGGCTACGCCCGGGGTTTCCCTGCGGAATAGAATCAGAAATGATGATATCCGCGGTAGAACTAAGGTCACCGACATACCCCGAATAATTGCGAAACTTAAGTGTCAATGGGCGGGGCACATAGCTCGCAGGACTGATGACTGATGGGGTCAGAAGGTTCTGGATGCGGAAAGGGCAAGACCGGTCTGAGTGGTGAACCTTGGGGGAGGCCTATGTCCAGCAGTGGACGTTTTTCGGCTGACATGATGATGATAATGATGACGTGTTTTTACTTCAAGTCATTATCGACGGATTTCCATCATCTGCATATTATTGATACGACATTTCCAGATCTGAATAACTAATCGTCTTTCTTTGTCTGGCTGTAATACAATACATATCCAAGATAGAGCATTGTCTCAGTCTAATTAATTCAAATTATCTAACGTCAGTTGAGGCTCCGTCATCGAGTCATTGCTCAAATTGATGAATACGGATCGAAACCACGGTTACATGGCTCGAAAATTATTATGATCTATGAAATTAAATGTTCAATTGAGTTTTTGACATAAGTTCTTAGTCATGTAGTTATGAAGTACGGCGATAAAAACTATAATCATTATGATTAGATATAGCCTCCTTAAAATAATTATGAATGTCCCTGGCCCTCTCCATTAATTCCTCATCGTTAGTTATGATTGTGACTTCGTGACTCTACCTTGTGGGAAGTCTGACGCTCCACTTTTATTATCCCCCAAACGCAAAACAGTGTTATAAGCCTATCGTCTGTGTGTCTGTCTGTGGCATCGTAGATCCCTAACGGATAGACCGATCCGGACGCAGTTTCTTTACTCGTACAGAGAAAAAGGTACAAAGAGAGTAGTTAGCTTAAAAAATATTTTTTGTACATTTTATTCACCAATTTCTCGGCGTGACATGCCATGCCAAATTACAGGTTTCTAGACCAATAGTCTCAGAGCTATGCCACGGACAGACATACGGACAAACGAAAGGACTAAGTTTCGGAAGGGTTTCTTTTTAACTACGGAACCCTGAAAACCTGGTTTAATCGCGATGGTTCTTAGCTGAGTTTTATCAGAATCGGTTTAGTCATTTTTGAGATATTTGATTTTGAATGGATCAGGCAAATGCCAACGATTATTGGTTCTTCTAGAAGCGTCGACAATTATAAATAATATAAATAGTCATACTTAATAAAAAAAAAATCAAATATAATGTAAAGTTTCTGCTCCCATATAAGCCAGTGCTAAAGGCAATCAGTTATACAGCCGCTAGCTCAGAAGCCACGTATCAATTAAGCTTAGCGTTACAAATAGATTAGTTGTGACAGCTAAGTTAAGCATCCAAATTTTAATGAAAGAACGATAGTCACTGTTATAATCTAATGAATTATCATATATTACGGAAAATCACTTAAAATTATGCACTAATATGGTATCTCGATAAGTCTCTCGATGACATCTTAATCTAATCTCAATAATTTCTTATTAATGAAAATATTAGGGAACTAAAAACACTTACTTTGCTAACCCGCGAACCACAAGTGAAAAATAGTTATATCTGTGCGGTAAATGCATGTGTTCATGCCGCTCCGTCACCTCCACTGCTACACAAATCAACACATTTGCCACACAGTCTCCATTCCCCACCCTCTCAGTCTTCAGCCACCATTTACAATTCTGACCACCTGACTAGCCTGATTCAATAAATTATTTAAAATATTAGTGGTTTATTAACATATTCTTAAAGGTCATCATCATCATCATATCAATCAAAATTTAAACCAATTGTTAAAGTAAAATGTTTATCCTCGATAGGAAAGCATTCTAATCGTCACCACACGCCGTATATCACGTCAAATCCGCAGATTCAGTCTCCGCTTTCTTCGTAGTTTAATCGTGAAAAACCAGTAAATAGGAATGTTAAACGTAGATATTACTTATCCATTATTGTTCGCCTTTGTACTCAAATTTGATTGTTTGTAATTAGCGTCTTTATCCTGTTTTTTTTGTGCTATAAAGTGTTCACATACTATCCATCATTATTTAACTATAGATTTTATTTTGTACGAAAAATAAACCTTAGCATCAAACTGGGTACCATTTCCCAATGAAACCCATCAGCGTAGCGCTGCGACGAGACATCTAACGACTCCCAACAAACTTCCACCTGCCAATGCTGTATACAATGACACAAACAGGCGACAAAGCTAATTCTGGGGCCTATAATTAGGACGCCGGCAAACTTCGTTAGCAAGGCTACTTTGACGTGCCTCGTGTTACATGCACTGACTATGTACTTGACCGTGCATTCGATAAATACCTAGCTTATAAGAGGCAGAAGGGAGCGTTCTTTAGCTTATCCCGCACTACACTACTACTTTTTCGAAGGTGGCGAGGCACACGTACAGCACACGTCTACGCTTAAGTAAAAAAAAGTTACATTCCTAAAACTCATGCCGCAACAAAACTCGCATAAATGCCAAAAACACGCACACAATCAACCAACCCCGTGCAAAATGGACCGTAATGATTCAACTCCTTAGAATACAGCCGTATCCTGCAAATATAATCGCCTCCGTATTTATCACAGAGCCTATGCCCATTGGTAAATACGGATGAAACTACGTATGTTTGCTCTCAATGATGGGACTACGTATGTTTGCTCTCAGTGATGGGACTACGTATGTCTGCTCTCAGTGTCAAGAAACACTGCATTGGCCATTTATTAGGCAAATTTGCTCCATTTTAGACCGCATCCTTGTTTTCTATCAGGTGTGATTGTTGTCAAAAGCGACCCTATAATCTATAAAAAAATATACCGACGAATTCAGAACTTCCTTCTTTTTTGAAGTCGGTTAAAAAGACAAGACAGTGTTTAAATTGTCTTGCTTTACTTGACTTTTAACAAGCAGCAATCATAGTGACCCCACTATGATTGCTGCTTTCGTAAATGTAAATGGGTATTTACGTGAATCGAAGTCATGTCCAGGGCATCACGGATCCAGTCGTGGTTCGATGTGAAAATTATTAAATAACATACAAATCAAAGTTCCTAATTTCTTTATACATAATAATTTCAAAGGAACTCGCCGTTCAATCCTCAACAATGGCTAATCAAGACTGGTAGGCACATCGGACAACTAAGTTTTAAAAGGGAAACCTTAATTCTACTTTTCTGAAGTTGAAAAGCAGATTTTTATGATTTCATAATTCACGAATAATTTTATTCACAAAAGAAATCAGACCCATTTTTCTCGAAATATTAGGTAAGTATATTTAATCAAGGTCGGTTGGTTTCCATCTAAAAAGCAACCCGTAGATACATTAGAAGAACTAGACCGTACCGTGTATCCACTACTTAAGTGTTTCTTAATGCGAAGTCTTTTATTTATTATGATTTTAAAATCCCTACAAACCAGCGTTGCGTTTGATCAAGTCTTTAAATTGAAAAGTTTAGTAAACAAAATTACCTTCCGAGGCTCAGTTCCTTTAAAGACAATAATTAAAAATAACGAGTTAATAACTTCAACTTTCTTAAAATATAATATAACACTGAAATAAGCATACCGACAATTCGGTTCGTTCCCCTTGTTTGAGCGAGTACATCAAAGACGGGAAAACTTATAATTATTGCTAGGTAGGAAGGAACAAAAAAGGTCAATAAGGACTTAATTAAACGTGCCGATGGGCCGTGAAGAAAATTAGCCGTTAGCCGGCGCCTCACTTTTATTATTAATTAATGGCTTAATAAAAATAATATAAAACATGAACCTTTAGCACTTCGTTTACGGCCTCGACTTCGTTGAAAGAAAATAACGCGGCGGCTCTTAATTATAATTCTTATTAAGGCGAGCGCTTCAGGTTATATTTTACAAACTCATCGCAAGTTAAAAAATGTGGGTTAAACGAGAGATTTTGTTAGTATCGAAGTTTTTCAGAAATCATCAAAAATTACATTAAATATTGTATTGATTCAGGCGTAACTTTGCGTATGTCTATGTTACAAGTAACGGATCAAATTAATTTGCTCCTCCGCGAAGTACTGCAGTATAGTCATGCAAAATAAGCTCGTCTGCGCTGAGTATTTATTTTCAGGCACTAATTTTCCCACCCTCCCTCCACAAATTGAAAATAAAATAATCAAGAAGAAGAGAAGAATACTTTATTTGCTTAAACATGGTAGGTACATACAGGTGACAGTATTACATAACGAGGTAGGTTCACATGTTTAGCCAACAGTGGCATGCAAAAATTATGTGTAATAAATTATGTGTTTAAAATTAATACTGAAAATTAATCGTAAATGTCATATAAATTCTTCTCTGAAGTCTAAAAATTCAGTTATAGTATAAAAACATTTTTCAGTAAGCCATTTTCTTAATCTAGTCATAAATAATTGGTCTGGTAATTTTCGTATTACGTTTGGAATTTTGTTATACACAACAATACTCATAATATAGCAGTTTTTCTTGTACAGTGATGTCCTACATGTAGGCATCAGTAATATAGAATCATCTCTTTCTCTTAATCTGTTGTTGACCGTTGGTTTATTAAAATGGGATGGGAATTTATGAACAAAACAACACAACTCGAGAACATATAGCCCAATTAATGTAAGGAGCCCCAATTTTCGAAAAAAGGGTCTACATGAATCTCTTGGTCCAGCGCCACAAACCGCTCTGACACATTTTTTCTGTACTATAAGGACCTTTTGAATGTCAGTTGAGTTGCCCCAAAGTGCTACTCCATACCTTAAAACTGAGGCCACATAGCTGTGGTACGCAAGCAGTGCAGTTCTTTCTCCTGCGACAATCCTTAGTTGTTTAAGTGCGTAAACAAATTTATCCAGTCTGTCGCAGATTTACTTTATATGCTGCTTCCATGAACAGTACTGGTCTAAGGTGATACCCAGAAATTTGGCCTAAAAGATGGGTTAAGATGCGAGAAATTAATTCGGCACACTCCTTTACAATCCCTGTGGTAACAGCGTCAAACCCCACGGAAGCGGTGTCATTTAGGGACTTGATTATCTTAACTACTTCGTCTTCTGTGCATGGTTTTAGAAAAATACTGTTACTAATATGTTTCAGCTTAGAATTAATCGCTTGATTATTCGCTAATGTATCAGTGTGCAATTTGTTCTTTGTTACGTTAATAAGATAATCATTAAACGTTCGCGCTATTTCCAAGGGATGGTCAATAATCTTGCCGTCGACCATGACTGACTCGATTTCCCGCTTGGTGCTTTGTCCATCATGCTTATTCTTAATAATATCCCAAGCAGCTTTACATTTGTTTTTTGATTTGCGTATAAAAGCGTTGTTAACACCTTTTTTTGAGTTATGAATGCATGTTCTAAGTAAGTTGCTGTAGGACTTGTATATTGTCTTGGTTTCCTCTGTTCTCTTTTTATAATACAGTGATCTCAGTCTTCGCTTAGTTCTGCTTGATCTTATAAGACCTTTTGTAATCCATTTAGGTGCTGAATCATTTGCCTTGATTTTTATTCTGTATTCAGGGAAGCATTGGTTGTAAAGAAGAGTGAATAAGTCATGGAACTTGTTAAAAGCTGAATTGAAATGACCCTCTGCGACCTCTTCAGACCAAGAAAGGCTTGATAAGTAGTGTTTAAACTTTTTGTTCTTTTCTCTACACATATCACGTTTTGTTACGTACCAGTATCCTTGTATCTGTTTTTGTTTAGTGTTGTTAACTACTTGAAAACTCAGGATTTGGCAGGTATCGTGATCAGATAGACGGGCAGGGTAAATGTCACCTTTAGCCTTACTAATATTGCTGGCTATATGGTCTATGCAGGATTTTAAGCGTGTTGGTTGAGTATTGTGCAGTGTTATGTTATAGTTTTTTAGTAGTCCCTGTAGTGTATTTGATATGGTGTTTTCTTTAATTGTGTCAATATTTAGATCTCCAGCATTAATAATGTTTCTTTTCGATTTACACGTAAGCTTGTAAAGTGGATTTTCCAAGTGGTGGAAAAATGTATGGACTAATTTATTTGTTGGTATTCTGTATAAACAAATGACTATGCAATTAAATGCTGGGATATCAACGGCGCAGCATTTAAGCACTCGTTCTATAGATGATTCCTGACAGAGCGGAATTACCTTGTAGTCAATACTCTTCCTCAGCAAAATGCATACTCCTCCCCTTTTTTTGTTTACTCTGCAAAAACCAGACGCGTAGTTAAAGTTTTTCAAGATCAATGCACTTTCGCTACCACACTTGATGAAGGTTTCACTAAGGCATAAAATATCAACCTTTATGTCATTGTTAAGTAATTCGGCCAAGTACAATTCCAATAGATTTACCTTTGAAAGAACACCCTGAATATTTTGATGTAGTAATGCCCGTTTTCACCAACGACTCCTAATATTTAAGGGATCCCTTAGCTCTTTTAGGTGACACCTAAGACCAATTTCCGTTTCACCAACGCTTAAGTAACACCTAACTGCTTAGGGGGCCCCCTAAGTTTAGGGGCTCGAATATTGACCTCCTAGCGCTAAGTGACAGTTCGCGCAGTCGCAGATGCGTTTTAATTTTTATAGGTTATCGTGCATTTGTTATGCAATAAATAACTAAAACTGATAAGATTTATATAAAATGGAAGGCTATTTAAATGATTTTGTAGAGTTTGGAAGCTGTTGAATAATTAGATTTAATATTCACATCAAACTTGTTTAGATCAGACTGAAGATTAGATGATTTAACAAAGTATGATAGATACTAAAGATTTCTCATATGATATACCTACTCGTAGAATGTCGAAAGAAAGCGTGCTTTTCATACTTAAAAAAATATTACATTATAGGTATTTGGAATATAAGGACAACTCAGAATAGAAGAAGAATAGTTCTGTATAAAGGAAGACCTCATCGCAGATGGACGAATGCTTAATATTCATCATCAGTCTATTAATGACCCTCAGAATACAAAACAAACCAGAAGCCGCGTTCAATTATAACAACACGCCGCGCACTGTGTCAATTTATTATTGATTTCGCTATCCGTTTTCACTTAAAATATAATCCTGTTCTGTTTTTTATAAACCCAATGGCATTTCTGCATGTAGGAATCACACGAGAAGCGATTAATTAACACGCGCGCTCGCGGGTTCTGGTCTATTTTGTATTATACGGGTTTCAAAGAAATCGAATAACAATGCTTTGAAAATATGTACAGTTCGTGAATAAATTATCAGATCTAATCATTCCAGTTTCAGTCAATGAATGCTCGCTAATAAACTACAATCATCGCACCGAAAGTTCGAAAAAAATTAGATGGTTAAAAACTGTCACTGTAAGTTCTTATTTTTCTGGATGGCAAAGATAATGCCATACAGCCTTAGTCAACATTCAAAAATAAGAAATAAGACGTCAATTTAGTATGATGATATATTTGTCCAGTTTATCTATGTTTTTAACATGTTGGTTTAATTTTTTATACACGATTTTTGATGTTATTTCTCTTAAAAAAAATTATCGATACAAAACCGGTTTTAGAAATCACTATAGATAAAACAAAACGTCACTTAGTTAGGGGACCCCTATTAAGGTGTTGCCTAGGATGGTGAAAATTAAATTAGGTTAGGGAGAGATATAAGGGGCCACTTAGGATAGGGGTCCCCTGACTAGGTGATAACTTAGGTGTCGTTGGTGAAAACGGGCATAAGTATTTTAATGTAGTCTTGTTTACGTTTTCGATGTTGTTTCTAGTTTTAGGAACGAAAAAAATTAGATTTTTCAGCCGATTTTGGATTACTGTCTATTGTTTTTTTTGCAATTGGAAAGTAATAAGGTATTGTTCCTCTGGCTGGCAGACGTGTCGTCAGTTCCAGGGCATGAGTCGGAGAAAGAGTACGAGAGCGAGATCTGTTTATTACAGTGGTTTTTGGCTCGAGGTATATATTTGTTGTCATAATCGGTTGAATCAATAATGAAGTTGACTTTTCTACAGATTGTTCTTAAGTAATCATTTCAGCTAATAAATCCATTACAATATTTAACAAATGTGCAGTATTTCAATTGGATACTTAACTGTTTCAGATTACTATTGAGCTTCCATTCAATCAAAAACATGTTTTCCCTCACACTTAATAAAATTACATTTGTACATTCAAGCCTTTTTAGGCCCGCTGATAGTTCAAATAAAAGAGAGCTTGGATTTGTATCGTTTTCTCCAACGCAAATGATGACATGGTCATCCTTTGAGACATTCAAGTTAAAACATGTCTTAAGTACGTCATGTAAACTAGCGAATTGCTTAGTTACAGAAAAGATGTTGTAGTTTTAATATTTTGTACGTAATCTGGATGTAGTCAATTTTGAAGCCAGGTCTGCGCACTGTTGTGTTCCAATAATATAAATGTTTCGCTCGTTGATTATGGTGCCGTCTTCATGTCCTGTTGGGTCTTCCATTTTTTTTATAAGAAATTGCAGACAATTTCACTTGTGGCTTCTTTTAACTGCTGTTCTAGTAGCATAATTTTGCATTGCATGTGTAACACCTGAACATCACTGTCTGGGCGTGGATTCCGAACGACAGTTGGCGAATCCAAGGAGGGTGTTGATGAATCAACGCAAACGCTACTAAGCCCACAACCAAAACTACCACCACCAGTAAAATAGTACCGGACACGTGTTTCGCCTCTCTCCGAGGCATCCTCAGCGGACGTCGTCGATGTTGACACCCCGACCGTCAGTCGAAGTTTTCTTTCTTCGAATTTGCGGAGGGAGGGGGGGAAAATTAGTGCATGAAAATAAATACTCAGCGCAGACGAGCCTATTTTGCATGACCATACTGCACTACTTCGCGGAGAAGCAAATTAATTTAATCCGTTACTTGAAAAATTACATTAGTTTCACTATTGGTAAGATATGTATTAGCTGTACGCCTATCTTACATTGAATGGATTGTATCTAAAGCAGCACAAAAATTATCAGATGATGGCTCGGAACCCTCGGTGCACGAGTCAGACTAGCTCTTGGCCGGTTTAATCCTTGTGACGAAGTATTTGTCACTTCCTAGTGTGATTTTGAACGGTTAACCCAGTGTGTGTTTATTCCTGTCATTAAATCGTAAGAAACTACGTCAAGTGTAGGTAATCATCATCATTATGTCAGCGGAAAGACGTCCACTGCTGGACATAGGCCTCCCCAAGTTTCTCCACTCAGACCGGTCTTGTGGTTTCCGTATCCACCGCTGATGGCCGATGGGGTCAGAAGGTTCTCGAATGGCGTCCACGGACCGGGAGACGAGCTGTCGGTAGGCCTCCAACAAGATGGAGAGACGATCTGGTAAAGATCGCGGGACCGCGGTGTATAGGTAATGCTTCTATTTATTTATACGTGAATTTGTGTATAGCTTGCGTTGTTCGGGTGTATTGAATAACACAATGGTATAGGAGCCATGCTGGCTTGCCTGCATTAGGTAGGTATTGTTCACGGTTTAAGGTATATAATGCACATAATAGGTATACATATACTTGAAAACACTCGAACGATCCCCTTTCATACCAGCTGTTCAGGCATTGTATGGATAAAAATGTATGAAATATTCCGCGAAGGTTTTCTTTTCGTTGATCTTGTATTTATTTGTTAAGCGTTCTTGACAGGGGCTCAGCCAATTATAATACTGAGAAGGTTTTTAGATAAGTCAATCAAAATTTATTTAATTTTCTCAGAATCTGGATGTTGTGAGGACGCGAACAACAATTAGTTAAGCTCTATGTTAGAGCAGTTCTAAAAAAGTTGCAATGGTTCATAATTAAGACGGTTAAAAAAAACCATTTTGTTACAATTTTAAATAATGATTTCTAATACCTACTTACCACATTTTGAGATTCTTTATAAACAAAAAAAATTGGGTATAACAGAACCTCAATTGTCATTTAAAATGGTAACAACATGGATACACAATAAATAAATAAAATAATTTGTAACAAAAAATAAGAACATTTTAATGACGTGTCTTCATTATGAACAACATTGTCTTACGATTGCCCTCTAATACGGAGCTTAGCTACCAACAAGTATAACATCCATGACTCTTTTGCCTTGTGCCTAATTTAACTAATGTTGACATTATACTGCTTAAAAGTTATTTGAATAGAATCCTTAAAGGGGGTTCTAAGTTACTTTTACCTTGATTTGAGTTTCTGCTTTGTTCTAGTTTTCATTTAGGTACCTATCTATTTAAAAACATTACACACGTACATACCTATATTGTACGTATAACTGGATGTAGAATATAGTTTTTCGATTTAACAGTTATCGATGAATTTCAAATAGGTCGTGGTTTTGTGAAACCACGAGTCTGGAATAAACTTGTGAATTTTTTTGCACAAACGAGTTTTTTGCAAATTGATATCATACGCATTGTTTGCCAAAAGGCAAATGCATGTTTTAGTTATGGACTTTTTATGCAACGGTATTTTACGTTATTTTAATAAAATTTCGACGATTTTTAGTGTGATAATACATTTCAATAAAACCTAGATGACAAAGCGAGATTACTATGGCCTTTATTCTGATATTATTTTTATTTCTGACAAAATTGTTCTAGCATATTTTCATCGTCTTAGGCTGGCACTTCACTTCGCTGTACTTGACAAATATTAGTGTCGCTTTCGTTTTTTACCTGAATTACTTAGAGCAGGAAATGAATGGAGATGTTGACGAGCGATATCCCCTCTGCCAAAAAAATTGCATTATTGTGCGATAGTTTTGTTTTAGCATAAGTTTGTAGCTGTAGGAACGTAACGAATTTTGACATTAGCGTAGACGGGTGCCGTACGTGTGTAATTCGTCCGCCTCGAAAAGTGGCAGAAAAATTGTAGTGCATAGAAAACCAAGACAAAGGAGCCTTCGTTTGTCTGCTTTATGCCGTTATGCCTGAATAACAGAGATGGGATAGAAAATATTTGGCAAATAATGTCAAGTGAATTGCCAGCGGTGCCAGTCTTATACGTTCAATAGTAATTGGATTGGGTTAACCAGAAACTTGGTGGTCGTGTTTTACAAACAGGTAAATGAATTGCTTCCGACAGTGAGGCTCAGAAGCCAATGCATTGACAACATGAAGGCTCTTACAATTTAGATATCGGTCAATGACGTTGCAATTGCCAAATGCAGTGATGGAAATAGTAGTTTTCAACAAAAAACTTGTCATCACATTGTTCGGATTTGTCATCTCACGCTATTAATGAATTTAATTAATCTCGAAATTGTTAATCACTCTGAGTAAAGCTGTTATGCAATGAAATATTAAAATTGCTATTATAATAAAAAAATCCGAAAACTAGATATTTAATGTCGACTCCACAGCTCCCTTTCGTCTCAGTGTCAGACAAAAAGTCACAACCCTAATAATTATAAATTGAAGACAAGCGAACATTTTCAATTTAATTTTTGTTCATTACAATAAAACCCGTTTATAAACTCTTCTCAACTTACCCGTGATTGCCCGTCCAACTATAGCTTTAGTTAATTAAACCCCTTCCGCTAAATAACAAAGTTAGCAAGAATAAACATCTACAAGTTGGTAGTTTGTTTATCTTGAGCCTGTATTGAGACGTAGCTTCAGCCGCAGCTGACCAGGCTTACTTGTGGGTATACACGTTAGCTTATACATCGATAAAGATAATAGCGAGATGTTTGCGCAAAAACATCGTAATATACTTGTAATATACTGTTAAAGTACTCGTATTGAGGCAGGTCAATGGACTGATTGTTTACGGCAAAGTGCGAATACATTCTCACTTGGCATTTTATTACCTATAACATGTTTGATGGTATCCCCACGTGAATAATCCGGTACCTAACAAGTTAAAATACAAGAAGTTATTTCATAAAAATCTACATTTGTTTTTAAAATAGCTTTAAACAGAAATTAGCTTATTTCGAAAAATCAGCAACGCGTGACGCAAGGACGCGACGCAATTTTAAAGCGAGTGCTCTGAGGGTCGAGCACGACTTTACGAATGCTGCGCTTTACGTTACGGTTATCGTATCGAGATCGAGAAACCTAATACTAAATTTTAGTTCCAAATACGCTCACGGGTGGGCGCTGTTCCAAACGTCATACAAACTCGACAACGTTTACTATTCGATTTTACGTGACGCAGGTTTCGAAAAGTCGTGCTCGACCCTCAGTTTAAAATAGTTTTAGGTACCTACTTAATATGAATTCCTGTAGAATGTACCTTTATAATTTAATGATTCCGACAATGTTGTTTCGTATTGTGAAGACGACGACCCTCAGATGAATTTGAAACGCAGTGCATACGGGCGCGGAGTAGACTGTAAAATTTACGTCAATATTAATTGATTAACGTGAGGAAAAGATCACACAGAAAAATGGCGGGTTACAAAAACGCGTTGTTTTAGGATTGACAGTTAGTTAGATTAATAATTAGTCGGAGCGGGCGACGACCAAGTAATCATTAATCTGAAAACCGTTCATATATTTTTGTCTTTATTTTACAGCTTTATTTTTCCACTTTAAGTACTTTTATGAAGCCAAAACTACCACTATTGTGTAAGACATAGGTAAGCCTTATACTTCCCCAGAAAAAAGTCCTCAAAGCGTATTTAAGCTGCAATTGGTGGTTTTTACCCCACGCCGAGTTTATCAAAGAGAAAAAACACAGAAAACCCTTCAAATTTGGCGTACAAACGAAACGAGTATCAATTAGTACATTAGTGGGTGTTGCTGCACGCTCTGATGACAGGAGAGAATTTTTTGTACTGTAATTAGCAATTAGCAACCTGACCCGTGGACAGAAACACTGTAGGGAGCAAATGGTGCCCTCTTATTTTGAGATAAATTCGCAAGCAAACGAGCAAGTGATTTTGTGTCGTTTGTGAAAAGAGGGGTGTGAATTGCATACTTAATAAACGCTAAATCATGCAATAGGAAAATAACTAGCAGGTAGGTACTTTTATAATATGATTGCAATATAATGGAGTCCCAACAAAAATGGAGATACTTCAGATTTTAAGTTAATTGGAACTCCTTTGTGTCACTCAACTATATTGGGTAATTTCACTAACCAGCCACAAATGTTACGAAGCATTTTTTTTATTGTGCTTTAATAATTATGCCCCGCGGCTTTGCCAAAGTGAAATATTTCAAAATGGGCTGGTTCCCTATCCCATGGGAATTTCGAAAAATCCCTTCTTAGTGGACCTCTATGCCATTCAAGTTACATGTGTACCAAATTTTAAGTCTCTAGCTTTAGTGGTTTAGAGGCTGTGCGTTGATAAATCCGTCGGTCACGTTTCTGTTTTATATGTTTATAAGACAAACCACGGGACAGAAACGAACTATTTTCTCGGCATGACTTCCAACTTGTTTCAATCTTGAATACACGTCTTTCTTTGTTCCGTTTGGTGCACGAAACGCCTGAAAAAGCAATATTTACCGAATAATGTTACTTATTGTCGGCACGTATGTACATACGGGCAGCAATTGACGGGGTCGCAACGTCCCGCGAACACGCCAGCCTCTTTTGCATTGTAAATGGGCATTTCTAGCGCAGACTGAGCAAAAAACATGCCGTTTTACAACTGGGTAAGTCGCTAACAAGAGACTAAACAAAATAAAAGAGATTTTTTTAGTGACAAGTCGGGCTAGACTTGATTTTACTGACGTCGTTTTGTTGTTCAAATGTATTTCGCTGTCTGGTTTTAATGTTGCCTTCGTTTAGTTTTGTACAGGGAAGTAAATGAAAACAACGTGTTCAGATGTGATTTATTTAATATCAATTTGATTTAATTAATATTAAATCACATCTAAACACGTTTTTTTAGCCTAATGGTGTTGACGCGGTTTTGATTAAAATGGCGGTTAAGTTAGGAAGAAAACTGGTTATTACCTAATCGTATTGACCATTAAAAGAAGGTATAAAAAATACACTGTTCCAAAGATACGTACATAATGTTACATCACGTTATATGTACTTAGGTAAATATACTTTCAAATAACGACAGTCACAATTTCAGATTTAGGGATATCATGTTGTTGACTACTTGCTGTACTGTACAAATAAGTTCGTAAACGAGTAACGGCTACGATAACCTCATAAGAAGACGGTTGTATCAGCTGCTAATCCTTAGTTAAAATTACGCTGAAGAACTTCCATATTTTATTTTAGATCCTGCCATTGAACTTATGCCGAGGCCATTTTTATGCTAAACCTGACCAAAACTGGCGACGGACGAGTAAAAAGTGTGAACTGAATTTTGAGCGGATTTTTTACTACATTGTTCTTTATGCCAGGGTTGCCAACCAATTGTTTACTTAATTGAGTGAGCGCAACGCTTTGAAAATTATTCGTGTGGTTGTTAAGTAAGCCGCCACTAGCGAAATTCGACTGTAATTAAGAAAAGATTAGTTTTAAAACATGAAACAAAGTAAACTAGACTTACATACGTCAGTGATCCGTTTATTTCGCTAAGTAATGATTAATTTGCGTAGATGGTGATTATTTGCTATACTTACACATAAATTAAGAGTTCGGACGTTTTTTGAAATTGATCTTTTTCGGAGATGTATATCTAAGGAATTACATTTCTAATTTATCATGAGCTTTTCGGTGAAGGAAAACATCGTGAGGAAATCTGCACACTCCTGCGAAGCAATGCAATGGTATGTGTGAAGTTCCCAATCCGCACTGTGCCCGTGTGGGAACTATAGCCCAAGCCCTCTCATTCTGCCTGGCAGTGGGACATAGAAAAGGCTGGTGATGATGATATCTATGGTACCCTACTATAATAGATCAATATCTAAGGCTTAATAATAAATAAATTACTATTACTATTACTATTATAATTAATTCAAAGAATAGGAGCCTCAGTGACGTAGGTTCTTTCTTTGTATATGGGCTATTTGTGCATGTGACACGCTTTACCCTTAGGATAGTGAAACAAACATGTCGGGTTATACTTGACTGACATACGTGAGTGATCCGTTTATTTCACTATCATTGAATCTCATTTGTTAAAAGTCGCTTTACCCTTATTTTTGTTTCTCTATTATATGCCATCTTAATATGATATTTTTCATTGTATGTTATATTTTAAGCTTGATTAAGATTTATTTTTATGCCACTAGGCAAAACACAGTGAAAGCATTTGCACTTGTATGGCCTCTATACGCATGTTTGTCAAACATTCTTTTCTTATTCTCGTTCGTTTTCAACTTTCAATCACTACAGATTTGAACGCAGCTTTAAAGTAACATTGATTGTTCATTAAGCCACCCTGTACCCTGCAGAGCCGATGCAGTGCAGCTGACAACCCTATTTATTTCCCAAAGCCTTTTCTCCGGATGGAATAGTCAATGACGTGAGCCTATTGTTACAAGCGCTGTTAGTTTTGTTTTTTTTAAACATGTCCGGATTTCCCGCTGAGAAGTAGATGCGCTTTGCCTTTTTTATCCCGCTCGAGAGAAACTAGTTAGGCCTTTTGCCAGTTTTATAGCATCGGCCATTGTTGTTGAAAGTACAAATTGGCTTTTTTTGACAAAAAAACTGGGGTAATGCGTTTCACAGTGATATAGGCGCGCTTGTTAACAGGGCCGGAGTAAGTTGAGGCGCGGGAGAGAGCAAAAGAAACTGCTATAGTCACAAAATCTACAAATAGAAATTTACTAGCGTCGCTCAGTCCAGCTGTCCTATTGGTGGATTTACTAACGTCGCTCAGTCCAGCTGTCCTATTGGTGGATTTACTAACGTCGCTCAGTCCAGCGGTACTATTGGTGGATTTACTAACGTCGCTCACTCCAGCGGTACTATTGGTGGATTTACTAACGTCGCTCAGTCCAGCTGTCCTATTGGTGGATTTACTAACGTCGCTCAGTCCAGCGGTACTATTGGTGGATTTACTAACGTCGCTCAGTCCAGCGGTACTATTGGTGGATTTACTAACGTCGCTCAGTCCAGCTGTCCTATTGGTGGATTTACTAACGTCGCTCAGTCCAGCGGTACTATTGGTGGATTTACTAACGTCGCTCAGTCCAGCGGTACTATTGGTGGATTTACTAACGTCGCTCAGTCCAGCGGTACTATTGGTGGATTTACTAACGTCGCTCAGTCCAGCGGTACTATTGGTGGATTTACTAACGTCGCTCAGTCCAGCTGTCCTATTGGTGGATTTACTAACGTCGCTCAGTCCAGCTGTCCTATTGGTGGATTTACTAACATCGCTCAGTCCAGCTGTCCTATTGGTGGATTTACTAACGTCGCTCAGTCCAGCTGTCCTATTGGTGGATTTCCCTCCCGCACCGCTCCTCTAAAGCAGGAACCTACTCAGTTTTGCGCTTTGGAGATATATGTATTTTTTTATATATACGAGGGGGCAAACGAGCAGGCGGGTCACCTGATGTAAAGCAATCGCCGCCGCCCATGGACACCTGCAATCACGGGTGCGTTGCCAGCCCTTTAAGGAATAGATTGGCTCGTTTTTCGATACGGGGCTTAAAAAAAGAAGATAGCGATTCAGAATGTGCAAGAATTCTTTTAATGATACCCACTTGACCTAGTAGCTCTACTTTGAAATTTTAATACCCCCCCCCCCCCCCCCCCCTTCAGACTCTGTTGCAATAAAAATACCCATTCATTTGCAATGTACTTCAGCCAGCATCATCTAAAACTATTCCAAATTTAAAGTCGATGGCATCAGAAGGTGCTTCGGTAACCAACTGCCACATACAGACCGAGTCAGACTATAACGGTTCCTTTTTACCATTTTGACGTTCACTTTAAATTCCATAAAACAGTTTATTTCCCACACTGATATTAAAAATGCTGCTTAATACAATAAACGTTGCCAGGAAACGATATTTTTCTCTTGTCTCCCCTCGAAGAGGCGTAGGGTGCGAAATTGTACTCACTAAAGCAATATTGTACTAGAAAATACATCCTGATAAATCTTAGTCCCCAATAGACGGAGAATTGTTTTTTGCAGACAGGTGGTATATAGCCATGGTCATGACGAACTTGAGATATATTGTGCTTTTCACATCTGACTCCGAGCCGAGTGCTGCATCCGAATTGTTTCGTTTCGTTAAGGATAGTCAAGAATTTCAAAAGTTGGTAGCCGACCTTCATTAGTTGATGAATCGAGGAACTGGATCAATGTACCTTACTACTCACGATTACTCACTTGCAAAGAAACTGTGCCTGGGCGATTTTATAAAAACATTTTAATGCGAACCAAAATACAGCAGCACACAAACTCAACTAGACACTTGATGTCGTTACTTAAAAGATTATTTTGTTTTTATTATTGTTCAATTAGGAATACTACATTTTTTATAGATATCTAGATATAGATAGACTTAATAAGTATTAATTCCGATAAAAGTGCGTCAAAACAATATTTTTAACCCGTCACTAACCCTCATATTTTGTTAATAATTCTGTGACAATATTTTCGCCCAAAAAATAGTTCCCTCGTAATATCTGACAATCGCAGTCTACGGTCCCATATATTGTGTTCTAAGCTGACAGCCTTGCTGGCACGGAAAATGATTACGTTACAGGAGATATATTTGAGAAAAGTGATAAAACTACAGGCAAAAACTGTGACTAAGTATGCATCACATGACTGAGTTTTGACGGCATGACGAATTACTTACTCTTCCAAACGAAATGCAGGTTCAAAGGTGTCACCTACTTTTAAACTGGTGACTAAATGTCGCTTCCATGCAGTAGGTACTTATTGCTATGGAGTAGTTTGTTTTTATAAATAAATGGTTGTCATTGAAGCTCATCTGATCGTTTTAGTACAAAAGGAACTGGCCCAACTTTTACACTTGCATTGATTCTGCAGCAAGCTACCTAAACATCTTAAAGAAAATCTATCAAACCCCGAAATTAAAGAACATTTTTCTTTGTTCAAAGTTGCATTAAATTGCAAGTCTGCTGAGCAAATAAGTTAAAAGTTAGGTAGTCGATCGAGCGCCGCAATGTAATGCAACATGCGACTGGTTTTTTTTTCTGTGCTATATTTTCTACACTTATTTAGTGAGTTCTCTTTTCCTTTTTCCTTTATTTGTGGTTATTGTATTGTTTCGTAATAGCTATTGTAACTTGTTTAAAAAAAACCGGACAAGTGCGAGTCGGACTTGCGCACGAGGGTTCCGTACAAAGATTTCCCTGCTATTCCCCAGTGTTTTAAGATGTCCAGTATTTGCAGAGCTCTAAGCAAAGCAAAGCCCTGTTCCTAAGCAAAATGTACGCAAATGTACGCAGTGTGGTGTCATTTTATATTGTTCTGTGACATATAGAGACAGACATAAAAATTTAAGATTCTCCAGGTTTGAGTATTTGATATTTAATTTCAACCTGCTACCTCTGCGCGTTCCAGAGAAAAAGGATCTTGACAGACAGACAGAAAGAAAAGTGACTTAAAGCCAAGTTTCTTGTGGCGCAATCTTCTTGCCAATTATGGTCTTTCCGAAAGCGCTGGTAGATTCAAAAAGCATTGAACTGCCTGTTTAGTGAATATAATTTTGAATTTTTACTAGTTTAACAGCTGGCTTAATGTAAACAGGCGATAGCCTGCTAGAACTTTACTGCCTATACACTTCGTAGCTCTGAAGTTGTAGCACGATATCTCCGTGGTATCTTGTACTTAAGTTAAGCCATCTTATACCATTTATCAGCTACTAAGCGAACATGAGTATATCTTGACTTCCTTGCATCATATGCGTCCGTTCCCGGGCTAATGGGTGGTGACACGCTATTATTATGGCGGTACTTCACTCGACCGTATTTGCAAAATGTTTGTCATTAATGTCATTACATCTCTGTCCCGTCGGTGTCGGTCGATGTCAGTGAAAAATTAAAGAACGAATATTTGTCAAATATTGCTGTGAAGTGAAGAGCAAGCATTAGAATTAGAATTGCCATTTTCTCGATCGAAACTCAGAGTCGAATTGACGAGGTGCAAATGGGAGACAGTCACAGAGTCTCGGCAATTCGTGCTAACCGTGTAGGGCGTCTTGCGTGACAACGCATCTGTCTTTTGTTTCATTCGTTGCGAAATAATTTGGAAGCACATAGCGATAACACGTCGCGGCGTCTAGCGCATAAGAAATTATTTATGACAAAGTTCATCTTTTTGGCAGACAAAAGCGAAACAAAGTGAGTCGCACCTTTGTGCTGCACGTGCTTATCGCGAAGTTTGACACAACATCTGTAATGTGAGCTCGAATAGTTTGCGAAATAACTGCTTTTGTGTGAGATAAGTCATTATAACAACTAATCTGTTATGCTGAGCGTTTCTGGTACCTAGTTTGGTGAGTGAACTTGGGTGTTAACGTTTCAAACACAATGATACGAATAACAAAGTGATAACCTTCCTAACTTACCTAAGCTTAGTGAACCTGCTGGGCATGTTAATAAATAACTTAGGTACTCTCAAACAAAGATAAACTTGAATTTTATTCTATCGGTTCCTTCACCTTCACCTCCGTTATTTTCCAATTTATTACAAACAAGCTTTTTCGCTATAGTTCTAAAAATAAGGCCCAAGTTTGGATTTGAACCGACTACAACTCAAGAAGCGGCAGGTCAAACTCAGCTTCCACAGCGGTCCAGGAAAAATAGTAAAAAAGTCGCAACTAGGAAAGTTACCCTTTAGCCAGAAAATGCTTTTTCCTTCGTCTTAAGTTCACTTCTCATCTGACTTACCGCAAGGCGGCATTACAATACCGTCACAAGCAGACTCCTAGCCAGCAGCAGCTTTAACTCAGAAGCCGCTTCTCTATACAAAATATTAACGTGTCGGTTTTTTTAAAGTAAATTTAAAAATTCGTTTGTGTTGTTAATGTTCGTGAAATCTTGGAAGTCAATATTCATCTCTCTTATAGTGGAGAAATTTGCATCACATTTTAGTAACTGTCAAACCAAAGTCAAATCAATAATTGGTGTCAGATTATGAACCATAACTATTAACAACAAGACAAGTTTATAGTGTTTGGGCAAGTCCCTTGAAGTTTCTCGAAAAATTTATGTAACTTTCAAATCAATTCAACCAGCAGATATGTGAATATATGAGAAGACTGACTTAACTCATCAACGCCCAGCGTCGCTCTCGGACTATTCTGACTATAAACTAGCTTTAGATTAAAAAAAACAGCATGGAAATCGGTCCATCCGTTTGGGAGCTACGATGCCACAGACAGGTACACAGATACACATATGTCAAACATAACAACCCACTTTTAGGGTCAGGGGTTAAAAATATATGTGAGCAATACCTTTCTTATCATAATCCTAACTTAATATTATTAATGCGAAAGTAACTCTGTCTCTCTGTCCGTCTGTTTGTTACCTCTTCACGGAAAAACCGCTGCATCAATCTAGATGAAATTTAATAAGAAGATGGTTTGAATATTGAGGAATAACATAGGTTAGGTGCTTTTTATTCGGGAAAATTGTATAGTTCCCGCGGGATAGTGATAACCGAAATCTACGCGGCTGAAGTCGCGGGCAACAGCTAGTACAATGATATATCTGACTTTCACGATATTTTTGTAGTTTTCCTTCTATTCCAAAGTTTTGTGTGGGAGATCAACCACCCCGTTGTACTTATCACATAATGGCATCCCTTTCATTCAGTTTCTTTTTACAGCTCGGCTAAGCGGTAATTCTGCAAAAAATAACTTATACTGTTGCCATTATCCCGGCTAAGTATTGGAAAAATGCTGTAATGAAAACTTTAATGCGAAATTGTTTACGGAAAAGCAATATCCTAGGAAATAGGTATTATGGATAAGTGGTGATTATGATAAGGACATATAGACTTATCTTATAATTATATAGCTTATGGACGGGCCCTTCGGTACTCCGTTATTGTTGCCGATTTTGTGTCACTAATTAGTGATATACCACACCGACATAGCCCGAAGAATTGCGAAACTTAAGTGGCAGTGGGCGGTGCACATTGCTCGCAAAACTGATGGCCGATGGGGCCAGAAGGTTCTCGAATGGCGTCTACGGACCGGGAACGAGCTGTCGATAGGCCTCCAACAAGGTGGAGCGACGACCTAGTAAAGATTGCGGGACCGCGGTGGATGCGGAAAGCACAAGACCCTGGAGAGCCTTGGGGGAGGCCTATGTCCAGCAGTGGACGTCTTTCGGCTGACATGATGAATTAGTGATATGAGCCGCGCGCACTTCGCGCAAGGGTAGGGTTGCCATATCATCATCATCATCATGTCAGCCGAAAGACGTCCACGGCTGGACCTATGCCTCTCACAAGGCTCTCCACTCAAACCGGTCTTGTGCTTTCCGCATCCACCGCGGTCCCGAAATCCTTACTAGGTCGACGCTCCGTGTTGGAGGCCTACCGACAGCTCGTCTCCCGGTCCGTGGACGCCATTCTAGAACCTTCTGACCCCATCGGCCATCAGGGTTGCCATATGAAAAAATAAAATGCCCTGATAAAAATCCTGACGTCCTAAAATCCTGACATTTCTTGTAACAGAGATTTTACGCAGCTTGAACGACGTGCCCGCGCGCTGCAGTGTACCTGCTGTATCGTAAGTTTAATTTTTTATTTAATAAGGTCATTTCTAAAAATCCTGACACTTGCCGCAATCCTGGCAAAGGGTCAAAAATCCTGTCAGGACAAATCCTAATGTATGGCTACCCAACGCACGGGTGACGTGACGCCGGCCGCGCGCCGCTCACCGCCGGCGGGCTCGCTCCGCCGTTCCTGTGTTCACAGCAATGGCATATCGTCATGTTTATACTTCAGTTTTTCCCCGCATTGCATTTGTCTATTACGTTCATATTAACGTGTACGAAGAGTTCGTGGAAAAACATAAAGTCGGTTAATCAAGCATTGCTCGCTCCGGAGCTAATACTTACTTATTTGTTTTATTTTTCATACATAAACCGTTCCTCTTTTATTGTTCGAATAAACGCACTGTCTTTACTTCGCGGACAATAAAACTTTTTATCGTCAGATGAGAGAAGCGGCACATGAGTTAATACCAAAGAGAGACGAAGCATCGTAGAATCGTGTGAGACCTTAGCATCTAGTGTAATCAACGGCCAAAAATACGTCTCGATCGCGTTTGCGTTAAAGCGTCAAATAGTATGAGAATTGTTTGTTGTCGATACGTGCCACTAGTAACAAAACGCAAATGCGATCGAGACGTTTTTTGTTTGGTCATTTGATTACACTAGACGCTCCCCTGTCCAAGAGGACATAGCTGCATAGAAACGTTGAGTACGCTTCCTAGCAGCCCATACTGGCACTTCACTAGCCCGTATTTTCCAAATGTTCGTTATTCTGTCTCCGTCCATTCGATAAAAACGAAGAGAGGCGCCCGAATATTTGACAAATACGGCAAATGAAGTGCCAATATCACACTTACAAAACTATGTGACTTTGTTGACGAAGTAGCAGCGTCGCGCTTGCTCTTGTGTGTAAGCTACAAGGAAGCTTAGAATGACATTTATACAGCTACTTCTCCGTGGACAGTAGAGTTTTTGATTCTCTTAGCTATACTAAGTAGTGCAACGTACACGAGATTGTCCATGTAGCCGAGACGAGATTGTCGATTTCTGCCGCTGCGATCGTTTTTTTTTGTATTAACATGTTCCCTGTCCGGGTACCCCCAATGAGGGGTCATGAAGCTTTTTTCAGGAGTCCGTGCCCCCAATATGGGGTCACATCCCCATTACTGGATGCACAGTTGGACGTGACATTGTCAGAGGGTCGAGCACGACTTTACGAATGCTGCGTAACGTTACGGTTATCGTATCGAGATCGAGAAACCTCATACTAAATTTTAGTTCCAAATATGCTCACGGGCGGGCGCTGTTCTAAGCGTCATACAAACTCGACAACGTTTACTATTCGATTTTACGTGACGCAGGTTTCGAAAAGTCATGCTCGACCCACAGATCGTTTTGTATGGGGACACAGTGAACGTGTTCAGCTTCGTCTCTGTGGCGTATTTTTTCCTGTAACGTAAGTGAGTGAGTTATCTATTGCGACGTTTACTGCTACACTCACAATTTTAAAGTTTTCCAATAATTAGCAGAAGCTGAGACGTATAAGTATAGTACTTACTCGAACTACGTTTTCGCTAAAAGAGAACAGTCATAAATATTTTGTCATGACAACCCCGGATAGACACACCGGGACTTTATATTAAAAATCGGCCAAGAGCGTGTCGGACACGCCCAGGATAGGGTTCTTAAGCCATTACATTAAAGCCCTGGCCCTGGATAAATAAAAAACCTCCCATGCAAGGCATCTGCCTTTGCTGGTTGAAAGCAATATTTGCGTTGGTTATATTTTTTCGCTTGCTTAAATATTGACTGTTCACTATTTGAAATGAAAAAGTCGGAGGTTTTTCAAGTTTTCTAATTTCGTTAGGTTACTCATAAACAGAGGGTCGAGCACGACTTTACGAATGCTGCGTAACGTTACGGTTATCGTATCGATATCGAGAAACCTCATACTAAATTTTAGTTCCAAATACGCTCACGGGCGGGCGCTGTTCCAAACGTCATACAAACTCGACAACGTTTACTATTTTACGTTACGCAGCATTCGTAAAGTCGTGCTCGACCCTCATATGCTAATGGTACTTTAATTGCATTCAGTGCTTCACTCAAACAGCAGCAATGCCAAATTGCAATCACGACTGAAACAAGAGTGCACCTTTTAACGAGAGAAAAGTTGAGTCATCTACTAATTTCTTGAAGGAAATTTCTGACCGCTCCTCAGTTACAAGCAGGGAGTTCAGTGCTATGTAAACTTTAACTTGCCTTGCATTTTGTACATTCCCTGAACACAAGTATGCGGTGCGAAGGAGCTTGATACTTGTAAAGGGAATACTAATAAATAATAATAATAATAAATATCACGGGACAATTTGACATCAATTGACCTAGTCCCAAACTAGGCAAAGCCTGTACTATGGGTACTAGACAACGTATAAACATACATATATAGATAAATACATACTTATATACATATTAAACATCCAAGACCCGAGAACAAACATTCGTATTCATCATACAAACATCTGCCCCGACCGGAATTTGAACCCGGGACCTCAAGCTTCATAGTCAGGGTCTCTAACCACTAGGCTATCCGGTCGTACTTAACATTAACATGATGAAATCTAGATGCGGTTTCGTCGAGTGGGTCTAGTATATTTTTAAGTTAAGATTGCCTTCTCTTCGTATCTATTCAAAAATCATCCCAGAGTTTAGGTGTATTTTGAAATGCTATAAACATGTGGCATAAATCAAGATTTCGAAATAATTCTGATGTAATTTTGACAATCGTACATACTTACAGACTATCTATTCTTTAGCATAAATTGATATGATTATTTAAATGTACAAGAGGTCTTTACAAACAAAATCATGCGGCACTTAGTGTTAGTGAAATAGTACATTTTAGGGATATTTTTTCAATCTCCTGATAAGCTCTTATCCCATAGATAGTGTAGGGGTATCTATGGAATAACAGGTTATCTGAGGATTGAAAAATCGGCCCTTAGTTACTAGAAAGTTACCAAGTTAGTATTGTCAAACACGTTAGCTTAAAAGTCCTATCGACACTAACTTGATTTCCCTCCATCCATAAATTTCTATAAAACCGCCACTAGCAAAGTTTGCGACCCGTTTAGGTGTACCTGTACTTTTTGATTTATGCGAATTTCCAAGCTACGAAGGTGTTTAATCTAACTTTTTGATGTAATACATTTCAACGTCACAAGTTTAGGCTACGTCTGATAGGAGGGACGCTTTAGAAAACGTTATTTACTACAGGTATATAATTATTTCTCTTGTGTAGTGCAAAGTTTTACAAAGTTTACATCAAGAGTTAATTCTAGCTGAACTTTATACGACATCAATTTGCTTAAGATTTACGGGAACCGAAGACTTGAAGTTTCAAATCGTCCAGAGTAGGTAGTCACTACCAAAATACATAGCAAAACAATCTCCACAATTTAATTAAAAGCTTTTTAATTCGATCATCAAAAAGCTTTTTTTCTTTCTTTATGAAACCACCAATATTTACAGGCTCAATATAAACAGTATATACCTTTTCAAAGATACTCTCAAATCGAACCACTTCCACCTGCCCCAGTTATCAAAAACATATAAAGTCCACACTTTTCTATCTTTATTTCCTGCAGCCCACCTAACTGTACAATTAGGAAGAAATTGATGACGGTCTATTTCCTCTGTTTCAATTTACTTTAGAGCTACGTTGCATTACGTTATTGCGCGTAGTACGTTATTAAAAACAGTGTTTTTAGACTGGTTTCAGATTATATTATTTAACGTTGTAGCTTTAGCTTCGGATTTGATTTCTTCTTTAGCACCTTCTATTGTTAGAGTCTGAATAAATATGCTTGTTTTGATTTCTTTCATAAGTTAGCTTGCGTCCGCGACTCCGCACCTGTGGAAGAACTCGTCATTCCGTGGGAATTTCACAAAATCGCTCCTTATTCCTACGTCATAGACAAATGCAAAATTTCGGCTTTCTACAGAGCAGCTGTCTAACAGCCTATTTACTCTAGCCTTGAAGAGACCTAGATTGTGTCTGTCGGGAAATACAGTTAGTGGTTCGAATTCTATTCCTAGACAGTTCGTATTAGGAAAGATGTAGCGAACCGTTTCATACGAACCAGTGGAATGTTAATAACATGTAAAGACGTTCCTCCCGCAAGGCCGTCCGCTGTGAGAAAGGAAATGGAGAAACTAAATTGCGTAATTTGATTGGTGGTTAGTTGACACTTTATTCAACATTGTACCAAAACTTATGCTCCCGGTATAGATACATACCGGACCACCCACACTCAAATGTTTTTCCGCATTCGCACGTTCCGCAATACTATCCAGATTCAGTTCCCTAAAAGCAGAGGTGGTAGTGGAGGATCAGCCTTCATTTGTATTCTGTTTGGAAAAACCGCGGTGGAGTGATTATACATTAATTTATGGATATATTGCGAGCCGACGATGCGTTCGTCAACTCGGATAAGGACTATGAGCACATTACGCAAACTCACTACTCGAACATGTCTAGGGTGAAACGAGTGTAACAATACGTTATTGACCCCTAGAATCAAGGCGCCTAGATAGTTTTGGTATGATTTGTGTGAAAGTTGTTGTGTCAAGATTGTGCGTTTTTATGATTCAACAGCTCTCGGCGCCTCGAGCACTAGTGTCAACTTTTCTATACTAAATCATGAACGATTTGACACTTCGACGTTGAAACAGTCATGAATGTCCTTAAGGAATAACACTGCAGGAAAAGTATTTTTTCTACTCCAGTTAAATCTAATGACGCCCAAAGACGGATTGACCAGGTTCTTGGCTCACACAGGAAGAGTAAGTAAGTAAGTTACACACTTTATTGTACAAAAAAAAACAGGATAAAGACACAAGATACAAACAATGAAATTCGAGTACAAAGGCGGACTTATCCCTTTAAGAGTATGAACTAAAATATTGAACAGGAAAATTTTGTTCGACGAAGGATCCACTGTAACTATGTAGTCTCTAGAGAAAATGTAGGTACGTAACAACAAACCGTTTGTTTAACAAAAAAAAAGTTTTCTTAAGTACTGAAGTTGTTGAATAATTCACTAACATTTAGTGGACCTAACTGGACCAAATGCCTCCAGACCAAACATTTAGGTGCCAACCCGATCTCTCGCAATTCTGCCATAAAATAAAATACATTATTGAACGAAACCACAATTACTAACCATTACTTAAATTGTAACCCACTAAGCATAATAACCCGGGGATTGTCGTAATGTGGTGTGAACCTGCGGTACAAGCAAATCGTAACTAATTCAGTGTAAAGCATGCTTTAAGCCTGTTTAATCGGTGTCATGAATAAAGCAGGCCGCAGACAAATGCCCGATATCCGGAAGGCAATCCGGGTACGGTATAAATGCTCATTCCAAATTACCGGAACACGCAAAATTGTCACATGTGTTTACTTTCGTTAATGTTTAAGTATGGCAAAAAAGTCAATAAATAATTTTAATTAAGGGAAGTACCTATATAAAATAGTGAAACTCACAAGTGTCTTCTTATTATGTTTTGGGCTTCATTTTCGGCGTGCTGATGACATATACACCCCTTTTTATATATAACAACACTGTTTTGAGGTGGCCCCATTGTCACTAAGTCAGGATCTGATGATGGGATCTCAGAAAAATCGAGGGCAACCCTAAAATATTATAGGCACAATGTGTTTCAATATTTTCTAAAGGTATTTAAGTATTTGCGTCTGGTAGTCATCATTTCATGTTGACGAGCTTAACGGTTAGGAGTTGAAGGCAAATTCTTTGAACATTAAATAAACATTATAATCTTTAAAAAATTAAAGCCGGTACATCATTGAAAGAATATTCCGCTTGCACCATACATACCAACTTCATATCTAAAGTGCTAGATCATAAAACTGATGGCTTTAGAGGATTATTTTATGTTCTTTTTTTTTGAAGGTGGGTTTTACTTTTTCGTTAAAAGATTTTTTTAATCTAAAATAGGCATACTTGAAATAATGTAAAGCAATGGTAAAGTCGACAACGTCAAACCAGATCGTTAAATTACCAATGCCAATTTTAAACTCCATTATTGTATAAGGGTGTTCATATCATTTTTAAAAATATGTCTTTAGGTAACCACTCCGCCCCCGGGATAGACGACGCCGACTTTCTATAATGCATTTTACAAACAATATGGTATGCATATGCTTATGAGAAATTCTCGCTCGCCTAGGCATATTAAATTTTCATGGAAACACTGATTTTCTCAGTTGACTTGTTCCAAGCGTATTTGAAAATTGAGTTGAGACTTACTTTGTCTACACACATATCATAAGTCTTGTATAATGCGTTCAAAAACGCAGCATTGCGACAGCTGTACCGCAATGTCATTGCGACATCGAATTCGATGTCGTTATGTGTTTCAAATTTGGAACATCTTCAAAAACAAACACAATTTACAAAAAAAAATTAGTCGATGTAAAACGTCAGCTCGATATGTTTGCCCACCTATAATAAGAAAAAAAAAACAGTCAAATCCGTCTTAGAGTACTTATGTGTGTAGATGAAGTAATGCATGCAACTACACATAATTAGACACTCGTGTGATCTTATTATAAAACTCGGCTTAATTCGCCTCGTTTTATAAAACCACACTCGTGTTTTAAGGGCCCTCATTATGTAACAGTTGCATAAACTACTATTGCGCGGTTCGTTTATATGGAATTTCTTTTCTTTATTAACTGCTAAGTTTAGCTGGGAGGTTTTGTAATATTGCCCAGTGTACTTTGGTAGACATGGCTTAACAATATTTGGCTAAGTACTATTCCTCAGAAATAATATTTTTATCAGACACAATGATGTAAGAAAATAACGAGGCAAAGTAAAATTTAAGATTGATGCGAAATTAACAAGGCAAGGGCGTCCCCAAGTTACCATTGACATAATTAGAACAGAAAAATAAATTACTTTAAATAAAAACCCTCAAGATTAGAAAATAAAAATACTGTATTGTATTGGACCATAAACAAATAAGTATATCAATTATGCTATGATTGTACAAATGTACTGGCGAATAGAGTATTATGTTTATGAATGTGACCCAGCACTTCTTCCAATAACATCAGTATGTAATAATATTATGATTATAAGTATAACAATGTAAAATAGTTTTCATATGGCATGCGCGTCCCAGCCCATACATATGTATGCAAGCGCGGTGCCGGTCCAAGAATTGCAATATGAAACTTTACTACAATACATATGAAACGAATCTCAGAAAGCAGTGATTCAAGAGCTGTAAGCAGAGATTGTATTAATATGATAATAGAGGTGTCTTATGGTAATTATCCAAAGTTATAGATGGACAGAATGTTTCATGGATCAGAGTACATTTATTTATACTTATTGTTTATTGATTTTTACTTATTATTTATTTAACTTTGCCACACAATCTTAATAGGTACCTATTTTCATAAAACTTAGGACACGGTAGTATTAAACTGAACAGAAGTACTGTGAGCTGGTGCCCATTTAGGCACAGCCGTTGGGTGAATGTAGCTCTAGTGGCTCAAGCTGCGAGAGGTGTAAAAAGAGGGAACGACACTAAACTTGTGTTTTGAATTATTTTTATTGTCTTTTTTTTAATATTAACCAATACACGACTTTTCATATGAAAGCCCAGTGTCAGAGTGTCGCTCTTGTTTTTTTGTCTTTTTAGACACTTTGCATTCGTATTTTCAAATCAACGAACACAATCATCAAACAATGAGCGGCCTCCTTACAGTACCTACCTACTCGTAGGTACCAACTCGAATTCAAAAATGTGTTCGGTGTACGAAGGGATCGTCATTCCGTGCAATTGTTAAAACTATATTCTTAAGAACAAAACTTGATCTTAACTTCTTCTTCTTAACTTGATCTTGAGTACAAAGTTCCTAGTAAAATGCGTTTGAAAAAAAAAAACATACAGTCAAATTGAGAACCTCATCCGTTTTTGAAGTCGGTTAAAAATAACCGGTTGCATACCTAATAGTTGGTCGTTGAGTCACTTTCGTAGAGTTGTTTGAAGTGAACTCTCAGAAAGAGTGGTCGATTTCTGTCTTTTATGACTCTTCATCTCGGACGCGGTTGTAACATAACTTCTTCCTGTTTATATATGTATACATATTTATTATGTAACTAGTTTATGCCCCGCGGCTTTGCCCCCGTGATATATTTCTAAATGGGCTAGTTCCCTATCCCGCGGGAATTTGAAAAATCCCTTCTTAGTGCACTTTTAGGATACTCAAATGCCAAATTTCAAGTCTCTAGGTCCAGTGGTTTAGGCTGTGCGTTGTCTGTCTGTCAGTCAGTCAGTCACGGTACTGTTTTATAGTTATACATATCATTGGAAGTAGGTAAATGTAGCTTAGACTAATGGCCAGGAGGTACCTAAAAATTAAAGTAACTACTGCACTTACGTCTATACATACCCTAATCTATGTTGTTACCAGTGCTATTCCTAGTAAAGGAGTACTCAGGTGAAGGTAGTAAAATATAGTTACCATAGCTACTTAGTTTAAACAATTTGTTGGAGTGACAAGTTTGTCAAACGCAATGCATTACGGTCCAACAATCACCGCGCGGCCATGTTTATTCATCGACTGCTGATGTAGATGCATTTCAATATATTCCTTTTTTTGACTCTTCCAATGGATGGCTGCAATTTTTATGTAATCAGTCAAGTGAAATGTAACTTTTATTGAAATTTTGTTTTTTAATGTCGTATTTGTTTTACTGATATGCCTGAGTGCCGTCACTGGTATGATGCATTATGTATTCTGCGGCATTGATTGTGTTGATTTTAAGGGCTTTTGTTGTGATGACTGGAACATTGAAGTATAATTTCAAAAGCCACCTAAAACGTAGGTGGGTAGGTAAGTACAACTTTCGCTCGCTTGTCCAGTTAAATTACATTGAAGGTACGTACTAGTTACAAACCGCAATGCGTATATTCGTACAGTTTCTTCACTTATTCTGGCAGCATACCTATAGTCAAACAAAATGTTAGCAGAGTGTTAATGATTTCTGGATTAAAATAAAATGCTACCTAGGGATAACTTTTGACGCTATTTGACATATAATTGAAAGCAATATTCTAGGCTTGTGTACCGCAAGTGTGTATTTCGTGTTTAAAATTTGCGTATAAATCACCTCTGCTTTTTCCCTCCAAGATCCAAGGTAAAGCACCAAACGCGTCAAATCACAGTTAACACCACGGGTAGCTATTCTCAAAACACACGCAGTTTTACGACTACCCGGTTAATATTTGATAGAGACGCGGATCGAAACGAAAGCAATAACTCGGGAACTATCCGATCCGATCCACTAAACGGAATGATGGAGTTCGGAAGGCCATGCATAGTTAATACGACCCCTAGTGCTTTCACACTCAATCTGAGAACGTAATCATTTGATCGTGAACTTTACCCCTTATTGACCTCTGGGGACGACCATGATTTGCTTTACAGATTCAATCACTAGATGATTCTACTCAGGTTTATTAAATAAATAAAATAAATGTCATGGGACAATTTATTGACACCAATTGACCTAGTCCCAAACTAGGCAAAGCCTGCAGTGGACAACGAATAAGCATACTTGTAAGTATAGATAAATATATACCTACTTATACACATATTAAACATCCAAGACTCGAGAACAAACATTAAAAGTTAAACAAGGGAGTAGGTAAGCTTGTGCAAGAAGCGTTACATTGCTGCGCGAAAAACGTGAATACTTAGTATTTTTATTTTTAAGTCGATGCAGGAACTAAAATTGTAATTTTTTTTGACCCCAACTTCGGGTAGGTATATCTCATCAATTAAACCAGTCTCATCCACATCTTTTCAGCCGACTGCCAGATGTCATCTGATTAACGGACCGATAATCTACCCACTGACCTTCGAACTAATCTTGGCATATATGTATTTTTATACGATAAGGAAGGAATGCGAGCAAGTGACCTGATGGTAAGTGATCACCACTGCCTATAGACAAGACTCCCGCGACTCCGGAGTGATTGCAGATGCGTTGCCTACCCAGAGAGCTAAGATGAAATGCCTCTTGTGTCAGTAATTTTCTCGGCTGTTTTACTCTCCACACCGGAACACAACAGTGCAAGCACTGCTGCTTAGCGGTTCATCATCATCATAATCATCACCAGCCTTTTTTTTTACGTCCCACTGCTGGGCACAGGCCTCCTCTCAGAATAAGAGGGCTTGGGCTTAGCGGTTAAATTGTATATTATCATTATTTGTTTGGTACCTACTTATAGCGTATCGTTTCCAGTAACTAATAACTCTAGCATCCACAATCAGGGGTGGGTGTCACCCGTTAGTCGACTTATTCATGAATTGTGTATGATCTTATATTGGACCATAATTCATAGACGGCGCGTTAAATATGTAATTTTATACATCGATACCTAAAATACGGTAGCTTGTTATCCCTATCTGTAACTATTGAATCAATTACAAAACGGTGTCGGAAATACAGCACAAACTAGCAGTACATTTTGATGTCTTAAAAAGTTGCCTTTCATAACCGCCTAAATTTAATGTCCCATTTCTGAGGCCCGAGTACCAATATTCGAAACTTGCGTAACGTAATCAAACAGTAAACGTTTGGAACAGCGCCCGCCCGTGAGCGTATTTGGAACTATAATTTAGTATGAGGTTTCTCGATTTCGATACGATAACGTAACGTTACGCAGGAATCGTAAACATCGTACTCGGCCTACAGGTCTCTGTGCCTCTCTTCGAGGCTTCCACAAGCCAGGTCCTTGTGTCCTAGTCATCCCGCCTCAGGAGGCCTTCAGGAGACCAGGGTTCTTGGTTTGCCTCTTAGTCGTTGGCCGTACTGCGACACTCACCAATCAGAAGAGCCGTACAGGTGCGAGTCATAGAAATGATTCAGGAAAAATTACAAAGGCGAATATCAAGAGAATATCAATATACAAGAGAGGATACTATCATGGCCGGGCTGGACCCTGGGGTCTGGGGTGAGATGCATGCATTGGATTATCGACGCAAGGACGAGAAGGAAACATATTCCTTGCCTAACTTTATTAACGCCACAAAATTGAAGCACCAAACTTATGATACAATCAAAAGCTGGCGGCATAAAAATTATAGAATCGGTTTGGCGGCGTGCCATGAGGACGCATCGGTTTATTTTGAGTCGCTGAGACCGCGTCTCGTGAACGCGGCAATAACCTAATAGATCTCGTTGGACTTGCACAAATTGTGAGCCCTGGTTCCCTTTTAAGGGGGTAATATATAAAAACTACGGTCTTTGTAGTGTTAATGAAGTGCTAAATGATGCTAAAGTGCGTGATGTGAAGGGGCGGTTCGATATGTACGTATTGCATTTGTTTTTGTAAACAATAACAGGTCATCGTATTAGTGCGGCCACTTCAATCATTCTTTAAATAAGCAATTAATAATAATTATTCGGAAATGTTTTGAATGTTTAAGTACGTATTTACTTATTTGTAATCGAAATGATAAGCGCACAAGCGTAAACGTAGCGTGCAGTATTTTCAGATCAGGAAAAGATACACTATTGCCGTAACTAGGTCATTATTTTTGAATGAAAAATATTACTTGCTTATTGAGTTTATAGCTTACTTGTTGTAATTCCAAAGTGCACAATTATAATAATTGGAATAAAACATAATAAAAAAACATGTTGGTAAGTACGATATGTAGGTTGGAATAAGTGTACTAAGCAGCTTCAACAGCTTCTATTATGTTACTAATTAATGAGTGGAGGAGGCTACTAGATCAATGTAATTCAGCCTTATTTTTTTTTTTATTTGAACCGAGCACTTTGTCCCATTTCTTGATTAACGTTTACCTCTACGATTAAAGATTCTGGAAAGTTTGTCTCGTTTTAAAAATAATCATTCTGAACATTAGCTTTCGTTTGCTGAGTCAGTGTAGGTGAGGTTCAAACCGCCTCATTTATTTGTTTTGAGTGCAACCCCTTTAGTTTATTTTTGTTTTTATCCAATCACCCTACAAATAAAAGAAACTCATTTAAAAGTTAACTTAAAGTGTACGTTTTTAATCAACAAACATATTTATTTTGACTCTGACTTAAATATTTACCAAAATGTTTTAGCGGTGCCACACCTCCATATTCAAAACAGTTCATGTTTTGCTTGCCATCTTAATTTTAGTAATTGACACCTTGTACGTCTCCATTATAAGGTGTTAACTGTTGCCATTGTGGGCCACTGGGTCATTTACCTTAAGTTTTAAGAGATGTTTTAATCACGTATGACTACACTGCAGGTATCTGAAGCAATATCTACTGTTGCTATGCGTATGCGCAATAGCTCTCGCGGACAAGTGCGATCAGACGAAACTGCTGGCTCCGAAACACTCTACACCGTCGCACAACGTGATGTTTAACATGACTGTACAGAACCAGGGCGTCGACGCGAACGGACGGTACATGCCTGACCAGAGATACGTCAGTAAGTCAATGAAATTATCATTGACCGAGCGAAAGAACTGACTTTCAGTTTCAGCTCGGACAAAAATTCCTTTGTATGTCTGTCTGTCCAGCGCTTGTCCGGCTGTCCGACTGGTCTCCTCTACATTTTCTATTTCTCGTGAAATTTTGTGAGCAGATTCCATACCTAATTATAATAAAGCGCTTAGTTGATGCAACTTGTGACCAAAGGGCTGGCAGTTTTCTCTCTCAAAGAATCAGCATCGCTATTCATCGAGGCAACGCTGCCAGCCTTTTGGGCACTATGCCACGGGGGCCTTATTTAGATTTAATTTAGTTTTAAGTTGTAGTTTATTTAGTTTAAGCTTAGATTTAATGTCATTGTAAATTGCTTTTATTATGTAAATAAAATCCCTATTATAATTATTATAAAACTTATAGACTGGTGGTTAGGGTCGCAGAGTGAGGAACCTCATGAACACTATAACAATGGTTCCGCTTTTGCATAAAAAAGCGGCTGCCCGAGCACAAAGAAAGAATCATTACTTAAAATGCAATGCATAGAAAAGATCCTTCCATTTTTTTTTTATATCGAAAGCCCTTCTTCGGGTATTGCTTTGAGCATTTCTTCAGGCGCTAACTAGGAAAAGACTTATAAATATTTTTTAAATAAAATAATTCAATAATTCCAGTATCCTTATTTACGACTAACAAAACACACCCCTTCCGCTGGTTCATGGTCACTGTCGAGGAACCAGAGGTTGACAGCAGCAGCTACGAATTCGACCGGAAACCCGGAGACGTGGGCAATCTGAAGACCTTGGACAATGACTGGAAGAGCCGCTACAGCGAGCGGTGCTTGAACTCTGTGGAGAATACTGATAATTCGGAAAAGGACCAGATAGAGGTTGGTGTTACCAAACAAATTGTCGAAAACTTATATTATGGTTATAAGCAACGACAACATCACTGTCGTATTTAAGCTCTTCAAATAAAGTTGCTATAAACCTTTCCCGCTTCACATTCCTCAAAACCACAATCATATGAATTTCCAATATTATATGCTATGTAAAGTTGTATAGACAACCATTATTTCGTCTTTCAGATCCATTGGTTGTCTCCCAAACACCCCACGAGGAAAGCTACGCGCGTACGCATCCGCGCCATGATCGCAGAAAATGCAGATCTGTGGTACACCCATCCGCATTTAACAATTGAATTGGCTAGGAGTAACTCTACACCCATTGACAGCCCCCTCTATACTGCAAAGAAAAACTGCAATTTGCACAGCGAGGCACGGTATGAAGTGAGTACTTTCTCAACCAAAACTGGACACTTTTGAACGCATAACAGCATATCATTAAAACTACTTACTAGGACGCAAAAGTAGACGACGTAGCCAAAATCATCCTAATTGAGTTCGTTGAGGTTTTGGAGGAAACTTTTTATCCAACTAATAAGGAAATAAAAAAAGAATATACTAAAAAAACCTATAGAAAGTCAAAAATAAATATTCTGGACCTGGTCTTTTAAATGAACTAAGTATGTTAAATTTTGCGCAGTTGTGTGCCGTAGCTACGGAGGGACTACAAACGGCACTCGACTGCGCAAATGTTAACAGTTAAAAAGTTCCTAAGAACAGGCCCAGAAATTTTATTTTTGACTTTTTATAGGTTTTTAGGGTTCGCACCTCAAAAGAAAAAACGGAACCCTTATAAGATCACTTTGTTGTCCGTCTGTCTGTCCGCTGTCTGCCTATTACCTACCTACCTACCTACTTACCAGTCTTCGTTGTAGTGGTTATACTCTACCATTTCAGGTCATCTTCCAGGGGCAGTGGTCCCGTCTGACGCACCCACAGAATTTCCCAATGAAGCTGGACAATAATCAGTTCAGCCACATGGTCGGTGCTTCCCACGACTATACATTCGTGCTGTGGAAGCCTGGTATCAAGGCTAGTAAAGGGCTGAGTGATGCTGCTGAAAAAGCTAACACTACCACATTGGAAGACGAGGTTATTACGGCGGTAAGTTGAAGTAGGACCTAGACCACAGAGGAATGGGCGATGGGATGTTCAACTATTCATCGATAGACTATGGCTAGGCCGCTGAAATCGGGACGTTTTCTTGCATTGCTGTAGACAAAATAAAGCTACGGTTACAACTGGTTGACCAAAGGGCTCGTAGAAAAGTCGAAACTGGTGGCGATAGTTGGATCTGTGTGACATATGTTGTTTCATGTGATAGTGAAGGTGCTGCATGGAAACATACGAGTACATTTGTCGCATAGACGTATCTGTCACACACGTGTGGTCGCGGTTTTTTTTTTATACGACGATGAAGGCAAACGAGCAAGTGGGTCACCTGATGGTAAGTGATCACCACTGCCCATAGACACCCGCAACCCCGGAGGGTTAGCAGATGCGTCAATTAATTCTTTTTAGTTCATAAATATGAACCTCCGCAGAGTAACGCCTAATTGCCTAACGCCTATTAACGCCGAGTAACGCCTAATTAAGTCACTTATTTAAAATCGTCCATTTTTATTATTATTAGTAGTCATCCAAACATTACGGAAACAAACCTCTGCACTTTCAGATGCGTGGTAACAATCAGAACAGCACTAGAACTTTGATCAGAGGGCGTAAGATGAATTCTCGGAACATGTTTACGCCGTCGCAGGCGCTGTTCCGAGTAGATCCTCTACACCACCTGTTCTCGGTGGTGATAGGCTTCCAGCCGTCCCCCGACTGGTTCCTAGGAGCTTTCCAGTTTGAGCTGTGCCATGATGAGTATGGCTGGCTGCATGACTTTAACCTACCACTGTATCCTTGGGATGCCGGGACCATGGATGGAGTCACTTATGAGGTATGTTTTTGAAAAAAAAAAAACATGACATATTAGTAAGTCAGCAGCCAGCATTAAGTCAATCCTTACAACATAATTTTATTCTCCTAGCCCTAATGGTATCATAGGCAAAATTGAAAGTCATTTATCTAGCTCTATATAGTATATATAGGCACATTGACGATGGGCTGGCAGGTGCCCCCCCCCCCCCCCCCCATCACTGGACCCCTGGATCTTACAATCAAACTTAAAAAAAACACAAGAAGTATATGAATTAACCAGCTTATGCCCCGTGGCTTTGCCCCCGTGAAATATTTCTAAATGGGCTAATTCCCTATTGAATTTCGAAAAATCCTTTCTTAGTGCACCTCTAGGATACTCAAGGTATGTTTGCCAAATTTCAAGTCTCTAGGTCCAGTGGTTTAGGCTGTACGTTGTACGCGGGAATAATCTCTAGCTGACTAAGACAGTGAATTTTTATTGCGTAGATTTAGATACAAATGAATCTTCCAAAACACTCACATCAAATAAATTGTTCTAATCGTTTCTCCGATTATCTCAGGATATCGCTCGCAAACTTTACGTCTTTATCACGGCAAAGATTAGTGGAGGTACCTAATTTGCTAAAAGCCGAAAACTTTCAAGCACGTGCCGCACAGGATGATATTAAACATCAGTAACACCTATTTACTTAACGAGGATGAAAACTTAATAAGTATTGTATATCATTCGGTTACAATTACAACCTTTTGCATTCCATATTTCTTTCAAATTAAATGATGCACAAGATGGACGTTTTCTAGCGAACAGACCTTTGTGATCCTAATTTAGCAGTTCGAGATATAGTTAAGTACTTAGTATCTGGATGATTAACGACTAATGACGGACTCTGTAACACAGTGACTCCTAGCTCAGGATCCACAAGCAATTCTAAAATTAATGCTTAATACGATAAAGCTTTATTTAGTTATCGTCTATGCTAAAGAGTCAATTATTTGTTTGACATAGTATTTGACGCCAAAAATACTGTGCGAGTTATATACTGGTCTATGGTGCGAGTTCTTAGTTGGGGGTGAACCACTATAATTATTTTAATTAGCATTAGAAAGACGGTAACAATCTTGACATGCCTTTTTATTGAAAATCGCTTTTTAAACATAAATAACAGCAAGTAACAATTAATTAACAATGAGATTTAATTATTTATATTGTTATAGTTATACACGCAACGGTTACTTATTAAAAAAAACCGCTTTTCAATAAAAATACATATCGAGATTGTTACCTTTTTTGTAATGCTAAAAAAAATGAAGTAAGTATTGTTAATTTTGATTCCAGAACCCCACAAAGGTGACTTGGCCTGTAGGCAACGTGGAGAGGGTAGCTTTCGGATCATTCGAAAGCGAGTCACCGTTCTATCAAATAAACTTGAACGACTTGAATCCTTTTGGCCGTTTGCAGATAAATCTGCTTGACGTATATCCTATAGAAAATTCCATATGGTCAACATCAGGTATGCGATGACCTATCCAGGCTACGGGGCTACCCTTATTCATAAAAGCTTGTTAAGCTTTAATTAACATGAACTTTATTTGAATGACATTTGAACCAGCCATAGACATAAGTAAAATATTTTTCTTATAACTGGCTTGTAACTTTTTATGCTTAAACCGGGTCAGTATATAATAGTAATGTATTTTTGACTGAACTTAAAAGGTAACCTTCTTAAAAAGCTATTCTTTAATAGAGTCTTTATTCTAACTAGTCCTTGCAGCCGCTATGTTCTGCCGAAATATGTCACTGTTTGTGTAACTCGGACTTAAGATAAGATAGCGGGCGACTACCATTCATTAATCTAAGACCTGACCTAACATTTATGTTGACGATTTTTTTTTTAGAACACGAAAGCGAAGACGAGGAAGGGGATGAAGAGGCGGCAAATCTAGAAGATGAACAGTAAGTATGTTTCCATAAAATACATTAGAACACAAGCTTACATATGCTTCCATAATGCAGTAAATGTAGGTAAATTATGATTAGGTACGAGTATGACTATAATATCATAAGTACCTACTATTTATATGCGGTGAAATTATTATTATTATATACACGATCAAAAATACCTAGTTATCTAAATATTGTCTAGATATAGTATCTACGTAGATATTTTTAAAGTTTTAATGTATGGTTGTTGCGTGTGGCAAACAAGCAAGTCTAGCATTTTTTCCTATGGTAAACATTGTCAATAATCAGAAACTTCATAGCTGTGCAATGTGTTAGGATTGACTTCGTAGCGGAGGGGTATAGTAAATCAAATTATGAAAACGTTGACACAATTTCCAGAGAGGAACCACTGCTATTGGAGTCGCATGCAGACTGTGGTTTCAGCGAATGGGGTAACTGGTCCCCATGCGCGCCTGAAGCCGAATGCGGTGTTGGCAACCAGTACAGAACCCGGATGAGGATGAACTGGGACCCGTACTATAGAGACGGCAAGGTAATTTAGAGAAGAGAACGTCTAGTCTAATCAATGGCCAAAAATACGTCTCGATCGCGTTTGCGTTACGGGTGACAAATAGTATGACATTGTCACTAGTGGCACTGCTAATGTGCCCATATCTAGTAATTCAGACGTAAACGCGAACGCGATCGAGACGTTTTTTATGGGTGTTGATTACACTAGACGCTCTGGCAATTATGTGTAATGTAAGGGGTAGGATGAATTCGATTCTGATGTGGTATCTTGATAAAGCTGTGACAGCGCAAGTCACTATAAGGACTTGTGGGAAGAAAGAACCTAAAGAAGACAACATCATCACCATAAGCCTTTTTTTAAGTCCGTCCTGGCTGTACCCCCTCTTAATACGGCCTGGCTAGGGTTGCCAACCGTACTATAATATACATATAGCATTGTACCATACTTTGACTTTGAGTAGGGACTATAACTATGTACTGTTGAAATACTATATTTCTTATTACATACGGTTTGGGTTGGCCGTCTTTACTATTCATTCGCTCCGTGCAACTTAGGTCGCAGTCAGAATTTAAAAAGTTTTCTTCAAAGTACTGTATTTTCTTTCAGTGTACTGCGTATTTTTTTGGGCTGGATAATACTATATTTGCCCAAGAAATAGTTGGCAACCCTGGGCCTAGCCCAGTGAACGCATATAAAACATGGAAGCAGTCTTTCCATACAACGTATCGTTCACTAACAGAGCCAAAACTCGCACAAAGATGAAGTACACACACAGCAGCAAAGTAACCATACACTAAACTATCCATGCATTCAAAAATTACGTTAATACGCACCAATCTAGGTTGCTATTAGGATGTGCTTTGCTAGTTACGCCATTTTATAAATACTCAAAGATTTGACCAGAAGGCCAGTAGCGTTTGTCAGCGTCCGGCAATGCGCACTGGCCCAATGTGATTGGTTCTCGGCATGACAGATTACGGCCATTATTGGTTCGCGCGTCTGCTGCGATGTCAACGTCTGTCAGATGTGGTCAGATGCGTGGACAACGTTATGCATGAGGGGACCAGTCATAAAAAAATATTTTTGCACTATCTTAATAATTATATTATATTTAGCAAATTTAGAGCATTGTAAGATTTTACTTTTACTTACGTAAATCCAATAAAACCATGTATTGCTATTATAATTTGTTTATTTGTCGTCCTTCTAATATTGCATTACAAGTTTTTATCACCCTGAAAAATCCTTAAGCTTCTATATAACGTTTCCCTCCAAAAAACCGTGCCGGCTTCCTTCTCTCTGCTCCTCTTCGTTTTCCCGCCACAGTCTCCATCTCTGCCTCCCCCTCTCTTTCTGCATTCAAATATGGCGGGCAGCACGAAGCGAAGACAACACGTCGCATTTATTTATTAATAACAAATGAGTACTTACATTAAATTGAACATAAACTGTTATACAATTATCCTATTAATTTTAAGAAAGCTAACAGTATACATTTTGAATATGGTTAAATATGATAACATAGGTAGTCAACCCTCGCCTCAGACCCACAACGCTATAAAACAAAGCTGGCAATATATTTTCTAGCTGGGCCAAATTTTTCAAGTCCACTACTTTTTGGAGGTGGAAACAGTGTGGCCGACCATCGCCGCGTCGCGCTATTGGCTGGCTGGCTAATTAACGCGTTGGCGGGCAAATTCAAATGCCTTGGCGGGCATTTGAATTACTTAGTTTCCCGCGAGCCTGGGTTTGGACAACGTTCCGAATTTCCACTCGCTTGAATTCGCCTGAAATCCAAATCTGTATCTTAATAAATATAATAGTCCAACAGGCAATTAATAATTAGTAAAATGAGCTGCTACATTATCCATAATGACATCCCTGTGGTAAGCAAGAAGATTTTTGAATTTTCTGTACTTACATGTGAAAAGTGATTCCACTACCCTTGGATGCCTTGGGACAGTGATCCGTGTGATTTTTGCACAACTTCACCCCACATGAAGGCATTTTAAAACATAAATCTTATTTTTGATGATTAAAATAAACTGTCAAAACAGCGTCAGCCATTGCGGACTCGCGCAACCTAACTGATCGGCGCGCCGGTACAGTTTGCAAGCCCCACCCACCGCGGTATAGTGTTCGTGGGGTCATTTTAAAGTGACAGGAATGCTTCCATGTCTTATATGCGTTCACTGGCCTAGCCCCTATTTCACCAAGTTTACAAATGTCAGTTTCAATGACAATTCTGTGTCAATTGCTGCCGTGAAAAGCGTCTGTTTTAGCTCGCTTCATATTGACAAGGATAATTTTACCACTGTTTCAGTTCAGATTCTTTACTCAAAATTAACATGCATACCGCATATAATATCATTCGACACTGTCTCCTCGTACCTACCTAAATTCATATAATACTTATGAACTAAAAACAATTACTTTGCTCACCCTTTGCTTTGCTCAGTAATTGTTTTTAGTTCATAAATATGGACCTCCGCAAAGTAACGCCTGATTCAATAAATTATAATATTATCCTATACCTATAGGTACTTCACGGCTGCCATCTCTGAAAATACCCTACTTTGATGCTCACCTCCATTCTTAACATCCCTTTTGGTCTAAAATCATGGACCCAGCCTACCCGGTGTCCTACCAGTCATTTAGCAAATTTTCGTCATTAATAATTATTATCTTTGTACCTACAACTACAGATTTTGCAAATAATTCATGTTTTCGAATAGTCATTTTTAATACAGTTGCGCAAAAAGTGGTACATTTTGTAGCTACGTTTCATGCGTAAAGTTGTATTTTTCGTACTAGTGCTTTTTATTTTTCCAAGGCTTCGCCGGCACCCCAACGCCTTCCTCGACCTGGTCGCCGGCGGGTGGTGGTGGGGGCGGCCCACCACCTCATTGTAATTTTTTCGCAAATGTATTAAAAAACGTCGTCTGGTTCACGTGCGGAAGTGTCATTTCACTCGCCTCGCCTTGCGGCTCGGGCCTAGACACCTCGGGACTCGTGCATAATGACATACTTTCCGCACTTATATCAAAAAGTACTATTAATATATTTTCATTTTGTGTTTGTAAACTTTGTGAAATAGGTACTTATAAAAGTTGCTAACTTCAGAGGCGCATTTAACTCAGAAGCGTACCTACTTAACTGTATTTTGGTTTCACCTATGTTTCACCAGTTTTACGTTTTGTTTCAGAATCCTGATTCCTCTCATGCAGTTATGTGCATAAGAGACCCAAGCAGCGTGGACACGGAGTTTAAAGATTGTTACGTTGACTGTTACTAGTTTTTCCGGCTTAACTGTTTAGTAAAATATATTTTAATAAATAAATATAAATTAAACGCTGGTTTTCTTCTTGAAGCATCTGTCAGTTCACCTACAACGCCTACCATTATAATGGTAGTTTATGCAACTGCTACATAATGAGTGTTTTAAGGCCTAATTATGTGGAGTTGCATACATTACTTTATCTACACACATATTATAAGTACTCTAAGATGGGTTCAGAAGCCGAAGGCATATATCGTACCCATACCTGTCACGAATTTGACTGTTTTTTTTTAATCATAGACAAACATACCGAGCTGATGTTTCGTAAACTGTTTTTTTTTTTGTAAAAAAAATCAATAGCACATTATTAATTATACATGTCGGACTGAACTCGACTTATATAAGTGAGTGATCCGTTTTATTTCACTATGATTGTAAATTACGTTGGTCGTCAAATTCGAAAAATTGAATTCGATATCGAAAAGTCATTACGACATCGAATTCGATGTCGTAATGACTTACTTTACTGCAGGACCTGTTGGTGGTGGTTGGCGGGGGAGGCGACGATGTACTGCAATGCTGGTCATTTTCTACGGTTTCTGAACGCATTTTAGAGGACTTATGATATGTATGTATGATATGACCCCTTAGTTTTAATAATTGACACACTGGCATAGAATACTAGTTAATGCAAGTAGGTACAGAAGACCGAATAAATAGCGACTCAATTTTTTTTTCTAAGTTAAGTAAGTATGCTTTTAGGGTCAAGTTTGAATTGCATTTCTATTTTGTTATCGCATTTCACGTACAATAATATTTATTAGGTAAGTACCTACACTCATTACTACTACAATATGTACTTACCTACGGTTATATTTTACTACCTACTTACTGGTCCTAGTAAAGGTTTTGATAAGTTGGCACTCCATGCTAATGTTTTTCCTCAACCAAGTTATAACGACAAGAAATATTAATCCTGGATCGATTAGATAGGTGTAGACTGAACCCGAATGACAAGTCGCCTCGAGGATAGAAATCCCGTCTTGTTTTTTGCGCGAAAACAAACCGGTTGCGTTTCGCCGGTCGCCCCGTGAGTCGGCAAAGTTTTGAATGTGTGCGTCGGCGTGTGTTGCCGTCTTAAGCCACTTACACAGGCGCAACCAAACAGCATTGTTTGCCGTGGTCGGGTATGAAGATAGACGCGGATCGCGCATGCTCTGAGCGCGGCTCAACGGCTGCATCGCGCGCGACCGCAACTTGTTGATTGTTCACTCACTTCGCGCCAGTCTGCCGCGAACGATGCGACGGGAGGTCGTGTTTCGCGTCGCGTCCGCTATCGCCCCCAACTTCGAACTTACTCGGAAATATGTGAAGTTTCTAAACTTAAACTCGTGCAGAACTCCCGTGCCGTTTACGTGTCATAATGTTTAGTTAACTTCGACACTAGTTCGCGTCAAGTTTAAAGATATTGAAACTTAATAGGCTTCGTTCCACTTTACCTGCATGCTCGTCCCACGACCGTGCGAAGCGGTTACCTTATCGGATAAACGAACATTTTTCAAATGGATGTGCGTTTGAGTTTTGTGATAGTGTGCGTGATTTGTGTGATTACAAGACTCGGTGAGTGCGTGGCGTGTGACAAGTTGCTTTAGCGACGTGTTTGGAATAGTAATCATAAAGAATCTTGAAACATGTTGTGGAGTGGCGAGCGGCGGCGTTGGGCGGCGGTGCTCCTGGTCGGCTTGCTGGCCATAGCGACGGCACAATTCAGTAAAGGTAAGATTCAAGCTGCTACCCTACCTGTGCCCGCGCACCGCATTGTTCTACGACCTTTTGTTGCGTTCTCGGAACGCGTTGTTATGAAATGGGACTAGTTGAACGTGATGTGTAGCGTATTTCGATCTATTGTTTGTTACTAGGTTTTTGACATGAATTTGAGTGAACAGTACGGTCATTGTTTTTATTAAAGCGGCTATGTTGTACGAATGCTAAGTGATCTCGTGTAGCAAGGTCCGTTTACCTCGCGGTTTCGCACACGTTGGCGGTTTGAAGCCGGTAAAGCTCGCATCGCAATATCACACGTGGATAGGTAGGTATACACAACTTACCGACCCAGGTAAAAACCGGAAATACAATTCACGAGACGTCGTGCAGTCACCCGCAAATATGAATATCTGCATAAGTAACTAATTACTTACCTAAGTACCTACCTCCGCACTATCATCACGAATTAAGTAAGTAGGCATCATAAGTCATAACAGTTAAACCGACAAGGTTCTAATGTGCTGTGCGCAAATGTTCATGACCTGTACCTACTGTAGGTAGGTAGACATGAAAGGCATCTTTTACCATAGTAGAAGAAATGGTAAAAAGTGTTCCGTCAATAATAGGTAAATAACTAAGTACTTACCTACCTAAATAGTCACCATCAGGGATAGGTAACCTATCTCTTCAAGATAGTCTAAAAAACACCCGCCTGTCTCCTGCTGTTCCTGCATAAAATAAAACCTAACAAAATTAATTCTGTTTTTACCGGATCAATTACATGACAACCACGTTAAAATTTAAAAATAAACACCTAATCTATTATTAAATCTCCAGAACACCTAACCTATTATTAAATCTCCAGATAAGTGGGGCAGGTAGATCGAATCATTAATTAATTAATTAAAAATACCTGCGTTCCACCTAGCTAATTGAATAAGTCTAAGCTTATCGACGAATAACGGCTAAAAGTGGCTCCGGGGCTAAAAATAACGCTTGCATGCAGATTTCTGATAAATCCGTACGGTAGGTAGGTACCTAGGTACTTTAATCTCGATATTTTGATTAGGTACCTGTCGAGCCAAAAGATAAAAAGAGATTGTGATTTTTTTATGACAAAAGATAAACCCAATAATGCATTCCGCCAGAAATACGATCTAATAGGTAGGCTACCTACCTATTTAATAACATTACCATTTGGTCCTATAATTCAATGAATTAGGTGCTTACTTTCCTAAAACATCTGTTGTTTATTTGTGTCCGCGTCCTGTTACAGATACCTACCTACCTATACTTACCTATAATATTTATGTAAGTTACTAATGAGTTAGCATAAGAATAAATAATAACATAGTAGAACGGAAACTCCCGCTCCGGACGGGCTCAAGGTCACGATATTAGAGTATTCGTTAAACAGGCTGTCACGGCCGGCGTCGCCGCACGCGCGTTTGGTTGTTTATAATCTGGTTGTAATAGTTTTACGTGAGCCTGTATGTATTTTATTTTATATTTGTAGGTAAGTAATACTTACTTACATCACCTTAAATGGCTTCATTTGGTTTGGAACTTATAATAACTTCTTATTTAGAAGGGTCTGTAATTATGTAATTATTTATAAATCTCATATATTTTGTAAAACTGGAATAAAATAATCATCAAAAAGTAAAGAAAAACTTATATCTTTGTGACATTATATTTAGACGTAAGTACCTAATATTTAATAGCAAGCAACCCTAGCAACACGCCTGGATGACAGAGGGGTGTAACGATAACGACGTGAAGGGGGAAGTAGGTATATAAATGGCGGCGTTTTGGACTCGGTCAAAAGAGATTCCGTTCTACTATGTTATTATTTATTCTTATGGAGTTAGCTGCAGCCTTTACATACCTACATGTAGGTACGCATATTAAATTACATGCCCCGCTCATGTTTCCATTTCTAGAAATTGCAAGACGTCTTATCTCGGTCGTCGCTTATTACCTAGATTTTGCACATACAGTTTCTTAGATACCTACATTCCTTTACTTTGCCGATCTACTTAGTATGCTTGCTTGTTAGCGTGTTGCTATTGTTAGGTAGGTAGGTGGGTACTTTATACATATCTATCAAGAATATCAAGATAAGAAAACAACAGGAACGTACCTACCACGTGCCTCATTCGCTACCCAGGAAACTTTCCAATCTTCCCCTAAAAATCAAATACTGTAGTTTGTTACTTAGGTACACCTACTTGCCTATTACTTTTTATTTTTCTTCACCTAATAACAGTAGTAATCCCCCTTATCCTTTCAAAGGTTCGCCATAGACATCACTCACTGTGTACATAATACCTATAGGTAAGTAGGTACCTATGTTGTTTACAGCAACAGTAAGTGCTCATTTCCTGTCTTCTCAGTATCAAAGTGACTGCATTTCCCCCGCGGCCGATATCAGCGTCAATAGATACAGTATCTATAGTAATATAATATACCATACCTGCAAATGATGTAGGTATATGTAGATAGGTATCGGTGCAAAAGATAGCCCTTTGACTTGGTTGGACAACACATCGAAACTCTTAGTACCTACTTAAGCTACTAAGCTACTATTACCTGGTTATTCTGAGAGTGAGATATTAGCCTTGCCCACTAGGAAATACATGCATCGGTGTACGTGTCCGACTTAAAGTAAAGTAGCATTACCATTACATCCAACTAAATCGTCAAGCCATCATAAATAAACCTACTAGTACGGGACTGACTTACTAAATATAACAAAAAAATAACATTTTCGCACCCATACATTCAAGAATGAAAGAATGCAGTTAAGTGCCTAAGCGTTTATGATATCAAGCCTTAAGTAACGATATCTTGACTGGTTCAAAAATCTGGGCACTAGCCAAGTTATGAAAGATGCTGCTGGCTTAAAAGATGATCCTTTCGTGACTGAGGCGGTGGCCGCATCTAGCTGCTGTGATAAGTTATCGCTTTGTTTTAGCAATATTGTGTGAAAACTGTGAACAGGAAAAGCCGATTTTATGTAACTATAATGCTCTGTGTAAGTAACTCTGTGCTTGATTTCTAGTTTAATGTCGACTACATCGGCATCACATTCAACCTAGGTATCTACCTACTGTATCTCTTGTTTTGATACAATACAATACAATAACTCTTTATTGAACACCACATAACAGTCAAAACAAGAAATAAGGCACAAAGAAAATACAAGGTAGCAATGGGCGGCCTTATCGCTACAGAGCGATCTCTACCAGGCAACCATAATGGAATAAAGGTAAGAACATATTAAAGCAGGTGGTGCTAATTAAAAAGGTTTTAGGTCACGAATCTCGTCGGTTTGATCTACTGACGATAAAAATAATCTATCTTCAATTTAGCCGTCTCAATAAACCTACTGTCGGTAGGCATAGGCAAATCATTCGTACATGAAAACAAGGATAACATCCAAAAACTCCGAAGGTTCATTTGCCCGAATGCATAATTTTGTCGGAATTTTCATAATTCCGAAGCCTATTTTCTGCTGAACGAAAACTCTGAACTCTGGTGTAAGTAGGTATACATGATTTTGAAAATATAGATAGGTTAGATTTGTTTTATTTCAATTAAAAAAATATTTATAACTACAGCGGAAATTAAGATTTTCGTATTTAGTGTGTATTAGCCTAGCACAGGAGATATATAGATACCCATATTGACTATTCCGAACAGTTGTTAGTAACAGAGTAGAGTGGTTACTGTTCGAGTCGAAATCAAAACAGTTGTATAGGTACGCCTTATGTGTTCTATTTAATCTCAAAAAGTTTTGTTTAGTATTGTGAGTACTGAAAATATTTCTTTTACTAATATTATAAGCCGTGGAAGTCTAATCAAATCCCCAGGATATAGTGATTTGCACGTAGATTATAAAAATTATCTTCCGTATGGAATCGCAATGACTCACAAACACAACAGTAAATACTGGTAGACAGAAGCTGTTTATCATGAATGAACCGTATCTCACTAGCGATAAAGATGAAATTTGTGTGAAGAAACTTTTTATTTGGAGTTCCTAGAAACTAGGTGCCGTAAGAAAATTTAAAAATTACAAGGAACTTACACGTCGATCAATTTCTTTTAACACTAGTATACCAGAAATTACTTGATAAACTGAACATACAGGAAGGACATGTAAACTTTCATACTTGTTTTGATTTTTACATACAACACGAACAGTTCACAATTGTCACTTTACAATGACAATTCGAAGTACATTTCTTTGTCCAATATGAAGCGCGCTAAAAGAAAAGCTTTTCAAGTCAGCATTGACAGTGAATTGTCATTGGAAACTGACAATTGCCAAGTTGGTGAAACAGGGGCCAGGACTGGATCGCAGTTATATTTCGGAAAACTTACAAACTGCTGAGTTTGCTATGAATTAGGTAATTTCCAGAGTCTCGTAATAAGTAATTCTTGGAATCCCCAGCTGTTCAATCTGGTGTAGGTAATCTAAAAATTAACTTACCTACGTCGGTAAGTTCCATCAGGTGAAGAGTCAAACAGGGAACAGCGGTGTACCCGCCAAACTGTTAGCGTAAGTACCTACCAGAGGTAAACGGTTTACTAATATATTTGCCAAAAAACTTTTGCCAGACTGATTCATTTCCCAAAATGCTTTTTTATTTCTGACACTAAATATTTCCGGATTTTTATAAAACAAACCTAACCCAACCCACAGGTTCAATTAGATGGCCCTGAAATAAATCCTGATATATTTACAGTTTCTGAAAAATGAGGCATTTTGGGAAATAAATCAGTTTGGCAAACGTTTTTTGGCCAAATGAAAGGATACCGAGATAAACAATAATTACAATTTCTATAGGCAAAAACAAGGTGGTCTCAAAGGTACACTCAAGTTTTGGTGTTTACACACATCACTATTGAAAGAAAACTTTCTAACGGCAAATATTGTTTTAACCGAATTTGCAGGCCAATCTCACAATGACAATCGCAGTCATTACCTCTTTCCGCCTTATTATCTTGTTTTAATCCCCGTTGTTGTTGTTGTGATTGTTGCCGTTATCTTATCTTAGACAAGCTTTCTGCTTCAACAAAAATTTCAAATATTTGTCATTGTGAAGTCTTCGGTACTTCGATAGATGACAAAATTTAACAACTTGCGCAAGTAACTTCAGAAAATTCTGTACACAATACTTTCAAATACTCTATTAAGTTATAACAAAGTATCTATTTAACGTTGCATAAAGATCGTCGATAGTGATTTGCAAGACTACGGTGAAAGGTGGTCGTGACTCGTTGCCAATGGAGGTAACCTTTATTGTTCGACCTGTACCGCCAGCTAAAGCCAGAGCTGGTAAGGTGCACAAAAGAAGCAGAACCTAACTTCAGTATTTACTTTCAACTTGGTGCAAGTATTCAAAGAATATACTTACCCAACTTTGTTTATCAAGAAAATTAACTTAGTAAACCACCTAAACTTACACTGTGTCTATTGTTATAATCTTCTCTAAGATTTAGTTTCCGCAACAAAAACTAAGCTAACCACAATACCGAATAAGTATCCTGTTCTAGAAAGTAGGATCTTACTATGACTAAGCCAAGACGTAGCCCTATTGAGAACAATCGGGATGAAGTTTTGTTGCAAAGTATCAGTTCAGCCGTTGGCTGTTACATCGACAATACTTGTACAATAACTTGTAATATAATATAACTTAGCTATGGCATGAAATGCGGTTCATTTAAATACATTTTAATCTTAGAAGCAATCTGGGCAGCGGCTAGGTGTTCTAGAAACTTCAATGCAAAGAGGTGAATTCTTTATTAGATTAAATTTAACTGGCTTTTTTTCAGATAACTGCTTAGTCAAACGCAAAATAAAACTGTCTCATTAAAGGACGGCGTCACTATAGCCGGTTTGTGAAATAAATGGGAGCTTGCTCCGACATATCCGATAATTAAAAATATTATAATTTAGTAGGTTTTAGTAATTTAGTTTTAACTTTCACTAAATTTAGTAACAATAGCCTGCTCGGCTGCTGCTGCTGCTTGTTTAACGTATCAAGCGAGACCAACGACCTCTAAAACCAAATTACATTTTCTAGTTCACCAAACAGACCGTATTAACCGAAATTCTCAAAAGGTTTTTAAATTAACTTTTTTCCAATGGCTGTATCAATCTTAAATGTCTCTAATTAATTGACCAGAAGATAAAATTCTCATATCAATGAAACGAAAATTTCGAAATGAATAATTTTCCTTTGTTGACATTAAAATCCACGGCAATGCAATTATTAACTATGTGAAAATAAATTAACGATTTGGTATTTTTATATATTACCAGCAATCAAATTTTCATATGAGGATTCCAATTAGCACGACGCATAATTAAAAATCGCTTCACGCACTTGACATTTATTTACATTAATACAAACATACCTACGTGTCTGTAGGACATATCTACGGTTCGTGTATTAGATCGTTTATATCAGGGCGACTTCTGTCCCTGTCGTGCTGTAGCTTAAATTAATTATATCGTCCTACTTCTTGACAATCTTGGCAGGCTAATGCCTAGGCCACCGGACTCCGAGCTTTATCGCCAAGCTCGCAAGCATTATTAACCCTCGTAACCCGACCCAACAATAATAATTTCCTGTCCCTCACACAATACGTCATTCATTAGCCTTAATTTATTCTTGTTGCACTCACCTTACCACTGACAATTATAAAATTTGAATGACGCTTCCGTTTTGTTCGTCGTACAACGAGGCGCACGCTTGAGTGTGTACGCTTTGGCGGTTATTGCGAAGCGGCAGTGTGACCTGTGTTAGAAAGGCCGCGTTCACTCGGATAGCGCGGAGTGCTCGGTCATATAGTCATATGGCTTCTGTGGCGCGACCCGGCTGCCTTTGCCATGACGTCATCTCGTAACCGGACCGGCAACGAAGGTTGGTATGTTGGCAGCCATGCGGTGTGTTAAGGATGACGTTAAATTTGTAATTTAAAAAATTAACAGAAGAATAAAGTTAGTTACTTCCCAACTACTCGGGCACCTCGGAATAACGGTCCCATTAATTCCAGTGCTGCTTTCATGCGAAATTAATGACAAATTGAGACAAAGAGCTGTTTACGAGGGCCACTTTAAATTCTGCTTGAGAGCTTTATTAGCTGACGGATTAATTCTGAAAGTTTGTCAGTAAAGTTCCTTAATGCGTCTCGTTTCTTATTTACTGTATTAATGCTTAAAGATAGTGACAGCCCTTGTTGAAATAATTATGTTCGTACTTACCTTTCCGGGTCGGGTGCGCGAGCGCTGGGTCTTCATTATAAGCATCTACTTTATAGGTACATGTCATCTTACGTACTCTTAAATTTCTTATCTGCGTTCTTAGTCTGCTCCGCGTTGCACTTAACTGTTAACCTTGGCTTTATAGTCTTTACCGTTATGAAATCCAAGTGTGTTATTCTAAGAACCCCGGTCTGTCATTTATTATGATTCACCGGTTACACCGGTGTTATTTTATTATTACTAATGCACTATAGATTTGAGGTTGTCAATTAAAGTAATCTTTCTTTTATTATATGGCTAGATGCCTGTTGAGAGATGGTATTACTTGCATCGCTATTCGCTTGCCACAATGCTATTATCTACGTCTACATTTTAGTACGAATTAACTAATGTTAGTTAAGTAGAGTCCAACCAAGGGAGGGCAGCAGACATGAAGGAGTGCTTTGGCAATAGCTGCGTATATTCTGTTTGTACTCGTATGTTCAGCACTGTAAAGTCATCAAGTCATCCAGTATTTTTTTTTCATAGATACGTTTTTTTTTCAACAAACAAAATAACCAGCCAGTGACAAACGCGTTCCATTCCCAAACCCATGTGTCACGGCAAAATGAGAACCAAAAAAAAAGGTCACTATCGTTTACGTTTGCCGATGGTCCGTTACCGATGCATGATAAGAACTGGCCCGACTCGATTGTGCATGCCACACCGCGTTACGTGATTACGGTCACGCGAATAACTTCGCCTAATTGCGATGATTTTGGAATTCGGCGTGATCCACTACCGGTTAGCGAGTTTGATAGTCTTGTTAAAATTAGTTATTCAGGAGTCCAGTAATGGACTATTCTGTTATTCCTGCAAGAAATATAACGATTGAAGCATCACATTACTTTGCATGAACACTAAAATCGTTTTATACCAAAGTGAGACAGGCCATAGTTAGTGTAACCAATGTTATGGCGATGGTGTGACATGACGTTCAGATAGGATTTGTTCTCAATCGTCTATAAGACATTTAGATTTCTTTCTTAAGTACCTACGCACCATTGCGCTTGCTAAATGAACGCTCCCCTAACAGAAATTGTCTAGCTCAAAACTTTTGTCAGAGCTGATGTGAATTCAGCGTCAAAACATCGTCTTGTTCACACCCTATCATTATACTCGCAGAAATGTATACTCGTATGTAATAATGTCGTATGTTAGCTATAATAAAAATCGCCACAGTTAAAAAACGAAAAAGTATCGCCAAATAAAAGTGACTACTCTTCTCGTCTACCTCAAGCGGAAACCGCTGACAGTTTCCCCAGTTTTTCGTGCAATTCCCGGTTAAAATCAAGGACCCCTATTTGTGGTCGACTTCATTTCAAATGCCATTCCTGACCCATGTCACGCATTGTTACCAAACCACGTATCAAAACTTAGTTCGTCTAGGTTTCAAATGACTGAATGTTGACTAATCCTCTATACGCAAACTTAGTTTAAAGTTGTGCTGCTGTTTGCGTAGGGCTCAGGCTAGGTGTCGCTTTGCTTAGGAATATTACTAGTCCTAATGTATTTTATCCATAGAAATGTCTCCAGACTTATATCCCCGATAAGTCCCCGATATAAAGATAATCCAAAGAATTTTTTGAAATAAGTATGATATAAATTTTATGCATTCATGTACGGACGGGCCCTTCGGTATTCCGTTTTCGTTGCCAATTTTGTTACACTAATTAGTGGCAGCGATATGAGCCGCACGCACGCCGCGTATGGGGTGGCGATGACCGCGCACACCGCACACCGCTTGTGTTCAAATTTATGTTGATAATTTTGGCGACAGTCCTCAGCGATCATCTTCATTCAAAGCCAAAACCATCGAAGCAAAACTACAAAAAAACTTAAAAGCAAGTTAAGCCTACTTATACTGGTAATGAAACACGAAACGCTGAGGCATGATTTGTTCTAGTTTTACGAGCAGGAACAAAGTAACGTAAAATCGTCGCCGTCTAAGGTATTACGAGTATCGATGGAGCGTAATTCGATCACGCCTATATCTTAGTAGCTACTGTCAAGTTAAGTAGGCACCTAATGGAAATGCTATGTATCGCTGTAAGTATACGTTCGCGCTTATAACGCTAAACGTGTAACGTTTTTACGCGTTCAACGGCGGGTGATTTATCGGGACCGCACCTACGAAGGTACGATGTCGGTAGGAATTGAATTATTTCAACGCTGCCTTGTTTCGCTTAGTCTTTGGAAGAAAAGGCGCGTGTTTATTAGAAAATACAGGACGATATCGTGCCGTAAAATGAGGTGTTTTGATAAGGCGATAGTGAAAACGGCTAATTTGATGGTAACGTTAACGGCTGGCTGGATATTGCTTGCTAAAAAAGCTGAGAAAAGTATAAAAAATAACTTGTTTTGTTTAAGACCATTTGATAATGGGTATGTAAATGTAAAACTATCGTAAGCTTGCTTCCGTATCGAGTCACCAAGCCTTTTATAGTCGGGATATGGACACGATTTTTGCGCGGTTAATTTAGGTAATGAAACTTTGCTTCCGAGCTCTTTTAAATTGCCTCAAATGAGTCTCTTAGTGGCAACCACTTGCGCTCTCATTAGTGCTAAGTTGCCGAACAATAACAAGCTGTATCTAGTTCATAATTTCTAGTTCTACTGCGTCTGCAAAGATTGTAATCGCGTATAAAAATCGCTTCAAATTGTAATGTTTTCCCATTCTCTGAATAGGCTATTCCATTTTACTGCCTTGGAATCGTTAAGAGAAAAAGTCTAGAGGGGAAACAAGGATATTATATCCAATTCGATAAAGTGGAACTACCTGAGGAGTTTACCTCTATTACTTAATTTAAAAGGCTTGCTGAGCACAGCGTTGTTAGAGAGAGAAGTTTACTATTTTATTTGTAGACCAAGCGTTGTGCTTACGGGGCGGTATTATAGGTACCTATACAAATGGTTCGATTGGAAAGAAGTATCATAATTTTAAATTTAAGTTGATATTTCTGTATTAAAAAAAGGCAGTAGCGTGAAATGTTGACGTCGATTCGCGAATGCATCCCATGTTCTAGTAACTTCGAGACAACATTGAGGCGTGATACTAGAATAAAATAGCACTCTAGTACGTGAGCGAAGTCGCGAGCCAAACTTTTTATGGAAATTGAAACTTAAAACGGCCCTCGGTTCGTACATTTGTGTGTGGTGTTCGAGTTTGTGTAAAAGTTTGCAGTGTGTTGTCACATTTCTCGGATTCACCCTTGTTACTAGTTGGGGTAGTAAGTTTTATTGTATTTTCTTTCAGTGAAGAACTGTTGAAGTTGGAAGCAGGGATTTGTCAGACTCACGCTCGCGACGTATAACGGATTTAATATTTTGTTTGACTAACCGGCTGTTTCACCACCCTCCAACAAATAGATCTGACAGATATCTTCCGTCGTCGTTGTCGTCTTTGTTTATTTTATTAGAACTAATAGAGATGACGTCACATTTATTTGTTAGATATAACTTATCTGAAGGTGGTGAAATTAACTGCTACATAAATTATGTGTTTATGCCACGAAAGTGCATCGTTTTGCGTTTTCAAAGGCCGGATCAAATCTAGCAGCACACGTACGGTTCTCCGTATAAGAACAACGACATCAAACAACAATCGTGTAAACATTTTCCCAGGGGCCGTTACCGAACGCAATTAGCAATTATAATTATCTACATATCAACAATTAACGTGCATGTAATCCAAGAAATTTACCGTAGCGACATGTTCACGGTAATAGCGTATTGGTAATTAACTCGGGTACAATAGATCTGTATTAAGGAGCAAGCCGATATATGCCCCACGGGTGCCACTGGGGTGATAAACCGGAGTTGACCTAGCCCTTCCGATACTATTGCTGGAATATATCTCGCACAAGTAAAGTAAGGGACAGTTTTATTGCTTTCTGTTTGATTGAACTGCCCTATGATCGGGGTTTGGTTAGTGCTGTTGTGTAATGTTCGGGAAGGAATGAACTTAACAGCTCCCTCTGGCGAACATTAGGGCTGTATTCAGTTTATCGAATTTGATAAAACGTTTTCATGGTCAAGTACCATCTGAGACCGAACGAGACATCTTGACAAATATTCATGCGAAAGTATCTCGGTTCGGATAAAATAGTTAGCTGCCCTCTCCGTCTGAAGAAGAAATTAGCTATCGGTTTAAAGCTCATTTTCAGTTTATGAATATCCTCAATAACTTGCATTTTCACACGCTCCCAGCCGCAATCAAACTCGACTAAATATCAGCAACCGGAAAACAAGGAGTCAATATAAAAGCTATTTCACAGCATCCGTAATTAAGCTGCAGATAGCACAATAGATCCGTATTAAGCCGACGAAGAGCCCCCTTGGGTCCTGCGAGCGCGCTGATACTGTTTTAAAAATACTACAGCGGTCCAGACAGTGACGAATTTTAATTGATTTTGAAACTAAACTCGGAGTGCTGAAGCTTGCCTAGTGTCTTGTCTATATTGGTGTAAAGTTTGTTATTGGGTGGTATACGTGACCAGTATGTTGTGCGATTGACAGTTGGGTCATTGGGTTTTTTTTTTGTTTTTAGGGTTCCGTACCTCAAAAGGAAAAAACGGACCTTATAGGATCACTTTGTTGTCCGTCTGTCTATCTGTCTGTCTGTCTGTCAAGACCCTTTTTCTCTGGAACGCGTGGAGGTAGCATGCTGAAATTAATATCAAATACTCAAGCCTGCGGTCCCTTAAAGTCGTGAAAAAACCAACCTTCTAAGTCAACGCAATCAAAAGATACGGTCATTAAAAAATCCACTTCCATACAAATTGCCGATTTTAAAAAACCTAAAGGGTACTTCCAGATGTCCTAGAAACTTGAAATTTCGTATGAAGGTAGCTCTTATAGCACAACCACTCGGAAAAGTCTCAAAATTTTACGTCTGTCTGTAGATTTCACAGACCAATATAAGTTGACCCCACACTGCGTACATTTTGCTTAGGAGCAGGGCTAACACTGGAATTCTTAAAACACTGGGGAAAAGCGTTAAAATTTTTCTACGGAACCCTCGTGCGCGAGTCCGACTCGCACTTGGCCAGTATTTTTTTATACGACGAGGAAGGCAAACGAGCAAGTGGGTCACTATATGCTTTGTGATTTCTTGAAAATATCAGAACTACTGGAGTAAAATTAAAGTGCGTCATGCGTTCGTCTGTCTCTAGCGTGCTAAACTTTTGAGTTTCGGTTTAAAGACTAGTTTTACTTTGAGTGTATGAACAAACACTGAACTTGTAGACATTTTGTCGTCCCTTCATGTTGAATTGTCAAATCTGTTATAAAAGAAAGAACGGATTCCTGACCTCGCTAATTCGTCGTTTTTGTCCTATACTTGGAAGACTACTGTTACCCGTTATGATGACTATCCAAAGCAAAATAGTACCTCAATCCAAAAAGCTGTATAAGCGTTTGCCTGCACCGATAGAGGGCGCTAACGTAACCGAACGGGCAACTCGTCGACATGTTAGCTTCCGCTGACTCGCTCCGATCACTTCCGATTGCTTTTGTTGCTACAATGCAGCCTTAATATCGCTGAACTGAATCCGAGTGCGGCCTTTCATACCTTATTACTTACTTAAAGACACGAAAAAAAGTGTTGGTAGTGTAATATACTTACCTATTTCTGGATAGACATAATGAAAACGGGATTATCTGATTCTGAAAGGCTATGGAAATATAACTAAAATAAACTGCTTGTTTTGTAAATCATAAATTATGCTGATAGCGGTTGATTAATTAAAAAATCAAGTTTTTAACTTCAAAATTGGCACATCTCGAGTCCTGTAAGATATGTAAAATAGGTGTATAATCAACTCCATAGTCATCGAGAATTCTTCCTCATCGTTCGTCATCACGCGAATAGAACCAATGAGAGCAGCGATGGCCGCTGAATCGTTGACGATAAAATGAATCATCACCACCAAGTGCTTGTCAAGTAGGCGTCGGAGCTAGCTCAATGATTGCTCATTGTTGCCACCACAATGCCCAATCAGTGTCCAAAGCCGCGGCAAGAATTCCTGATGTTGGATTTGCCTAAAATAGGTTTTTGTCAGTCACCGGCGAAGAGACAAGCGGTACTGATTTGACACGTTTAAACGTTTTGGCAATGTCTGGCCGAACAATATTTCGAAAGCGAACTGTTCATTTGGAGCTGTAATTATAATGTCAAATCAAATACGATCTTGGGTTCAGATATTTTTAACTCGTTTAACTATGACTAGCTTCTTCTAACTTCATAGTTGCAAAAGCGCTTAGTCGATGCAACTTGTGACCAAAGGGCTGGCAGTTTTCTCTCACAGAATCAGCATCGCTATTCAGCGAGGCAACGCTGCCAGCCTTTTGGGCACCATGCCACGGGGGCCTTATTTAGATTTAATATAGTTTCAAGTTTTAGTTTATTTAGTTTTAGCCTAGATTTAATGTCATTGTAAATTGCTTTTACTGCTTCTATTCCTTGTTTTGTTTAGAGTTTATTGCTTTTAAAACTATAGCACAGTCATTCGGGAACTGAATCTATACATATAGGAGTCACGTCGATCTATTGCTCCATTTTGAATCTCAGAAAAAGCAAAGCTATACTGCCATGCTACTTACAGCAGTGTCATATCTCTTAATAATTACCAACGTCAAAGCGCCATCGCCATCCTATTTGCTTGCCTTCCACGTTTCAAGGCACCTCAACATAATTATTACGGCAAGCGCATTTCGTGTAAGATCCCTCAGTGCAATGAATACATCTCTCCCATAAGTTCATGACACATTTAACAAAGTATCAAAATTCCCTTTAATTTGATTAAAAGCCGCAGCAGCCAATCAATTCAGCTCACGGCGCCACCGTCTCGGATTCCCATCGTCCGTCTTCCTTTAGGTATACGTATATTTTGCCCCATTCCCATAAATGGCACTATTAAAAAGCTAAGACCGGCGGGTGGGCCACTTGAATATACATCGCACGAATGCGCAAATTGATATGAAAACCGGGCAAGTACAGGGAGTTTGTCGTCAGGGGTTCCGCTCCGGATAACGTACGATTATTTGCTTTTTTAACCCCCAACGAAAAAGAGGGGTGTTATAAGTTTGACCTGTGTATCTGTCTGTGGCATCATAGCTCCCAAGCGGATTGACCGATTTAGATGCGTTTTTTTTTAATCGAAAGCTAGTGTAATCGAGATGGTTCTTAGCCAAGTTTCATTAAAATCGGTTAACCCGTTTTTGATATATTGAACTTTGAAATGATAATGCCGGAGGGTATTTCCACTTTTGTAAGTTGGTTAGGTTATGTGTTTTTTTCTCCCACATTTGTTACTGTCTTAACCCAAAAACCCTCAAGCTTATACGCTTTTAAAAGTATATCTCAAAGTGTAGGAGTTAAACTGTTATTTAGCACATAAGGTATCCCTTCCTTCCTTTCTATCTTTGTTGACTTTATAGTTCAGTGAACTGTATTAAACATCAGCCTCTCAGACTCTGATATTAATATTTCAAAGACCTGTCCAAAAAAACAACTTGATTTTTTTTCGTTCTTTTACGTTATTCATAGCATCATTATCATCATCATCAGTCTATTTACGGCCCACTGCTAGGCACAGGCCTCCTCTCAGAGTGAGAAGGCTTGAGCTATGGTTCCTACGAGGGCCCAGTCTGGATTTGAACGTTATTAATTTAGACAAATTGCTTTAAAAAACCTTCTATAAAAGTTTTTTTTATACAACGAGAAAGGCAAACGAGCCAGTGGGTCACCTGATGATAAGTAATCACCACTGCCCATAGACACCCGCAATCCTGGAGGGTTTGCAGATGCGTTGCCAACCCAGAGAGCTAAGATGAAATGCCTCTTGTGCCTGTAATTACACCGGCTGTCTTACTCTCCACACCGTAACACAACTGTGCAAGCACTGCTGCTTAGCGGCAGAATTATGAGTAAGATGGTGGTAGCGATCCGGACGGACCACGCACAAGGTCCTACCACCCGCAAAAGTCTTACTTTGCATGCCGAATACGTTCCGATAAATATAATATCATTCATTACCGTTCGTTGGATCGGCATCATAAGGCAGTAAATGATTCTGGTTGGATACACCGAGCCTCCGTGACTGGAAAACCCGAGCGCATTTATTCGTTTCGTTCCAGGTAGTTTTTTTTTTCTTCTTAATTATAATGATAACGGTATGATGTCACTTTGATGTCACTTTGCTGTAAGTATCTATTATGTTTTAGTATAGCTTAAATCTATAACCGATTCGTTTCCGAAATTACGCAGATTGTGTCCTACTAAAAATTCAACAAAAAATAAACAATGGGCATTGTATTTGATTTTCATTTTAGGCGCCAATCATATTGCTGCTATGTTAAGATTTAAGATTCAAAATATCTGACACAAATATAGCTAATTGATGAACTAATCTAATGCAACGCATAGGCATTGCTATACAAAGAGGCAACGCCGCCAGCCTTTTGGGCACCTTGCCCCGAGGTAGCGACCTCGGGGACGTTTTCCATTTTCGGTTCTAGATTTAACTATTATTATTTATTATTATTCATTTTGGTCGTTTTGTTGTAATAAAACTCAAACTCGTCTAATGCCGTTTCATTATCCCCACGTACTAAAATATTTTTTCATTCACTCATTCAATCCATTTGTGGCATGACATAATTGCTGGCCTCATGGTAGCCATGAAACGCGGGAGTTAATTGTCATAGAAATATCAAGTAAATTACTTAATAAGTTGTTCCATGTCATACTTAGCCTCACTGTACTCTTATGTGCTCAAGCCTCAGGCTTGTAATAATTGTGGATGAGAACTTATTTCCACTCTTTTTTTCAGGTATGTCCAAAACCAACTACGTATAAAAGCAGAAGAATAATGGAACTGGATCACGCGACAGGAATTGGAAAACTTTAAGAGAAAGTAAGTTGGCCATTCTCGGAGCAAGTCAACGCGCCTTTTTTTATCCCCTAACCAAAAGACGGGAATTACAAGTTTGACGGATGGACCGATTTGAACGCGTTTTTTTATCAAAAGCTAGTTTAACCAAGATGGTTCTTAGTTGAGTTTTTTTTTTATTGAATGTGGGAGGCAAACGACCAAGCAGTGCACCTGGTGGTAAGGGATCACCGCCACCCATGAGTACCAGCAACCCCGAAAGTCACTAGTCCGTTGCCGGCCTTGAATAAGGAAAAGGGAGTTTCATCAATATCGGTTCAGGCGTTTTTGAGATATTAAACTTCGAAATGAAAATGTCGGGGGGTTTTCAACTTTTCTAAGTTTGTTAAGTTGTTCATATTGTTAGGTAACGCTTTAGTAATACTACGATGAGACTAACAAAAAAGAGACGCCACAATAAGCAATCGTGCTTAAGGTAAACCGTGTATAAATTTAGGCTCAGGGGCGTAGTTGAACCCTATTTTAACACAGAATTAAACAGCAATAAACTAAGAAAACATGACCTTTAACTTCTCTTATCATGCGTGTTATACGCCTCCCTAAACCTACTTGAGCACTGCACGAAATTAGATTGCGTAACAATCATAGTAAATGTATTGATTTAAACTTTCGCGATTTTCACACATCATGATACTAGGGACTTAATCGCGTAAAAGTAAATCAGTCCCTTCGAGACCATGGACGCAACGTCGCGTCCGAAACGTCGAGGTATTTAAATATAAATGTTTTTTACGCGATTAAGTCCCGAGTATCATGATAATCATAGTAAAGCCCACCTCAAATGAATCCACCACTTTCCATCCAATTACTCCAGCTCTTGTCACCACGAAGACATATTAGCCCAATAGAAAACACGTGTCCCTAAATGTATATTCATTTATTAAGTTGCTCGGTTTTTTCCGTTTCGCTCGCGCCCGGGTGACACATGTTCAGCAACTATGACACGTTATGAAAGCGAAATATAGGGGGTTTCCGTTCGCTACCCAGAGTTTTCTGTTTGCGGGTTGTATGGTATGTCTTTGTGGGGTCATGTAAAAATTTGGAATTTCGTTTGAAATAGTAGTTTATGCAACTGCTACATAATGAGGGTCAGAGTTTTAAGGCCTAATTATGTGGAGTTGCATACATTACTTTATCTACACACATATTATAAGTACTCTAAGATGGGTTCAGAAGCCGAAGGCATATATCAGACCCATACCTGTCACGAATTTGACTGTTTTTTTAATCAGCGGTATTCCCAACTAACTATGACATTGGGACCTTCAAGAAAAGAGTGTATTGTTCCCTTAAGGCCGGCAGCGGACTAGTGACTCTCTTGGGGTTGCTGGTTCGCATGGGTGGCGGTGATTGCTTAATATCAGGTGACCCGTTTGCTCGTTTTCCTCCCTCTATCAATAAAAAAAAATCATAGACAAACATACAGAGCGGACGTTTCGTAAACTGTTTTTTTTTTATTATAAAAAAAATATCACATTATTATTTATACATGACGGACTTCGACTTATATTCGTGAGTGATCCGTTTTATTTTACTATGATTGTAAATTACGTCGGTTTTTACCAAATTTGAAACATCTAATTCGATATCGAAAAGTCGTTACGACATCGTGTCGTAATGACTATTACTTTACTACTGGGGTGGTGGTTGGGGGGCGCTGGCGGCGAAGTCGTCGTCGTGCTGCAATGTTGGTCATTTTCTACGGTTTCTGAACGCACTATAGAGGACTTATGATATGTGTGTAGATAAAGGCTATTTGTATGTTGTTTGTTGACAATAGAGCATCAAATAATTATCAATTATTCGATATTTGTCATTGAATGGGAATGATGGCCTTGACTGTATGTTGTGTTTCGCGTCATTGACAAAGGATGCCTAAGAATGGCAATTACTTAATATTACTTCGTGAGTTTCTTCGTAATCATTAGTCATTATTAAGATATTCTTGACTACTTTACTAGCTTATGCCCCGCGGCTTTGCCCCCGTGAAATATTTAAAAATGGGCTCCCTATCCATTGGGAATTTCGAAAAATCCCTTCATAGTGCACCTCTAGGATACTCAAGGTACTCGTATATGTTTGCCAAATTTCAAGTCTCTAGGTCAAGTGGTTTAGGCTGTGCGTTGTCTGTCAGTCAGTCAGTCACGGTACTGTTTTATAGGTATAGATAGTTGGCGTGAGGATAAAGTGTACCCCAAACTAAACAAAGCTGTTTAAGTCTATGTATTCGATCGTAATCCAAAGGGTTACCTAAAAGCATTAAAAACTCCTGCACCCTGCATCGTAATAAGCTTAAACAGCACCAGCTGCCAAAAATCACCAAAACAACCATGTACACTGGGTTTGTACACAATTAGTCAAAGTCCTAACGCAAATAAACTGCAAAGCGGCTGAATTGGGAACCACCTGAATCACCCCTTAGTCCCGTAGGGCTGGCATGCGATGAACGCCCCGCTTCGCGACAACTGTTTTTGACAACCCTATTCATAAACAATGTTATCGTGTTAGCGTATGATTGTAGTTCCAAAGTATTGCCGCTCTGTTATTAGGCGCTTTGATGTCAAAAATAGGATAATTATTTAGCTTTAATTATATGCGCGTAATCATGAGGGGATCTATTCACAAGGTAATTCATGAAATATTTGATGTTACATGTATACAGTAATAGCGTAATTATTATTGAAAACGTGAAACGAATATAACATCATAAATAAACAACTTATGTATGTAGGTACTTATTTTGTTATGCATTCCATTATAACGATACATGCGTAAGCTTAAGGTCTATGTATGATCTATGGAAAATTTTAAATAGAATCAGATGTCTTCTAACTTGTTATAATGTCTAAGTTATATTTTGTTATAGGCAATTCGAAATTTCAGTTTCGCAAGAAGTGTGGTATGGCAAATAGTTGGCAGTGAAGATACTCTCATCGTTACAAAATCTTTGCATAAATCCAGTTTTAATTTGTCTTGGATTTATTTATGAATAATTACTTCTATGTAGTCGTAATTTCATTTTTGGTGACCTAGTTGTAATTTTCTTTGTGTAGGTAACTTTTTCTACCTATGTCTTTGTTTGCTATTCAGTGCATTCAGTCTGGTTGACCAAATATTATTAAGATCAATTCGTGCTGGCCGTTGAGAATTCGAAAATTCAAATTTGGAACCGGATTGGGAGATCAGAGGGCGTGAGCGTTATCATTGGTGCACATTAATCGCTCACTTTATGTTGGACAGCGGTAATCAAATGTGACCGAGCTCGCTTGTAACCTCACCTTTGTAGGAGACTCGATTAGTCGATGTACAATACGATCCTATTTAATTAATATCGTTAACGTGACAAGGATGCAGTTATCGAGAAAAGAGAATCAGGAAGTCATAAACTTCAGACACGCTCCTCCAAATTAATGTACAATTTTCAATAGCCGAAAGTACTGACATCGTATTCATAATAATAAAGCCTATTTCATTATTCATTGTGTCAACAAGTAGGTGGGAATACATCTTGCTTTTGAAGAATACTTGCTCGAAAATGTGTCCTTTTAAACAATACAAGACGGCGTAAGCCTAACTAAATAAAAGAGATCACAATACAGCTAAATTAATTTCTTGTTATTCAGAAGAAAATAAGCACTGGGTGTTTACAGTCGTATATTTGATTCGTTTCCCGGCAATTTTATACGAGACCTTGTGGACACAAGTGAATGCTTTTTCTATATGCTCGAGTTTGTTAGCGCTACCACTCGGCACTCCGTCAACATCTCGGTAGCGTATTTATTTTGACGCAAATGCTTATAGACGAGTTACTGCTGTTTTCATATGGGAAATTGTGCTGGCTGTTAGATAAGTATATATGTCACGCTACTCTTTAGTGATGTTAAAATATTTCCGACATGATTCTGCGGATTTAAAAGAGTCTTAGCTAAGTGTGTGATTTCATAGAAGTGAAGCGGAGTGCGCAATAGAATAACAGTAAACAATTGGATTTTAACTAATTCTAACGGGAAAACAGTGGAAATAATACTGTAATGAAAGTGTGCAAGCCATGCCCAAATAATGTCCATAAAAGAGCCGCATATTATAACACCTCTTGTATTCATAATTACTATGGGAGTTGAAAACACATCGCGTGTTTACACACACCGGTCAGCAAAGGGCGTAGGAGGATAGCTTTCGAAAAATTGCCCACAAAGCCTGGGGTAAGAAACCGTACCCAAAAGATGCCTTAAATATGGCCGTGTGCTAAGAAACCGTACCCAAAAGATGCCTTAAATATGGCCGTGTGCTAAGCAGATGAAACTTACATATTATGAAGACGAGATGTTGGCACATGTCATATAAATATGATGTTTTTACCGCGACCCGAAATTGTTCAAATTGTTTACTTTTGTTTTTCAAAGAAAGGAAATGTTTAGGGAGTTATTTTTTTCTTGCAATAATACTTGTGCAAAATTTGAAATCCGTCAGTTACGGTGTTAAATCGGTGCCGTGGGGAGCCAGGGGGTAGAACAGGGTTGAAATGTTGTGGATGGTGTTGTATGCTTATAATTTATAAGGCATCGTTTGGCTATAGTTTCAAACGCTTAGCTTGGGGGCTATTTTTCAAAGGCTATCCTGCTACACCATTTAGGGAAATAATGAATAGTCGTATGCACACTAGTCAGTCTAAAACAAACCGACAACATTGCAGAATAATATTAAAATATTTTTTGTTTCGATAAGTATGCAGTTTTTATAGTTATGTATTATGTTACAGATTGTCTTTCACCTCGTACTTGGATATTGCAAGGAAAACCCGAATTTGAACGGCACCAAACCATTGTTCCGGTTAGCCACCAGTAAATAATTGTATATAAAAGTACCTATATGACTCAAGCCGGATAGCTAGAATAGTCAGTGCTAAGTGACACGTTATCACAAGTTACTGGCAATGTAAATAATTCTCTTATCTCGCTGATAAAACTAAGGGAGTGTCACAATCGAAGTGTACGCGAAGTAGGTATGTGAAAATAAACATGTTGCTAATCTTAGCTTGAAATTGTCGTTTGATAAGTCAATATTGTTCTCTATTAAAAACCCACATCAACCCGGATATTTTGTGATATATTCCTAAAGGTAATTCTAATAATGCAATCTTGAAAAAAATTCAATAGAAACCTTAAAAGTAGATACTTATCTTTTTTCGATTTTACTTTAAAACAGTTCCTAAGAAGCAATTAAATGTCTCAACACGGCGAAAAACTGTAAAATCTGCATAAGCAACATACACTGCACTATAAAATGTAGAGAATCTGTACTAGATTTCTTGTGGGTTAGACGTCTATACTACCTATTGTGACCAACTTTGGGTAACCAAGTGTCTAGGATCTGGGTTCGACCCAGGGGTTAGTTACATTTTTCTGTTATTTTATGTATTCTTGTTTCAGTGAGGACCGTACCTTACGGATGGCTGGATCTTCTCATGAAAGCCCGATCATCCAATCAATTGTAACGAAATAAACGGATCACTCACATATGTCAGTCGAATATAGCCTGACATGCTTCTGACTAATCCGTAGTCCTTGCTCTGGGAGCACACCCTTCGCCGGTAGCCAATACAGTAATCAATGTTTCAAAAACCTCTCTTGTGAGAAAGATTTTTTAAGCTTGTAGCAGTGTTCCACTGGCAGATAAAAACAACAACATGAAAACTAAAAACATCGTATCTTACGTAGGTAGGTATATCATAGTTGATACTTAACTGATATATCTTATCAGTTCCTATACGTCCCGTCTTCCGAGTAAGGAATTCTATTAAGTCCTTACCAAACTTTGGAGGAATCTCGACAAGTTCGGAGGACTACTTAGCAGTCTCATACCAGGCACGTCCAATAGTCGAACTCGCTTCGAAATAGCTTATTGCCGAATCAAATTGCATTTTGAAATTTGTTTCATGTCTCCTTAAAGTTGAAAAAAAAAATTCGTAACTCGTATAAAACGAGGCTGTGATGAAGTGTAATTGAAATAAGATTAAGTTTCAACCTAATTAAGTATCTCATATTACGATTTACGAGTAATAAAATCCCCGAGAATACTTCAAGTAGTAAATCGTCATTTTCAAATTCCGGCAAACGCGATCACAGGATGTGAGCCAACAAACCGTAACGTTTCTCAGGAACCTACAATACAAAGGTAATCGAGAAAGTTAGGTCCAAATATTTCGCAAGTTCGCGCTCGATTTCGCACCGAGTGAGTCACGTACCGAAATGGACTCACTCCACTTTGCTTAGACCGTGTGAGTCAATTGACGTCAAATTACTTCGGGAAACTTTACTGGTGGCATGAAAATTATCTCGTTCTATTTGAAGGTATTTTATCAAGTTTTATGTTGACTATAGACTAAACGTTCTGAAGAGCAACTAGACGAACGAATTACCTAAAAATGATAGTAAGATACAGGTGTGATGGAGCTGCTTTGCTAATTCCTAATACTAGAACATATTGTTTCGAAATTGAGCGTACCCTAGGAACATTTGTAGTAATTTCACATAGGAATTCTCCCTACAACTAAAGGAACAGGAATATTGGCTCCCGACAATTTAGGAATGCCGCCATTTGTATTGTTTGGAAGCGATTCTTTTCACGAAGGTTTAGGGCGCCTTGATTTGTTATTATCCCAAAATAATAAAAGAGATTCAGTATTATTCAGATGCCGTGCGTCAGAGGACCCTACTGTGGTCAAAGTTGCGGTCCTGTCCTTTTTAAACAGGAAAACTTTTTTATTCGCCAAGTTTTAAGTGTAGTGTACCTTGAAATCGAAGTATCGAACCGACAAGTTTCTGCTTTTATTACCTTCGAGCTAGCTATGAAGCCTTAAGTGTACTTGTGGCTGTGTTAGCTTACTGCCAACCTACCTTTGCGTACCAACATGATTGTAATGCGGCAACATGTATCGATTTTCTTAGTACTTTGAATGTAAAATCTGAATGGTTTCATAGCTGCTTTTAACTGTTACTGCGATTACAAGTATCATTTCATAAAGTTCGGAATATCTTAATAATGTGGCCGAAGTTTTAAATATGCAGGTTAACTATTAAACTAAACTAAGCCAGGTTCAAAACGCCTCGATTTCGATCTAATTCCTGGCAGGTATACGCGTTAATGTCATAAGTCTAAGATTGCAAAGCCTATAGTTCTGTGTTCATTATTTTTAAACGAAACATCCCATCAAGTATAGCAGCAAACACCGAGGCACTCCACTTTTTGCCTGACATGTCATCAACCCAAAAATGGCCAGTCTCCCGCAATTCACAATGCGCGGAACCAACGCGCCGTGGCATCATTATTAGTTATTCCAAAGTTAGGGGAGGTGGGTCCTTGAAAGTCGACCAATCAGGAACCCGTCTTCGGCCACCTGCCGCAGCAAAAAACGACGTAAGGTCTAAAACTTGTTAAGCTGCTCGGGTATTATTATTTTGGTATCGGTCTTCTGCATTACTTCTGTATTAATTTTTACTTTGGTTTTTTTAAATCGTCGTGGTGACTTTTGGGATAGTTTCATTTTAGTACCTTCTACCTGTGACGGTAGGTACTGACTGAACTATCATAAAATCACCACTGCACTGGAGTTAAGCGTTCTTCGAGTATAAAAACAAACGTGCTCACTTTGTTGGTGTTTCTTTGCTTACTTCCCTTTTGCTGCACACTTAAATAATTGCAGTATTCAATAACTTAATAACCTTGGCGTACTTAAATGTCACGTACGTCCTATGAATGAGAACATACAACAATTTTGTCCGTCTCACGCAAGCAAAACGCACGAACCGACACTGACGAGTTAAATGCTACGTAAAAACAGTATTTTAAACTTATTACACACGTAATTTTAGTCTCATAATCCCAACGAAATTTCCGGTTCCGTTGGACAGATTTTATTTTAATATCAGCTCGGGATAATCTAATAAACATTTTAAAAAGACAGCCACGCCACGTTTAACTTGTGACGTAATTTTTGGTTTACGACAATCATATTTTTTTCAACAAGTATTATTTAGCTTGTTATTAACTTACCAACGAAAATTGAGTTAAAAGAAGAAGTTTAACGCGTTACGGTCTACAATTACTTAGTTAGAGCACTGTTCCACACTAAACGGTGAAAAAAAAAAAAAACATTATTAACATCAATTACTGCTTTAAGCGTCTTTATAGGTCTGCCTTTACTAATAAAACATACGCCCCGGGCTATAACAGCACTTTTAACTTCATGGAAAAATAATTCAAATTGCCTCTCCGAGCCATAGGCCGTAACTGTGAACAGTTTGAACGACACAAATGTATGTTTTATTTAGAAAAGATTCGCAACAGTGAAGCAACATTAGTGCCAATATATGTATACATTTGTATACGCCGGTACCACATATAGGTACATAAGGCTCAATAACATCACAATCCGTATTCTGTTCTGATAGCCCATAGGAAAGTCGTGTATATAAAAGGTATAAGCACGGATGTCCCATCACGGATTTTCTGAGACGCAAGAGCGACGACCTCAAATAATGGAGGCTTCGGAATTGCTCCGATGATTCATTTAGAAAGTGTCTCGGATTCTTGTGGCCACAAAAATGACCATAATGTTCTTTGCTGTTATTGTGAGTACATTACACAATGTGCTTGCTTGTTTGTAATGAAATATAGATTTAGAATGCTGAATCTAACAACGAATGAGTCTCCTCATGATCACGGTCAAAAGCTGCCTTCAAGGCATTTGACTAGGGAACTAAACCATTCAGATTTGGTAGTTTTCACTGATTTTTCTAAGATTTTTATTACTTAATACATAAATACTAAAGTCAGTTTGTCATTTACTTAGTCATTGTACAGTGCAAGTTTTCGCTGTGTTGTGCCGTAAGTTGACAGACAGTCGCGACGTCATCTATCCAAATAACATACAATTTTGGAATCGTTTCGAAATCATCGGAACCTAAGTACTTCTCACTTAGTACATCTTGTTAAAAATGCACACCAGTTCCTAAGGCCCGAAACAAAACCGACAAGTTTGGTAAGCAGGATTAAGAAACTATGCGGCGCCTTACGAAGTGTCAGCCCTTTTTGTTCCCGACAAGGGCTAGCTTTTGTCCTTGATGGCATTTTAATGGCAGTTAGGTCCTACTTAAGTAGAATTAAAGACGTGGGAAACTTTACGAGATAATCAGAGGTTGGAAGCAGACAGTAAGTCAAAAATTGACGTTTTGTAACGATCACACGATGAGTGTGACTTACAGTTGAGTTATAATGTCTTCTGTAGTGGTCGCTTTGGCCCTGATTGCGGATGCGGGTAACAGTAATAGTACATTGTGCATCAAGGGCGGTGAGTAAGGAGTTTTCTATGACCACCACATCAAGACTTTCCTTGCTCTTTATAAACAATTATTAGTGTTTCATCATTTACAAGATTTTAAAAAATATATATGAAATGAAGTTCTGCAAAACAAACAGATTATGAAATAATATCCTACAATTAAATAATCACCAATTTAAAATACTTGATTTATTCGTTCGATGAAATTAAGAGTCGGTGAAATGAAAATATGGGAAACGTTGACTTTGAACTGATATTCGATGAAAAGTTTGTCGGCGATTCATAGATAAACCGTAAACATACGGACTATGGAAAGTAATATGTAATGTACATTAAAAAAAAAGTAAAACCGCCTTCAAAAAAAAAACCTTAGAAAAAGAAAACGTAAAATAATCCTCTAAAATAATGATAAATCGACAAAATAAAATAAAATGCGTTTATTTCGGACAACAGAAACTAAAGCTTAAAGTTTTATGGCCTAGCACTAAGCAGCAGAAATAAGAAGTCGGTGCGGTGCGAGCGGAATATTCTTTGAATGAAGCCTTAAAAAATATATGAAACACATGATACGTGCCTATAAAATTTGAGGGTTGCCCTCGATTTCCCTGAGATTCCATCATCAGATCATGATTTGGTGACAGTGGGACCACCTCAGGAGTATACCCTTTCGAATAATGATTTAACATTTTCAGAATTATCCTCCAACTCCTAACCGCTAAGGAGTTGTATCTTCCATCATCAGCTCATCATCATGGGATGATGACTACCAGACGCAAATACTTGAATAACCTTAGAAAACATGTGAAACACATAGTATGTGCCTGTAAAATTTGAGGGTTGCCCTCGATTTCCCTAGGATCCCATCATCAGATCATGACTTGGTGACAATGGGACCACCTCAGGAGTATACCCTTTCGAATAAAAAAAGAATTTTGAAAATCGGTCTACAATTGGCGGAGTAATCGATGAACATACATAAAAAAAAGTACATACAGTGGAACGTAGAACCTCCTCCTTTTTTGAAGTCGGTTAAAAATTACTACGAAATAATTCAAAAAACGGCTAGTAAGAAATAAAACTATCTAGCTCGATTTTCATTCACACTTTTCTCAAGCAAATCGTGTGAACATTATAGCTAGCCATTAAATAATTATACACGTTGTTTCATAATAATTATTCATAATTATGCTAATATTCAGCCTGTATAAGAGTAATGAGAAACGGCTCTGTGAGTCATCATGTTTACACTTCAAATATGGCACAGAGGTAACGGTAACTAAGCGAAAAGCGAACCTATCAATATTAGCACCTATCAACTGGGTTATTGGGTCTACATTGCTCACTATCTCGGCCACGTGGTTCTACGAAGCATTTGACATTTGGTTAGCACTGTTTTATTTTATTATCCATAGAAACAGTTGAAGAATGATTTTGTATGGATTTGAATCGAAACCTTATTACGTTTGGAAGAAGAGCCATGTTTTTCAGGTGTGATTTTACGTTAAATAAGTCATTTTGGAATGGCAAGTATCAGTTGTCAATTATAAGCCAGCGGTTTGTTTGATTTAATATTTAAAGGTTATTTAGGTGTGCTCGTTCAGAGATTCGTTATAAATTTTATTTTTATTTTAAAAATACGTATACCCGTTTCACGAACAAAAACGAATTAAAAAAATATGACATCGTTGTAGTGTCAGTTTACTATATGTTTTTCTATTCTTTTTATGTAATGTAATCCTTAAGCGGTTACGTTACCATGCGATTTTGTGTCCAATAAATAGGATCCCACAGAAAGTCAAAAGTGAGAGTGCTTCAAATGTCGGCAATACTGAACTCATTAATAGGTCGCCGGCGTTAAATTACTATTCATAAAATACAATTCCCATTATTATAATAAAAGTAGCAACACAGAATTGTAAAGAACGTTTCATAGTCGATTTCGCGCACCATTTGTTTCATGATTAATAGTCACTCGCTACGTTTAAAGTCTGTACCCGAAAATGATTTTGTCTGACGTTAAGTTAAAATTCATGGGTTATTTAACACTTAAATGCGGTTATTTTGTTTAATATAAAATTTACCTGCACACTTTTAAGCGCTACTTTCGGAAAATAGTTTATCTGTACGAAAATACACTCGTCAATGCTGTAGAAAGTTACTAAAATAGTTGAAATCGTTGTAAAGAACAATTTACAAGGTCGCTTTTTGTATTGTTTAAAACAATGCAATCAATTTACCGAACTGGCTTAAAAACACAAACAAGTATTTGAATTTGGAATAAACATGAGTTATCAGAATGCAGCGTTAAGCGATCGAGGAGTATCAACAACTAGAACTGGTTTCACTCAGAAAGTGGAGCGTTGCCCTCATTTCGGAAGAGTTACAAAGTTTCTGCTTGCTTTATTGACGGGCATGGAACGCATTCGAAATTTGAACATTAACTTTTTAATGGTGTTTGACTTTTTAATCATCTTTTGCGTAAGTTTAATGGCGATTCGGTGTTGTAGGTAATTGGCCAGCATTAAATACGACAGTTACGAGTAAACCCACAGACGATTTAATAAATAGAGCAAGAGGATTAAACTGAACCTATCACTAAGTAACTGAGAGTAACATCTTGGTTTTGGAGGAATTGCCTCGGAAATGCTCTATAAGACAGTACTGGTAATTCTTAAACACTATAAAACTAAGCAAAAACTCGAGGTTAATAAATTGCTTGTCTCTGTAGCTATTACACGTAGACCTACAAATCCAAGTCATTTTCGATTTAAGTAGTGGCCGCGGAAGCTTCTTAAAAAGGCAATTTGCTAATTTAAACGGAGCCGCCCTATTCGCCAGATTTTTGCGGAGACCACCAAATCCGCAATCGCGGGTTCCCGTAATTTCCATCCAATTTCACCTGACTGTTTTCTTTTCATTTTAGATGTTTTTCTCTTGAGGCTCAAGGAAATAGCTGCGTTACAGATTACCTTAAAAATACGTATTATTTTTTTAACGCTATAATTGGCAAGGGTGCGTGTTTTACTTTTTTTGGATCCATCATCAGGTTCTACTTTTAAGCCGCAAATCCTTTATTAATTCCTTCCGTTCATCGCTCCTTCATTCGCGAGCACTTGCCTTTTCCACCCAGTTACGGAGATGAAATTTTATCGTCGGATGCCGTAATAGCCTCGCTGATAGACGGAGAGAAAAAGACAAAAGTTATTGAATTATGCATAAGCAGTATATTACTGACATTGAATTGAATGGAGGAAAGATCGGAGGATTATCGAAACTATGATTTATGGTTCAGTGATTGAAAATATCTGATTTCATTTTTATCGTTCCATTATAAATGCCGTATGTTCTCCACTCCTTTAATCTCCTTTGTCGAAATTTAAAATTTATTTCTATAACTTCGTCATCATCCCAAGCTAAGTTTACGTTTCACTGTTGGGCACAGACCTCCTCTCAGTATAAGAGGGCTTGGGCTTACTGAGAGTCGAGCACGACTTTACGAATGCTGCGTAACGTTACGGTTATCGTATCGAGATCGAGAAACCTCTTACAAAATTTTAGTTCCAAATACGTTCACGGGCGGGCGTTGTCCCAAACGTCATACGAACTCGACAACGTTTACTATTCGATTTTACGTGACGCAGGTTTCGAAAAGTCGTGCTCGATCCTCTGCGGATTGGAAGGTTTACACACACCATTAAATTGTTTCGCAGGAGTGTGTCGATTTCTTCGCGATGTTCTCTAACGTACAATAACAAAATCTGTACCTATTTAGTTTTCTCGTCCAAGCGCGCACTTACGTAATCTGTGTAATTCAAATAATGCATCGACGCATTTAAAAATTACCACGTTCTGTGTTCTGTGGTGTTATTCTCTATTGCATCTTCGAGCGCTGGTCACATTTTGGTACCAAATGACAACCGATTTTACCGCTTAAACAGCCGCGATAACCTTAGTTGATTGAGGGTGTGATCGACGGGCAAGTTTTACCGCGCTTTTAAGGGCTCGCCGGTAAAGCCCGCCCGTGATTCAGGGCAAAGCCGTGGTCTTGTGAGAGGGCAGCTGGGCTAGCGGTAATCTCTACCGCGGTAAAGCTCGCCCGTCGCTCGTTTTCTACTGTGTCTGAGGCGTCAATAATATTGGCCACAAGCTTTGGCCGGTGCAGAACACGCTTATGTGCCGCAGCAATCCTATTATCGGAATGTCCGTTTTTCCTCCAAATCCGTCCTCATAAGCACAATACATTATTTATCATTTGTTTGTCCCGATATCGCACAATGCTCTGCGTTTCTGAATCAAGATCCCCTTTGTTGTTTATTCAATTTGTCTTACGAGTTATAGCGAATTAAGACGTACTGGCGTACGTCGGATGAAATAACAATTTCAACGAGATATATTGTAGTGGATAAATAATTTGTTGTATCAATTCTTGCTAGGTTCTTTATAATATGGCCCTTAGTGCGTGACTAAACAGTGAAACCTTAATGCTAAGTAATCTCATTTTTATTTGCCGTGGCAGGTTCTTTAAAGAAAGGCACAAAATAATTGACCAAGCGAACGAAGTGAGCTAAGAGTGAACTACGAAGTGCAAAATTCGAACTTCGTATCGTGCCGTCTCGCTCAAGCTAATATTATTTAATACTAGAGTGAGTGGGACAACACCATACGAACTTCGATTTTCTAATTTCGTAGTAGTCCCGCAGCTTGGACATTACTTAATTCTTTCGTATGTCTGTCCGGTGTCTTTCCGGCTGTTGTCCTCTACGGGTCGCACTTCTCAACCGATTCTAGTGAAATTCTGTGAGCAGGTTCGCTAATTATGTACTTAGATTTTTATTGTCGATTCGCCTTTGAATTTTTTTAAAGGAAAAACAAAACGAAAAATGTTCAAATATGACCAGATCTTCGCGAAATTTTGTGATCAGATTCGATAATTTATATACCTAGGATTTTCTTTATGACAACGAAAAATTTTCAGAAATGAGGTCGCGAGGTCTGCAGCTCACAGAGCCACTAAAATTGACTGATAAAGTGAATGAACGTATAAAATATTGTTTTTTTAAATAAAATAAAAAAATAGATCAAATAGATCAAGATCGTACTCAAATTTTGTAGATCAAGGTAGGAGTAGAATTTCGTAAAATCAGTCTTCTCTGCTATTTATCGTTTCTTTAGAAAAGTTGTAAAAATATGTACAATTATTATTTAGAACTCGAAATGTTTAAATCTTGACCCGAACTAGGTTTATTTTTGGTTCATACGCTAAGAATCATGTAATTTTTTTGTTGTCATTATTATAAATATTATAATATTATTAGATGCAAGGTTGTATTTTTTCTTATTATTGTAAATGTTTTGTAGATTTGGAACAAACATGTTCAGAAAAATTGTTTTCAGTATCTGGCAACTCTAAAATTGACAGGTCGTGAGTGAAGTTGGCAGCAAATGCAATCCTATAAGCAATGATCTAAGCACGGCTCTATTGTCATAGACATAAGTGAGAGCGCTTCGGTTGCTTAGCAACTATTCCTGCTGACTGTACTACTTTGTATTAATTACCACAACAATCTAGCAGACGATCTATGTAACCTAGATCGCTGTTTACAGTCTACAATTTACATATTATTTAATAACATTCTCTTACATTTATTCATAAGGCGAAGATTCGCTAAAGAGGGCCATTATACATTCAAACGAGATAATATTTTGCTGTTGTATATTTATAGATATTTGTGCTCTTGTAGTCCAAGATTGTTTCGTTAGGTTACGTCATAATTCATAATTAAATACATGGTTAGGGCAAGTATTTTATGCTAAAAGCATTTTAGTTTTATAGGCACTTAGTAAAGATAATAAAGAGGAGTATTATTAATCAAGATTTATTGGAATACTCAGTGCACAAAAATACTTCCATTAAATAAAATGTACTCACGTGAATAAAAAATACCTACTCTACTCACAAAAATGCCGTCACATTTATGGGTATTTCGTAACTTAAAATCTGGCCGCAACATTTTGTGGTCACTTCCGAATACAAAGTCTAAAAAAAAACTCTTTCTACATTACACTGTTGTGGCTGTTCTCAAAAGTGTCGGACAAAAGTTTCCATTGTACTTTTACGTTCTTTCTTAACGCGGGGCAATGGTTTTAAGAGTTCCCATCAGTGTTTACGCCGCGGTAAGAAGCTTGGCGTATATTACCCAATTTTACGCCAACGTGTTGGCTCCCTGTAAGTATCAGTAAAAAGTCGGTCCGTCGCATAAGTTACGATTATTGATTATGTATACTGTAAGTTTACGATGGTTAGCTCCTGATCTGTTTCCAGTAGACCACTGTGAAAGGGTAATAAATACAAGTGTCATAACTAGGGAAATTCGTCATATACACGTATGCCCAACTTGGGAAATTAAAGTCCGCCAATAAAGAATACGAATATAATGAGGGCGCCACTTTTTCCGTAACTGTCAGACTTTTAACAGAAAGAACTTGCACATGGTAATAATTTTGTATGAAATACAAAATTCCTGTTCTGTTTTATCGTTTTCAACTCTTTATTTTTGAACTAATTGGCGAATTTGAAGATGTATGTATATGAAATCGAATCGAATACCAATTTTGTTAGCAAAGTCAAGTACCTAACTTGCAGAAATGGGTTACTGTGTCAGCATAACAAGAATTGCATCCCGAGAAATACGTCAATTATTTAGGTAAGTACATAATATTTGTTTTTATATATGTAGCTCTCTGTTAATTCGTCGTGTAATCAAAGACAGCTCTGCTTGTGGTTGGACGAGGAAACTTTCCTATGCTTACAGTAATACATTTAATTAACATCACTTGCGATTGTACTGCAGCTGTGCACTTATCAAGTCTAAAAACATTAAAGTTTACTTAACTAATCATTTTGTCAATGAAGCACCGGCTTCTGTAAATTGAGTCATTAAATAGTCATTTACTTTAACACACTTGTTTCCCGATCTTATCACCGTGATAATAATGGGTATGACGTTAAGGCGATATCGTGCCGGTCGATGCTATGGAACCGCGTTTTACGCACGTGGTTAAAAAGCGAGGCGGGCTTATCTTCTTTTTATGGTGCATACTGCCTTAAGACCACGGTTATGGGTGGATGTACTCTATGGCAAATGTTAAGTATTTTATAGACCTATAGCAAGCTTGTCGTAATATTACCTATATTCTTTTTTTATGCGCTGGGCGTATAAAAATGTAATAGATTTACTTTTACAACATAGGTTTATGCCCACTTCTTTCCCACAGGGTGTGCTTCGATATAAATTATGTTTTGGTTTCAAGTTTTTGTCAGGAGCTGCGCGGGTTAGTTCTATTGGAGAATTTATAAGAACTTGTAAAATTTTACGTTCTATGAGGAACTTCTTGTAACCAAACGTCCTGTTATGATGATTGTCGCTCACTACAAAAACTTAATGACATTGACAAGATGTTTGTCAGCTGCCGTTTCAATTGGCACTGGCGTGTATTTTATCGCAAAAATTCTCATTTAGTGCCTTCATCACCAGCCTTCTTTAATTCCCACTGCTGGGCATAGGCCTCCTCTCAGAATGAGAGGGCTTGGGCTATAGTTCCCACGCAGGCCCCGTGCGGATTGGGAACTTCACACACATAATTGAATTCCTTCGCAGGAGTGTGCAGGTTTCCTCACGATGTTTTCCTACACCGAAAAGCTCATGATAAATTACAAATGTAATTCCGCACATAAATATCGAAAAACTCAGAGGTGCGAGCCGGGGTTTGAACCCACGACCCTCTGCTTGAGAGGCCATAGGTCAAACCACTAGACTATCACGGCTTTTTTAGTGCCTTATTTTGGTTTTATTGGCTTTAACCATTGTTCAATTGACCATCCAATGCGTTCATGAATGTTCACTACACGGTAGGTATATACAAGTGTTCAATGTTCGTTTATATTTTGAATTTAAGGAATACCTTTTAAACCATTAAATCTCATAGACTCATATTGCATACATTATGATTTCTTTTAAGGCGGAAACGGCGGAAACGTTTTCTTGGAATCAACGACGTGAAGGCCTTTTGAAGTATATATAACTGTCAAGCGAATTCACTTCAAGACGACATGAACCATCCAAGAAAGAGCCTCCAAGACTCCATGACCCTTTATGAACCATGAAATCAAAGACTCGTGTTCGGCGGGTAAACAGCAAATTATAATGTATGTACATTATCAAAACAAATCATAAATTCCTTCGTAGAAAACATCGTTTATCGGATATCGTGCAAGCAAGGCATTGAGACGTGCCATCATCGTTCGCTGCGGGATTAGTGCAGTTTGCAGGCTGCATTCTCTTACACGTTTTATTAGAGCTCCGGCAATGTAAACAAACCCATCGAAATTTAATATTTGGCGCAGCGGGATTTTCCAATCTTGAGTTTGACTTTGCGCTGGGTTTTGGAAGCGTCTCTGAAGTTTATTACGATTATCTTCACCACCGAAGTTACCTTTACTTTTCTGGGATATAAATAAAATGAAATCCGAGCCTGGATGGGTTAGCTGGATTCTTTTATGTCCGGCTTACTAACCGCTTTTGCCATGTTTGTATTATAGACAGGTAAAATCACTATGCCAGTAATATCATAACGGCTCGAATCAAAGAGCTTTTATAAAGTCTAGTCACTAAACAGCTTGCATAGCGTGCAAGAATACTTGATGGTTTATGGGAAATCTGGTTAACCCTAACATGACATCGTGTCACCATAGGGATCAATTAGCTAATGCGTATTGAGAGACAAGATTTGTTTTAATGAGTAAGTAAGTAAACGCTTTGTAGTAGAATAGAAATAAAGACAAGTTACAAACAATGAGATACAAGTACAAAGGCAGATGAGCCTTTAAATGACAAATTAATTGACTGAACTCTTCATGTTTAAGCAATAGTACAACCTTTGCCTAGTCTGTTAGGTACTAAAAGAAATTAATTAATTTAATACTATGTATTCCACATACTCCGAGTAGTACCCATTGAGTTCTAGAAGATGATGGACTCGTTGATCCTACTTGCTTAATTCTGATTCGCAGTCTTGATCATATTTTTATGCAAACACTGCCGTCTCTGGATGTACCATTACACAACTTGACGCGTTTCGCATGCCGATTTGCCTATTGCAGGGCGTAAGGACCTAATGTGCATTGTTCTACGTATGTCCGACTGTAAAGGAATGCTGGAACTTGTATTGGGTATTTCCGCTGTTAACAATTGTCCAACCGTCGTTCTGTTGAATATGTGATGTGGTTAACAACATGACAACAGTCGAAACGTTTGAAGCTTGATCCACTGTGGAACCTTTTATCAATAGTCCTGTTTCACGGCGGTGTCGTAGTCGATCATTATTGAAAAGTTGTGACTGTACACGAGTACGTGGCTTTGAACGTATTTTTATGACCTATCACTTTTCATTATCCGTACTTTTAGATTATATCGTCAACAACAATCAACCATGGACTTTTAATATGCGTAATGTAAAAACAAATGACATTTACGTAAGTGTTCGGTAAAACTAACAGAAGTATACGTCCACAGGAAAATAAAACATTATCGCGTAGGTTTCCATTTCGACTTTCTTGCTCCGAGCACGTAATTATGCTTTCATTTCTTTGTCAAAGGAACACACTGGCCTCATTTGCCTGGCGAGACGTTGGATGCAAATGCGCAACGTTGGGCCAATGTTCCAAAAGAATGCATTTACGTTTGACATGCGGAACAGCAAATGTTTGGACAAATAAATAAATAAAAATAAATAAATAAATATCACGGGACAATTTGACACCAATTGACCTAGTCCCAAACTAGGCAAAGCCTGTGCCATGGGTACTAGACAACGGATAAACATACTTATGTAGATAAATACATACTTATACATATACATATTAAACATGCAAGACACGAGAACAAACATTCGTATTCATCATACAAACATCTGCCCCGACCGGAATTTGAACCCTCAAGCTTCATAGTCAGGGTCTCTAACCACTAGGCTATTCGGTCGTCAAATGACTTGCTGATAGTCGTAGACAGGCTTCAGAGTTAGATAGCCATATCTCTAGGTTTAGGCTGATGTCATGTTTGAAACATTTTAAATCATCTTCTGTTTGATAAGTATATGAACATCAAATCAATGTTTTTGTTTCTTTGGGTGACACTTGTATTAACTTTGTTCTAACAAAAACAAAAATCAAGGAAACCTGTTACTGGATAGTGTGTAAATCCTGTTCATTCCATTTAGTCGTTAGTACCTGCAACATTAATTAAGGTAAAAATCGCCGTGGACACACCTTTGCTAATTTTTAACGAACATTTGCCCTAACTTATTGGCCATTTATCATGTTGGCCATCCAATCCCGCGTTAGGTAAGGCGCGTATTACTCCGGTGCCATTTTAATTACAGCCTTCGTTATAAATCTTCATTTTATACGGAAACAGTTGAGCGGTCACGAACGTCAATTTATGTTTCTTACAAGGAATCGAGAAACACGGCTATTCCCTTAGCTGAGAGTTACTTTGTTATTTTATTTCTTCTGTACTTTTTTGTTACGTTTTTTAATGGAATTTCTCTGCATTCTGCTGGGAGTCGCGAGACAGATGATCTTTTTTAAGTAATTTAAAATTCCTTGTGCGAACTACGAAGTAACTAGCATTAGTTTCAAAAGTGCTTTTTACTGCTACAGCTACATTTAAATGCAACTGATGCGTCTCTGCTTTCATATTTAACCCCGCGACACTAATTCTTTAAACGCGTTACATTTCCACTCCGTGTCATTAATTCACCCTTGTTAATTACAACAGGACTCGAATTAATTTTTCCGCGAGCTCGTTTAATTGTACCAAAAACAAACTTGGCTGTAAATCCCATTGATTAAAGGCAGTTTGTCTTCATTACAAAACCGCTGCATCCCCTTCCGCGCTGAAACCAGACTGAAAAAGGGTTTAATTATGTGCCAAGTAGCTTCGTTAACACGGTATAGACACACAATTGTTTAACGTAAAAATCTCGTCGTCACTGCGAGGGCAGGAGAAATCTTTTCATTTATCTGAATGAACGCAGATCTGAGCGCGAGGAACGATTCCGTCATTAAGTTGAGCTTTTTTAGCGTTCGCAATTTTTGATGAAATTTTATAACGGCATTACAGTCGCGCTGTTGATTATATTTGTTGAATTTAGGTAGTAGAGTTTAACTAAACATGTTTTTTCGGCCGTCTACGATAACATCCAGTGTGGTTAAGGTGCACTAAAAATAAATTGCGCAACTGTTGACAACTGCGTGCTAGTACGGTGTTTTCTTGTTCTAATGCTAATGCCAATTGTAATTCGACCTCACTTACCGAAACACTGAGGCTACAGCCTCACCGAAAGTGATACTCTTAGAGGTCCTTTATGCCAGCTGCTTGGAGGATAATTATCCTGATGAACGAATGTATAGCATGCGTTCACTTTTCAATAGGATTAGCTTATCTGCGTAGTAGAAATAACCTATTTAACTTAAAATTAAAAACATAAAATCCGATTGCAATTCCGGAAATGTCACTCCCACAACTAAGACGAATCTAATGACACCTCGTACGTTGAACGTAGAGCTTGCCAAAGAATTAGACATACATACATACGCTCGAAAAACATAACCCTCCTTGAGCAGTCGGGTAGAAAGAAGTAAAACCAAAATAATAATCTTGGCACCTAACACCAATTCAATAATTGGAAACTAGGCCAGATATGAACCCAGGCCTCACTAAATCTTCGAGCCCTACTAACCTAGAATAATATTAATTAGTGCCCCGTGGAACAATCTAGTAGACCGAGCACTCAGTCTAGTGCTTACTGTAGAGCACTCCTTGATAATGGATGTTACCGTAACACTAAAGATGCTAAATGTGCACAGCTCGCGTAGCAGTTTAGTGCTTGATAACTCTATTAGGTACGTACCTGTGGTGTGGTATAGCAATAAAAATAAATAAATAATAATAAACCAGTCAAGTGCGAGTCAGACTCGCGCACTGAGGGTTCAGTACCTAACGTTTTTCGGATTTTTTTCCTCGACTTGTGTCGTCAGATCTTGCTCTATGCCCAATTATTTGATTTCAGGTCAATGGGAAGTACCCTGTAGGTTTTTATTTATTTGGGAGAGGCAGACAGACGGACAAAAGACAGCATAAACTATACTCTACTATTGTACTGGCATTAGGTTGTTTGTAACTTATGTTTTTATTATCCTGTGTTTTTTTACAATAAAATGTTTACTTACTTTTGCTATTTATACAAGTAAATTCCCTAGTTAACACATTAACATTATGATTGGGGCGGGGAAACTATCTACCAAAACTTGTGAATATGGTGAGTAGTTTAGACGCCTCGGTCATGGCCAAGGGTTTGGGTACAGGACGATCAATACTCAGTAATTGCACTACGTACCACGCTTCAGTCGTTTATAAAATTCAAAATTATGTTGGTCAACCATTTTTCGGTGCGACGATTCGCTCAAACACGCGGTGCTCTTTCGTAATTCTCACTTACACCGCGCCGATGCTAACGGTACTTTTTCGAAACCGGAAAGTAAAATTATGGGACTATAATGAATTGAGACGATGGCGAGCGAGTACGGTAAAAATGAAAAAATGACGTCATTAGTAAAAGTTTCTCTTTCTCAAAAGTAAATCTTTAGATTGTCTAAGTCCAATCTAAATTCCTTTCCACTGATTAGTACACTCTTAGTTATTGTTACAGTTTCTGAGAGGAAATATTTATTCTTAACTCCTTATCTTTGAATGACCAGTGGCTTACTGCTTAAGACTAATCCATGTGTATTACACGCATACTTTGCGTGTGTATTCTCGTATTAGTTGACTTAGTGATGCGCTATGCGCCTAGGTCAGGGGTGGCGAACCTTTACTGGTGAATGTGCCATTAAAATAAAATGTGTGTTTCGATATGACTTGCCATCCAAGAATCTTAATTTACGGATTTAATCGACAAGTAGTACCTACCTACTTATTTTAGTTAAAGAAAACATTTTTAAGAGAAGGGTTTTTGGCTGATTATAGCATTGTTATCGCAGCTCTATACATGTGGCAAATATCAGATCAATTGGACCACTGAATTAATGGAAATGTACTAATATTCACTTGAAGCATGTTCTGCAGCAGATACACTGGTGAATTTTCATAAAACTATCGATTGCCATTGGTTCGCCATCCTTAGCCTAGATATTGTCATTAGGAGAGAGCCAGTTCTTAGCCCAAATATATCGCTCAGCTCTGCTCTCCGACACCAGAGCTTTAACTGAGCTTTCCGTATATCTTACGGCCCAATAGAACACACAAGAAAATAAGTCGCATTTTTTTATACGACAAGGAAGGCAAACCAGCAAATGGGTCACCTGGTGGTAAGCGATCACCACTGCCCATAGACCCCCGCAATCCCAGGGGGTTTGCAGATGCGTTGTCAACATAGAGAGCTAAGATGAAATGCCTCTCGTGCCTGTAATTACACCGGCTGTCTTACTTTCCACATCGGAGCACAAAAGTACGAGCACTGTTGCTTAGCGGCAGGATTAGCGAGTAAGATGATGGTAGCGAGCCGGATGGACTTCGCATAAGGTCCTACCACCCGAATTGCATTGACCGTTAGGGCCAAACCTAACCCAGCAAATCCGCAGCCATTAAAAGGCACACAAAAATCTGCCCGCGCAAACATCCATTACTTAACTATGACGAAAGCGAGGAGCGGAGTGCGGTAATGCCTGTCAATTAGCCAAATTAAATATAGCGGGCTGGTCTGAAATTAATATCACTTTTTACACCAATTTGCGCCTTCACGTGCGGCGAGAATACGCCGGCGCTCATTATGGCGGGAAACAGCTTTTACGGTTTACGAGTGTCATTTTGTTTATGAAAGATTTTTATTGTAGGTGTTTTTGCTCAAGTGTTAATGAGGGTGTTGTTGGTGAGCGTCGCTGGGAGATGGTTGTTAGTGGATCGTATTGCGATATTAATTTCAGAGTGGTTATCACAAGTACCTAGGATTAAGAAGTATGGTCATCTACGAAAACTAGAAAGTAAATTTCATAGATTGAACATGGGTGTTATTTAAAACATTATTGTAGGCTAAAAATAATGGCAACATTTCTGAGATTAATTGCGTCACGGGTTTTTTAAATGTTTTCAGTTGGATTTTATCTTGCCCTAAACGCCAGGGACCATTTAGAATAAAAACATCACGGCCAAATCTGCGTCAATCTTTTCAATAGCCGCCTTAAAATCCGCACTGTTAACAAAAACAAAAAACGTTCCCAGGAATGAAACTGAAGAGCCATTACTTTTGGGTAATTAAAACCTTTAATTTACCGAAAAATTAGTTTACCGCCCCATGGCCTCGTTAAGTAAAACGTCGCTTTTAACGGCTGTCAAAATTTAAGGGCGCGTCCGTGAGTGCGGAATGGTGGCTTCATTGGCGTATTTGGTGTATTGGGTTTAACGGGCACAAAACGCGCCATACGCTCCGAATTGGGGTTTTACACTGCTATCTTGTTGACGAATGTATATTGGGTCGTGGCTACGATGCATATAAAATAAACTGTGCTTTGAAACGGTTGCATGAAACTTTTATTAGGTAGGTATTGCATGCTAATTAAGTTTAATTAAGTTTCGAAACATTAGTTGTTTCGAAACTATTTTGACTTCTAACTTAGAAGTCAAAATAGTTAAGAAACAGAAGTTCTAAGATATAGCGACTACTCTATTGCATTTGCTCTTTGATATTATTATGGAAAGTGGGTAACTATATAAACTAGTAACTTAAAACGCATAGTATTAAAGCAAAAAAAAAACTTACAAAATAACACGAACAAACTACGCTATCGTGAAACATGATGTTATAGGAAATTCAGAATTTACCGAGCGGTTATTAGAGGCAACCGAATAGCTTCAAGGCACAGATGTATGGATAATCCTTGGCTCGAACAGCGCTGCATAGGGTGTGTTCCGGTTTAGCGGGACCTGAACAAGTGTTGAGCGTTGTAACTGACTGGGACACCATGTATAACAGGGTAGGTAACAGGGTTAAATGGATATTTAATGAATGCTATATTCATATTGTAGTTGTTGGTTTGAAGTTCAAGGACAGACGGCTTGGGTTCAAATAAATGAAATAGAAATAGAGTTATTACTCCTAGCATCGATCATAGGGAAATTTCGCTTTAGAATATATTGTTTGAGTGTCCAATGTATACAGTGAAATAATCGGATCACTCACGGTATAATCCTCCCACGATAACTCTGCATAAGATATTAATTGGCAACCCAGAAAAATCACGCTGTGGTAATACTTTTTTTTTTCACTCAGACATTTCTTTAATTAAAAATAATAATGATAGTAGCAATCAAAAGTTGCTGTTTTTTTTTTAAAATCGCTCTGTCTATTAGAGGACAATTTTGCCAGTGTTTAGTAGGTTTTGCTGTTGTAAGATAAAAAAAACCGGCCAAGTGCGAGTCGGACTCGCGCACGAGGGTTCCGTAGAAAGATTTTAACGCTTTTCCCCACTGTTTTAAGAAGTCCAGTGTTAGCAGAGCCCTGCTCCTAAGCAAAATGTACGCAGTGTGGGGTCAACTTATATTGGTCTGTTAAATCTACAGACAGACATAAAAATTTAAGATTTTGAGACTTCGGAGTGGTTGTGCTATAAGATCTACCTTCATACCAAATTTCAAGTTTCTAGGACAACTGGAAGTACCCTTTAGGTTTTCAAAGTACGGCAATTTGTATGGTAACGACTTTTTTAATGATCTTTTGATTGTGTTGACTTAGAAGCTTGATTTTTTCACAGCTTCAAGGGACCGCAGGTTTAAGTATTTGATATTAATTTCAGTATCCTACCTCCACGCGTTCCAGAGGAAAAAGGTCTTGACAGACAGACAGACAGACGGACAACAAAGTGTTCCTGATCGAACAAAGGGTTCCGTTTTTTCCTTTTGAGGTACGGAACCCTAAAAATCTAGAAAATCCAAAATCTATGGGCAGTGGTAATCACTTCCCATCAGGTGGCCCACTTGCTCGTTTGCCTTCCTCGTTGTATAAAAAAAACGAAATATGAGAAGTATTTTAATGTTGGATGGTGAATGAACGATGACCATTTTTAATCAAATCGAAAGTTCAAAACGTGTTGTTTGACTATAAATCACTGTTGCTATAAACAAACTTTAGATTTCTACTGTTGTCAGTTCGTTGCAGAGTTATCGTGGGACGACTATATGTCAGTCGACTATAGCCCGACATGTTCCGGACTAATTCGTAATCCCTTCTCTAGGAGCACATGCTTTGGCGGTAGCGAAATGACCACTGTTCGCGTTGCTACTCGGGTATTGTCACGGACCTGCTACGTCTACAGTTAGTGTGAATGAGCGTTTATAAAATGATGTGATTAGTTTAGTGTGGTACCAGGAGATCCGCATGCCTAATGCCTGTTTGCCACCACGTGGTATAAAATATAAAAGATTGTTCGAAATTCCCACCGGATAAAGAACTAGCCCATTTTTATTCTGGAAAAGCCAAGCGTGTGCTAATTACCTAAAGATATATACACTCAATGTTTTTACTCAATATAAAAACGGTGTTTTTGCTTCTGATTAATATAGTTATTCCATTAATATAGTTATTCCATTCTTTGTGCCATCGTACTCTTTTATATAAGCTCATTGAACTCAATTGCAGATTTGCTTTTGATACGGGCTCAATTACGCAAAATGAATTGGTAATTGAACTCGCAAACGGTTTGTTTGCGGTAATGTAGTTGTCGTATCAAATACATTATTACCCTAAGATACATCGTGAAATAAATAGCCCGACTGTTCCGGACTAATCCGCCGAAGCGGTGTGCCCCCAGAGGAAGGACTACTATGTGCTATACTCGACTGACATACGTGAGTGTTCCGTTTTTTTACTACAATTGATTCTCACGGTAGTTTCATGTTACCCTAAGACGCATTAGAAATGTTTCTTGCCTTGCATTTTAAAAATTTTAGTACCTATACCGATGTCGATATTCTACCGAATAACTGATTTAGCTCGAATTTGGAATGTACTCCAATCGTTTACTACCATGTCCTATTGTTAAAATAGGTATTCGATCTTACCTATTGTGGCTACGGTATCAAATTCAGCGTCGGTACTTTCGAACCATCAAAATTACCGATCACTACTCTATTGATACCGAAAATTTACCGATAACATTAGGGTTGCCGCTCGGAATAAACCGATACCGGTGTAATGTTCGATAGCCATCTACAAACAAGCGTAGATCGTTAAATGTAAATACGGTCCGACCCTGCACTCACACGGAATTTTCTACGGCGTATTAATACCGATTTGAATTATGTTCGGAAACAATATCTGTTGTATAAATTGCTTGATCTTTGCCGCCTTGGGGCTAGGACCGTTAGGCCCGGGTAACGTAAGTACATCATACAGTCCAAAATGTCTTCCGATTGTTTTTGTGTCGATTTTTACGAGTATTATACTCGAGACAGAAAACAGAAAAACCGGATCTTATTAACAGTTGCAAGAAAAATTGAGGGTGTTGAATTTTTAGGGTTCCGTACCTCAAAAGGAAAAAACGGAACCCTTATAGGATCACTTTGTTGTCCGTCTGTCTGTCTCTGTCTGTCTGTCTGCCTGTCTGTCTGTCTGTCTGTCTGTCAAGACCCTTTTTCTCTGGAACGCGTGGAGGTAGGATGCTGAAATTAATATCGAATACTCAAACCTGCGGTCCCTTGAAGCTGTGAAAAAATCAAGCATCTAAGCCAACGCAATCAAAAGATAAAGTTTCCATACAAATTTCCGTATTTTGAAAACCTAAAGGGTGCTTCCAGTTATCCTAAAAACTTGAAATTTGGTATGAAAGTAGTTCTTATAGTACAACCACTCAGAAAAGTCTCAAAATCATATTTTTTTATGTCTGTCTCTAGATTTCAAGGACCAATATAAGCTGACCCCACACTGCGTACATTTTGCTTAGGGGCAGGGCTCTGCTAACACTGGACTTCTTAAAACACTGGGGAAAAGCGTTAAAATCTTTCTACGGAACCCTCGTGCGCGAGTCCGACTCGCACTTTATTAGTGCAACTTATTAATAAAGCGCCAGCCCGGGTTCATAAAAAAATATTACCTAGCTATATTATTATTCCTTCAACGACAGCAAATGTGACGCAAAACATTAAAAAGCTCGACGTTCCACGAAGCGACAGTAAAGAAATCGCTGAACAAGTCAACTAACGCCAATCCAATTTGTTCGTTATCCCCTCGCGTGCGAGTGCGCGGCGATTTATTTTGATTATAGCATTTTCTGCAGAAAACTAGCCATAAATTGGCAACGACGAGTTAATTAGTGTTGCCATGTTGCCAATACCATTAGTGGTGTTGACAGCCCTACCGATTCGATGAATTGATGTAATATTTTGGGTGTTGGCAAATTTATACGTTTGTCACTGTTACTGGGCGCGCGATAGGGTTGGCTAAGGGAAGTTAACACTTCTTATTGATATTAAAAATAAAACTAGTTTTGTAATGTAAATACTACCAAAGTTTTAGTTTTTTTAATTACCGTTCTGTACTTGTTACAAAAGAGCTTAACAAAGTTATTTTGCTAAACCGTAAATGTTTGTGCTTTTAGAAATGAGTCCCTAACACGCCAGATTTAACTGACTGTTAACTTAATTACAGCTTTATGCCTTAAACTTCTGGACGCGGACCATAGTAAATATATTCCCCATGGACATTTTTGCACAAAACAGATCTTAATTTTATTACCACTTCCCTTAACTTTATGCATTAGTCCCTTTTGTTCATTATTCTGCGCGACTTTCATTTCTATCGTATTCCTAGGACAATAAGATACATATTGCAAAACGAGATCGGAGTAACGAGTAACGTAAAAAGATAGTTCCCTAGCGGAACTTTCATAATTATAATGACACCTACAAACAGTTTTGTTATTCTTCCCGCGGCTGGAAAAACATAAGTTTGCAAGTGCCTTGCGCACAACAAATCTGTATATTAATACGTGAAAGGTAAATTTTAGATCCCTTTTTATGAAATTGAAAGTAAGGGACCGGATATCAAATGCGGATGAGACATCATAAGTGACGCCCCCTTTGCCCCCGTAAAATATTTCAAAATGGGCTAGTCCCCTATCCCGTAGGCATTTCGAAAAATCCCTTCTTAGTGCACCTCTTGGATACTCAAGGTATATGTTTGCCAAATTGCAAGTATCTTGGTCCAGTGGTTTAGGCTGTGCGTTGTCTGTCAGTCAGTATTCGTTATAGCTGTGAATTTGATGACCACAGGAATGATGAAGCTGACCTCTTGCTCGTTTGTTGCAGGTATAATAAGGACCGATGGCGTGTGATATTGGAGCTCTGTTGTGACAGCGTTCGCTGCAGCTTAGTGATGTTAGTAAGTGTGTCTACGAACAATGTCGGTTCAGGTTTCAAGCCAGACAGTGAAGATGCCTTGTAACTTATAACGGCATGGAAACGATAGACTAGCCTTAACTACTTCGGGTGTGATATATACTTATGTTTGATTAAATTTTTAACTGCACGGTGCGGTGTGCAGCATTTCCAGAATGGAATGAATTTGGTTCATACACTTTTGATATAACTTTTTGTATTATTTACTTTTATTAACATTTAGGTATTTTAGTCCAAAACTTCGTCACGATCACCAAAAAATCACGTGATTAAAGGACGCACCCTAATGCCGTACCTTTTTTACAAATCCCAAACTTCCATTATTTGAACGCGTTAAGTGCCCCATCAGCATTTCAAGGGTTATCCTTCCAGTCCTTTCATTACCAAACACCCTGTAAAGTAACATCTTACAGCTCGGCCACGACTACGAGCCACCGGTGGCGCGGTGAGTGTTTTTTGGGTACCGTACCCATAGGGTGCCAACGGGATCCTGTTAAGTTAGTTACCTACAGCCTAAAAAAAAGCTTAATTTTTTTTAACATAAAACTAATTTCTAATACATTGTGCGTTTTATCAGTTATCTGCTGTTCGGCGAGCGTCTCGGCCGTGCAGTGAACACGGTACAGAGAATTCGCTAGCCGCGCCGCCCGTAGATGTGGTCGGCTCTTTAAGGGGTGATTCAATCTGCGCAATTTATTCTGATTTTTTTTGGCCCACAAATTTAGGTACAATTCGTTTAAGTGCCCATCTTGAACAAATTTAACTTTTAATTAGGAAGCGATAAGGGGCAATTTTACTTGCGCGGGGTTAATTAAGCAATGTTGGTACCTAATAACACGCCAGGAGGAATTAACACTGAGTTATGTTAATATTTCTTATTGTCACGCGACGTTTCTGTAGAATTGTAGATCTGATCGAGATTAGAAAACAATCCTGCATTAGAAAAGCTTCAAATTACTATCGAAATCGGAGGTTTTATATATAGTATAAGTTTTTTGCGAACTGATCTTTTTGTTTAGTCGATTTTCGTCGAATTTGCACATACATACCAACTCTTTAGCATGTCCGACCTCTAAAGTGAGTAAAAGTGGGACTCCCAAAGATATAGGGATCTACTTCAAATACATACAAACAGCAACACACTTGTCCACTTTTTCGAATATCTCCAATTCTTAACGTACCTTATATAAGTGAAGGTTTTTGTTTTATGGCTATGTGCGTGGCTGATGGTAAAAACTATTAAGTGAATTAATTTTTCAGCTATACCTACACCAAATGTTATGCCGTGATGATGTACTTCTACTTAACCTAAAAACGGAAAAGTTTGATTTTAATATTTATGGTATTGGCGCTTGAATTGAGTAACATAAGAATAGACCTACCTTAATGGTAATAACTAGGTAAGTACATTTTCACTTCCTAGTGTTAAAAAAACCCTTTCTGTATGTTTGAACTAGCAAGAGTAAATTAAATTTCTAAGTCATAATTGTTAAATTATACAAACCCAGTCACATTTGAATAAAATGAATTCCCCCTGTACATGTGGCCGTGTTTTTCTGCGTGGAAATGGCACACGCAAAGTTTAGCATATTGTATGTTGTTTAATTGCCAGGTTCTCAGTTACTTAACATTAAAAAAAATCGTAGAACCCCTAATGGCTGTAATAAACTTATTTTATATTCCGCAATATGCACCTGAAAATGTTTTATGGGCTGAAAAATTACCATTAAAATACTGGTTCGAGGAAATTGACGTGAAAGAGTACTTAGAGAAAATTATACTTAATTGTTATTAATTTATTTTTCACTTAAGGCGTAAGTACATACTTGACTTTATCTTATATGGTTCATACGAAACCAAAATACTTATATACTATGCTGTTTTAAACTTCCTGATTTTTTTTTTATTATTTTTACTCGTTTTATTAAGATTTCGGTACTTAATCAGAACATTTTTTTCGACGGTAAATAGAAAGTTCAGGTAATTTTGGAAAACATATGCCGTGATTAAGTCCCGAAGTCTTACTAGTATGACCAAAATATATGTTGGCCTTATAATAATAATTTGTAACATCGAAACATTTAATCACATCACTTCTCGGCTCGGTTTTTTCGGCACACAGGATGAACTGGACCACTTTCAAATTATCATTTTACTTCAAATAGGTATTAAGAAAACTTGTAAATCCTATTCGGCAACAGGAAAACCAACTAAGTTCATTTCCTCGTCGAATATAAATACGAATAAACTTCTGCTTCTACTCATTTCGGAAGTTATTCCAAAGAAATATCAGAGCAACCTTCACAACTTTGAAAAGGTCACCTAAATTTAATGCCCTAATTAATCCAAATAACAGAATTAGTTAATTAAATAAAGTTTTTGTTATTGCCCACGGGAAATTCAAATTTGCAGGAATAATCTCAAACGTGACATTGATATTCTTTGTCCGTATCAAATGTGGACGGATTTAGATACTTGTGTGCCTTTTCGGATTGTTAACTGTAACACTTATGTAGGATTACGTACTTAAGCAGTACAAGGCAGTCAGTACTTGTGCGACCGAGATTCACCCGAGAAAGACGATGTACCTACGTAAAAACTCGAAAAAACGCGTTTTCCCAGGTATGAGGCCTAGCTATATCGATTTTTGGCCTCCGGAAATCTCCAAACAACAAATTCTAATAGAAATAGAGCCGTTTTTGAGATAGATATGCATATTACACAAGTTTAGCTTATTTGAAATGTGGTTTTACCTATGGTCCTTTGAAACCCCAGAGCGAACTAGCTGTTCTGAATGCTGTTACTTCGATTTAAAATCACGTAACTAACTTATGATGTGGATCTTTACGTTCAAAACTTACAATCGCATTTGACGTTTCTTTCGTAATAAATTTACGACAGACAGGATTTCAATTTTTGAGTGTAAATCATTGAGCACGGCCTTTCGAATCGTAACGATTAAAACGTTCGAATCTGAGAAGATAGAGTGGCGATTACTTCAAAGAGAAGACCGCGGCTTTTAAACTTAAAAGGAGAATTTTAAAACAATAATGTACTGTTTACGTTCACTTTCATGAGTGTGGTCATGGCCATGGTGTAAGACTGTTACAATGTGTTTGAACTTGTAACTCTTTCCGATATACTCGCACTAAACTTAGCGGTTTAACTTCAAACAAACCGGATAAGTTAAGGCTTAAACGCCCTATTTTTTACAATCCTGCCCCAAACAAAACCTCAGATTACACAGTATCGAAATAAAAGTCCCGTAAATGTACAAGTTGCTAAGTCCCGCGGGAACTTTTAATGCGTAGGGAAATAAATCGGGCTATTCATCTTTATAACCTTTGGGTGCCGAATGCTCGGCTAATGCGCTCGCGAAATAACAGAGTAATCCCACAGAAAAGGTTTTTAGATACGACCGGATTGATGGCGTGTGAGCTGATACCGCTCTGATGCTAGAGTGCTAGTTCGGTGGGATGTAGATAATTTGACGTTGTTTTATCATCATCATCACCATGGTGGCCCACTCTTGGATATAGGCCTCTTCCCTCTTCCACTCTTGGAGATCTTTTGCCCGTCTCATCCAGTCCTGACCATAATATTCCATCCAGCGCTCTCCATTGCAGGATTCGTCTTGTCCAGCGACTCGCAATGTGCCCTGCCCCTGCCCACGTTTTCCTTGCTGTGACAGCCATGACCTCCTTCACTTTCGTCTTGTTTCTGACCCATTCATTACGTTTCCGATCTCGCTGGGTGCTGATTCCGAGCATCGCTCTTTCCATACCCCCTTGCGCGACTCGCAACTTTTTGGCGGACTTCTGCGTAAGACCTTGATTGTGATATGCAGGGATATTTTTTCACGAAATTATTGCTTATTGCTTAATTTTTATTTGCTTATTGGCACCGAATGCAACCCATTTGTTGTTGTGCTTGTTTTATAAGCTGAAAGAAACTTTGATATGTCAGTATTGTATTTGGCTGGTTGTTCAATGGACAAACTAAGCTAGGTATGCGAAATCGAGCTCTCGGAGACTTTTATTAGGTGCTAAGATAGACGTAATGATGCCAGTAGAAGGGAAAGTTTGGACTTAAATAGGCATAGGTAGACTATGTCGAAATTCCACCACAAACAACCATAGTCATAAAGTTGCAGTACGACACTGCAGAACCTTTTCAAACGTGTCTGTAGTTCCCACAATTCTTTAGAAACGTATCATGTTGCCTTTGCTGTCAGTGACCGTCTTATGGAGAGTACTAAATGAACCGGGTTCGTATATAGGGAACCAGCCGAAGTATTACTTTGCGTGGGCGAAGCATTTGCAAATACATGGGTATGAATGGAAAATTAAACAAGAACGCTATAAATACCACCCATGGTGAATGAAACGACCTAAAAATATTTAAGATGAATCACGTCAATTTGACGCGGATTCGCGGTAACTATGACGTCACTATTGCTCTTTGTGGTGAAACACCGGCAAAATAAGACTATTAGAACTTCTTAATGGAGCTATTATTTGTGATTGTTATGTAGCCTGCGGTGATAGCCGTAGGTATAAAATAAAACTTAGAATAACTGAGAGCAGACCCGCTTAAAATTCTGTCCTACTCTTTGGCTACGCGTAGGAGTCGGAGAAAATTAGGCTCGCATATAGAGCAGCTGTTTTACTTGTAAGGGTAGTGTTATGGGGGAGGGGAAGAACCTGGGCCGCAATGACCCCTTATAATTACAAGTCAGAAGGTGTCAAGTTCTATTTTCTAATATCCACGAGATTTTAATTGAGTGCGTAGAGTTTATTGACTCCACGATATTGACGACACGACAACAGAGACGCTATTTGTATGCCTAGCAAGATTTCTTGTTATTTAATTGCTGGTAGGATTAAAGAAAAGTTGGTGACAAGATTTAACTCAAATAAAGACCCACCCAGTGTAGTCGTTCATCCTAGGATTATAGTGTAAGTATACTCGTACCTACGGAATGTAATGGCATGTGTAAAGCGTTTATATTTAATTTTAATTTCCTTTTCCCCAGCATTACTTTCACACGGCTGGCCATAAGTTCCCCCTTTCACGCAAACATTTACCCGTTTAAACGTTGCGTAGCTGACTATACCTAATATTTTAATAGAGCTTGTAGTAGAAGGGATCCAAAAAAGATTAGCAGAACGTTGAAAAAACATACTCTACCCGGTCGGGTGGCCTCGGGCGAAATTCCATGGCAAAAGAAAAAAGCATATTCTTTCAATTAGCGGGTTTGCGGCTTATTTTTCTTTTCGTGGCGCTTTGTCGGTGATGGAAAGGGCAAGTAATAGATTCTAGATGCCCGTGTGCCCAATGATTGTTATACATATAATTCTGGATGCCCGTGTGCCCAATGATTGTTATACATATAATTCTAGATGCCCGTGTGCCCAATGATTGTTATAGATATAATTCTAGATGCCCGTGTGCCCAATGATTGTTATACATATAATTCTAGATGCCCGTGTGCCCAATGATTGTTATACATATAATTCTAGATGCCCGTGTGCCCAATGATTGTTATACATATAATTTCAGTTCTTGACGCTGCTGCCACCTAAATTGTTCGTTTCGTTCGTTCTATTTCAGCAAATATCACTATTTTTGCGTGAACTAGTGAGCTTTACCTAGCTTAACTTCACGACCAGTAAGAAGGTCGCTATGTGTGCGCTCAGAATCCTCTTAAAGTTTAATTCCCAGAATTTGGCGTGTATCGCACAAAAACTAACAGCTCCAAACTTTAAGGGTACACCTTTACTTGGCATGCCCGAGTGATTATCTTTACGAGGGGTTGAAAGCCTCAGTTTTTTATTATTGCCTTTTATATTGTTGCGGGTACTTAAAATGTTAAGGCGAGGCCGCGTCCGAATGAAACAAAGGTTTTTAGTTTCCGAGTGGAAAGGTAGTTTATTCGGCGGTCTTAATTTCTGTTCGTACATTTCCGTTTTGATATTTATACCGGCGCGGGCTTTGACTTACAGTTTTTTTTAGAGTTCCGTCGGCGGAGGAGGGGGTGGGGAGCGGATTGGGGGGCGGGGGGTTAATAAGCTTACGTTGTCCTTCCGACTGTCTGTATAACCTAGATCCTACCTTTACAGTGCTCTCTTGAACTTCAAAAGAGAGCTAGGCTTAGCTTAGGCATATCATGACTTTCTGTGAAGGGAAACATCGTGGGGAAAGCTGCACACTCCTGCGAAGCAAATTAATGGTATGTGTGAAGTTCCTAATCCGCACTGGGCCCGCGTGGGAACTATAACCCAAGCCCTCTAATTCTGAGAGGAGGGCTCTGCCCTGCAGTGTTGGACGTAAATAGGCAGGATGAATATAATGCCAAAAACAATATTTTTCGGAACGAATCGGATACCTATGTAAACCGCCATGTAAAATTGATTAACCAGACTAAGGCAACAATAATTTATTAATACTGGATGGGCGTTGCAAATTTAAATACAGCTGGTAAATCAATGCCTTTACGAATATTGCACTGTTAGCCCGGGGGTTAGGGAGGCGGAAATAAACACACGAGCGTTCTGTTGCAACTCCTCTATTCGACTGGATGCATGGCGCTGGGCGCAGCCAGCGCGAAACCTATCTCCTGACACATGTATAGCTACAACATCCCTCCACCTCTAGCTTAAAAATACTTCTTATAACTAACGGGTTTACGGGGTCGTTTAGAGGGTTCTGGTGGAGTCGACGATGGGTCCTGGGCGCTGCCTCCTGTACCCAACATCATCCTGGTCTAGGCACCACCAAATTGTACCTAAACTCCTATCCTAATCTAAGCACCACCAGATTGTAAATAATCTAGCTCCCTCTAGCTGGAGTCTATATTATTAAATTTAACCAAGAACTGATCCTGGTCATGGGTAGACCTACTGTAAAGAGTACCTAGCCTAATCATACTAAGAAAACATAAATGCTTGGTCACCGCGACACTATTCTGAAGTACACCAGCCTACACTAATCAGCCTACCTAGAAATTTCAACTAAATATTGGCCTTGTGATTCGTCTAGTGATTGAGGAACCTACATTGTGATCGCTATAATAACCCAAGGTACTTTAAGTCAAAGTAAGAATGGAACCCTACTTAACTAAGAAAACACTCCTAAGTGGTTAAGGAATAATACATACTTGTTAGGAATAAACTAATTAATTAACCTGTCCCATATAAAGAATAGTAAGTATGTCCACGAAGTATTGAAACTGGCTAGCAAATTAACTAAAGTTAAGTTATCTTAAAAGGAATGATCTTACAAAGTAATTCTACTAACTGAAGTAAAACAAAGTAACTGGGGTAGCATTAATGCTTGTCAAATAAGCATTATGCTTTGCGGCTAAGATTAGGGCCCCATCCTTCCGCCCAAGACTATCGTCTTTGGTTGATACCATAACTGTGAGACTCGACTCCGGACTGGACATCTCTCCACCGCCCCAGGGAGTATTGAATTATTTATTTATCAAAAGTCTACAGTCAGTATAGCAGTAATGTCAGAATTTTTACTACTAGAGATAGAGAGGAACCCCGCAAAAGTATCAACCATTGTATTGGCTAATTTTCTTTTCCCATTGGTAATTATAGTACCTGATTACAGCATATTTATGTCTGCCAAAGATCAATATTTCATAGATTCATATAGAGTATAGAGTACATATCATAGCAACAAGAGTAACCATATATTTTTAGTTTTCCAAGATTGTAAATTTCAATCACTCAATTAATATATAAACTGAGTATTAGGTATAGCAATATATTTAGCTGTATACCTAGTTTGGCATACTTTATTTGCCTATTTTATTTAGAAGTGTAGGTAATGTTATAACTTTCAGTTAGATAGCGCTTATATCAGCTATGAATTTACATGCAAACATATTTCTATTGCTTTGAAATCCCTTTGTAGTAGGGTACATTATGGTCTAATTTAGACATACTTTTATTTAGTATAATTTCACAGAACTACCGTGGCTTAGTGCAGCTGATGTTTTAGCAGTAAGTACAGCTTTATAGATACTATTATCTACTTTTATGTTATTCACATACATGTCTAAGTACATTGTCTTTTACTCAATTAAGCTTTGTTTGCTAAGCCAGAACTTGGTTTATTATGGTTATGATTTTGTTTTATCATATTATGGATAGGTAATGTTTATGCCTGATCCCTTTCAATTATTGTTTACATTGAAAGTTAAATGAAAGCATGCTAATTTTGTATAGCTTCCTTGCCCATGCTGGTGTCAAGAAATACTATAGGCCTTGACCTCAAAACTAACACATATTCATTCATTGTGTGAATGTCAATTATATATTTGTGGATTGTTAAAAGTCCTAGTTTTGACTTAGAAAACTGCTCATAAAGTATACTGTATGTGTATGTACTTTTCATGTTTCAACTTCTACCAATGAACACTAAGGATCTATGTTTATTTAGGTTTGCTTTTATATATATTTATTTATCAGTCATTTAAGCTTGCTTGCCCAGACATAACTACGTTTTCTTTTCAGGTAATGTTTTGCCTTAGAATTCTTTCAATTATGTCTGTATTGAAAGATAAATGAAGACTATGTTAGTTCACTGTTAAGCTCTTTTGCCCATACGGTGTCAAATTTGCTCGGGACGTATCCATGAACAAAACACAATGTTCATTTAGTATATGAATGATAGATTCGATTGGAAGATAGTTTTGTCTTTGCAACTTCACTCTTTTGACACTGCTTATATTTTAGCAAGTAACTTTACTGTATAGAGGTGTGCATCAACATAGCTCTTAATGATCATATAATAGAGTTAGTGAGTCATTTAATTAGACAATTTTACTTATGACTATTGGTGTGTATGATTTTAAGCTTTTCCCTAGCTCTGTGATGAAAACCAATATGAGTTCAAGATCTCACTTTTAAATGTATTAATTGTGTGTCCGCGAAATTGGCTATCTAGTCCGTCACTAGGCTTCGCCATTCTAGCTATTCCCTAACACCAAAGTCCCTGCCTAGTTCCCTACCTTCCTATCATCCTAACTTGTACTTTAAAGCTATGCCTAGAAGGCCCCTAAACTGTGTGTATAATTGGCAAAACTAGGGTACGTTCCCACATTTACATTTAGTGTAGTGTAAAGAGTTTCGGGGTGCAATGAAACTCTACTATGCTCCTATAAAAGAGATTGTGTGTGCTAACTTTCCTAACCAGTCCCTAATTGTTGTGAGGTCTTGGAGCAAGCTCCTCTAGGACGAAGACCCCACGGATCAGCAGAATACCTAGCGTAGTGTTTGTATAAATATATAAATATGGGGATTGCAAATACTAAGTCTTGGCAATACCCGTTCTTGTGTCGTAACACGACAACCAGATCAACCGTCAAGTCTGATATCGCCAATCCAATAACACTGCAAGAGAGTATTTAGACTGCCCAGCGTGAACCAGACAGCCTCCAGATCGCTCTCACAATCCGGTGAAGATTTAACTATTATTTCCTGACGTTGACACCGGTAGGTTTCGAGAAATAACGTTAAGGGGAAAGACACGAAAAATATTAGTAACAAAATACAATAACAATGCGTAAGACTCTAATTCAAACCGCTATGGAACGGCGACCAAAGTCTCACAGAAGCAAAGAACATTTACCGCCACAGGGCTGCAAATAGTCCTTCACGAAAACCTTCCGAATGAAAGCTAGCATTAAATATTTCATTAATAAATTAAAACCAATGACCAAACTCTAGTTAACACTCAGCAGACTCGATGTAACTTACAACCGCTGTGACCTGATTTTACTTTAAAATATTATGAATAAAACCCCCAATTAAAATACTAAAAGAATGACTACAATAATTAAAAGAATTTAAATGAAAATCTCCCCGAAATAAAACTTAATTCCCCGGACCAACAAGTAACGTTAACGCTATGAAAATCGATGATATTCTCCGTCGACCAACAAGTAACGTTAACCCTATGAAAATCGATGATATTCTCCTTCCCCCCTCGATGCGCTCATCCTTTTTATAGCTTTCGTAAGCGTCCTGCGACTTCGGCGAAATCACCGACCCAATCGACACAGAAGTGATACCATCCCTAATTTTTGCCGACATACTATTATTTCCCTGACCTTGAATTCTTCGTGAACTTTAAAATTCCAATATATTCCAAGCATACATAAACATTCTAAATATAAATTTCCTTCACTATACTTTAGATTTCCTTCCAATTAGAAAAATACTCTAATCCTAATTCATACTATTATTATATTTTTCCACCTTTTATGTACATAGCCTATAAATTAAATCGCTCTATTAATCTTAGTTCTCCTAGTACAGAAATCATTCTTAGTGTTGCTTTTCTTCTACTGATAAATTTGATGCTTTTATGTGAAATCCCTTTTTATGTAATAGCTATTTTACTTCATCATCAATCATACGTACACACATACATACATAATCTGATAAACACATCACCCCTCTTCGCGTTTCGCAGTCGGGCAAAATGTGCTAATTTGCCTGCAATCGATATATTGGCAACATTTCTCCCAATTCGTTCCCGTTCAACTAATTGTTCCTTGTCACATTAAAACGTCAAGTCCTCGCATACAATTTCCTTACTTTATGATGATACGACTCATACGACAAGGTTCTAATGTCAGCTATTTATACTAAGTATGTTCCTACGTCTTCCCAATTATCCTATTTTACTTAAGATCTTAATTTAAAGATAGCTAATAGACCAAGACATAAGTTTCCATTCATATATTGCTTGCATTTTTAGTAATTTAGCTATTTTTAACCTTTACTTCGTCCGCTCCAAAACTTGTATTATTTAGCGACTTTTAACTGATTTATAATTGTAGATGATCTTTATGATAATTTCGGAGTTATATTAGAGTATATTATGATAAATGATATTACATGACTTTTCCCTATTAATTAATTAGACCTTATTACAGATTTTCTTTCTATAAAATGACGCCATGCTAAGTACATCGCCATGCCTGTATTCCATTTCATGTTTTGATGCTCTTTGCTCTTAAACTACTGAACAGAACTTGACGAAACATATGTTAAAATGAGCGTAAGACACTAGTCTTTAATAATCAACTTGCATTTTCCTTGCATTTTCCATAATCTCTTTGTATTATTCATAATGTTATTCCCATGCCGCGTAGGCCCAAAATACTGAATCGAGTCGTATGAAATTTGCTAGTATTGAAGATTATAATGCAGAGATTATTATCCAATAATTGTTTTCCTTGCATTTTGAGTATTTCTTTTGTACTGATGATAAATAACTCAGACTTAATTTAGCGCCATCTATTATCATAAACTTGAACCGCGTAAGAGCCCCACTTAAGCTAGCTCGATAAACCGAAACTTAATTAACAACCTGTTGCCGGATACTTCCGCTAGATGGTGTTACTAGTAATTTTACCCCATACAAATCCGTATTCTTAACTATTTTGTTTATTTAATTAATTACTTGTACCAAGTATGAAATATATTCGTGTCCAGGGCCAAATATGCTTAAATGAAGCCTTGGACCGTTACATCCGACCCCTACAATATACTAAGGTGGTTAATACACTAAATTAACAACCGGCGTAGATTGTACCAATAAAACAAAAAAAAATACGCGAATATATTTTTATCTTATTTATTTTACTAATATTTGCCGAAGAAGTGTATTTTGTGTGGTGTGTATTTAAACCAATACTCGATCACCTCTGCCCAGGATAGTGCTTTCGAGCTTACAATGAATTGTGCAATGTATGAACTTCCACCCCAACCAGATCAGCTGAATTCAACAAGGGCACTTGGGGTGTGAATCCAAGTGGGTTCTAATAACCATATGTCTGCCACTACAGCACTTCCGAGTCTCATCCGCCTGTACTTATTATATTAGTAATTAAGAATCAACAAAGGAAATTCTACATATCCCAAATTAAAATCATACAATCCTTTTAGCATTTTTATCTTTTTTCTGCAATTAATCAGAATGTTAATCCACCATCAACGCCTCACTTAACCCGAAATCCGTCTCCCAACACAAATAATGACCAAATGTTGGAGCATGTGTAGTGTGTCGAACTGGCTTGCATACCAAGTAGAGTAATGAACTGTTTGTATGCAACTTTAACGTTGAATTTTTGCCTGCTGGCCTAACATAACACCTTCTAACAAACAGCTCATTTGTAAGTGTGATATTTCTTGGCAATTATCGGTAAATGGTTCGCCAAAACTACGCAATTGATAACTTACTAACACCCTTCCCTCTTTAAATAATAAAAATGCATTATCTTACAAAGGTTCCTAACAAAACCCCTTTCAAAACCTCTTGTAAATAAAACTTCATACATCACATCACTACCCTAAACCAAAATAATTGTGCGCGCTGTCTTAACAAATCATCAATTCCTCAAGTTTGGCAAACATCTTTTGTTTATTTTATATAATTAAATAATAATTATAATGATTATTAATGCAACGAACACCAGCTGTACACCGTGCATAACAACTCTTAATAAAATTTAGTATACTAACGTATTAATATTAAAAATCTTCCCTCCCCATTTAGCTATAAATCTTGCCAAAACATACTGTTATAAATTATTAAACAATTAATTTATTTAATTTCCACACTTGCAACTATTTTTACATGATCTAAGCCTAAAATAAGTAATACTTACTACTATTTAAACTAAATTACTAAATTAAGTATACAAATATTCTTATCTATCAGACCTATATCGATATATATCGACCAATGTAGACCTAGTGAATTCACCGAGAAAACAAGAAAACCCATTTACAGTTTCTGCCAGTAAAGTAAGTGTGCGCAGCGCACATGCTAACGACGCCTTGCCAAGTAGGTCCGGGCGCGCGCAACACGGCATTATGAAGACTTCTTTCCGATTGAAACCCACTCGACTGCCACTATCACTAACGATGAGGTCAACCTACATACGTGAGTGATCCGTTTTATTTCTCTGAGATTGCTTTTGTTATCCACAACCATCCTGCGGTACTTAAAGCGCAATGTTATTAATTCTTATTAATACTTCCCCATCATCATCATCATCACTCTACCCATGTCCCACTGTTGGGCACTTTTCCCAATCAACTATAAAATTTACGATAAATTAGCGAACCGCTCCGGCCTCGCATGAGTCTCATCGCTACCTGTGAATTTAACTGGAATAAACCTCCTCGGAAAACTATCTACCTATAACAGTGGTCAAAATCGCAACAAAATCCGTTCGTAGCTTTTTTTTTTTATAGACTGACAAACAAACGAACACTACGGAAACCCTTGTCTTATAACATGTAATTATCAACTCACATGATTTACATACATACTGGACCCTGATTATTATACATCCCCTTTTCCTTTTGCAGTCGTGTACATGCGTGCACGTGTGTGTAGGTATACGTTCTATAGACATGTGTACAACATCTACATACTACTCGTTTTCTTACATTTACGGTTAAACAATGAAATGATGCAAAAATATTGCAATACTAGCGCCACCTGCTACCAAGTAGATGAACTTTTCATTCATTTAAAAATGAACTTATGAGAGTTGTAATTTACGAATTCTTACTTTATTTTAAATGCAACTCATGTAAAATGTTTCGATTTGATTACTCCCGATAAGTAACGTTCAACGACCCTCACACATTTGTGCTCGGCCGCTAGTGTCTAGAACACCAAATCGCTTGAGTCATCATCATCATCATCATCATCATGTCAACCGAAAGACGTAGGCCTCCCCTAATCTCTTGAGTGTCACCTACTAAACACTCTCGAACTAAATCTACCTGATAACTTTAAATGCCATGCTCTAACGGTAATTATCTGTAAATCTTATAAAAATGTTATGAAATGGAACCTAAAATATTCTCCCAAACTTCCATTTTCCTAACTTAAAATTTCTCAAATTATAAATATCTTGAAACATCTGAATTTGCTTGACAAAATAAGACAACTAGTGCCATCTATATTATTCTATCCTGAAACTACTTTAAACAAATTCCACCAGATTAGTTTATTAATTGTTCATGTTTAACACTCGTATAAATAACTTAGATAAGCTTTAATTACTATGAAATGTATCAATTACCAATATTGCACTTATCAGACCATATTTAACAAAACGTTGAATTCGACTAGGTTAACATTAAGGACTACTAACGCCATCTATGAAACCGAATTGGAAATAATCCATAATTTATTAAAACTAATTCTACTCTAAATCTATATATTACGCTGTTGCAATTTAATTTTCTAAATACTTTCTTGCAATCAGTGTTTCTGTGATTTGTTTAACTAAATAAACAATGAAAATCTACCAATCCCACTTATTTTCTCCAATCAATCGATCGCATTTCAAATTACGAAAGTGAAATGGTGCGGACTATGAAATTCCTATCTCACACACATACCTAATTTCTGAAATACTTATGCTACTCATAAACGTAACTAGTCCTTGCTCTGATGAATTAATTATTTGGTTTTGTTCATTCATCCCCTTTAAAATCGTCCATTTTGGGTGATATTCAACACTAATCTACTTTAAAGCCATAAGGTATCTTTGAAAATTATAAATTGTCGTAGTTACTCCTCAGTATGTGTTTCTAGTAATTTTTAATAAGATACTACCATATTTTTCTAAACATTTGTGCATTATCCCCCTCGTATCACCCATTTTATACGATCTTCGACATTATTTAATTTTAAAGCGGTAAAATAACTTTTAAATTTATAAATTGTTGTGGTAATTTCTCCGTATATATTTCCAGTGATTTTAGTGTGATATTATCATACATTTTGAAACATAAAAAACAAACCCCTTTTTTTTTAGACTTTGGTTGTATGGTCATTATACCCTTTACCCCTCATCTCATGTCAAGTCACCAAGAAAATTAAAAAACAAATCTAACCTACAAACTCGTCTTGTCTGTGACTCAGTGTTAACTTAATTTGAACCCGATATCGATCTTTTAAAATGATCAATGAAATAAAGATTCTGATAAAAAGAAACGCTAGAAGTAGCCCAAGTTCTAAGTGATTTCTAACAACCGAACTCGACAAAACACGTTCAAGTTATCCAACCGATTCCAACTTCATTTAACAACATGACAATAAACAGGTCCTTCATTTGTTTTTTTCCTATAAATTGTGACAAATTCTCTTCTTCCTAATTGCGTAATAACAACTGCGTAAAGTTTCCGATCTATTGTTTCGTATTGCATTTGGTTGTACAACTCTAAAATACTAATAATTTAATGTATTAATCTGTTTTCAGATACCGAATATCTCCGATTAATTATTATCTATGAGACTCTATTACAATGAATGCTTGTTTTCTATGGGTACAATGCACTGCTACTTGCATAAAGTGAGTGATCAAGACCAAATAACCATGACCCCAGTTCACAATGACGGCTCTACTTGAACACGATTTTTGACAAAATCATCCTACTGATAAGTTAGGTAAATTACACTGGTACCTTTGCTCAAATACCTTTTATTACTTGCTTGTCGTTATAAGACAGATCAGTGTCAAACATACAAATACATACTAGGTAGTTAACTTATGTCAACATAATTTATATTCTAACCTTTACTCTGCTAAAATAGTTAATTACTAAGGTCATTCTAGTAGTTCATTAACCCCTATTATTGAAACTTGTACAAAATGAGTGATTTATCTGTTGGATCTAACCAATTTCTGATTCATATCTATCTATGTGTAGCGTCAACTAACTCCATAACCTACAGTATTGCAAATGTGTATACTTTTCTAAGTTATATCTTTTATTTACAGATAAATAAAATTCATAGAAGCCTACAATTATAGTTTACGTGAAGAGTGACATAATATAATTCTTGATTATGCAAGATTGGCTTGTCACATAATATAAGATGTCAGCGCCCGGAATGTTGAGAATGATTTTTGGTTTTGCACGCATGAGAACTATCAAAGTGATGTGACTACTCATCATTTAACAACTATGGAATGTCCTGCTACTGTGCATTTCTTTTCACTGCTTGTCAACTGTTAAGTTCATTCACCTCATCACCTATTTTGTCCTTTTGTTGTGATGAAATAAAAGTAACTATTAACATACTTAACAATGAGTATGAGACTAATGTTAATGCCTCAACTTTACTGCATACTAATAAAAGCTTTCCTACTGTCATTTATTTTATAAAACATCCCGTTCGCATCTACCCTAATTTTGACTTATAGTAAAACTTGAAATTTATTTTATATCAATTGAAACTAATGTAAATCTTACTGGATTGGATTTAATGCTCCCTATGAATGCCACAGACTCTACCCCCCTTCTTGTAAAACCTCAAAACTCTGCCATCCTGTCATCGGCTTAGTGTTCCTATACTATACTAACAGCATCCAATGTTCATTTTTAAAACCTTTATGAACAATTCAATTTGATCTGCATTGGTTTACACATATAAAATAGACATTTGAAGTACCTAGCCTATTGTCATACTAAATTTAGAAAAATGCCTTGTCATTCTTAAAATAATTTAATTAAATTTGTTTTTCTGTTACTGAATTTACTCATCTGCCAATGCTTGTATTTGCAATTTTTCATACTTGTGTTTTATCATCATCATCAGCCTGTTCGCGTCCCACTGCCGGACACAGGCCTCCTCTCAGAATGATAGGGCTTACAGATAACATTTAGTACCAACTGCATTTGATGAACTCAACCTAGGTATTTCCAATTGCACAGCATGTGTTTGAGTCACTGCTATTGAGCTTAATACTATTTGCTTGAAAAGATCAAAAGATAAGTATACCTACTTATGTATGTGTTACTTCTGTCTAGTGTTAATGCATGATGTTTAACACTCCTTGTCTGTATTTCAATTATGATGAGTTTGTTTAATTTTATAAGTTGCCTACTTATCAATGGCCTAGTCTAGAATTTACCTCCACTTCTCAGTGTTTCAAATGCAAATGTGCACTGGTCATTTCTCTTCAACTCTTCCATAGGATACAATGAACAATGACTACTCCTACTATAACTTAGACTGCCCCGCTTGATGATGTAGGTGTAAAATGGAAATCAGTAGGTAAGTGTAAGTATTCGACTCAAGTAGGTACATTCCTGACTTGATCTGCTGAACTTTGACCTCTTACTGTCTGTGCACAATTGGTACTTATTTAAAATAATTTACCTTTCCACGACCCCCTGTCTTACAAACTCAACCATATGTGAACTCATCAAGTGTGTGACTCAGAGCTTCATACTTAATTCTTGCCAATCAACTCCCTAACTAACAAACCAACAATACTTTACATACTTACTTCTGTACTGCCTAACTGTAAATATACTTCTTAGAGTTCAACGACCCCCCATCTGATAAATCAAAAGCATCTCTTATATTATTATGAAATGAGTAAGTATGTGATTCTAAGTTTCCCGTATGTATGATTCTAGCGACCCCCCATCTAATAAACCACACAATACTTTACATACTTGTAGTATATAGGTATCTGTTTGTTTGAACTTTCCTTACTAGAAAATAATTTCATGTTTTTCCTGTCCCTAAATTATACTTGATAATCTCCTCATTTAACTAACTTAAAAATGCTTGAACTAAACTCAAATCTATACACTATTTCACTCTCATAGGTTAGGGCGTTAGTGCTTTCTTTCCTAAAATAATTTCTATGATTCTGATCAAATTCCCATGCAATTCTTAATTGACTTGTGTCCATAAACTATAGCCAATTTAAGAAGTCGGTTAAAATAGGTATGTCAAATAAACCGGCCGACTTTGCAAGTCCCTGACTGACATTTAATAAGTCACGTGACGTTACTTTCTCTAAAATGGCGGATGGCCTTATGAACTCTAACCAACTATACCACTCAGTTTTATTTCTTTACAAGTAAATATTGATCAAGAACCTAAAGTATTCAACAAAAATCTGAACTTATATGATACAGCAAAATAATATGCAGTTTACGTGATGCAACCAAGCAAGTTAGCTGCTCGAAGCCAACCTAATGAATCTACAACTTCGATAGCCTGCTTTCTTTATTTCAGATGGAATTAAAGAAAGCCATTGCAGTGTAAATAAAAGTGAGGTGTACAAACTATACCATCAAGTGCTACCCTATCCATTTTAGTGACAACCGTTGTAATTTTTATTAAAATGTACTAGGTACAACTTAACCTTTTATTGTGTCTATTTGAATCTTTATTTTCCTATTTCCCACTAATAGTCTTTACTAAATATACATTACATCCATTCTCACCTCCAGACCTCCATTCCACGAACAGCAAATTGTGACTATCTTTAAACAGATAGTCACTATCTAAACATAACAAAACTGAAGTCTAGACTCATAAATGACAATAAATTATTCTAGACTTGTTCACTAAGTACTTAATTGAAATAATTGAGTAAGTTTAACTAGCTGTGATAATAATATCATACTGTACTTATGTATTAAAATGATTTGGTACAGCTGTTAATCATATATCTGAGTGATATGTAGTGTAAATATTTAATGAAACCACTACTCATTGCAAAACTGTTAGTAACCTAGCAGTACTAACTGTAATCTAGACTTTTAAATGATTCTAATCCTGTAACAGCTAACCATAACTTATAACTAAAGTCTGATCCTGGTAACGGCTTTCCATATTGTACCTAACATCATCCTGGTCTAGGCACCACCAAATTGTACCTAAACTCCTATCCTAATCTAAGCACCACCAGATTGTAAATAATCTAGCTCCCTCTAGCTGGAGTCTATATTATTAAATTTAACCAAGAACTGATCCTGGTCATGGGTAGACCTACTGTAAAGAGTACCTAGCCTAATCATACTAAGAAAACATAAATGCTTGGTCACCGCGACACTATTCTGAAGTACACCAGCCTACACTAATCAGCCTACCTAGAAATTTCAACTAAATATTGGCCTTGTGATTCGTCTAGTGATTGAGGAACCTACATTGTGATCGCTATAATAACCCAAGGTACTTTAAGTCAAAGTAAGAATGGAACCCTACTTAACTAAGAAAACACTCCTAAGTGGTTAAGGAATAATACATACTTGTTAGGAATAAACTAATTAATTAACCTGTCCCATATAAAGAATAGTAAGTATGTCCACGAAGTATTGAAACTGGCTAGCAAATTAACTAAAGTTAAGTTATCTTAAAAGGAATGATCTTACAAAGTAATTCTACTAACTGAAGTAAAACAAAGTAACTGGGGTAGCATTAATGCTTGTCAAATAAGCATTATGCTTTGCGGCTAAGATTAGGGCCCCATCCTTCCGCCCAAGACTATCGTCTTTGGTTGATACCATAACTGTGAGACTCGACTCCGGACTGGACATCTCTCCACCGCCCCAGGGAGTATTGAATTATTTATTTATCAAAAGTCTACAGTCAGTATAGCAGTAATGTCAGAATTTTTACTACTAGAGATAGAGAGGAACCCCGCAAAAGTATCAACCATTGTATTGGCTAATTTTCTTTTCCCATTGGTAATTATAGTACCTGATTACAGCATATTTATGTCTGCCAAAGATCAATATTTCATAGATTCATATAGAGTATAGAGTACATATCATAGCAACAAGAGTAACCATATATTTTTAGTTTTCCAAGATTGTAAATTTCAATCACTCAATTAATATATAAACTGAGTATTAGGTATAGCAATATATTTAGCTGTATACCTAGTTTGGCATACTTTATTTGCCTATTTTATTTAGAAGTGTAGGTAATGTTATAACTTTCAGTTAGATAGCGCTTATATCAGCTATGAATTTACATGCAAACATATTTCTATTGCTTTGAAATCCCTTTGTAGTAGGGTACATTATGGTCTAATTTAGACATACTTTTATTTAGTATAATTTCACAGAACTACCGTGGCTTAGTGCAGCTGATGTTTTAGCAGTAAGTACAGCTTTATAGATACTATTATCTACTTTTATGTTATTCACATACATGTCTAAGTACATTGTCTTTTACTCAATTAAGCTTTGTTTGCTAAGCCAGAACTTGGTTTATTATGGTTATGATTTTGTTTTATCATATTATGGATAGGTAATGTTTATGCCTGATCCCTTTCAATTATTGTTTACATTGAAAGTTAAATGAAAGCATGCTAATTTTGTATAGCTTCCTTGCCCATGCTGGTGTCAAGAAATACTATAGGCCTTGACCTCAAAACTAACACATATTCATTCATTGTGTGAATGTCAATTATATATTTGTGGATTGTTAAAAGTCCTAGTTTTGACTTAGAAAACTGCTCATAAAGTATACTGTATGTGTATGTACTTTTCATGTTTCAACTTCTACCAATGAACACTAAGGATCTATGTTTATTTAGGTTTGCTTTTATATATATTTATTTATCAGTCATTTAAGCTTGCTTGCCCAGACATAACTACGTTTTCTTTTCAGGTAATGTTTTGCCTTAGAATTCTTTCAATTATGTCTGTATTGAAAGATAAATGAAGACTATGTTAGTTCACTGTTAAGCTCTTTTGCCCATACGGTGTCAAATTTGCTCGGGACGTATCCATGAACAAAACACAATGTTCATTTAGTATATGAATGATAGATTCGATTGGAAGATAGTTTTGTCTTTGCAACTTCACTCTTTTGACACTGCTTATATTTTAGCAAGTAACTTTACTGTATAGAGGTGTGCATCAACATAGCTCTTAATGATCATATAATAGAGTTAGTGAGTCATTTAATTAGACAATTTTACTTATGACTATTGGTGTGTATGATTTTAAGCTTTTCCCTAGCTCTGTGATGAAAACCAATATGAGTTCAAGATCTCACTTTTAAATGTATTAATTGTGTGTCCGCGAAATTGGCTATCTAGTCCGTCACTAGGCTTCGCCATTCTAGCTATTCCCTAACACCAAAGTCCCTGCCTAGTTCCCTACCTTCCTATCATCCTAACTTGTACTTTAAAGCTATGCCTAGAAGGCCCCTAAACTGTGTGTATAATTGGCAAAACTAGGGTACGTTCCCACATTTACATTTAGTGTAGTGTAAAGAGTTTCGGGGTGCAATGAAACTCTACTATGCTCCTATAAAAGAGATTGTGTGTGCTAACTTTCCTAACCAGTCCCTAATTGTTGTGAGGTCTTGGAGCAAGCTCCTCTAGGACGAAGACCCCACGGATCAGCAGAATACCTAGCGTAGTGTTTGTATAAATATATAAATATGGGGATTGCAAATACTAAGTCTTGGCAATACCCGTTCTTGTGTCGTAACACGACAACCAGATCAACCGTCAAGTCTGATATCGCCAATCCAATAACACTGCAAGAGAGTATTTAGACTGCCCAGCGTGAACCAGACAGCCTCCAGATCGCTCTCACAATCCGGTGAAGATTTAACTATTATTTCCTGACGTTGACACCGGTAGGTTTCGAGAAATAACGTTAAGGGGAAAGACACGAAAAATATTAGTAACAAAATACAATAACAATGCGTAAGACTCTAATTCAAACCGCTATGGAACGGCGACCAAAGTCTCACAGAAGCAAAGAACATTTACCGCCACAGGGCTGCAAATAGTCCTTCACGAAAACCTTCCGAATGAAAGCTAGCATTAAATATTTCATTAATAAATTAAAACCAATGACCAAACTCTAGTTAACACTCAGCAGACTCGATGTAACTTACAACCGCTGTGACCTGATTTTACTTTAAAATATTATGAATAAAACCCCCAATTAAAATACTAAAAGAATGACTACAATAATTAAAAGAATTTAAATGAAAATCTCCCCGAAATAAAACTTAATTCCCCGGACCAACAAGTAACGTTAACGCTATGAAAATCGATGATATTCTCCGTCGACCAACAAGTAACGTTAACCCTATGAAAATCGATGATATTCTCCTTCCCCCCTCGATGCGCTCATCCTTTTTATAGCTTTCGTAAGCGTCCTGCGACTTCGGCGAAATCACCGACCCAATCGACACAGAAGTGATACCATCCCTAATTTTTGCCGACATACTATTATTTCCCTGACCTTGAATTCTTCGTGAACTTTAAAATTCCAATATATTCCAAGCATACATAAACATTCTAAATATAAATTTCCTTCACTATACTTTAGATTTCCTTCCAATTAGAAAAATACTCTAATCCTAATTCATACTATTATTATATTTTTCCACCTTTTATGTACATAGCCTATAAATTAAATCGCTCTATTAATCTTAGTTCTCCTAGTACAGAAATCATTCTTAGTGTTGCTTTTCTTCTACTGATAAATTTGATGCTTTTATGTGAAATCCCTTTTTATGTAATAGCTATTTTACTTCATCATCAATCATACGTACACACATACATACATAATCTGATAAACACATCACCCCTCTTCGCGTTTCGCAGTCGGGCAAAATGTGCTAATTTGCCTGCAATCGATATATTGGCAACATTTCTCCCAATTCGTTCCCGTTCAACTAATTGTTCCTTGTCACATTAAAACGTCAAGTCCTCGCATACAATTTCCTTACTTTATGATGATACGACTCATACGACAAGGTTCTAATGTCAGCTATTTATACTAAGTATGTTCCTACGTCTTCCCAATTATCCTATTTTACTTAAGATCTTAATTTAAAGATAGCTAATAGACCAAGACATAAGTTTCCATTCATATATTGCTTGCATTTTTAGTAATTTAGCTATTTTTAACCTTTACTTCGTCCGCTCCAAAACTTGTATTATTTAGCGACTTTTAACTGATTTATAATTGTAGATGATCTTTATGATAATTTCGGAGTTATATTAGAGTATATTATGATAAATGATATTACATGACTTTTCCCTATTAATTAATTAGACCTTATTACAGATTTTCTTTCTATAAAATGACGCCATGCTAAGTACATCGCCATGCCTGTATTCCATTTCATGTTTTGATGCTCTTTGCTCTTAAACTACTGAACAGAACTTGACGAAACATATGTTAAAATGAGCGTAAGACACTAGTCTTTAATAATCAACTTGCATTTTCCTTGCATTTTCCATAATCTCTTTGTATTATTCATAATGTTATTCCCATGCCGCGTAGGCCCAAAATACTGAATCGAGTCGTATGAAATTTGCTAGTATTGAAGATTATAATGCAGAGATTATTATCCAATAATTGTTTTCCTTGCATTTTGAGTATTTCTTTTGTACTGATGATAAATAACTCAGACTTAATTTAGCGCCATCTATTATCATAAACTTGAACCGCGTAAGAGCCCCACTTAAGCTAGCTCGATAAACCGAAACTTAATTAACAACCTGTTGCCGGATACTTCCGCTAGATGGTGTTACTAGTAATTTTACCCCATACAAATCCGTATTCTTAACTATTTTGTTTATTTAATTAATTACTTGTACCAAGTATGAAATATATTCGTGTCCAGGGCCAAATATGCTTAAATGAAGCCTTGGACCGTTACACTCCTTGTAGCGCCGGCGCGGGCGCCGCGCACGGTAACTCGTGCGGCGCGGCAGGCGCGGGCGCAGCGATGGGTGCGGGGCCGCATGCCACGCCTGCCGGCGTGAAGTCCTCCTCACACTCGGCCCACTGGTCGCTCACGACGCTGCCAGTTTCTGTTGGCTCCCCATCAGGCATCGCGGTGGCGGGGGCGGGTCCTTCATCAGCGCTGATGGGCTCAGCTGGCCGACTGGTGGACTCATTCTGCCTCATAATAATAGCCGGCATCATTAGGTTTGCATTCGGTTCGTCTTCCGATCCAATCCGTCCACCCAACTGTCTCACAACGTTCTCCCCTTTGTACTTTAAAAGCTGGTTTGTATGTTTCTTTAGTACCGAGTCACAATTTAACAAACGAACTTCGTACACAGTTACTGCTATTCTTTTAACAATGATACCTTTTTCCCAAAACGTTTTTTGCCCTTTGTTTATTTTCACTAACACTAACTCATTCTCTACAAACTCCACTGTACGGTTACCGCGATAGTTAGTAACCTGCGAGCACTGATTACGTTTTACCGTTTCGTCAAGTGTGGTGTCGGATGGAGGCGGGGGGCCTGCTTTTAATAAGTCTAATCTGCACCTCAACTTAGAACCAAACAAGACCTCTGCGGGTGACTTACCAGTAGTGCTGTGAATGGAATTCCTATATTGAAACAAGAATTCATTTAACTTACAATTTAAATCTCTCTGATTGAACCCTGACACAATAATACGTTTTATTGCATTTTTTGCTATTTTGCAATATGCCTCGGCTTGTCCGTTGCTTATTTTGCTATATGCTGGTGAGGTCAAATGTACCATATTATTACGGGAACAGAAATCTTTGAATTCTTCAGATACGAAGGAAGTTCCATTGTCAGAACAAATGGTATTAATTAGTCCAAATCTAGCCATTACTTCGCACAGCTTTTCAATTACGACGCGAGTACTGTACCCGGACGACACGTCGAAGCACTCAACCCACTTTGAGTATGCGTCGACTATTATCAAATAGGTTTTATTGTTTACCGGACCTAAAAAATCTAAGTGCGCGCGGTACCACGGCGCGGGGGGAAACGGCCACGGCGCAAGCGGGGCGCGGGGCGGCGCGGGCCGCAGCCGAGAGCACACGTCACAGGATGCTGCATGACAATCGATGTCAGCTGACATGCCCGGCCACCAGAACCGGTTTCGAGCCTCGGCCTTCATCTTAGTGCTACCTAAATGTCCCTTGTGCAATTCCGTAATTATTTGTTCGCGACAACTTAAAGGAATACACACCTTATGTCCCCGCATCAAGCACGCATTTTCAAGTGCTAGCTCGTGGCGACAGTCATAGAACGGCTTTAATTGATTGTCGTTTATTTTCTGTGGCCAACCGTCTAATACATATTTTGTCACGGTGGTCATTAACAACTCGGATCGAGTTGCATTGCGTATATCGTTTATGTTTAAGAAGCAGCTGCCGTCATACACAAAATTTATGTATGTTGCATTGTCGAGCATGTCAACATCACGATATGCATTTGGCTGCGAAGTGTGCTCACCCGTCGTGGAGCGACTTAAAAAATCAGCCGAATTACGTGTGCTACTTATGTATTCTAATTTAAAATTATACGAAGCCAAAAATATAGCGTAGCGTTGCAGCCTGTTAGCTGTGACCTCTGGGATACCTTTGTCAGGGTTAAAAATCGAGAGCAGGGGCTTATGGTCGGTCCTTAACACGAAGGGGGAGGCACGGCCATACAGGTATTGGTGGTACTTGCGGACACCATAAATAATGGCCGTCGCCTCTTTCTGGATCTGACTGTAAGCTTTTTCCGCCGAAGTGAGTGACCGCGACGCATAAGAAACCGGCCTTTCCATGCCCTTTTCATCTACCTGTCCTAAGATGGCTCCAAGTCCTGTGGGAGAAGCGTCCACAGTGAGGATTAGATCAGCAGCCGGATTAAAGTGTGCTAAGACTTCATCTGACGCTAATACGCGCTTAATTTCGGTTACTGCCCGATCATGTTCGGGTTCCCAACGCCACGTGACGCTTTTTTGTAACAAGCTATGTAGCGGTGCTAGAATTGATGAGGCATTTTTGACAAACGATCTATAATAGTTCACGAGCCCCAAAAAGGACTTAAGCTCCGTGACGTTGGCAGGTATTTTGGCCTGTAAAATGGATTGCACTTTATCTGGGCATTTGTGGAGTCCATGACGATTGATTATGAAGCCTAAATACGTGACATAGTCCTGGAAAAGGCAACATTTGTCTTTTTGAAGTACTAGCCCGGCTTCCTGTAAACGACTGAACACCTCATGAAGCCGTTCCAAGTGCTGGTCATGTGTATCTCCTGTGACTAAAATGTCATCTTGAAACAACAAAACACCATGTATACCGGTCAGTAAGCCTTCTATAGTCCTCTGGAATATGGCAGCTGAACTAGATAGGCCAAAAACAAGCCTCTTAAACTTATAAATCCCCTTATGCGTGTTAATGCACGTCAACATTTGTGATTCGTCACTTAGTACTATTTGATTGTACGCACGTGATAAGTCTAACTTGGAGAACTGCTGGCCACCATGCAGCTTCGCAAACAGCTCCTCAATCCTTGGCAATGGATATTTTTCTATGACCAGTTGTTTATTGAGGGAAACAGAATAATCTGCACACAACCTTATTGTGCCGTCGCGCTTAAGCACAGGGACAACGGGGCTAGCATAGTCCGAGTAATTAACTGGTGCTAAAATATCAAGGGCGACGAGCCGGTCTAACTCGTGTTCTACTAGTTCGCGGAGGGCAAACGGGACTGGGCGAGCTTTGAAAAAAATCGGACTGGAATTTTCTTTCAGTTTTAACTTAACTGTTACATGTTTGCAGCACCCAAGCGATTCCGAAAACAAATTTGGATATTTAGTGGTTAGCTCATGCAAGAGAGTCGACATATTTGTGGAGCTGTGTGAATTAATGGCCGATATCTGAAGCTTAAAACATGAAATAAAATCACGCCCCAAAAGGGACGGGCCACCATTTCGAATAACGTGCACGTTTAAGTCTACTGTTTTATTCCTGTATGTGAACGGCAGGGTGATGACACCCAAAGTTACAATAGTACTGCCGTTATAACTCTTTAATATGGTACGACTTAATGTTAAGCACGTTTTGGAAAAATATTTATTATAGGTTTCTTCAGATATAACGGTAACGGCCGCGCCAGTGTCTATCTCGAAAGGTAGGGTAATTCCATTCACGAGCACGGACTCCTGCATCGGTTCACCGCGGGCGGATTTTATATGGAATATAAGACGCTTACCATCATCACTGTCACCTCCATCATCCTCACCACACTTGATGAAATTATGATTTATCCCCCGTTTCGGGCAGACTCTGCGCAAATGTCCTTTAATGCCGCATGATTTGCACTTGTATTTCGTAAACTTGCATGTGCCGGTACCGTGGCCACTGTAGCCGCACGCTCGACACGTGTCCTCGCGACGTGCCGTTGTCGCCGCCATCTTGAGCACGGGCGCCGCCGACGCCTGCCCCTGCGCAACGTCGAACGCTCCTGCGCCCGACACTGCTTGGGATGCTCCCTGCCTTGCACAACGGATGCCTTCCGCCAGTTTTAACGCTTCGCTCAACGTTAGCCCCGCCATAGGTTGTGTGAAAAGCTTGTCGCGCTCCGGACCGGACTGCATGCCGAGCACGAATCGATCCCGCAGAGCCTCATCCAGAGCTGTGGCTGGGAAGTCGCAGTGTGCAGCGAGGCCGCGGACTCGGGCTGCCCATTCCGCCAGTCCCTCGTTGATGTGCTGAGTCGCGGAGTGAAACTTGAACCTCTCAGCGAAGCCACAAGTAGCTGGTGTGCAGTGTTGGTCTAGGAGTCTCACCACATCTTCGTAGTTCAAAGTCCCAACATTAGACGGTAATGCTAAGTCCCGCACTAATTTATACGTATTCTCGGACAAACTACTTAATAAGATCGCTCGACGTTTACTTTTAGACTTATCTTCCGCGTCTTCCAGTTCGTTCGCAAGAAACCACTGTTCTAGCCTGTCTTTAAATAAATACCACTCTTGCACTTCATGATTGAACACTGAGATGGACCCAAAAGACAGTTTGGCCATGATTTAACAATAATTTGCACGCGCTGTTTTGGCCCGACGTCGCCACTGTTAGCCCGGGGGTTAGGGAGGCGGAAATAAACACACGAGCGTTCTGTTGCAACTCCTCTATTCGACTGGATGCATGGCGCTGGGCGCAGCCAGCGCGAAACCTATCTCCTGACACATGTATAGCTACAACAAAAAAATATAGTTTACAAAACTGGCGTGGCGTTTAATAATATTTTTGGTATCCGTTTCAGGGAGCTATGAATCACAACTCTACAATACAACTTTGCTCCCAAAACAAAGCGTAATGCAAATAAATAATTTATTATTAAAAAGGTGCAAGTTTTAATGACGGGTCGCTGTGTGAAGCTATAGAATTGGGTATGTACATCGGACCAAAGAAACATCTCGCTATTGGCTCGTTTGAAATAATTGCAATTTGTGAGTTTCGAGACATTCTTTGCTTTACAGTGCTGGGCACGTAATGTACTATTGCCTAACTCGTACCTTACAAGGTTGTAAAAAGCAACAGTAACGAGTGAACATAAAACATTTTTTCTATCCTCGTAATAACAAAAAGGGGCCGAGTTCTCAACTCCCGTGAACTAAGATGAGTCATTATACAATTAATTCAACAAGGCACCTAATATTCCTACAGAAACTTTGTTTTGTGAGGAATAAGAAACAACTCCCATTGTTTATTTGCTCGGTGAGAAATTTTCTTCGGCTTCCCGACTGTTGTTGTTAAAAGTTGGGGGATTATTTAAAGCTTCGTATACGTAATTTGATTTTCAATTCGAATTGTCTGAATGACGCCCGCTTGCGGCATTCGACAGGCACGGGTATACCCACCATTGTTGGCGAAGATAGGTGGTTGTGCGAAACAATAGATACTTGTAGAATGTAAACACTGACCACAAAATACTTGCGGTTGTATGCCTTGTGTTAGAACATACAATCAATAAAAATTACTCTAAGACACAACAGACCTAGCATTGCATGACAAGACATTTTAGTTGTCTCTGTGTGTGAAATAAAGCAAGAGGGTCAAGGCAAGAGCAAAGCACTACCACAATTATCACAATCCACGGAACAAATCGAAATAAAATACGTCTATGAATCCTCAATGTTCTAGAAATAACTTGTATTTCTTATGATATCTTTTACTTAGCGTGGGCTTCAGAGAGAACTGACTGATAGGGTTAAATGCTACCGGAAACACTATCCTTTTCGATCGAGTTGTGTTCAAAATGCTTATGTAGCTAGCTTTCCTGAAGCCAAAGACTACAAAAGTATGTATTTTTAACTTCAATGCCAATAACAGCTCCACAAATTCCGCTAACTACAACGAAACACCGTATAACTTTTTAATTAGTTTCATCGATTTCTCATACGCAGCCATATTTCTGTACAAATAATATGCTACGTGTATCTCCAACATCTCTGTTTGATTTGCATTAACCACCACGTACGGTGACTTGTGTATCTTGTATCTCGTTCCCACACTTGCATTCCTATGCAATTGCACTCGAACAAGGTCACAATCACAAGCGTACTCGCGGCAGTCAATGCTAGTGAACCTATTTTGCGTATACAGAAGAGGTCTCGTAGTATTATCTCAGTGCAATGCAATTTGCAAATTCCCTTGTGGATATAAATTATAATTGGATGTTTGGTGATGTTTTTGCCAAGTTGCCGCATACGCAATGGTGTGACGCTGCTGTGCAACTAAATTCAGCATTTAACATCCTTGGTTTTCGTACAGTATGATACGCTTACTAAGTCTACATGAAGTCTCTGGCCTTGCAATCAAACGTATAGTGTAGCTTCAACTGTATCTATGAGTACAGTTAAAATTATTTAAATAAACATGTTAAAAATGTTAACTATAGCTATTCTTTAGGGGTGGAACTTAATGAATGTAAATCCATAAAATACACGGAGTAACGAGCTCGCAAAGACATGGTTACGTACGACTTTTTTTTAGTTTCCATTAGTCGTTGGTATTTATTTACATATAAAGTATTTCCATAGGTTGTTGTTAGTGTAGCCAGAGAATCAACTAGGGTTCCAGAATCTATGCAATCAAATTATGTGACTGACTATGAAGCTTGAGGTCCCGGGTTCAAATCCCGGTCGGGGCAGATGTTTGTATGATGAATATGAATGTTGGTTCTCGGGTCGGGTCGAGTATGTTTATCCGTTGTCTGGTACCCATAGTACAGGCTTTGCCTAGTTTGGGACTAGGTCAATTGGTGTCAAATTGTCCCATGATATTTATTTATTATTATTATTATTATACAAAATAGTTACTGTACATTACAATCTTAACTTCATTTACCTGGTGACCGGTCGTAGCTCTATCTTAAATTTAATTAAAAAGGTTCGATTTTAGACTAATTAGTTCTAAGTACATATTATGTGTACCTATTGTTTATTTAACTCGTGTATACACTCACCGACACAATTAACCGCCCCGCTCTATTTTCCCTGATTATGATTCCCTGAACTATTGTGTAAACTGTTATTTAATCAATGAATGCTTTTAGACTATTAAAAACTTAGTGGACGATTAATGCGCTGGTTAAGAATACATGTAGAGCTAGAGACTACTTATTTTGTCTACTAGCTGTTGCCCGCGACTTCGTCCGCGTACATTTCGGTTATCGCTATCCCGCGGGAACTGTATGATTTTCCCCAATAAAATGTAGCCTATGTTATTCCTCAATATTCAAACTATCTTCTAACCAAGTCTCATCTAGATCGGTGCAGCGGTTTTTCCGTGAAGAGGTAACAAACAGACAGAGAGAGACGAAGTTACTTTCGCATTTATAATATTAGTTAGGATTAGGATTAGTAATTTCATAGTATATATCGGCTAATGTGTTGACTTTCTCGTACATTTCCAGAATTTTTGTTCTTTCAGAAAGCCAAGTACAAGTACAAACCGAATAAACATAATAATTATGCAGACGTATGTTCGTCGAAGCTGCCAACCCTATTTGTGAATGGTCCCGAGCCAGAACAAAGAGAAAGGCGGAAATATCCGATTGCAATTTATCGAGAATGCGACGTGTTTAATTTATTGAAATACAATGAGTGCATTATTAGAGGTCCGTGTGTTAGTGCTGTTACCATTACGAAAACATTTTCCGTTGAACGGAGGCCTGTGAATGGAAGTGTCAAACGCATAAAATAAACGTCGCTCAACATTTAACTATAAAAATTTATTGTTTTTGCCGTAAATTCAACAAGTATTAGACTAAAATATCGTTAGATTGTTACTTTGTAGTTAAAGACTAAATGAAAGATAAGCTCGTCCGTTGTCTGTTCTGTACTCGCACAGAGTCCATGGGGGTCTTAAAAATCTTTCGGAATTTGGGTTCAGCGCGCGGTTGTTTTATGCGATTAACGCTACGTTAAACGCGATGTGTTTGACGCAAGTCATTTTACATCTGAGCCTCTAGTGAGATCGTCGGCCAAAAAATTCATCTCCAACGCGTTAAAGTGTCAATAGTATGAGAATTTTTTGTTGCCGATACGTGTCACTTGCGGCGCTGCCAATTTGCCCATAGCAAAGAATATATATACTAACGTAAACCCATAGTAATTCAGATGTAAGCGCGAATGCGATCGTGACGTATTTGGCCGTGGAATACACTAGACGCGCAGGTAATCTTACTATCAAACATTGTTATACGCGTTGAACGCAGCATTGAACAAACAAGGCAAAAGTTGATCGCATGCGTCTGACGCTGCGATTTCCACCCAAAACAACCAACCGCGCGATTAACATAGGACAATGCAATGTCACTTGAAAGCTATTCAGTTTTGCTTTCAGCTGGCTAAAGTTGTCATATGGGCCAATAAAAACCGACGTCTTACCAATTCTACTCTAATTATTGTGACGCCACTCTCTATGATGTTACTTTACGGCTCAATAAATTAATCTGACACCCTGTAAATATGTAGGCTTTGACAAACTAACGTCATTATCGGACCATTTCGGACGTAATCTGGTTAGTGCTCCGTAATACCCTAATAATGACATTAGGACATTTACGGGAGTTTGCAGACCTATTGCTGGACTCAGTTTACGCTTTTTGGGAGTTGGGAGGTGTAAGAAAAGGGTGGATGTAGACACCCTGTCTAAAACTTGATCTGTTCTGGGGTGAATTTATTGTCGGGATCGTTTCATCATGTCACCCGAAAGCCGTCTACTGCTGGACATAGGCCTCCCCCAAGTCTCTCCACTCAGTTTCTTATGTAACGTATTAAAATTCGAAAATCAACTATAAATTAACCTATTTGTATCTCTACGCTGTCCTACCTAATTTAGTGCAACTAAACGATCCACGGACCGGTCTGACGGTCTTGTGCTTTCCGCATCCACCGCTGTCCCGCAATCTTTACTAGACCGTCGCTCCATCTTGTTGGGGGCCTACCGACAGCTCGTCTCCCGGTCCGTGGATCGTTTAGTTGCACTAAATTAGGTAGGACAGCGTAGAGATACAAATAGGTTAATTTATAGTTGATTTTCGAATTTTAATACGTTACATAAGAAACTATTTATAATAGACAAGTGTTCATTTCATGTAGGTATATAAGTCTAACTAGTAAGTAGGACTAGTCTGTAGACTATATAACATTAGCATGTTACTTATATATGTGTATACCGCATATTTGTACCTACCGTATACCTTAAAGTTCGAAACCAATCCTTGAACAATATAATTCAATTAGAAATTCTTAGAACTAGTACAAATCGTGCATCACCGACATCAAATTAGAATCTATAGAGATAATCTTCGATCTTAAATGGAACTCAACTACTCATACAACAGATCATCGGCTCTCCTTTTTCCGCTTATAGACTTATTCGTTATTGGAAAAGAGAGGTCAGATTAGTTGTGAGTAATGCGTGCGGTTACTGAGTCATATGAAAGATGGCTGTGCTATGTTTAACGAGGGCCAGAGAGAACGGACGAGAACGTCCAAGTTGAAGGTTGAATTGAATGTTCGTCGTGAATCATTGTCAGCTACATCGTCGAGTCATTGAACGGAATGGTGACTGTTATTATGCAAGCGTCTTTTGAGTGGTTTCGCTACTTTAAGAAGTAAATTGTGCGGAAATAGATACACGACATTTGCAGAAGTATAGTCTACTTCTAAAAAATATATTTTACTCTTGTAAAAGTTTGAAAAGGCCTTCAGAATTCCTTATCAAATTACTCGTATAAGCAAGAGACGTTATAATTAATGTGTAGTACATTATTAACCGAACTAAAGTAACTTATTTTATAATACTAATGCAAATATTCATCGTCCTCGTTACCGACTCCAACCTTTGCACGTCCCGCTATTGGACATACTTACACATTTCTGAATCACTATTCATGTACACGTCATCATCATTATCATCATTTCAGCCGAAAGACGTCCACTGCTGGACATAGGCCTCCCCCAAGGCTCTCCACTCAGACCGGTCTCGTGCTTTCCGCATCCACCGCGGTCCCGCAATCCTTACTAGGTCGTCGCTCCATCTTGTTGGAGGCCTACCGACAGCTCGTCTCCCGGTCCGTGGAAGCCATTCGAGAACCTTCTGACCCCACACACGTACACGTGCTTAGTTACAATTGATTCTTAAACTCATTTTTACATACGAGGAAGTACAGGCCCCTGTTTCACCAACTTTACAATTGTCAGTTTTCAATGACAATTCGGTGTCAACTGCTGACTTGAAGAGCTTTTGTTTTAGCGCGCTTCATATTGTCAAAGAAATGTAGTTCCAATTGTCATATAAAACTGACAATTAAAAAGTTGGAGAAATAGGGGCCACAAATGTAACTTATTAATTTATTGGATCTTATATTTATTTCTTTGCTTCTCTCTGGCGCTGTATGACAAGCAAGACCGTGTTCTTATTTTCTTTATTAGTCCGTGCTCTTAATAAGGATAAAAAGTAGACCAGTCTAAATTGAATCACAGACAAACATACATCCACTTACTTTTGTTGTTCTTGCTTTATTTGATTCACTTTAGGCCGCATCGTTTCTTCGCGGATGCATTTTTAATGATGATTTCTAGTTAATATAAAAAGGTTTATTCTTTGCGTCTTAATTAGTGGAACTGCATGCTTTAGAGCTCTAATGCGTATATATATATATCTATATTTTTTATACGATAATGAAGGAAAACGAGCAAGTGGGTCACCTGATGCTAAGGGATCACTACTGCCCATAAACACCCGCAATCCCGGGGGGTTTGCAGATGCGTTGCCAACCCAGAGAGATAAGATGAAATGCCTATTGTGCCCGTAAATACACCGGCTGTCTACTCTCCACACTGGAACACAACAGTGCAAGCACTGCTACTTAGCGATAGGATTATCAACTAATTTGGCACTTCGAAGCTGAAGCAGCCGTGATTAAGACACTACCTTTGGCGGCGGAGTTTATTCACATGGGCGGGACAATGTTATTCAGTAACGCGTGTGTCAATAGAAAGAGAGCTGGTCAAAATGCGATCAAAACACAAGGCGTAAATTTAAAATTGCTCTGGGTAAGAAACTGAAGTATTTATTTAATTTTTGTCTTACCAAAGAAAGAACCAATAATTACTTTTCTTTTCGTTTAATTGCAGTAACAATATTCCTTCTCCTTCCGCTTCAGAAATGATAAAACTGCAGATTCAGGCCTAGCTTTAAAAAATATTTCTAACGCGGATTTTGTTTACAATCATGTTTTAATCCTTAGGGTATTTCAGACGTATAGTCTTTAATTATGGGTTGGAATATTGAACCATTATTTCAAATAATGAAAGAGATATTTAGAATCTAAAACGAGCATGGACACTCCTCAGGCGAACGTCGAAACGAAACGAAAGACGAACATTCGAAACCTGCGTAACGTGTCTAATCGAGTACCTAGTAAACGTTAACGAGAAATTTGTATGACGTTTGGAACAGCGCCCGCCCGTGAGCGTATTTGGAACTAAATTTTAGTGTGAGGTTTCTCGATTTCGATACGATAACGTAACGTTACGCAGGATTCGTAAACTTCGTGCTCGGCCTACAAGTAACGCTTTAACCTTTGACAATAACACCCCTGATACGATACGACACCGCGCGGCGGATATCTGTACAGCCAACGGTTCATAAATATCTAAACACGGACCTTATGTAACTGGCAATAAGGTCTGTGTTTAGATATTTTTGAACTGTTGACTGTATAGATATTGGAGAACTTAACTGTATATGTCTGACCAGCGTAGCCAGGTAGAAATTAACAAAAAAGTAAAACCGCCTTCAAAAAAAAAAACCTTAGAAAAAAACGTAAAATAATCCTCTAAAATAATGATAAATAAATTAAATAAAATAAAATGCGATTATTTCGGACAACAGAAACTAAAGCCTAAAGTTTTATGGCCTAGCACTAAGCAGCAGAAATATGAAGTCGGTGCGGTGCGAGCGGAATACCACCGAGCACCGACTTCATATATCTGCTGCTTAGTGCTAGGCTATAAAACTTAAGGCTTTAGTTTCTGTTGTCCGAAATAAACGCATTTTATTTTATTTTATTTAATTATCATTAATTTAGAGGATTATTTTACGTTTTTTTTCTAAAGTTTTTTTTTGAAGGCGGTTTTGCTTTTTTGTTAAAAGATTTTTATTTCACAATTTTACGTTGATTTAACATTTTCATAATTATCATCCAACTCCTAACCGTTATGGAGTTGTACCTTCCATCATCAGCTCATCAACATAAGATGATGACTACCGGACGCAAATACTTGAATAGCCTTAGAAAATATATGAAACACATGATACGTGCCAATAAAATTTGAGGGTTGCCCTCGATTTCCCTGAGATCCCATCATCAGATCATGACTTGGTGACAGTGGGACCACCTCAGGAGTATACCCTTTCGAATAATGATTTAACATATTCAGAATTATCCTCCAACTCCTAACCGCTAAGGAGTTGTACCTTCCATCATCAGCTCATCATCATGAGATGATGACTACCAGACGCAAATACTTGAACAACCTTAGAAAATATATGAAACACATAGTACGTGCCTGTAAAATTTGAGGGTTGCCCTCGATTTCCCTGGGATCCCATCATCAGATCATGACTTGGTGACAATGGGACCACCCCAGGAGTATACCCTTTCAAATAAAAAAAATATATTTGAAAATCGGTCTACAATTGACGGAGTAATCGATGAACATACATAAAAAAAATAAAAAAATAAAAATACATACAGTGGAACGTAGAACCTCCTCCTTTTTTTGAAGTCGGTTAAAAACGGGCACATGAGAGAGAGAGAGAGAGGAGAGATACATTCATTCACACAAATTCGACACAAGCACAAAAAAGCAGTACATTTGAAAAATTTAAAATAAAACATAAGCATAAACTCACACACCATACACGTTAGATGATGTCTATTTCCTGTACGTTAAAAATCTAACTACTACGTTCACCGTTGGGGTAAACGTGTAGTTGAGTGGAGACCGCGACTCGGCAAACGTTGTGTAGAACGCCCTCCGGCCAGGTGGGATGACGATCTGCGAAAGACTGCAGGCAGATGCTGGATGCGGCATGTAGACAGGGCGCTATGGCGCTCATTAGGGGAGGCCTATGGCCAGCAGTGGACTAGAATAGGCTGATGATGATGATGTACGTTAAAAATAGTCCAAAAACTGAAATACAGGTACCGCTAACAGTTAAAAGAAGCCAGGTACCAAATCCGGTTAACGCTCGATCGGGGGCATAACCTCAGTAATTCAATTACCATACAGTATACATACGATTTTTGTTTGTCTGTCTTCAATACCATAGCTAATCTGACTCAGTTTAATATCCGTTCTTGTATTGCGAAACAATGCTTAGTTTTCTTCCGCTTGCGATCCGTAATTTTATTAAATACGCGGATGAATTTATCCTTTGTAAATCTTGTCGCCAATTTCGTTTGGAGATCTTATTTTGGAAGTAAATAAAAAATAAATAAAATAAATGTCATTGGACAGTTGACACTGATTGACCTAGTCCCAAACTAGGCAAAGCCTGTACTATGGGTAGGTACTAGATAACGAATAAACATACTTATATAGATAAATACATCGACCCGAGAACAAACATTAGTATTCATCATACAAACTTCTACCCTGATCAGGGATCGAACCTGGGACCTCAAGCTTCACAGTCAGGGTCTGTTAACCACTAGGCTATCCGGTCGTCGAATCTTCGATATTATGTTATTAACTAGCTTTTGCCCGCGACTTCGTACGCGTAGACAATAACGTAAAATACAAATACTGGTTTTTAACAGAAGATGTTGATGTTGCTGTTTTTTTGTCTGTGAACCCAACCTACCTACTTAATTAAATGTTGAAATCTACTATAAGTACTTACACCATTAACATTCTACATACAGTTCTTGTATGTCATGACTAACTATTTTTGCAAAAAATCCCGGAGGATAGAAATAAGTAAATTATACATTACCCATTAAAAATCTTTCACTAATAGAAAGCTACACGGTTTCTGATTGACATTAGGCTACTTTATCTCGAAAAAGTGTATTAAAGTTCCCGCGGGATAGACCTACGTATTTTAAAAATTCAATCAAAATGTCAATCAGAGACAGTGTTATAGCTTCCTATTAGTGATTTTTTTTAATCACTCCCGAAATTGAATTAACTTATTTCTATCCCGCGGGAATTTTGCATTTTAACTCTTTAGATCGATTTAATAAAAAAAAATTCACTTATAGAAGCTACCAGTTCTTGACTGATATTGGCTACCTACCTATTTTTCCTCGGGAAAATGCAAAAGTTTCGGATATTATCCCCTACAAAAAAAGAAAGAAACGAAATTTAGGTATTTCCCTATCCCGTGGAAATTTCGAAAAATCCCGTCTTAGTACACCTCTAAGATCCTTAAGAAATATATCTGTTAAACTTTCAAGTCTATATCCGCTAGTCAGTTATTATGAAAATAATACTATTAGGTCGTTATCCCGTGGAAATTTCGGAAAATCATGAAAACTGTTTTTAGCTATCATTGTTACCTACTTGCATGCCAAATTTGAAATATCTGTGCCCTAAGCACGACTTGTCGAATCCTGCGTTACGTTACGGTTATCGTATCGAGATCGAGAAATCTCATACTAAATTTTAGTTCCAAATACGCTGACGGGCGGGCGCTGTTCCAAACGCCATACAAACTCGTTATAGTTTACTATTCGATTTTACGTGACGCAGGATTCGACAAGTCGTGCTTAGGGCACTGATAGTTATAGTTACGGAGATAGAGTCACTTTGATTCGAAAATATAAATCCCATTTATTCTCTATCCCGTGGGAATTTCGAAAAATCCTTCCTTAGTACACCTCTATGATACTCTAGGTACATTTATGCCAAATTTCAAGTCTCTAGCACCAGTAGTAAATTTCCTTTATTGTTCAGGGATCATAATTCCTATATATTGTGTTTAATATTGCATTAAACGTACGTACCAGTTTTCTTTCTAGTGAAACTAAAACCATCTTCCAAATCTGAAAGAATAAACTTTCTCGATATTCCATACTCTGTTGAAAAACTTGAAATACGATTTGCCTACCACAACTCTCAAAAAGTCCGGTTCATTTTCTATACTCAAATGGTTACATTCGTAAAATCACAAGAAAATAAATTTTCTATCAAATAAGTACCTAATCAAACAATCAAAGTACGAGTCCAGCAATTGCTATTCTAGCCGTGGTAGATATATATAGATTTTTTCTCAAACATTAAGAGGAAAAAAGGATTTTTTAATAATAAATTAACTCTTATAATACAGCAAGCCAAAACTGACATTGTTGTTACTATTTGTGGCAGTGTCTTAAATATTATTTATTGCAACATATTACATCTGAGTCATTATTAATATATTTTACTTAATTAAATATTCAATAACTAATTAAATTCATTAATTTCCTTACCCCTGTTTTATAATAGTTTCACAACGACTAAAAATTTTCCATTGAAACTTATACTAAGTTTGCTTTAGTTAATAGTTAGTTCTCCTCTTATTGTCATCATGGTGGACTCCGATACAACAAATGATCACGATTTTGTTACTAAAAGCTATTAATTTAATATCATTTACATTACTTTAAATAAATCGAAACTTAGTGCGTTATTGTTATTTGCAGTATTTCCATATTCCCGCCGTTTTTTTTATTATTATGAAAGTGCATTTTTCTTTTTAATACTACCAAGCTATTTAAGACATTGGTAAAAATGTTAAATTTCGAATAGAACGCCTGCATACAGCCACCGATTTGGCTGAATGAGACATGTCACTCAATGTTTCCATGGTCTATTTTACTTTTTAAAAAGTTAGTAAAGTACCTAGTGTGCTGATAATGTGAGCTTGGCCTAATGAAAAAAAAACCAATGGTGTGACAGCTATGACAGCTGAATCAGCTGTGATGTCTATGGTCAGTTTCAATTATGAAAAAATATGTGCTTAAGTAAATTTAAACAATAATTAAAGTAAAAACATGAAACGAAAAGGGATAAAAAGTATCCTATATATTATTCCAGGTTGTAAACTATTACCATGTCAAATTTCATTCCAATCTGTCCAGTGGTTTTTGCGTGATGCCTCCACAAACAAACATACAAACAGACAAACAGAAACAGACAAACAGACGAACAGATAAACAGACAAACAGACAAAAAATTCAAAAAAATCAGTTTTGTTTTCTATTAATTATTCCACGCGACCCAATTTTTTCTTTTTTGTAAATATCTTCAATGTACAGACGCGCCGGGTCTACGATTTTATTATATGTATAGATAACCCCATTTGTATAAGGAAAGAGTTAAAACATTCCTAAACAATACCGTTAAGGACTGTTCCAAGACTATATTCTTATTATAGTTAATATTATAGTCTGTTATTCAGTAGATTATTAAATAAACTGTATATCTGCCAGATAGCGACATCTGTTGTGGTATTTACATCAACATCGATGCTCCTGTCGAAAACTGGGTACAAAAATATTTATACTTGCTTCGTTTGCGTAGCATTCATTTATCGCTATCCTGCGGGAACTGCGCAATTTCCCGGGATAAAACGTAGCCTGTGCCAAGGTCAAAATTACACAAAATTGGTTTAGTGGCGTGAAAATCATAACAAACAAACTCATTTTCGCATTTATAATATTATTGGTTTAGGATGAATGTAAATGGTATTAAGTGTGGAATAAACCCTTTTCGCGTATTTACATGCGCGTTCTCGAAAGTTGAAATTCTGTGCTAACCGTTCGTTTGTTTGGTTTCAGGTATTTAATATGAGCTGGTACGAGTCGTGAGAAGTTGGTACTACAATAAGCAGGTTCCTTTTACATTTTCGCGTATATCAACAAAATATATTGTAAGCCAAATGTAACCTTCAAATCAAATCATTGAGCATCCGTGGCGACATCTTACAAGAGAAGTCAGTTTTGTCGTTATGACTGTAGTAGCGAACAGGTTCTATGTTGGCCTACAACGCAGTTCAAATTGGAAGTCTATACTTAAATTCACGACATGCATTACCGAAGGTATCGATCAAATGCAACATTGCCCCGGTCTTTTGTTTTCCATGTAAATGTAACATTTGGGATACCTTGGACCCAACCAACGTCAAAAAGAAGGCAATGACGTATATTTCTCTCAGATTTTCTCAATGGTCGCTCCGTCTTTTCTTCTTAAGGGCCTCATATATGGTACGATCCGTCGCTTCAGACAGATCGAAAGTGTAATGTATGGAGCGATATTGACATACACTTTCGATCCGTCGTTGCGATCAGCCCCCATACTACGAAATTCGAAAATCGAAGTTCGTATCGTATCGTCCCGCTCACTCTCGTGTTAAATAATATTAGCTTGAGAGGAACGGCACGATACGAAGTTCGAAGTTTGCACTTCGTGGTCGGGGGGAAGCCCCCATACTACGAAATTCGAAAATCGAAGTTCGTATCGTATCGTCCCGCTCACTCTCGTGTTAAATTATATTAGCTTGAGAGGGACGGCACGATACGAAGTTCGAATTTTGCACTTCGTAGTCCCCCAACTACGACGGCAGATATTTTCGTACCTGGGAGGCTTGCACTCGTGCCATTTTGTCGCTTGTCGCTCAGTGCGTCCTTGACTGATTCCATCACTATGAAAGGGACGCACTGCGCGACAAGCGACAAAATGGCGCGCCGTGCTACATGTGCTGGCTGTGTAGCGACAAGGTACTAAATTGATAAGCTACTTTTTTTACGCTGACAGTACTGAGTGACGATCCAAAAATGTCGTTTCGGCTACATTATTTTAAAAGGGCCCCATGCATTCTTTAGCACCTCTTGACTTCAACGTCTGAAAACGCGAGAATTTAGGGCGTTTCACGCAGTAAATATTTGTCATGATTGTAGACCTGTCACGGATAATTACACACTGTAGGGCTTATAACGGATGCAATCCCCCTAAGGTTGTTTTTGTTTAACTTCGTTGCGTTGGACATGCAGGCTAGGACCTTAGGACGAACTGTGCGAACGGCGAAACTCGACGTCTGACGTAACTTTAAATATTTCATAAACAAGGGTTAAGGGGGGATAGGGGGGGGGGGCTTGCACAGACAATAAAAGTGCTTTTTAACACTTTGACTAGTAACCAGTTTCACAAAATTTAAAAAGTTTTTTAATTTAAACAAAATTGTTACAGACTTTTAGAACTTTTAATTAAGTCTTAAGATGATTAAAACTCCTAAAACCAAGCTATCCTAAAGCAGTGTAAAGGACTAAAATCGCTACCTACGTTATGTTAATAGAAACGACTTTCACAGCGGTTATCTTGAGACTACAGCAATTAATGTAAACTCGTCATAAAACATATTTCATTGCATTTTGAGAGACCTATCCAATCACGGGGTAGGTACGTGTATTTTCTTCATTATTCGGTTAAAGTAACTAATGAGTTATAAATAAGACACTTATAGTAAAAATAAAAAAGAACCGACTGCAAAAACAATTCATTAAAAGAGAAAAACAAGCTCAATAATACGATATTCTGTAATAAACATACTGCCATAAAAAAAACTGTCTGGCTTGGCTGTATGGAATTATTATTTGGTCCCATTAATTTTAAATGTACCTACGCAATAGTTACTTTGGAACTTCAAAAGTAAATGAAGCGGGAAAAAATGGATTTTATTTATTTTACTCCTTGGAGAAAAAATTAGGTTCTTCCCGTGTTTAATTTTCAAATGAAAAGCGAGCATGTTTGGAAAATTAATTTTCATCCCAGTTGAAATGTCAAAGAGTGGCATGAAATTATTTGCGCTTTCGCAGCTGGACGATTAAACACTCAGTAATGAAATCTAAATGACAATTATGGTAATTGAACTGGACTTCTTTAAGATCATTAAGATTTATAATTTAATTAATTAAGTTTTTGTGAACTTTAAGAGGTTTCTGAGAGTAATATTTCGCGAAATCGCTAAATGGAAAATTTTTCATGAATTTTTAAAGTTCATAATGGATAATAGTATGAATTGTGATCGGCTATTATTCCGTTGCATTAATTAACAATTATACACTAAACAAATGTTCCGCTTTGTGTATCAGTCCCATGACAGTATGTATTTATAGACACAATAGTGTTCCATATATGTGACACTCTGTGACAATCGCATTGCCAACTAACAATAAAACATCCATTGAACGTCGCGTGTCAAGGTTAAAGTTATGAAATGTGGAATATGTAAATGTGCCACAACTTTCTATGCATATCTGAAGTAGAATCTGACTAGATACCTAAAGTTTCAATCGCTTTCTGTACCACGAAATATGGAATTTTATGACTAGAATCAATTCTGTATTTAAAGCAGAACCTTTGTTTCGAGTCAGTGGTTTTGTGAAAAGTTAGATTTTGTTTTGAGCTCTGATTCCCTACAAATTTTGTAGCTCCACATTCTTTATTTGGCATATCGCTAATAAATTGTTATTTAAACCGCTGCTGAAGCGGTAACAGTTTTTGATGAGATTGTCGAAAGTATGACTAACATTTTTAAATAGACCTGGCAGTAGGTATAGTGACGTCACATATCCAGTTTTCTTTGTAGACTAAAAGGTACATAAAGTAAAATAAAACCAACGAATATCCTTGTTATTTAATGTTCTGTGCTCGGTTTTTTAAGGCTTTTTTCCTAGATTTAGCTTTAGGCGGCACGTTAAATGTGGATTTTCGAAGCAAGTGTCTGTAAAACGATAATGTATGATACAGAGAAATCTGGTGTAATTTTTGACACAAGGAAAAGTCTCGATCGCGTTCGCGTTAGCTTGTCAAATGAGAATACTTCGTTGCCAATATGTGCCGCTAGAGGCGCTGTCGATTTGCCCACAGTAGTTGAGACTGATATTTATTTACCAAAATTTTACACAGCATGACAGTAAAAACCAAAGAGCTGGAAAATATGGATATATCAACGCCAACGCGATTAAGACGTATTTCTTTGGTTGGTCGGCGATTACACTAGGCGCTCTGTACCGCTTGCTTCGAAAGTAGTTCCACGCATTTACGTTCTTTGCTAATCTGTCGCAGACGCGTACAGACGCTTGCTTCAAAAGTCCCTTAAAAGGTTTTGTAACTTAATTTTTTGTGTTAGTAATTCCGTGCACAATGAAACGGCTATATTTGGAAAGTAAGTTGCAAGCAAAATGATTTCATCAGACAATAGGTAGGTACGTAGGTACGAGTCGTGCAAAACGGACCACGATCGGAACCGGTTTCAGAGCTGGCAGTGTTGGCAGTGGACACAAATACAGTAGTTAAATAAATACAATTTATCCTTTATTTGTCTTGTGACGCAATTGTAACCTAGAAGTTTACTTTTTGTCGTCAGAACAGATTTGCTTAAAGCCCTGTTTACTCGGCGACAGTAAAATTATGCCTGTAACATTACATTGCGTGGCCGCGAGGCTTGTAAGTTCCAAGCGACCGAACGAGAGCTGCAGCGTAATACTACTGACACGATAAGACTATCATATCAGCCGAAAGACGTCCACCGTGCCTCCCCAAGGCTCTCCACGCAGACCGGTCTTTGGCTTTCCGCATCCACCGCGGTCCAGCTCGTCTCCCGGTCCGCGGACGCCATTATAGAACCTTCTGGACCCCATCAGTCATCAGTCCTGCGAGCAATTACACGATTGAACTGGCACCGTATGAATAAGACCTGAATAACAACAATTGCAGAGTTTTTAATTAACTGGTAACACACGTAGATAGTTTTACAACAATAAACATTATTTTAGTCACAATTTCCAAATTCCAGTGTATCTAACTTTTGAAATTATGTAATATACTTTGTCAGTGTCTTTTAGGACATATTCGTCACGGTCCTAGACTAGACGCGTCAGTGTAGATTTAAGTCTACTTTCTCGTGACCCGTTTTTCCATTGACTATAATACGAGTGAAAAACTTTGTAACGTTTGATGTAATTGTTGAAATATTCCAGATTTCGTTCAATGAAAGAACTTTTAATTAAATTGATTGAGCAATTTGTTTGATTATTTTTTAATTGGAGCTCTGTATTGAATTAAAGAAGCAGTGATATAGACGTGTTAGGACGAGAGACTAAGCGACTGTCCTTTTTAATTAACCGACATCAAAGAGGAGGAGCTTCACAATTCGACTGTAGGTATGTTTATTTTTACAAGCTTTTATTTAAGTTGCACTGTTCGTATGCAAGTAGGTATGTAAATATTAAGTACCTAGTCAGCCTCAAAATTTACTTGTTGGTATCCATGAGCTGAAAGGCATGTAAGTCCGGTTACAATACTTACAATACAATATGGTAGTGCAATTCTGATGGTCCAGCCACTCTAGTCTCCGCAGGAGAGAAATCTTCGACAGTTAAAGGCATCGACTTAAAATTTGGTATAGTCGAGAAGAACTTGCACTTAAGTACCTATAATTTTATTTAACAGTTTTTTTTTTACTAAATTTAAAATACTGTTTTGCTCGAAAATCATTCGACAAAAGATCACTCTTTCACTCAAACTAAACGTTAACGCGTTGGGAAACATTTCGATATTTATACGTACTTAAATAATACTAGAGAGCGCCCGCGCCGCCCGCGTGGAATATTATATTATGCAGGTACGGTATATATTTACGTAAGGAATCTCTATAGCAATAGGAATGTGTCCTCTGGGTACCAAAGCAATATTTCTAATTAGTCCGTCAGACAGACTATCGGAACAAAATATTGGACACGTATTTTTTGCTTTATGTTATCAATAAAAATTTACATAGATAAAATTTAAAATTTCCGCAGACTGCTATGCAGGATAATGAATGGCTTTCTTTATCCCTGAACGGCAACACTGGCATAGATAATAGATCACTCGCTTTTGACTCGAAATGCGAACTTGCGATTTTGTTTTGCTTAATATACAAAACTTACACACCCAATATCATATTTTCTCAAGTTTTTCGCGATTCCCAAGAACAAAGAATCGAATTGCTTTAAAAATCCGGAGAAATAATGCGTTGTTTGGGAGAAAAGTCTCAAAATGGTGTTGTAGAGCGCCATCTCGTTCTGTCTCGTGTCTTTTATCCCGTTCTGGTTTTTCGACTTTATATATTAGATAGCACATCGTTGTAGTTTGAACCAAACTGGTTTGGTCACAGCATTATCGCGGATTATCATGATAGCGAATCATTTTGATGTTGTGAATTTTGTAAGGTCGAATCCAAAGATGTCTCGCTCAAATAGTCATCTTCGGTATGTTAATCGTTCCTATAGTTTAAATGCAAATTAAATAACACGAAAAACACTGAATGCAAAAATCCAGCGGTCTGTTAGGTTTACATTTAATTTAAGTTTACATATAAGATGATTTTCTGACTTGTAAAGGATATAACAAACCAATTTTATCCGAATATAAAACTACACAAGCTATTTGTCAATGAAAACTCACTCACTAATCGTTTTCAGTATAATATTTACAACAAACACAAATACATTCATAAATAATAGACAATGTTACCTTAGAGAATGGCGAAATGGCTGCATTAAAAGAATAGTCCTCACCAACCGCATGCTAGGCCCATCCTGGTCAAAGTTAAAACGCGCGTAAGAAACTAGAGGGAATTATTTAAATAGGGATTCCCACAGAATACATAATAGTGTATTACTGCAATTGCTCTACAAGCGTGCCACGTTTTTGACATAAGCATTGGACACTATCATCTGGACCTTATTTCATCAACGTGGCAAATCTCAATTGAAAATGATAATCATAACCTTTAAATAGAAGGTTTCTTGGCTGAAAATTGTAACATTTGAACAGTTTTAAATTTAATTGGAAGGCAGATAGGTAAAAGTTGATATGTAAAACAGGTCAAACTTATAACACCCCTCTTTTTCGTCGGGGGTTAAAAAGGCGATATGTCGACGATATAATGAAAAGTGAAATAGCTTCTCTCAAAATACACTTGATCGGCGTCTGTGGAGAGGGGGTTTTGGGTTCAAGGTGCGAATAAAAGCCATTATGTACGCAGTATTATTCGATATTTCGTGCTCAAAGTATTTCGACGTCATTGAAAGCGCCATAAAACCGTCCATAGCTGACACACGGTGTGCGTAGACCCAGCTCCGCGAATACGGTGCGCGGGCGCCGGTCAGCCGGGGTCAGCGACCTCGACAACCTTTGTAGTCGCGACGGGTTGCCCGGTCGTGTCCATTGGCACAAATACGACCATTTTACTGGATATACTTGACTTCCAGTCCTTATTGGTTGCATACTAACATGTACAATGTAACTAACAACGGCCAAAATGCTTCGTTTTTAATTCTTCTATCTGTGTGTTTGTCTTTAGCAGGAAGCAGGAATAGACTTTATTCAACAAAAAGCTAGTTAAATCGTGATGGTTCTAAGCTAAGTTTCACTAAAAGTCGGTTCAGGCGTTTTTGGAGATGGACTTAAAAATAAAAATGTTTAAGGTCTTTTTTCCAACTTACAGTTATTATTGTGTTCCTTCAGGTCTAGACAGTTAATCTCTAGCCAGAATTTCGCAAGTAAGCGGAGCGATTATTAATTAATTTATTAATGCTCAATTTAAACCAATCTCAACGAATTGCTTCTAAATTAATTCAAATTAAGTAACTGAGCAATAACGGTCTTATTAATCTTTTATAGCTATGGAACTGGGGTTACTTAATAGTCATATAAGAGAATTATACAATGGAAACTCTACCCGCATGGTGTCACGGGCGCATACGATAAGCCTGGCTTCTTATTTCTGGCCTTTAATGGGTAAAAAGCAAACAATATCGTGCAATTGCTACGTGTGCAAACAGCGGGTTTTATATGTCTGAAAAGGATTTAATAAATTGGCTTGGCTTTACCAAGGAAAGCGTGGAGCTTAGCAAGTTGTGCTATGAACACGGCACGGCCGGCAAACGTCGCGATTTGTTGCCACATTTTATCCCTTCTTAACAGACTTCAAAAAAACATAAAATAATCCTCTAACTAAAGCTACCAAAGTAGCACAAATATTAAGTCGGTGCTTCATTCAAAGAATAGGTATTCCGCTCGCACCGCACCGACTTTATATTAGTGGTAGGCCATAAGTAAATGTGATGGCTTTAGTTAAAAGATTATTTATTTTTTATTTTTTTTAATTACAATGGTCACACGGAGATGCAAATAGCGACAACTAGGTAACGATTAAACAATCCCTGGCCACTAAACACCAAAAGGATAACGCTTTTTCCAACAAACAAAAAAACATTTAGCAATAAAATATTTCGACCGAAAACCAGTGGTTGAAACAAGATTACCTGTGTCCTTAGTGTAATAGAAAAGCACAATATACGTCACGATCGCGTTTGCGTTAAAGTGTCAAATAGTATGAGAATTGTTAAACGCGAACGCGATCGAGACGTACTTCTTGGCTTGGTCGGCGATTACACTAGGCGCTCTGATGTAAAATGACGCGCGTCAAACGCATCGCGTCTAACGTAGCGTTAATCGCATAAAACAACCGCACACTTCAATCTAAACCACTTGGTGTTCGAATTGACTTGCAATTTGGTATGTACATGCCGATAATGACAATGCTACTACTTAACAAATTACCACGTTTTATGACGAATTTTGACAGACCTACTCGTATATACTCCTCGCGTAGTAACTCGACCCCCCAGGGGTGGCTACGCCAGGAAGCGGCCACGGACCGTGACGTGTCGTCGACACTGTTTATTGCTGTGACCGGTGAATGCTTATCTTTAACGTTCAAGTTTACTGGACTTTTGAGTACCTACGTAGTGAAAAGTAAAAAAGTTTGTTTACAGTTTAAAATTGATGTAGTCAACGTCAAAAGAGCTTGTCACTTTTGTACCCTGTCGTCCTACACTACAGCCAGGTAGAAAACGTCTCGTCACTTACGTTTAGTACTTATATTAAGAATTTCATACCAAAACAGTGCGATAATTTCGCGGTTTTTCGAGTGCTGCAAACTTGAAAAGTTAGCACACGTCTTTCGAAGCTGCAAACTTGGATATACGGTATTGGTATTGGTCCCAAAAACATAAAAAAATCAGAACCAGCCGTTAGTTTGCGATTTTAGTGATTTGACTGGACAAATATGACTGGCCTATTGATTCTCCAATGCAACCTAGACCTCTTCGGTCCTTACTGACAACTAATTTACCAGTTCGATAGTGAAACAGCCGTGTATAACCTTTGAGAAAAACTCACCTGACTTCCTACGAGTGAAATCTTCTTCCTACTCAAGTAGCAATATGTCGCTATCATTTTTGATTTATGCAGGCACGTTTTAAAACAACCAACCAAAGACGGGGCGAAAAAAAATCCACGGCTTTACCATCAGACAAACAAGACGCGGGAACGTAGGTATTTTTTACCGGAAATGCGAGTAATTTCGTTTTTCCGTTCGCCTTACAATGAGACAACATTAGGCACGTCGGTAATTTGCGGTTCTGCGAGTCACGGTTCCGTTTCGAATAAGGACGTTATCCGAGCCTCTAGTGTAATTTTCGACACAAGAATACGTCTCGATCGTGTTCGCGTTAACGACTCCATTACTATAGGCAAATTGGCAATGCCTAGCGACACGTATCGACAACAAACTATTCTCTATTTGACACCCGTAACCCAAACGCGATCGAGACGTATTTTTTGGTTGGCAATCGTACTAGGCGCTTTTGAATCACGATGACTTATGATACAGCGAAAGTGACACCCGTCTCTTTTGCATTGCACTTACATGTGCATGACAGTGTTACACAGTCAAGCAAAGCGCGAGTATTCCGCTTCGAATAATTTATCTCTCTCATCTAATAATTCGTCACTTATATACTGCAGCAAGTGCATTGTTAACAATACTGCTTGTTAGTCATTGTTATTGTTGAGAGAGTAAAGTAAGTATCTTAAAGAAGCAGGTGTGTAACATGTTGACAAAATATCATGGAAGTAATTTTGTACGTTTTAGATCCTCCCCGACTAACTATAATGATTTATTGCAGCACTCAACAGAACTGACAAATCAAAGACGATACTTAATAATAAATAACTCAATGGCTGCTACATTTGACTCTTAATGTGGCAGTAGACATATTTACCCTTGAGAGACGAGGAAAAGATACAAACACTTCAATAACTGGTACAGTCAGCATGAAAAGTAGCATGTCGGTTTTGTACCTTGTGACATATTTATCAATCGTGTATAACGTTTTACAATTACCTGTAGACTGTAGAGCGGCAAGGTTTAAAAATGACAAGCCATTTTGATGTTGACTTCTAGTAAGTTTCCGTAAATTTCTAATAAAATACTAAACCTCATCTTGCAAAGTATACCGTACACTTAATTCATATAGGCCCGCCAGTATCCTCCAGACCCTTTTTGATGGTCTGCATATTTTTCTCATAAGTCAGCTTTTTCTCGCTGGTGAACCGCAGATAATGCGAAATATGTGTTTTATGATGTAAATATGTATTTTATGATGTAAATAAACCGTATAGAAAACTGAATGGCAAGCCATGAAAATTATTTATCAAACAAACGCGTTATTTACCCTCGCTTCGTTGCGGTAACAAAAATCTACCAGATTTTTTAAAACTTGTATTTATTATAAGCGTGCTTTATAGTGAAATTAACGAATCACTTACGTATATAAGTTGAGTTTAGCCATATGTTTCGGACTAATTTATAGTCTTTCCTTTGGGAGCGCACGACCCAGTGGCAAAAGCGTAAGCGTGCTTTAAAGAAATTCATTATGTACTGGATTTTTTTTTGCTCATTTTCACGTATTTTAAAGCAAAGTGGATATTTTTCCATAAATTAATAGCTACAGCTTTGCTATACGGTGGGTATTGTAGGTGAAACTACAATAAAATCTCATTTTCAAACGATAATGTGGTATTGGATGAACCATGTTTGCCCTGCAAATGTTTATTCACAGTGTATTTGAAATAATACGCATTTTTAGCTTTCAGAGGAAATACACTTCACAGCGCGGGTATGTATAGAATTAAAAAATATGTATCGTCTGTTTACAGAAATCAACCACAACCCGTATTTCCTGTAATTTAATGACCACAATATTTGACAGAGCGATTCTCTTACGTGGTCCATTAATGGTGTATTTAATTATAGACATAATTGCCAGAAATTAATTGTGACGCCATTTTCCAGTGTTTTATTTGAGAAGAACGCTGTTACATGAGGTTGAGAGAAGTGGGGAGTTGAAGCAACAAAAAATAACGAAAAGTAATGAAAAACGGTTTTAGCAAGGCAACAAATGCATAACGGTAACTATCGAAGTATCGTTCATCGTAGTGATTAATACCCATCTCTTTCACATAAGCAGGCTAGTTAAAAAGAGACAAATGTTTTATCGTCCGCGATAAACGCTGGTGTGTTTTGTTTTGAATATTTGAGACGCTATGCTTTTTGTGGCCTGCAACTGGGTTGTATTTAGTTCTTTGTAGTTTACGATTTAGTTGATAGAGTAGATTATCATGATTGGCTATCAAAAAAGACGTCAAACGCAGTGTTTAAAAACACCTCGGCTGAAGCCTGAATACTGTAGTATTAAAAAAACTTTTTTTGCAGTCAGGTTTTTTGTTCCTTAAAAGTTTAAACTATAAAAAAGCTAGGTTCTTATTCTCTTCCAAACTCGAAAAGAGCCATCTGAATTGTCGAATAAGTAAATGTTTGCTATATTTACGATTTACCAGTAAACAAAACATGATGCCTATTTTTTCCCTTCAGTCAGCATTTTCGTAAACAAACAAGATCCGTTGACAAGCCCGAAGAAGCGTCTTTAGACTGCAATTAATTTCAGATTAGAGGATTTATAAAGTTAAGATTATTTTTGAGATGAAATCTATGGGCAACTGTTGGTTAATTGCTTAATCTTATTTCACTTTGCGGAATTAAGGCGGCGGGTTGATGATTTGAAGAATTCACGGGCGATAGATAAAGGAAATAAATGTCATATTTTTAGCTTTTTCATTAAAACGATTTATTTTGTAGAATCCTCGATGTAAATCAAAATTTTGGTGATTTCTAAAAGTTTGTGTAAAACAAATAGGTAGATAGATATAAGGATAATACTTTTAAGGGATTAGTTTGCTTTTGTTTTAATTTTTGATAGTCATTTTAATTTTAGGTGGTTGTGTACAATAAAAAGTGTACATACATACATAATGCGATTGCCAAAATACCAGTCTTATTTAGGTACAAGCTCTAAGGTAACACTTACCTTTAACACATCTGATCTGAACTGGAGGCTATAAAAGCTCTATCTGTTTCGGGCTTTAGGAAAAGTTGTTGTTATTTCTGTTTTATTGCGTCGTGGTCTACGCGCAAGCGCAAGTCAAGAGGTCAATCGCACGAAGGAGACATCAGGCGACTCGGTTACCGTAACGAATTCAAACTAGAGTAAAAAGTATCGTTATGCTTAAAACGTTTTCGGAAAACATTAATCACAACACATCTTCAGTAATTACGAATTCTAATCCTGTTTTTTAACTGCAAATGTTTTTTTTTCTTTCAGGTAAGAATGAAATCCGGGCGCCATCAAATACGCTGAAATCATTTAAGGCCAGTCAGTCAATAGTTAGTCCTGAGATTGAATCGTATCTATTTAAGTATAAATACGTACTCGTAGATCAATACAAACATGCAACACTGTACAGCAGACACAGCAGTGGGACGCGAATGTTGATGATGATGATATACAATACACCAGTTCTATCACAACACATTCGCGTTGATGATATTCGGCATCCACATGTATTAAACATTACAAGCTTTTGTCCTGGTATATATCAGCATACAAAAATTCCTCCCAAAATAAATTCAAAGGAAAAATCTCGCTCCCAAAGAAAACAAGTCTTCTAAATCAGTAGTGAAAAGCTGAATGACTAATTTTCTGTTGGCCCGGCCTTCGTATTCAAATGCCGCCGCGGAACCGGTTGAGACGCCGCAAGCTAGGATCAAAGTGGACAGCCCTCACTTAGGGTTACCAAGAAGATAAGGAGACAATTTGTATTTTTACTACAATGCAGGAATATTTCGAGGCTCCCAATTTTACGAATCGCACCGCTGCAAATACCATTCAGAATTGGGGCAAAACTGCCATGAATTCGAAATGCAAGTTGAATAAAAGAAAATTATCGCCCTTTTAATTTTCATAACCAGTCGAAAATTTATTCGAGTAGTAGTTTTGCAGCGGTACACAGATTTAGGTAGGTACATCATTTCCGAATACTTAATATGTAATACTTTCGAATTCTATTTTCACATTTTCACATTTGTAAAATCGGTTTCTGGGAACGATTTAAACGTGACTCCTTAAACGCGATCTTATTCGCGCAGGTTAATTTCGTTTCAGAGTAGGCATTTTTAGAACAATCATTTGGAATTTGTTTTTACCAAAACGTTATTTCAAAATCAATCAAATACATAAGAAGTTTCGTCGTAGTCATAGCAGCATTATTTTTGTAAACGACGTTTATTATCAGAATCTATTTTGCCCTAACAATGTGAAGTAATCAAAGAAAACAATGGACGCTTTTCTAATTAACTGCTGACAACACCGTTTCACTAACCGCAACGCTTGAAAAGTTTTACACAATGTAACGACGCTTTTAATTTAGCTAAAACTGTAAATTAGATATCGTTTAGTTTTGACTCCATTACGGTCGACAAACGATCAAAAAGTGAACAAAACGAACATTTAAATTGTTTGTACTAAAAATAAAGCGCACTGTGGTGCCAAAATATGGTCGAAATATATGATTGGTACCTTTTTACTTTATATTCATTTGAGGCATTTCCTTCAGCGTATGATACTCGTATCGTGCACTGAATCCCGCATGCCTATCGTACAAATAACCTAAACACATTTAAATATTTTCATTGTCCTTCTAATTCTAGTATAATGCCGGACTCGTCCCACAAAATCCTAACGCTTAGTTCATAAGCTTTATAACGAATAGGGTTGTCAGTTACAAAAAAGCTACATTATTTATTTTAAAATGTGAGTGTTAAAAATAAGAACATTAAATGTGTGTGCTGTTTCAACATAAAATACTTGAACTTTCTACCCATGGAAGCTTAATTTTAGACGAATTTATAATTTTAGGCTAAAAGGCTTGCTTGCTGTCTACAAAACCACTTGACTGATGTCAGCAATAAATTTGACTTTGTCAGAAAATTTAATCATACTTACTGATACCTACCGCTAGCGCTGCAGAGGATCGCACTCACAGTTTTGTATGGAGGCTGCAAGCGCGCTTACCCACTCATAAGCGAACAAAGACGTTAATGCGTCTGTGCAGCTACGCCTCAATAGACAGCACTAGCAGGCAGCAGCCTTACTTTTCAGTCTTTTTCGTGGTAGGTATCTTTTGAAACCTCGGGTGTATGTGGAGGGTTAGTGAATGATGGCAGCCCTGCGAAAGGATGGCTAATCGTAACACTTTGTCGAAAGTAGCTGACCCGAGCAGGCTGAGAGCTTAGCCTTGTTTATCCAGTACTTACGACAGTTTCCAAACTGTTTTCGAAACTTATTCTCTTTTTAGTGGAAAAGCAAATATACGCTTTTTTTTTTTGGAAGGGAGAACTTTAGACTCGGAAATTGTGGAGACGAAGTTTGGAGCACGATTTCAACAGAATGAAAGGAATGTCTGTCAAAGTAGCTATTGGCTATACAATAGTCATTTCATTAATGGGTACACTAAATCGCTTGACAAACCTAGGACCAAAGATGCGTTAGGTATGAGTGTACTCGTGGTGTAATATTTGAAAGATGCTGAATTTTTCATTGAGTAAAACAGCTATGTATTTAAAAAAAATAAAAGCACTAGTCACTAATAATTACAAATATAATGTCCTATACAGTATTATACACACAGCAAATTCCAAGAACACCGGTCGCGGGAGAGGCCGACTCGGGTACCTATTTTTGACCACAGACTACGATAGTACGGGTAAAGGGAATGTTCCATAAAATCAGCCAACAGTATGTAGTACTGATCTATTTATATTTTTAAACGCGTATACGTCTTCTCTAACAGGAACTAACTAAACTAGTCGATTCACAAGCTCAATGCGAAATTTCTAGGTTTAGGTTACTAAAAAAACAATCTAGAAATAAAAAGTCACCTAAACACTATCCATTAGTTCCAATATCAAAGTAATGGCTCATGTCAACGTCTTAACGAAAAAAATGTTTAATGCCGTCAAGTCAACGTTACTATTTGTTTCTTTGATCGTATCAGCTTAAAAGGTTTCTAAATGGTTTGTACTTTCTTAGAGCTTTTAAAACAATTGTTTACTAATTTAGGGACATGATTTATTTTAAGCCCGTTGTGATAGAGATATTACCGTCTTAATTATGTACTTGGAGTGTCGTTATATCTTTAGAAAGATTAACATCAACACATAGTCTTCCTTTTTTTAAAAACGTCGTATTACAATGATAGTCGAATAAGTGTATTCCTGACGCACCATTAAACGTTATAACACGTCACGTAAACGTCATAACGCGTTTCGTTGTCAAGCCATGCCATGCCGAGGTCTATATGACGTTTACTGTAAAAATGTCCCAACCGGGTATCAATTTGTTGGATGAATGATTAGTTAAATTAGAGATAGGCAGTGAGAGCTCTAGTTCTGATCACTTAGCTTTTTCAAAAATAATACATTTGCAAACCCCTACACCAAACCCGTTTCCCGCCGACCACAGCACATTAACCCGAGTTTAAACGCCGGTTTGTATAACTAATAACCTTTCTAATGCAAGTGGACCCCTCACGAAAACATGACATCGGGGCACGTACCAATGAGTAATGTTGCCGTGGTCGTGACTTGCACACGGATGTAGATAAGAACAGCTTTGTCACAGCTTGAAAACTGCTTGTATTCAGACTTGGGTTAAACCAGTGTCACATTAGGGCCTTACTAAAAATTAAAGCTAAAAACTTCAGTTTTAGTAGTTAAATCCTTTAACAGGCTTCGAGTTCTAAAGGCTGGCAACGCACCAAACGTTCCAATGGTGCTGTGGGTGTCTATGGGCGGCGGTGATCACTTTCCATCAGGTGAACCGCATGCCCGTTTGTCGGCTTTAGTATAAAAAAAAAGTATAGGCAGAAACTTACATTAATTGACCGAGTGAGCGCGAAGCGTCTCCCTTTCAGCTTGGGCAAAAATGCTTCGTAAGTCTGTCCTTTCTCCTCTACAGGTCGCATTTCTTAACCGACCCTGAAATTTTGTGAGCAAGTTCGATAATTATATATTTTGTGTCGATCCAGTTTTAGGAAACCATAAAAAACTAAAATTGAAAAAGCGTTAAAAAATGAGCTCGCGAGCCACCAGTAAATAATTACATAAGTAGGTAACCAAGTCTGCTATCAAAGCAGTGTTACTTTTTCATGTTAAATGCATCAAAATTTAGGAGTTTCTCTAAAACACCCTCATTCCATCGTTTTTCAATTGAAACTGCTCTAGCTGTCATGTTCTGTGGTAAGTCAGTTTCTGCTGTTTCATCCCGCGGGAACGTTCACAGGTAATTTATGTTGTTCAGCTGATAACAGTGTTTAGTTTAGTGGAAGCTATTGGTTATTGTTTGTTCGACGAGCGTTGAGATGTTTTGTTTTGCGTTTAGCTAAACGAGCGTGTGATTGTTTGTGTACTTTCTTTTTTTATTGCGCTGTGTAAGTATCCGTTGGGCATAGATTTCTCAACCAGTTTTCTCATTTGATTATTCATGTTTTTGTTTTCAGGAGAATACTTAAAATTGATTTATATTTAGAAAGGACTTAAAAGGTACCATAGAAACTTAGTGATGCACGCAGGAGACGTCAAAATGTGGCAGTTACTAATAAAGCGGTCAGCACCACTCTCTTTCATTTCTTCTGATGCTGTCATCGAATTAAGAGTTTGAGCTTGAAAAAGTAAAAGCCTTTACTTATTGTCAGAACCAAAGAACTTCAAAATGTAATAAAAAAAACGGTAAGAAACATAATGCGAACAGCTTTACAAAAGCAAAAAGGACCATTTGCAAATCAAATACGACGGAAAAAAACGTGAAAGAAATCGTGGCTGCCAACATAACGCATAATGAAATCCATCCCCAAGTGTGTTGTAGACTATTATTCAACCGCATACAATATGTAGTGTACCGGGTAACAAATGCTACTGGTCCGTGGAAGGAAATTATAACCGCAAACCGACTGGATGTGGCAACACTAATTTAAAACTAGAAAGTCGGTCAGTTGAAAGACTCTAAATCTTTGGCCAGAAATGATATATTTAAAAAAAAAGTTAGCTGTAGTTGGTACATCGCTCGTTCGGTATTTGAAATGGAGCGTAAATTAAACTAAAACAGAACACGATCAACTTGGCATTGTTCTTCGACAGCTCTACTTAATTTATAGTCGAAAAGTCACATTCCTCCAATTGCGTCAACACTTTGGGGCAATAAATTGGATTTAAAATAAACCTTTACAGTGACACATGCGGTTGACAACTTAACTACCTACTTGTACAAAAACAGCAGACATGATTTTAAATGGCTGTTGAGAGTCAAGCACCAACTTTAAACTGCATGACAATACAATCACAAAAAAAGCTTGTATTAAAAATGCCTTTTTAATAGAAAACTGATCGCGTTTCCGCCGCACCTAACTCCATGTCTCAAAGTGCCCCGCGATTTGTATAGAAATACTTCCTCCGTGCCGCGGCCGTACTTCTAGCCTGTTATAATTTGCCTCGGCGTTTTGCGAACAATTACCTCACCCACACACTTGGGCCGTAAGGACGGGGTGTGTCGTTGTGTGTCGATTATTGCTGGAAATGGAAAGTTAATTGTGAAGGGACATTGTTAATTTATAGACAATTGTTAGAAGCGAGAGGTTGCTTGTTGATATCCAAGCGTATTTTGTTCCGCATTGGAGACTGTACACGGTTGTCTTGCTAGACCAAAGTTTTTATTAGCAGACCTTAGCAGAATTATTCAACTGATACAACTGGACATTTAAATTTACAAGGGTTTTTTTGAGCTACTTACGTAATTTCTGTTCTGCAAAGTTAGCATTTAATACTGAATTCATCGAACATTTCGTGACTAGGCAGGCTATGTTCCAGATTTCGTTAAGGTCAAAGCCCATGAGTTAAAAAAACCTCTCTGACCCGAATACTATTTCCCTTCCAAAGATAACACGCCGATAATCCGTATCTTTCCCAACTTAGTTTACGGTGTAAGTGATTTCGGGGCAAACTAGCCTGACCTTTATCAGTTAACTTCGACGTCTGACAAAAACGTCGCAAGTTTTCCTAGAGTTTGAGGCTAGGGGTGGCTTATCGCCGCCCGTGGAACATTTTATAGAAATTTATGTGGTTCTGAGTACCTTTCTAGTTCATTCAGTGGTGCCAAAAAAAAAAAACGTTTTTTGCTGGAGGTGTTTTGGGTTCCATAAAATTCCATTTGGGGAAAGAACCCTTATCTTACCGTTTGCCGATGCTTTTGTCTGTCGTGTACAAATAGGACCTCGCAGTTATTTTTATACTGACTTCATTTAAAATGCGGTGGGAAAGTAAAAACGTTGCTGAGTTCAGTAGACACGAGGTACGTATTTAAAAGGAGTTAAGTCGTTGATATTACAGCATTATAAGGTCACCAGGACTGTTCATATCGTTTATTTAAGTGGGATCTACTTCAAACGACATGTCCTTGATTCGTAAGCCATAATCTGAATCGAGTATTCTAATATCACGTCACGATTGAGTTTGCCTGCACTTGTTTTTTTTTCACTATCCCTATATTACCTTAGTGTTAGGAGTCGTTAAAAACTGGCCCTAAAGCATTTAATTTATTTCACCCCTAACCACGTTTTTCTACATATCTACAGTAAATAGCGTTATTGCGTCAAGCTCACTAATTTATGTTCTACCCCTTTTCTTTAGCGTGTAGTTTTTGTCTGTACTTTTTCACATGAAACACATTGAATTCTTAAGTGGTTCTGCGCAAGTGGTAAACAAATGCCCTCCACTATTTGTAACATAAATCTTCTTTGAAAATTTACAATTAACAACTTGAAATAATCTTTAACAGTTTGAACTACAAGAATCCGTCCGCTGTGCTAACTCTGTATCAAATATGCATCTTTTCTTTGCACTCTCACATCTGTTCTACTCATTCAAATCCGTTCTACCAAAATAGTATGCAACATGAACAAATAAAACCCGTCCATGTACCATTCATTAGTTCTTATCTAAGGATAACAGAAAAACATAAAGATAAGGATAACATTCTTATTAGATCTCCAAGTATTCTAAATAGTACACGAGTGCAGTACTAGTACTAACGTAACACCAGCTCCGTGGAACAGAAATTGCGATTAGAATAGCACCCCATCACTATTCGGCACACGTACAGGAGAGAATGTTAGCGATTTCTCTAATAACAGTTAAAATTTGTATTGTGGCATTTGCGAGCCTAAAATGAGGCTTGTTGCCTTTAAAAATGTTTTTCGAGGCCTTTAAATCTCGCTGGTAAGTTGATTTCTTCGTTATTTATAGGCCTATTTCCAATCCAATGACACAACACAAAACGATTCGGATTTCTGTCATCTTCATAGCTTGTGTAATGTAGGTAAAATGGCGATAAAAGCAAAGCTATTAAATTTTCTTTTTAAATATTTGTCTCCGTACGGGCCTCTGCGCATATTTCAAGCTATTAAATTTACTCTAGCATACGAATTTCTTCCAGAAGTGTGAAATGTAAGTCTCGACAACGCCAGCACATCAAAGAGGGTTATATAATTAAACCTCTGTTTTCATACTTGTTAATTATTATAGCTTGTAATTAAGTTCCTGTTTCTTAATTATCGCAGTTTTCAGGTTACGTTTACAGGTTAAATTAATGAGTGTGTATTCGCGGTTGCAATTGTTCGTGCTTGTTAACAATGAATGTTGAACTCGAGTTGTGGTTTGGATCTGAATTTTAACTGATGGTGATGAGGTAACCGCAGAGCAAATAAAAAAGACTGGTATGCCACTGTTTACATACCATAGCTTACGGATAAAAAATGTATTTAACTAGGATAATTTACATGGAGTATGCATGTACCTACATGTTTAAGCTCACGCATATTTCGCTTTGGGAAAATAGAAATCTAAGAAAAATAATTCGCTAATGCCTTGTCTGATATACTTTCTAAGATTCTTCCATGCTTATTCAGCACTCTTTTACGTTAAGCGCTAATTGGCAAAGAAATATTCACTTTTTTCTTTCGGCAGCTACTAATTAATACAACACACAACGTACAACTTTTGCTTAAACCCATATCCTGATCCTGAACTTTGAAAACGTTCCATATTCTTCTATTTTTAAAAACAGAACGGTACTGACTCGTTCCGTGTCCAACATGAGGCTTCTAGAATAATATTTGAACTAAAAAATTACCGTTGTCAACTCGACTCGGTTCCTGGCTGGAAATTCTCTTCCAAAATCAACACGACTTGCCAGAGTTCAAAAGAATTAAGAATGAAAACATTCAAAATTTAACATGGGGAGAGGAAATTTAAATATGGAACAAGAATTAACTGGCTCCAAGTTCTTCGCGCCACTTGAATCGATAGCTAGTTCGATTGGGTTGGATTCGATTGCTCGATTGGTTTTGATCGGTGAATATCGCGTTTCGAGTTGCAGTAACTCGATATGTGACATGTTTGCATTCGAATTGCGAACTAACGGACTTGGTGTTAGTGCTCGTCTTCCCTTTCATTGGTAAATAAGTTTCTAATGCCAGCGAGCGGTGTTAACGGAATATTTATTTTATTAAAATTGAAAGTTTGAAAAAGAAACGCATGATACATAGGGACATTATATGATAATTGGAATAGACTTAAACAGCGTTACTTTCACAAATGTACGGTACGAGGACAGGTCAATAATATTTATCACGATAAGCACCGAGAGAATGTTATTGCGAACCTAAAAAAACAGTAAATTGCTAAGTCCCAATCTCACAAAGTTAAAAGTGACGTTTTAAATGTCACCGTACACTAACTTCAGTTTTAACGTTGTCTCGAACAGCGCCAGTATATCTGTCAGACGAGGTAATTCAACACGTGCTGTATGCATCCCGTCGACGTCGCTTTACGTACCCTGCATACGTAAAACACCGCGGTTACAATACAACGCAAATATTCAACTTTTGAAAGATTTAAGACTATCTCGAATAGCTTTTGAATCGAATACGTGTTTTGTTTGAGAGCGTTATTTAGTGACCGGTTTGTTATTGCTTTATCACTAAAAGTTGTTTAATAACGTAGACAGCCTTAGATACAGTCAAGTGCAAAATTATGGGTGTATACAACTCACTGAAACATATGTCCCATGGGTCGTATGTCGACGAATTAAGGTGCGTCGGGGTTTAAAAACAGTGTTAAGCAACTGTCGTTAGATTAATGCAGCCTAATTGCCGACACTGTTAAAATTCAAATAAAGCTAAAGCTGTACAGAACGGCTTCCTCTATAAAAAGTACTTGTAAAGGCAAAGGAAAGTCACCTTTCTGCCTGTAGGGCCTATCGCCGCCAAACCGGTTTCTGCGAGTACCCGTACAGATTCGCTTCAGCTCTGCGAGTGAAGTCTGTATTCGCTATTTTTATCAGATGATCGAGTATTGAGACAATTCTGCAGTTTTTTTACTTTAAAATAAGCTTCACACTGTGGTGTTTGGCTTGTGCTCTTTGTATTTTTTGTAGTTATTAATATTTCTAATTTACTCATCGAACTTTCAGGCGTAGGCGTTACTTTGCGAAGGTCCATGTTTAATTAAAAATCTATGTATATATATAAAAAGAAAAGTCCTGGACCGTGTTTTATAAAGCTACAATTTACAAGTGGAAGTCTCATTCTAACACCTTTCGTTAGAAAGAGCCTTCCGCTTGTAAATTGTAACTTGTAGCTTTATAAAACACGGCCCTGACTGACATATCGCAGCCCAAGCCCTTAGACCCAGAAAACTGAAATTTGGCATAGAGGTTCCTTTTACAATGTACACTAGGGATATATGTACCTTTTAATTTTTGTCTAATTAATTGATTCATTAGGTAACTACCTACCTATTATGTAAAATTGAACTGCTGAAATTGTGCCCAGTCAAGTTAAATATTAATATTAACAGGCTGAAATGCGGGAGTTAATAACGGATTATTAGCATTGTATTACGATAGGTTATCATCGAATGGCTTCAATAAATTGCTGAAACGTTACGTAGAGCCTTTATGTATGATTACTTCAATTATAACGTTGAATCGGGTAGTGATCTGATCACATTGCGCTGTTTAGTTTTGTGTGCTGTCGGATTTAGTTTCAGTGAAATAATATTGCATTATGATGTAATGAGGACTGATAACATTTAGTAGGGTTTCCGTTTTATAATGGGAATCATGACTAGTTTGTCAAAACAGCAACTTTTTTTGAAATGTCAATACTATTACTTGGTATGAAGTTTGTATTGAATAATTCAATTATGACGTCATAAATTCTTTATTACTTTTTGTCAAGGATCACGGAAAGTAAACGGATTGACAAAGCCCATACTTTGAATCGTTCTTATTTACATTCAGCGCCATCTACCTTGCTTGAGTGACACATTCGTACCGCTGTTTTGTTATTATTTGACCCGCTGGCTACGACCTTGGCGCCATCTGGAAATTGCCTGAATTTTATCATGACTGCGTGGAACGATTCGAAGTATGGGCTTTGATACTCCGTATACTATCCTCCTTGCTTTTTGTCAAAGATAAATCTTCAAGTTTATTTCTTGTATCTTGTGTCAGTCAAATTAGAAGTAAAGCATATAAAAACAAAGTTTCTTTTCTTGTAATGATTTATCAGCCATGAATCACGTTTATTCGATCAGGTTGACTTCGTACGGGTTTATTTATTCATAAAGCTTATAGGTAACTGGGTCCCGCGACCACATGAATACTAACTCTTGGCACTGTTGGGCTTATTTCTACCTGCAACCGGCTAATGTATTCATTGGAAACATGCATTCCGATGCTGAGGATGAATCGGAACGTGAGCCGCGAACTTCAGGATATAGTGATTCAAAGTAGGGTGGGGATTGAGGATTCCGTGATTATACGAATATAAAGCAAAGTAAAATTCGAAGTGTCCTACTAAATAATACACTAGACTGTTGAATACATCATCATTATCAGCTGAACACTCTTCCGCGGCGCGTCACAACTTTCTGTCTTTGGCCCCTCGCGTTCATCCAAATATTTTTAATCTTCTTGAGAGACAGTCGCATTGATGTTATTTTAACTTTTGGCAGATATAATTCGTAATAAATCGTAAAAAAATCTAGACTAACCATCTTCACAATGTTAAAAGTTCGCAAAGTGATCTGATTTTCCCAGCAATTACTTTTCTAAGTAGACAACACTTGAATGCCCGCCTGAATTTAATCCGCATAATACCGACGCAACTGGATGTACCGGGGTATTTGACAAAACAATAACTGAGATTACACACGCAACGCCCAACAACAGTTACCATACACGCTTTGCATTATTTTCGATGGTGCTTTAACACGGAGTGTCGAATATCTGGGGCCCAAGCCCGTCCATTAGACCTCATTATCCGGTGCCACGCGACTTGGGACTCTGTGTTACCCGGGTAGGGTTGAAACGGGACGTGTTATGTGCAAACAGGCAGGGTTTGTTAACTCTAATTAGACAGTATAAACTGGTTTAAACGCGCGTTACGCCTGCTTCGGTTAGATAGGCATAGATTTGTGTATTCTGCCGGTGCTTGTTTAGAGGTGTTGCTGTCTGTCAGCTCTGTTGGGATAGCGTCGCTTCGGGATCTATCGATACGCGTAATTCGATCTGCTATTTAGAGTAGGGCTGGTCATGACAAGGGTGATTAGCCCATCTCGCTGACCTGATGAAATGATAACTTGAAATGTTGCAGAAATTTCCAGCCTTGTCTAAAGTTCCTGAATCCTGATTCAGTTTCGTCTTATTATTACGCTAACGTTACAAACGTCAGTTCACAGTGACGGTGTAAAATGCTGTCTTGAAGGGATTTTATTTTAGCGCGCTTCATATTGGCAATAGTTTTCTCCTTTTTATGCTTTTTTTTTTGATGAATACGTTTTAAAACCTTTAATGTATACAGTTTTGCAATTGTACATCTTATTGTTTCCTGTTAAACATAACTCCATTCGTACACTATCTTATGAACTTTGCACCTCATATCATTGTGATACACAAGGAACGCGGGCGAATACCGATGTAGGTAATTAATTATTAAGCACACTTGGAGTATCAAAATATCATTACCTAGAAATGTTAATTATTTTATTTTTGTGTAGATGTTTGGTTAACCACAGGCCGCAAAAAGTGTTGATGCGCTTTGTCCATATTGTGTAAAGGTAAGTAGGTAGAGATTGTTAAGGCGTTCTGTGGTTAGTAATATAGCTTTTGTCTTTTGGTGCCTGTACCTACTATTAATACTAATTCAAGAACTAAACAGTTCCGATTTCTCGGTTGCGTTGCACTCGAATGTACGTAGGTCGTTCGTCTTGCAGCATTGGAGCTTACCCACTGACTGTCTTACCTTAACTGCTTAATAATAATAATGCTTAACTGTCTGTAGTAGTATAATTCTTCGATGTACCTTATCAAAAGTCGTGACTTAAGTGCCTAGCTACCAGTTGTTTTTTTAATAAACAATACGCGTATTAGTATGACACGTATGATAATTATGTTATTGTTATGATAAACGAGTGACACATTATACGCTGACTAATGTTGTAGGTATAGAATTTATATTAGTTAGATTCTTATAGGCCAACCGGAGACTAAAGCTCAGAACACAAAGGGGTAGCGGGTCGGGCGCGTGTCGGCTGCGAACCTCTTCTTATATTTCCGCCCGACCCGCGCCTGCATTCATTGTTTTGTTGGTCATATCATAAAGCAATAAGTGAATAGCTACCCACCGTCGACCCGCGCCCGACCCGCTACCGCTCTATCTGTGTTTTGGGCTTTGGTCTCAGTTTCTCTCATATAAATAAAGTTGCGAGCCAAAATCTACAACTTTGAACTAATAAAGCGGAATAAAGGAACTATAGACGTAGGTACTCCAGTGGCTGTTTGAATTGCTAGTTTAGAATGTGGGAATATATTTGCTGGATGGATATCATACAAACATGCTATAAAGAAATAATTTAAAATGCAGTCTGGATACTCAAATGAAATTAAGAGTTTGCTCTGACAAGATTTTTATAATTATAAAAGGTATGTTGCTTTAGATTAGATACGACTACATTTTGGCCCCGATGCTATAAGTGAATTCTCTTCTATATTTTTCCCATATTTGGGTCTTCTACTTCTTTTGGGAATGTCATTCAATGCCAATATTCTAAGTAATATTATAAGCATTCTAGTTAATATTAGTTCTTGGAATCGCAATAGGAGCACAGAGAAATCATTAATCATCATCATCAAACTTAAGAGTTACACTTCTGTCGGTGGAGTTTCTTCCAATCATCTCTCCTATAAGCCAGTTCCTTTACTTCCTGATACGTTAATAAGTTATATTAAATTAAGTTAAATATGTAATTTTATGGATACGAGTTCTGCTCTGATATCCTGCTTACAGTTTTCGCCGTTTCGCAATGCAATTTGGCGTTTTGGCGTCTCGCCCCCACCCGATTCCATTAGAGCTTCGGATGCTCAATCCAAGTGTTCATTTAAAACTTCAATAAAACAGTAATAATATTTACGCGGTTCCCGAATTTTGCTGGCGTTATCCGACCACTGACAGATATCACGAAAGTTCCCTCGTTCCGAATAAATGGACGGATGTTCGACAACACTTAATTTATTCATGGCATCAGACTTCATTCGTGTTATTGTAAGGGCAGCGCTTTTCTAAACCGGTTTTCTGCCCCTAGTGCACCTGTTACTGTTACGGGATGCTCGAGTTAACTCTTCCGTGTGGCGTTTTGCATTTTGATTCATTATTTATTAGCCGGCTGCGAGGGTTGCTGATCGGAATATAAAAGCCAAGAATTAGGGGAGCAGAAAGACTGAAATGTAATCCCCATTCGATGAAATGCCATTTCGGTTCGCTGCTGTGTGGTGGTTTTATACCGGACTAATTCAGAGTACTTATGATAATAAAATTAATTACCTGTACTAATAATCAAAGGTCGTTAAAGATTGCAATAACAATTGCTTTTGTTATATTAAAATAAAATTTTATTTCAATTATTTTTGTTACGTCGTCGGTATAGCTTGTATATTTTCTAACGTTAAATTAATTTTCCTAAATTTGCTGTTACATTTATTGTTTGTGGTTGTGGAGAGGTTTGTTTATAATTTCATAGGGTATTTATGAAATTATACACGAACCTCTCCATAGTGAAACTAGCTACAGCAGGCTTATTATTTTAAAGCTTTTTAAAACAATGCGTCTTGGTTTTATTCATCATATTTATCATGAGATTCATGAGCTTGGTTTTGAATTAAAAAAACATTCAGAGGGGACGACCAAACGCTATCCTTCCACAAGAGAACGAAGCCCAAAAAGGCCATTTGGGGTTCGACAACTATACATGTGTCACTTAATCGTTTCGCTCACGGATTTTGTAAGCTGTTTAATGAACCGCGTTTGTGCTCACCCTGCCTCTAAATCCGATTTGTGGCTTCCCTTTATTTGTTAGTTTATAGCAAGTGGATTAATAATTTTATTCGAGTTTTTTTCTGTGCACACGTAAATATGCTCCATGAATTTATAGTGGCTCGATTGTTTGGAGGAGTGGCCTTTGCATATGCATTTGAACCATATGTGAGTTGAAAAAATAAATGTGTCTATTGGACCGCACAATTGAAATAATTTATTTTGTTTTAAACATGGGACAAATGAACATGTTTACCTTTTTACTTGGTTAGCTATTGTGAATTGCTTATAAGTAAAGCTTGTTTTATAATTTACGAAGTAATTATTAACTGCACAATTTTAAAACGTAAAGTTATGTTACAAAACATCTCAGGTCCAAAGTATACGTCTTACTTATCTATACGTATATTATGTTTATAGCAAAACTATTTACTTAATTGCACAATGTAAGTCATTATTGTATAAAATACATTGGATTACTTATGGCTTGTTTTTAGCGATGTTTTGATACCAATACTTTGACCATCGCTAAGTAATTATGCCAACCAATTTTTCTGTCAAATTGACTTTTTGACATTTCCGCTTTATTCGTCCGGGGTAGCGACAACATTACAATTATTTATTTACTTAGTAGACATTCCTTATTCGAATATAAAGTCTTACCTTTTAGCTTGACTATATAATTACTTCGGAGCTCCTCGACAGTTTATTGAAAATTCGTATAGCCATTGGAAAACCATTTTGACGATAGAAACCTATGTTCGTTTCTGGGTAAATTATTCTGTATTAAAGTGACTTATTTCGATAAAATTTTGTGAAAAAATGACCACAAACAATCCAAAATTTCAGAGGAGAGTTAACTAGCAATCGTGTCTCTTTTAACAGGGCTGAGTCGTAGTCTGCTTTTGAAGAGGAGCGTCACAAGAACTAATTTCATATTCAATATCCGCGACACCCCTGTCATATTAAATTGCAATAGTCCAGAAGATTCAGATTTGATAAGAAAGCTCTGAGCAAACTAGTAACTAAGCGTATCTCCTAAGGTTTTTTACTACCGATTTTCGAAACGAGAGTTTAGTAAATAAACCGTTTACTTTTTTTTCATCATACACTAAACTTACTTTCACGCTTCACGGAGTTAAGATTTTTTCTAAATCTTATGATTAACCGTGAGATAATTCTCGGTCTGAAGTTAGGTACGAGTATATTCTTATTCAATCGCTCACCGATAAAATCTGCCATTGTTCAACTATAAATCCGAACTTTCTCTTATTTGTTCAAAATAACTAAAATTAACGTTAAAAAATATTTAACACAAACAAAACTAAAAATGTTTACCTAAATTTGGACTCTTGGGTGGCGTTAGGGTGTGCCTATCACGGAATTAAATTCTCTTAGGTGTTCTATTATAACTATTATAACTATAATAGATAGTCCAAATTTACTATTTTACAAATTTTGTTTGAAAAGTTGTTACATTGACGCTAGTCTAGTTCATGGTTATTTCCTGGTAAAAAGTACCCAAGGAACATTTCGGTAAATTTAAGCACAGATAGGTACTGAATTTTGCGAGGAAGACTATGCCCAGCAGTGGGATGTAAAAAGGCTGGTGATGATGCTGACGATGATGAAGTACTGAAGTTCCAACGAATTCAAAGCGCAGCGTAATCATTTACATATTCGCAAAAATCGTTCAATAGACTCGTCCAATTCGTCCGAATTCCCCTAATTAAAAGAGTTTAAAAAAGTCATAACACGGAATAAAGGACCGGGTAATGTCTTCTGGCAAAACAAACGGCCGACCTACAGAATAATCCAACTGTAATGGAAAGGCAGTCATGCAAAAAAATAATTGGTTCCTCCACAAAGGCCGGTTCTGTTTCCGATGAGCGAAAATTTTAATTTTGATTTAGAACAAACTCTGTTTGCGTAAACGCTGCGTGGACTTCATGTCCTCCATTACCCGCGACTCAATATTACTACAGTTGTGCTAAAAGCTAAAAGTTGTGATAGAAGTCGAAGTGGGCGGCGGGATACTCGTAACCTTGTAGACTCATCATCATCACCAGCCTTGTTGTACGTCCCACTGCTGGGCGCAGGCCTCCTCAGAATGAGAGGGCTTGGGCTTTAGTTCCCACGCGGGCCCAATGCGGGATGGGAACTTCATACACACCATTGAATTGCTTCGCAGGAGCGGACAGGTTTCCTCACGAAAAACTCGTGATAAATTACAAATGTAATTTCGCACATAAATTTCGAAAAGCGGTGCTAGCCGGGGTACGAACCCACGACCCTCAGCTTAGAGGCCATAAATGTCAAACCACTAGGGCATCAGGCTACTGCCACGGCTTTTTGTCAGATTTCGTTTTAAATGACATGCTTTAAACTTAAAATAATTTAGGCCGTGGTGGGTAGGTTATCTCTGTGCGTTTCGCTTCCCCTACAAATGACTGACTTCAGTCCAGGCACATTTACCTAAGTAATGACACGAACTGTAAATATTTATGAAAAGGTATTTATTTATGTCCATGACTTAAACCCTAGTATCTAGTAGTCTAGATCAATTTTGTTTGCGTATTGTACAGTCGCCAAAACTCCGACTTAAGTTCACGAAGGTCAGTTAGGAATGTAAAATTCTATCACTTATTTCCCAAAATATCCCAAATTATTTTCTTCAGCAGACACCCCGACGTCGGCCCTAAATAGAAACGTCATAAGCCCTGAAGAGCCGCATTATCCATCTAATTGAAAACTAGTAACCACGTGATTACTATCAAAGTAGAGGTATAAATAGATCACCGACAGACAGACAGAAGCAATACGAATGCCTGAAACGAAACACGAAGTCTGGTGCGAAGACGCGACAGGATTAGATCTGTCGAGCTGAGAGCTACCATTTGTGGATAGTTGCTGACTTGTTGCCCGCGTTTTGTTTTTAAACTATTCTGAGTAATTTCAATAGTGAAAAGGTTTTTCGGTGATTTTTATGAGCGGGGTTGAATCTCCGCTTGTGCGATCGATAAACTTATTCGTCCATAAAATGCGTATGCTTCGACAAGATAACGTCGATAAAAGTACAAAAACTTTAATAGCTTAACTACAATGCTTGGAATCAATATCTGCCATAGCTAGTACCAACTAGCTCGCAGTAATCTCCGTGCCAAGTTCGTAGTCAAAACCGGAACAGTAACTTATACTTTTTGCACGTATTTTCACATTTCCAAGAACGAACGCGATACAAACAATAATAACGGCGCAAACATTTCATGAAACGGCCTAGTACGGAACGGAATGTATGAACGTTCCTGTTTACAGCTATTTTGCATATAGATTGTTCCGACTGCCATGAATTCTAATACAGATAAATTACCGCCTAGTATCAAATTTCAACTTTTGACGGCGAATTGTCGTTTGCAAACATGAGGGCCAGTGTAACCAATTCGGCAGCGTCAAACACACTAGCGTTTTCAATAAAGGACCCTTGGAAACTTTCGCCGAATTTCGTATTCCACCATTTGCCTCGTATCGTATTATGCAGACTCCAGCCTCCACAGATGTAGCTTTCGTCCTTCACCAAGTTTCATTTACTTAGGTTGCACGCAAACACCGATTTGAATATATTTTGCCTCTTACTCAAAGTTCCCGTAAAATTGCTGCTGCTAAATTAATGTACAACATTTGCAAATTACGTTATGTAAACTATGTGGAACAGTGCTAAATATTCTGCTAAGAACAGCCTGACTTCTAAGCTGCACTCAATGCGGCCGCGCTGACAAATTAACTAAAATTCACGCGAACTTCCCAACGTCAAAGCTCTCTCAGAAAAACGGCTACGTTTCTTGTGAGTAACGACACCAATCACTTTTACAACCGACAAACTGGAATTTTTCCCACGCAAATCCTTGCTTCGTTGTCGCGTGTTTAACGACTTAAAAATGTCTTGAGTGCTAGAGGTGCTCCTGGCGAGTTTCGCCGAAGTACCTAACGTATAAATTGTGATCTTCTCGTAATTCCTTAAAAGCTTTACTGTTAACTGTTTTACGCATCTAAATATAGTCTAGAACGTTCCGCAATGTTCTTTGATGGGTAGAGCCCTAAAATTTGATGAGCAAACGTGTTGTTGAGGGATTATTTTGCTTAGAAGCGAGGCCTTTCAGATGTGTGCCTGTAAACGATGACCTTAATTTTGCTATAACACTCCCGAGCAATCCTCGGAAGGGACGTAAATTGCTCTAAGTCAAAAACGCGGTTTCATCGCAGGCCAACGTTTTGCGGAATTTACATTCTGGGTCGGCGAGGCTCGCCTGTGTAAATCATTGTAATTTCGTTTGGCCCCGAGTTCCACTCGCGCCTTACGCACTACACTAGGAAGTTTCTAAAGCCGTATTTAGGTTGCTGCTATTTTTCCACGAACCACTCGTAGATAATAATAGTTCAAGGGCTATGCGCATTATGGCTCGTGTAATTAATGAATTGCATGCGATGTAAACCAGATACGTGACTGTTAGGGTTTATAACTGGCTCGATTCTTTGAACTGTCGGAAGCCGGGTTCATTGAATGATGTAACATCCAGCGGCCGGAGCTAGCCTACCGGCTTCGGTTTCTGCATCTCAATGGCATCGAATGCGGGAAATAATGTCGGCGCTTCCCACGATGTCGTTAAATTTTCTCTCGACCATACATTGTCTTCGCGCCTGTCGCGAATAAAATCACGCAGAGCTTGTGAACATTTGGTGCTCGCCAAGTAACGTTTATTAGTTGTTCCATACAACACGTTTGCACTGCTGTATGAGCAGTTTAAGCGTCGAACATGCGACGTTACCGCGCCAAGTCGCAATGAAGGGGATGATTCTTTACGCTGTTCCGTGAAACGAAACGTACAATGGGGCATAAAAAATAAAGTGCGCGCTTATGATCTTGTATTATGTGAATGTTACGCCGCGTTATGGATGTTTCGTGTGTCGCAATCACTCTTTAAGACAAAAGCGACATTATCATGCTCGTGATGAATATAATCTCTCACATTGATTATTAACTTTCTTCTTACTTTATGAACTGGAAGATGTTATTTATTGGGTGCAAAATATTAGTTTACAGCCTGAAAAAAATTGCAATTATAGTTATTAGACAAATAATCGTCTTGGTAGTGTTTTTGTCTACCATTCGACTTTTAAAACTCTTAATTACATTATTTCTACCTCATTCTTTGTACTTCCTATTACTTCATCATGTAAGAGTCTAATAGAAATTCCGCTGTCAAATTGCACATTATTCCGTCTAATTTGAAGGCTGTGCGCGCGGTCTATTTCCATACATAAAGGACCTTTAAGTCAAAAATCTGTCTGATCCAGCAGACTCAATTAGCTTGCAACACCGAGATTGACGATTAATTTCATTGCCCGGCCCGTCTGTCTTCATTGAATCATTTTATGCCATCGCTTGTTCAATTAAAATCAAATTTACATTCCCCTCGTATTTAATTGACGACGGCCGCTTTACATATTATATTGCCGAAGCGAAGACGATGTTTTGTTTAAAAAAAATCTGTCTTATAAATTGAACCAAAGGTTGACTATTAATTGAACTATTAACAAAAGTATATTGTGGTGAATTTAATCACAAGTTTTATTAATCATGTTACAGGTGTAAACTGTATATCTTCTAAATATTTTAGTACGTATGTACAAGTAACCGATCTTATGTAAGCAATTTCGTACAGTGTCTGCAATTTAGGCTGCCTCGATTTTCTTTCAGCGTAAAAAACGAGAGCTATTTGTACCAAATTTATATTTTACGTGTAATATTTCCGAGGCACTAATGTGTTTTCTCTTTGCAGGTAAATACGAAAACATGGCAGCTACGCTCAAAGGGAAAACTTCAGGTTACTTTTTTAGTTGGTTATCAATCATTTGACTATTTCATTGGCCACAAATGGAAGGTAATGAAACATTTGAGTGAGGGCGAAGTTGTTATTACAGATAACTATCGAGACTTTTCATAAAAAAAAAAAATATTGGAAGTAAAATTAATTAAACAGCTTTTAAAATTTGGAAAATCTCCGACATTTTCTGTTGAAAGTTTAATATCTCAAAAACGGTTGAATCTAAGAACCATCTCGATTAAATTAGCGACATAATTTGAAGTTCCTTCTATTTGTCAATCAGCCAAGTATAAAAAAGCGTATAAATAGTATAAACGACGTATATAATAAGTATTATAACTTAAATTCGTGTGCACTGCACATTGATTTGTTTATTTACAATTATATCTTCGGTCACCCAATTGCCAGCGACAGTGGCCCTATCACAACATAACGAAAATCAAATAGAACAAAATCTATCGAGCAGTGCAAACACAGATCGGACGGCGAGCGGCAGAATTCAAAAGCAAAATATTTATTGTCTACACTTCTCGGCTTAAAATAAACAATGTTACTCCGCGCGGAGGGTTGTCGATCTCTGTATTTTACGGCGGCAAATATTGGTTCCAATAGTTGCTTTTCTATAACAAAATAGGTATCTGTAAATCGGTTACCACACCTAGTAATTGATACCTAATTCGAAACATTTTTTTTCATTACATATTGAATAAACGCACGCACGCACGCTGTCTAAATTTAACTTATTTTAATAATTTAAATAAAATAAAAAATTATAGTGAAATAAAAACGGATCACTCGCGTATATAAGTCGAGTTTAGCCTGACATGTTTCGGACTAATTCGTAGTCCTTCCTCTGGGAGCGCACGACCCAGCGGCGGCGAGACGCACACTGCGCGACGCGGCTCTGCTCGCGCGACTACTAGACGCAGCTGACAGCGGCACACAACTACCCTCGTTTTCATTGTTTTCATTTAGGTATTGTGGATCACAAATGCAGAGGGCTCGATCTATTAATGCTCTAGGCACAGAAGATAAATGACTAGGATGATGAGTCGGCTTGCGGTACACCGAAGTCACAAGTCTCCCCCCGGGTCTACGCATAACCAAAACATCCAAAAAAGGCAGCACTCCTTCATTTTCCTCCTCCATCGTGAACTTAACCTTGCCGTGTATAGTGTTAAGGTAGTCTGAGAACTCCGACAGGCTATTTTTAGATACAATCGCGAAAATATCATCCACATATCGCCACCAATATCTAGGTGCTAAGGTAGCTTTCTTTAGGGCTTCCCCCTCTAACCACTCCATAAAAATATTTGCGGTGACTGGAGCAATAGGTGAACCCATAGCCACTCCATCAATCTGCAGATAATAATCACCGTGCCAAACCAAATAACCACTCTTTAAGCACAACTCAATTCCCTTCATATACACGATAGGTAAGTCAGTGCCGCTCAAAAGGTCAGAAATAATTCGTAATGATTCGTCTACCGGTACATTGGTGAAAAGAGATGTTACGTCTTACCATTAGTTCGTCGTCACGTGAATGCATCGGCTCGTCAGCGGCCAGCCGTGGTCGAGAGAGTGCCAGTATACTTGCCGTTTATAAAAGGGGTAACGGATAAAATCGGACACTTGTTACGCCGAAGATATAGCATTAAGTCGATTTTCCGTCCCCATATGCAGCTTAGACAGCTGGTGCGTTCACCAAAGGATAAGGAGCCCCTAAACGTCCCCGGGGTATATATGATTCCCTGTACCTATGGTAAAAACTATATCGGGGAAACTGGGCTTAATATATCCACTAGGTTATCGGAGCACATACGCAGTATGAAAAAACAGGACAATAAGAGTTCTGCTGTGGCCGAACACTCGATGGACTCGGATTCGACGCATTACGATTCGGATTGATAAGGTGTCGGTACTGGCGAGAGAAAAGTTTTTTATTCCGCGGAAAGTACGTGAAGCCATTGAAATTAGTCGTCATCCCAATTTTAATCGTGATAGTGGATGGTCGGTGCCCCCAAGTTGAAAGACTGTGCTAAATACTGCGTCAACGGTGAATGTGGACGAGCCTTTACAGAGTGATGTGGTCAGTGTAGTGTGCTACATGGTCGTGAAGTTGACCGCCCCATTTTGATTGCCCGCATGTCGCATATCTAAATCGTTAGTTCATCGTTAGTTCACGTTTGTTCAGTAGGTTAAATCGTTAGGATCCGATTCCAACATTTTTTTTTTTTTTTATAAAATGGGGCGGCCAACTTCACGGTAACCTCCCCAAACGAGATTTTTCGTTTTTCATCATGCAAACGGGTAGGTTATCGTTAGTTCACGTAGGTTCAGCTAGAAATATCGTTAGGACCAGACTCTTGATTTTTTTATGATTTTTTAAAATGGGGAGGCTATCTTCACGCAACCCGCCCAAAATTACTTTTTGCACATTTCATTACTTATATCGACAGATTATCGTTAGTTCACGTTTGTTCAGTAGGTGAAATCGTTAGGATCCGATTCCAACATTTTTTTTTTTTTAAAACAAAATGGGGCGGCCAACTTCACGGTAACCTCCCCAAACGAGATTTTTCGTTTTTCATCATGAAAACGGGTAGGTTATCGTTAGTTCACGTAGGTTCAGTTAGAAATATCGTTAGGACCCAACTCTTGATTTTTTTATGATTTTTTAAAATGGGGAGGCTATCTTCACGCAACCCGCCCAAAATTACTTTTTGCACATTTCATTACTAATATCGACAGATTATCGTTAGTTCACGTTTGTTCAGTAGGTGAAATCGTTAGGATCCGATTCCAACATTTTTTTTTTAAAAACAAAACGGGGCGGCCAATGGGCATTCGCTACCTTCCCACAACCCGCCCAAAGTGAGTTTTTACACATTTCGTTACTTATATCGACAGATTATCGTTAGTTTACGTTTGTTCAGTAGGTGAAATCGTTAGGATCCGATTTCAACATTTTTTTTTTTAAAAAACAAAATGGGGCGGCCAACTTCACGGTAACCTCCCCAAACGAGATTTTTCGTTTTTCATCATGCAAACGGGTAGGTTATCGTTAGTTCACGTAGGTTCAGCTAGAAATATCGTTAGGACCCGACTCTTGATTTTTTTATGATTTTTTTTCAATGGGCAAGTGCTACCTTCCTTAACCCCTCCTTTTTGCAGGTTTCATTACTTGTATCGACAGATTATCGTTAGTTTACGTTTGTTCAGTAGGTGAAATCGTTAGGATCCGATTTCAACATTTTTTTTTTTAAAAAACAAAATGGGGCGGTCAACTTCACGGTAACCTCCCCAAACGAGATTTTTCGTTTTTCATCATGCAAACGGGTAGGTTATCGTTAGTTCACGTAGGTTCAGCTAGAAATATCGTTAGGACCCGACTCTTGATTTTTTTATGATTTTTTAAAATGGGGAGGCTATCTTCACGCAACCCGCCCAAAATTACTTTTTGCACATTTCATTACTTATATCGATAGATTATCGTTAGTTCACGTTTGTTCAGTAGGTGAAATCGTTAGGATCCGATTTCAACATTTTTTTTTTAAAAAACAAAATGGGGCGGTCAACTTCACGGTAACCTCCCCAAACGAGATTTTTCGTTTTTCATCATGCAAACGGGTAGGTTATCGTTAGTTCACGTAGGTTCAGCTAGAAATATCGTTAGGACCCGACTCTTGATTTTTTTTCAATGGGCATTCGCCACCTTCCCACAACCCGCCTAAAGCGACTTTTTACACATTTCGTTACTTATATCGACAGATTATCGTTAGTTTACGTTTGTTCAGTAGGTGGAATCGTTAGGATCCGATTTCAACATTTTTTTTTTAAAAAAACAAAATGGGGCGGCCAACTTCACGGTAACCTCCCCAAACGAGATTTTTCGTTTTTCATCATGCAAACGGGTAGGTTATCGTTAGTTCACGTAGGTTCAGCTAGAAATATCGTTAGGACCCGACTCTTGATTTTTTTATGATTTTTTTTCAATGGGCAAGTGCTACCTTCCTTAACCCCTCCTTTTTGCAGGTTTCATTACTTGTATCGACAGATTATCGTTAGTTTACGTTTGTTCAGTAGGTGAAATCGTTAGGATCCGATTTCAACATTTTTTTTTTTTAAAAACAAAATGGGGCGGCCAACTTCACGGTAACCTCCCCAAACGAGATTTTTCGTTTTTCATCATGCAAACGGGTAGGTTATCGTTAGTTCACGTAGGTTCAGCTAGAAATATCGTTAGGACCCGACTCTTGATTTTTTTATGATTTTTTTTCAATGGGCATTCGCCACCTTCCCACAACCCGCCTAAAGCGACTTTTTACACATTTCGTTACTTATATCGACAGATTATCGTTAGTTTACGTTTGTTCAGTAGGTGGAATCGTTAGGATCCGATTTCAACATTTTTTTTTTTAAAAAACAAAATGGGGCGGCCAACTTCACGGTAACCTCCCCAAACGAGATTTTTCGTTTTTCATCATGCAAACGGGTAGGTTATCGTTAGTTCACGTAGGTTCAGCTAGAAATATCGTTAGGACCCGACTCTTGATTTTTTTATGATTTTTTTTCAATGGGCAAGTGCTACCTTCCTTAACCCCTCCTTTTTGCAGGTTTCATTACTTGTATCGACAGATTATCGTTAGTTTACGTTTGTTCAGTAGGTGAAATCGTTAGGATCCGATTTCAACATTTTTTTTTTTAAAAACAAAATGGGGCGGCCAACTACACGGTAACCTCCCCAAACGAGATTTTTCGTTTTTCATCATGCAAACGGGTAGGTTATCGTTAGTTCACGTAGGTTCAGCTAGAAATATCGTTAGGACCCGACTCTTGATTTTTTTATGATTTTTTTTCAATGGGCATTCGCCACCTTCCCACAACCCGCCTAAAGCGACTTTTTACACATTTCGTTACTTATATCGACAGATTATCGTTAGTTTACGTTTGTTCAGTAGGTGAAATCGTTAGGATCCGATTTCAACATTTTTTTTTTTTAAAACAAAATGGGGCGGCCAACTTCACGGTAACCTCCCCAAACGAGATTTTTCGTTTTTCATCATGCAAACGGGTAGGTTATCGTTAGTTCACGTAGGTTCAGCTAGAAATATCGTAAGGACCCGACTCTTGATTTTTTTATGATTTTTTAAAATGGGGAGGCTATCTTCACGCAACCCGCCCAAAATTACTTTTTGCACATTTCATTACTAATATCGACAGATTATCGTTAGTTCACGTTTGTTCAGTAGGTGAAATCGTTAGGATCCGATTCCAACATTTTTTTTTTAAAAACAAAACGGGGCGGCCAATGGGCATTCGCTACCTTCCCACAACCCGCCCAAAGTGAGTTTTTACACATTTCGTTACTTATATCGACAGATTATCGTTAGTTTACGTTTGTTCAGTAGGTGAAATCGTTAGGATCCGATTTCAACATTTTTTTTTTTAAAAAACAAAATGGGGCGGCCAACTTCACGGTAACCTCCCCAAACGAGATTTTTCGTTTTTCATCATGCAAACGGGTAGGTTATCGTTAGTTCACGTAGGTTCAGCTAGAAATATCGTTAGGACCCGACTCTTGATTTTTTTATGATTTTTTTTCAATGGGCATTCGCCACCTTCCCACAACCCGCCTAAAGCGACTTTTTACACATTTCGTTACTTATATCGACAGATTATCGTTAGTTTACGTTTGTTCAGTAGGTGGAATCGTTAGGATCCGATTTCAACATTTTTTTTTTTTAAAAACAAAATGGGGCGGCCAACTTCACGGTAACCTCCCCAAACGAGATTTTTCGTTTTTCATCATGCAAACGGGTAGGTTATCGTTAGTTCACGTAGGTTCAGCTAGAAATATCGTTAGGACCCGACTCTTGATTTTTTTATGATTTTTTTTCAATGGGCATTCGCCACCTTCCCACAACCCGCCTAAAGCGACTTTTTACACATTTCGTTACTTATATCGACAGATTATCGTTAGTTTACGTTTGTTCAGTAGGTGAAATCGTTAGGATCCGATTTCAACATTTTTTTTTTAAAAAACAAAATGGGGCGGCCAACTTCACGGTAACCTCCCCAAACGAGATTTTTCGTTTTTCATCATGCAAACGGGTAGGTTATCGTTAGTTCACGTAGGTTCAGCTAGAAATATCGTTAGGACCCGACTCTTGATTTTTTTATGATTTTTTAAAATGGGGAGGCTATCTTCACGCAACCCGCCCAAAATTACTTTTTGCACATTTCATTACTTATATCGACAGATTATCGTTAGTTCACGTTTGTTCAGTAGGTGAAATCGTTAGGATACGATTTCAACATTTTTTTTTTTAAAAACAAAATGGGGCGGTCAACTTCACGGTAACCTCCCCAAACGAGATTTTTCGTTTTTCATCATGCAAACGGGTAGGTTATCGTTAGTTCACGTAGGTTCAGCTAGAAATATCGTTAGGACCCGACTCTTGATTTTTTTATGATTTTTTTTCAATGGGCATTCGCCACCTTCCCACAACCCGCCTAAAGCGACTTTTTACACATTTCGTTACTTATATCGACAGATTATCGTTAGTTTACGTTTGTTCAGTAGGTGGAATCGTTAGGATCCGATATCAACATTTTTTTTTTTAAAAACAAAATGGGGCGGCCAACTTCACGGTAACCTCCCCAAACGAGATTTTTCGTTTTTCATCATGCAAACGGGTAGGTTATCGTTAGTTCACGTAGGTTCAGCTAGAAATATCGTTAGGACCCGACTCTTGATTTTTTTATGATTTTTTTTCAATGGGCAAGTGCTACCTTCCTTAACCCCTCCTTTTTGCAGGTTTCATTACTTGTATCGACAGATTATCGTTAGTTTACGTTTGTTCAGTAGGTGAAATCGTTAGGATCCGATTTCAACATTTTTTTTTTTAAAAACAAAATGGGGCGGCCAACTTCACGGTAACCTCCCCAAACGAGAGTTTTCGTTTTTCATCATGCAAACGGGTAGGTTATCGTTAGTTCACGTAGGTTCAGCTAGAAATATCGTTAGGACCCGACTCTTGATTTTTTTATGATTTTTTTTCAATGGGCATTCGCCACCTTCCCACAACCCGCCTAAAGCGACTTTTTACACATTTCGTTACTTATATCGACAGATTATCGTTAGTTTACGTTTGTTCAGTAGGTGGAATCGTTAGGATCCGATTTCAACATTTTTTTTTTTAAAAAACAAAATGGGGCGGCCAACTTCACGGTAACCTCCCCAAACGAGATTTTTCGTTTTTCATCATGCAAACGGGTAGGTTATCGTTAGTTCACGTAGGTTCAGCTAGAAATATCGTTAGGACCCGACTCTTGATTTTTTTATGATTTTTTTTCAATGGGCATTCGCCACCTTCCCACAACCCGCCTAAAGCGACTTTTTACACATTTCGTTACTTATATCGACAGATTATCGTTAGTTTACGTTTGTTCAGTAGGTGGAATCGTTAGGATCCGATTTCAACATTTTTTTTTTTAAAAAACAAAATGGGGCGGCCAACTTCACGGTAACCTCCACAAACGAGATTTTTCGTTTTTCATCATGCAAACGGGTAGGTTATTGTTAGTTCACGTAGGTTCAGCTAGAAATATCGTTAGGACCCGACTCTTGATTTTTTTATGATTTTTTTTCAATGGGCATTCGCCACCTTCCCACAACCCGCCTAAAGCGACTTTTTACACATTTCGTTACTTATATCGACAGATTATCGTTAGTTTACGTTTGTTCAGTAGGTGGAATCGTTAGGATCCGATTTCAACATTTTTTTTTAAAAAAAACAAAATGGGGCGGCCAACTTCACGGTAACCTCCCCAAACGAGATTTTTCGTTTTTCATCATGCAAACGGGTAGGTTATCGTTAGTTCACGTAGGTTCAGCTAGAAATATCGTTAGGACCCGACTCTTGATTTTTTTATGATTTTTTTTCAATGGGCAAGTGCTACCTTCCTTAACCCCTCCTTTTTGCAGGTTTCATTACTTGTATCGACAGATTATCGTTAGTTTACGTTTGTTCAGTAGGTGAAATCGTTAGGATCCGATTTCAACATTTTTTTTTTTAAAAAACAAAATGGGGCGGCCAACTTCACGGTAACCTCCCCAAACGAGATTTTTCGTTTTTCATCATGCAAACGGGTAGGTTATCGTTAGTTCACGTAGGTTCAGCTAGAAATATCGTTAGGACCCGACTCTTGATTTTTTTATGATTTTTTTTCAATGGGCAAGTGCTACCTTCCTTAACCCCTCCTTTTTGCAGGTTTCATTACTTGTATCGACAGATTATCGTTAGTTTACGTTTGTTCAGTAGGTGAAATCGTTAGGATCCGATTTCAACATTTTTTTTTTTAAAAACAAAATGGGGCGGCCAACTACACGGTAACCTCCCCAAACGAGATTTTTCGTTTATCATCATGCAAACGGGTAGGTTATCGTTAGTTCACGTAGGTTCAGCTAGAAATATCGTTAGGACCCGACTCTTGATTTTTTTATGATTTTTTTTCAATGGGCATTCGCCACCTTCCCACAACCCGCCTAAAGCGACTTTTTACACATTTCGTTACTTATATCGACAGATTATCGTTAGTTTACGTTTGTTCAGTAGGTGGAATCGTTAGGATCCGATTTCAACATTTTTTTTTTTAAAAAACAAAATGGGGCGGCCAACTTCACGGTAACCTCCCCAAACGAGATTTTTCGTTTTTCATCATGCAAACGGGTAGGTTATCGTTAGTTCACGTAGGTTCAGCTAGAAATATCGTTAGGACCCGACTCTTGATTTTTTTATGATTTTTTTTTAATGGGCAAGTGCTACCTTCCTTAACCCCTCCTTTTTGCAGGTTTCATTACTTGTATCGACAGATTATCGTTAGTTTACGTTTGTTCAGTAGGTGAAATCGTTAGGATCCGATTTCAACATTTTTTTTTTTAAAAACAAAATGGGGCGGCCAACTACACGGTAACCTCCCCAAACGAGATTTTTCGTTTTTCATCATGCAAACGGGTAGGTTATCGTTAGTTCACGTAGGTTCAACTAGAAATATCGTTAGGACCCGACTCTTGATTTTTTTATGATTTTTTAAAATGGGGAGGCTATCTTCACGCAACCCGCCCAAAATTACTTTTTGCACATTTCATTACTTATATCGACAGATTATCGTTAGTTCACGTTTGTTCAGTAGGTGAAATCGTTAGGATCCGATTCCAACATTTTTTTTTTTTTAAACGAAATGGGGCGGCCAACTTCACGGTAACCTCCCTAAACGAGATTTTTCGTTTTTCATCATGAAAACGGGTAGGTTATCGTTAGTTCACGTAGGTTCAGTTAGAAATATCGTTAGGACCCAACTCTTGATTTTTTTATGATTTTTTAAAATGGGGAGGCTATCTTCACGCAACCCGCCCAAAATTACTTTTTGCACATTTCATTACTAATATCGACAGATTATCGTTAGTTCACGTTTGTTCAGTAGGTGAAATCGTTAGGATCCGATTCCAACATTTTTTTTTTAAAAACAAAACGGGGCGGCCAATGGGCATTCGCTACCTTCCCACAACCCGCCCAAAGTGAGTTTTTACACATTTCGTTACTTATATCGACAGATTATCGTTAGTTTACGTTTGTTCAGTAGGTGAAATCGTTAGGATCCGATTTCAACATTTTTTTTTTTAAAAAACAAAATGGGGCGGCCAACTTCACGGTAACCTCCCCAAACGAGATTTTTCGTTTTTCATCATGCAAACGGGTAGGTTATCGTTAGTTCACGTAGGTTCAGCTAGAAATATCGTTAGGACCCGACTCTTGATTTTTTTATGATTTTTTTTCAATGGGCATTCGCCACCTTCCCACAACCCGCCTAAAGCGACTTTTTACACATTTCGTTACTTATATCGACAGATTATCGTTAGTTTACGTTTGTTCAGTAGGTGGAATCGTTAGGATCCGATTTCAACATTTTTTTTTTAAAAAAACAAAATGGGGCGGCCAACTTCACGGTAACCTCCCCAAACGAGATTTTTCGTTTTTCATCATGCAAACGGGTAGGTTATCGTTAGTTCACGTAGGTTCAGCTAGAAATATCGTTAGGACCCGACTCTTGATTTTTTTATGATTTTTTTTCAATGGGCAAGTGCTACCTTCCTTAACCCCTCCTTTTTGCAGGTTTCATTACTTGTATCGACAGATTATCGTTAGTTTACGTTTGTTCAGTAGGTGAAATCGTTAGGATCCGATTTCAACATTTTTTTTTTTTAAAAACAAAATGGGGCGGCCAACTTCACGGTAACCTCCCCAAACGAGATTTTTCGTTTTTCATCATGCAAACGGGTAGGTTATCGTTAGTTCACGTAGGTTCAGCTAGAAATATCGTTAGGACCCGACTCTTGATTTTTTTATGATTTTTTTTCAATGGGCAAGTGCTACCTTCCTTAACCCCTCCTTTTTGCAGGTTTCATTACTTGTATCGACAGATTATCGTTAGTTTACGTTTGTTCAGTAGGTGAAATCGTTAGGATCCGATTTCAACATTTTTTTTTTTAAAAACAAAATGGGGCGGCCAACTACACGGTAACCTCCCCAAACGAGATTTTTCGTTTTTCATCATGCAAACGGGTAGGTTATCGTTAGTTCACGTAGGTTCAACTAGAAATATCGTTAGGACCCGACTCTTGATTTTTTTATGATTTTTTTTCAATGGGCATTCGCCACCTTCCCACAACCCGCCTAAAGCGACTTTTTACACATTTCGTTACTTATATCGACAGATTATCGTTAGTTTACGTTTGTTCAGTAGGTGAAATCGTTAGGATCCGATTTCAACATTTTTTTTTTTAAAAACAAAATGGGGCGGCCAACTTCACGGTAACCTCCCCAAACGAGATTTTTCGTTTTTCATCATGCAAACGGGTAGGTTATCGTTAGTTCACGTAGGTTCAGCTAGAAATATCGTTAGGACCCGACTCTTGATTTTTTTATGATTTTTTTTCAATGGGCAAGTGCTACCTTCCTTAACCCCTCCTTTTTGCAGGTTTCATTACTTGTATCGACAGATTATCGTTAGTTTACGTTTGTTCAGTAGGTGAAATCGTTAGGGTCCGATTTCAACATTTTTTTTTTTTAAAACAAAATGGGGCGGCCAACTTCACGGTAACCTCCCCAAACGAGATTTTTCGTTTTTCATCATGCAAACGGGTAGGTTATCGTTAGTTCACGTAGGTTCAGCTAGAAATATCGTTAGGACCCGACTCTTGATTTTTTTATGATTTTTTTTCAATGGGCATTCTCCACCTTCCCACAACCCGCCTAAAGCGACTTTTTACACATTTCGTTACTTATATCGACAGATTATCGTTAGTTTACGTTTGTTCAGTAGGTGAAATCGTTAGGATCCGATTTCAACATTTTTTTTTTTAAAAAACAAAATGGGGCGGCCAACTTCACGGTAACCTCCCCAAACGAGATTTTTCGTTTTTCATCATGCAAACGGGTAGGTTATCGTTAGTTCACGTAGGTTCAGCTAGAAATATCGTTAGGACCCGACTCTTGATTTTTTTATGATTTTTTTTCAATGGGCAAGTGCTACCTTCCTTAACCCCTCCTTTTTGCAGATTTCATTACTTGTATCGACAGATTATCGTTAGTTTACGTTTGTTGCTTGAGGAAGTACTGGCTTGACGGTTCCTCTTCATTGGATATTGTGTGTTCTCTAGTTCGTGTATATATATGTATTTTATGTAGTGTATACTTTTTGATATGTATTAATTTATCGTTATGTTATTGGTTTGCACTAGAGTGTATCTGTATTTCTATGTATGTGTATTTTAAATGGTTTAGTTAGGTAATTAGGTTAATTTCAGGTTCCGGATCCTTTTACTTTTATTTGTATGTCTACTCTTTTTTTTTTCTGATGTCCTGGCAATCGCCCGAAGGCTAACTGGTAGAGATCCCTTTACGGGATAAGTTCGCCTTTGTACATTTGCTTTTGTTCTGTTATCTGTATTTTTTTGTTTTATGTGTAATAAAGAGATATACATACATACATACATATTCATAAACAAAAGAACAAGTACTGCAATAGTCAAATTAGATGAATTAAAACAATACAGGATAGAAAAAAAATGAAAATAATCGATTTATTGATTATTTTTGTTTTTATTTTTATGAAACATTCATAGTATGAAATTCAACATACAATGACAATGCAAAGAAAACACAAAGCATTAAAAAATTCGTTAGGTACACCAACGTTAAGTATAGCTTAATTGGTGGAGCGTGGTACGGATTAACGAGGTTGCTGGTTCAAGTCCAGCTGCTTAACGGATTTTTCTTTGCATTGTCATTGTATGTTGAATACAGGATAGGTATAGTGATTAAATATCCGCAAAAAGTTAAATGATAATTATATTGCAATGAATTAATAATCCTTGAATTGTTATTAAGTAAATCAAATATAAGTAAATGTATCTAAATCTAAGGTTGGCCGGAAGCGCTAACACCTGTTATCCTAAAATTATAGAGTAATTATAGAGTTTAACACTTGCCTTCCATTTCACTTGCCACTCTGTGAGCTTTCTCGTCTCTTATACGTAAAATATTATCAGTAGCGGCTCTGTGAGCTGTAGACCTCGTGAGCTAATTTTTTTTTTCAAAAAAACTATATTTATCGAGCCTATTTACAACATTTTACACCGTAGAGGAGAACAACTGGACAGACACGAAAGCATTTTTGTCCAATTTGAAACGTTGACGCTTTGCTAGCTCGGTCAATAAAGAACGACCTGTTATTTTATGTTTGTGAATTAGCAGGTCATTGTTATCATGTAACTAATTGTTATTTTATGTATGTTTGTATGTATTTATCTATATAAGTATGTTTATCCGTTGTCTAGTACCCATAGTACAGGCTTTGCCTAGTTTGGGACTAGGTCAATTGGTGTCAAATTATCCCGTGATATTTATTATTATTATTTTGTGGACATGAATTAGCAGATCGGTAGTCGTACATTATCCAGGTGGTATATTCAGGTATATTCCCTTGAAGTTTGACATGTCAGCCTAATGACAGCAGTGAAGGCCGCATTTTGTCAGCGCTAAAGAGGTGCGTGGCCTGTCTTTAATGTTTAAAGTCGATGTTTATAATGAAATATTCGCACATAAAGTTTTGAACAAAGCTTATTTTACTTAAATTTTATTTGTATTGCCCAGAAAATTAATTAAAACTAAATAGCTAACTTGCATATGACTAAGATGAAAAGGACGGGCTTTTTGGTGAATGAAAACTTAGTGAGGAAACCTGCGACCAGCACTGGCCCCGCGTGGGAATTATAGTCGTCCTACAAAAACACCGCACCGAACTGACAACAGTAGAAATCTAAAGTTTGTTAATGGCAACACTGATTTATAGTCAAACAACACGTTTTGAACTTTTGATTAATAAAATTTATTTACATAATAAAAGCAATTTATAATGACATAAAATCTAAAGCTAAAACCAAATAAACTAAAACTTAAAACTAAATTATATCTAAATAAGGCCCCCGTGGCATGGTGCTCAAAAGGCTGGCAGCGCTGCCTCGCTGAATAGCGATGCTGATTCTTTGAGAGAGAAAACTGCCATCCCTTTGGTCACAAAGTTGCATAGACTAAGCGCTTGTGCAACTCTTAAATAAATTAACTTTTGATCAGATTACAGTAGTTTATGCAACTGCTACATAATGGGAGTCCTTAAAACACGAGTGTGTTTTTATGAAACGAGGCGAAGCTGAGTTTCATAATAGGATCACACGAGTGTTTTAAGGCCTAACTATGTGGAGTTGCATACATTACTTTATCTACACACGTATTATAAGTACTTTAAGATGGGTTCAGAAGCCGAAGGCATATATCATACCCATATCTGTCACGAATTTGACTGTTTTTTTTTTATATAGACAAACATACCGAGCTGACGTTTCGTAGACTGTTTTTTTTTATTGTAAATGATCACATTATTATTTATACATGTCGGATTGCATTCGACTTATATACGTGAGTGATCCGTTTTATTTCACTATGATTGTAAGTTTCGTTGGTTTTCAAATTTGAAACATCGAATTCGAAATCGAAAAGTCACGACATCGAATTCGATGTCGTAATGACCATTACTTTACTGCTGGGGTGGTGGTTGGCGGGGGCTGGCGGCGAAGTCGTCGTCGTGCTGCAATGCTGGTCATTTTCTACGGTTTCTGAACCCATTATAGAGGACTTAAGATATGTGTGTAGATAAAACCTATTAAACACTGGCAAAATTGTCCTCCAATGGACAGAGCCATATAAAAAAAAAACAGCAACTTTCGATTGCTACTATCATTATTATTTTTAATTAAAGAAATGTCTGAGTGACATGAAAAAAGTATTACCACAGCGTGATTTTTCTGGGCTGCCAATTAATATCTTATGCAGAGTTATCGTGGGACGATCATATAGCCCAAGCTCTCTCATTCTCAGTCATGTGCAGAGCAGTGGGACGTAAAACAAGGCTGGTGATGATGATGTGTCAATGGAAGCAGAGCACTGCCTACCTTTTCCCCATGCTTGTTGCATTTTTAACCGACTTTAAAAAAGGATAATAAAATGCGTTAATTTTTCGACTCCTGTACTATTTTCTGTCTTTTACATGGTCCCGAACGCTAATATAAGAATATAGAAAAGTGTATACTCTATTCCTCATAAAAGCACATGTTTACATTTTGAAGAAGGATTTTGGTAAGTACTTATACAATACAAAAAATGGATACAGGTAGATTAACAAGAGCTGGCACGAATGGGAAGAACGAAACTAATGTCACTTAGACATTTTTGTAGGAAAATGACTATGAAGCCTGTCATTTACATGTGTGTGCAGCGTATCCAAATAGGTGACACATATACAGTTCAATTCACTCATTCAATCCGTTCGTGCCAGCTCCTGTGAGTCGACCTTGTACCCCGGTTTCGTTAGAAAAAGTAAATATATTTGTTCAATTCGACCGATTTTTAGGGTTCCGTAGCCAAAATGACAAAACGGAACTTTACGTGCTCACTACACTAATACACAGAAAACGTGGATAACCCAGAGGATTGAAACCGAAGCCTTCACATTCCGTGACACGTGCTTATACCCAAACACTTGGCGATTTACGTGAAAATAGGTTTTAATCGGATCCTAACGATTTCACTTACTGAACAAACGTGAACTAACGATAATCTGTCGATATAAGTAACGAAATGTGCAAAAAGTCACTTTGGGCGGGTTGTGGGAAGGTAGCGCCTGCCCATTGAAAAAAAATCGTAAAAAAATCGAGAGTCGGGTCCTAACGATATTTCTAGCTGAACCTACGTGAACTAACGATAACCTACCCGTTTGCATGATGAAAAACAAAAATCTCGTTTGGGGAGGTTACCGTGAAGTTGGCCGCCCCATTTTGTTTTTAAAAAAAAAAAATGTTGAAATCGGATCCTAACGATTTCACCTACTGAACAAACGTAAACGAACGATAATCTGTCGATATAAGTAACAAAATGTGTAAAAAGTCGCTTTAGGCGGGTTGTGGGAAGGTAGCGAATGCCCATTGAAAAAAAATCATAAAAAAATCAAGAGTCGGGTCCTAACGATATTTCTAGCTGAACCTACGTGAACTAACGATAACCTACCCTTTTGCATGATGAAAAACGAAAAATCTCGTTTGGGGAGGTTACCGTGAAGTTGACCGCCCCATTTTGTTTTTTAAAAAAAAAAATGTTGAAATCGGATCCTAACGATTTCACCTACTGAACAAACGTAAACTAACGATAATCTGTCGATACAAGTAATGAAACCTGCAAAAAGGAGGGGTTAAGGAAGGTAGCACTTGCCCATTGAAAAAAAATCATAAAAAAATCAAGAGTCGGGTCCTAACGATATTTCTAGCTGAACCTACGTGAACTAACGATAACCTACCCGTTTGCATGATGAAAAACGAAAAATCTCGTTTGGGGAGGTTACCGTGAAGTTGGCCGCCCCATTTTGTTTTTTAAAAAAAAAAATGTTGAAATCGGATCCTAACGATTCCACCTACTGAACAAACGTAAACTAACGATAATCTGTCGATATAAGTAACGAAATGTGTAAAAAGTCGCTTTAGGCGGGTTGTGGGAAGGTGGCGAATGCCCATTGAAAAAAAATCATAAAAAAATCAAGAGTCGGGTCCTAACGATATTTCTAGCTGAACCTACGTGAACTAACGATAACCTACCCGTTTGCATGATGAAAAACGAAAAATCTCGTTTGGGGAGGTTACCGTGAAGTTGGCCGCCCCATTTTGTTTTTTTTTTTTTAAAATGTTGAAATCGGATCCTAACGATTCCACCTACTGAACAAACGTAAACTAACGATAATCTGTCGATATAAGTAACGAAATGTGTAAAAAGTCGCTTTAGGCGGGTTGTGGGAAGGTGGCGAATGCCCATTGAAAAAAAATCATAAAAAAATCAAGAGTCGGGTCCTAACGATATTTCTAGCTGAACCTACGTGAACTAACGATAACCTACCCGTTTGCATGATGAAAAACGAAAAATCTCGTTTGGGGAGGTTACCGTGAAGTTGGCCGCCCAATTTTGTTTTTTAAAAAAAAAATTGTTGAAATCGGATCCTAACGATTTCACCTACTGAACAAACGTAAAGTAACGATAATCTGTCGATACAAGTAATGAAACCTGCAAAAAGGAGGGGTTAAGGAAGGTAGCACTTGCCCATTGAAAAAAAATCATAAAAAAATCAAGAGTCGGGTCCTAACGATATTTCTAGCTGAACCTACGTGAACTAACGATAACCTACCCGTTTGCATGATGAAAAACGAAAAATCTCGTTTGGGGAGGTTACCGTGAAGTTGGCCGCCCCATTTTGTTTTTTTAAAAAAAAAATGTTGAAATCGGATCCTAACGATTCCACCTACTGAACAAACGTAAACTAACGATAATCTGTCGATATAAGTAACGAAATGTGTAAAAAGTCGCTTTAGGCGGGTTGTGGGAAGGTGGCGAATGCCCATTGAAAAAAAATCATAAAAAAATCAAGAGTCGGGTCCTAACGATATTTCTAGCTGAACCTACGTGAACTAACGATAACCTACCCGTTTGCATGATGAAAAACGAAAAATCTCGTTTGGGGAGGTTACCGTGAAGTTGACCGCCCCATTTTGTTTTTAAAAAAAAAAAAATGTTGAAATCGGATCCTAACGATTCCACCTACTGAACAAACGTAAACTAACGATAATCTGTCGATATAAGTAACGAAATGTGTAAAAAGTCGCTTTAGGCGGGTTGTGGGAAGGTGGCGAATGCCCATTGAAAAAAAATCATAAAAAAATCAAGAGTCGGGTCCTAACGATATTTCTAGCTGAACCTACGTGAACTAACGATAACCTACCCGTTTGCATGATGAAAAACGAAAAATCTCGTTTGGGGAGGTTACCGTGAAGTTGGCCGCCCCATTTTGTTTTTTTAAAAAAAAAATGTTGAAATCGGATCCTAACGATTCCACCTACTGAACAAACGTAAACTAACGATAATCTGTCGATATAAGTAACGAAATGTGTAAAAAGTCGCTTTAGGCGGGTTGTGGGAAGGTGGCGAATGCCCATTGAAAAAAAATCATAAAAAAATCAAGAGTCGGGTCCTAACGATATTTCTAGCTGAACCTACGTGAACTAACGATAACCTACCCGTTTGCATGATGAAAAACGAAAAATCTCGTTTGGGGAGGTTACCGTGAAGTTGACCGCCCCATTTTGTTTTTAAAAAAAAAAAAATGTTGAAATCGGATCCTAACGATTTCACCTACTGAACAAACGTAAACTAACGATAATCTGTCGATACAAGTAATGAAACCTGCAAAAAGGAGGGGTTAAGGAAGGTAGCACTTGCCCATTGAAAAAAAATCATAAAAAAATCAAGAGTCGGGTCCTAACGATATTTCTAGCTGAACCTACGTGAACTAACGATAACCTACCCGTTTGCATGATGAAAAACGAAAAATCTCGTTTGGGGAGGTTACCGTGAAGTTGGCCGCCCCATTTTGTTTTTAAAAAAAAAAATGTTGAAATCGGATCCTAACGATTCCACCTACTGAACAAACGTAAACTAACGATAATCTGTCGATATAAGTAACGAAATGTGTAAAAAGTCGCTTTAGGCGGGTTGTGGGAAGGTGGCGAATGCCCATTGAAAAAAAATCATAAAAAAATCAAGAGTCGGGTCCTAACGATATTTCTAGCTGAACCTACGTGAACTAACGATAACCTACCCGTTTGCATGATGAAAAACGAAAAATCTCGTTTGGGGAGGTTACCGTGAAGTTGGCCGCCCCATTTTGTTTTTTAAAAAAAAAAATGTTGAAATCGGATCCTAACGATTTCACCTACTGAACAAACGTAAACTAACGATAATCTGTCGATACAAGTAATGAAACCTGCAAAAAGGAGGGGTTAAGGAAGGTAGCACTTGCCCATTGAAAAAAAATCATAAAAAAATCAAGAGTCGGGTCCTAACGATATTTCTAGCTGAACCTACGTGAACTAACGATAACCTACCCGTTTGCATGATGAAAAACGAAAAATCTCGTTTGGGGAGGTTACCGTGAAGTTGGCCGCCCCATTTTGTTTTTTAAAAAAAAAAATGTTGAAATCGGATCCTAACGATTCCACCTACTGAACAAACGTAAACTAACGATAATCTGTCGATATAAGTAACGAAATGTGTAAAAAGTCGCTTTAGGCGGGTTGTGGGAAGGTGGCGAATGCCCATTGAAAAAAAATCATAAAAAAATCAAGAGTCGGGTCCTAACGATATTTCTAGCTGAACCTACGTGAACTAACGATAACCTACCCGTTTGCATGATGAAAAACGAAAAATCTCGTTTGGGGAGGTTACCGTGAAGTTGGCCGCCCCATTTTGTTTTTAAAAAAAAAAATGTTGATATCGGATCCTAACGATTCCACCTACTGAACAAACGTAAACTAACGATAATCTGTCGATATAAGTAACGAAATGTGTAAAAAGTCGCTTTAGGCGGGTTGTGGGAAGGTGGCGAATGCCCATTGAAAAAAAATCATAAAAAAATCAAGAGTCGGGTCCTAACGATATTTCTAGCTGAACCTACGTGAACTAACGATAACCTACCCGTTTGCATGATGAAAAACGAAAAATCTCGTTTGGGGAGGTTACCGTGAAGTTGACCGCCCCATTTTGTTTTTAAAAAAAAAAATGTTGAAATCGGATCCTAACGATTTCACCTACTGAACAAACGTAAACTAACGATAATCTGTCGATACAAGTAATGAAACCTGCAAAAAGGAGGGGTTAAGGAAGGTAGCACTTGCCCATTGAAAAAAAATCAAGAGTCGGGTCCTAACGATATTTCTAGCTGAACCTACGTGAACTAACGATAACCTACCCGTTTGCATGATGAAAAACGAAAAATCTCGTTTGGGGAGGTTACCGTGAAGTTGGCCGCCCCATTTTGTTTTTTAAAAAAAAAATGTTGAAATCGGATCCTAACGATTCCACCTACTGAACAAACGTAAACTAACGATAATCTGTCGATATAAGTAACGAAATGTGTAAAAAGTCGCTTTAGGCGGGTTGTGGGAAGGTGGCGAATGCCCATTGAAAAAAAATCATAAAAAAATCAAGAGTCGGGTCCTAACGATATTTCTAGCTGAACCTACGTGAACTAACGATAACCTACCCGTTTGCATGATGAAAAACGAAAAATCTCGTTTGGGGAGGTTACCGTGAAGTTGGCCGCCCCATTTTGTTTTTTTTAAAAAAAAATGTTGAAATCGGATCCTAACGATTCCACCTACTGAACAAACGTAAACTAACGATAATCTGTCGATATAAGTAACGAAATGTGTAAAAAGTCGCTTTAGGCGGGTTGTGGGAAGGTGGCGAATGCCCATTGAAAAAAAATCATAAAAAAATCAAGAGTCGGGTCCTAACGATATTTCTAGCTGAACCTACGTGAACTAACGATAACCTACCCGTTTGCATGATGAAAAACGAAAAATCTCGTTTGGGGAGGTTACCGTGAAGTTGACCGCCCCATTTTGTTTTTAAAAAAAAAAAAATGTTGAAATCGGATCCTAACGATTTCACCTACTGAACAAACGTAAACTAACGATAATCTGTCGATACAAGTAATGAAACCTGCAAAAAGGAGGGGTTAAGGAAGGTAGCACTTGCCCATTGAAAAAAAATCATAAAAAAATCAAGAGTCGGGTCCTAACGATATTTCTAGCTGAACCTACGTGAACTAACGATAACCTACCCGTTTGCATGATGAAAAACGAAAAATCTCGTTTGGGGAGGTTACCGTGAAGTTGGCCGCCCCATTTTGTTTTTAAAAAAAAAAAATGTTGAAATCGGATCCTAACGATTCCACCTACTGAACAAACGTAAACTAACGATAATCTGTCGATATAAGTAACGAAATGTGTAAAAAGTCGCTTTAGGCGGGTTGTGGGAAGGTGGCGAATGCCCATTGAAAAAAAATCATAAAAAAATCAAGAGTCGGGTCCTAACGATATTTCTAGCTGAACCTACGTGAACTAACGATAACCTACCCGTTTGCATGATGAAAAACGAAAAATCTCGTTTGGGGAGGTTACCGTGAAGTTGGCCGCCCCATTTTGTTTTTTTTTTTTTTAAATGTTGAAATCGGATCCTAACGATTCCACCTACTGAACAAACGTAAACTAACGATAATCTGTCGATACAAGTAATGAAACCTGCAAAAAGGAGGGGTTAAGGAAGGTAGCACTTGCCCATTGAAAAAAAATCATAAAAAAATCAAGAGTCGGGTCCTAACGATATTTCTAGCTGAACCTACGTGAACTAACGATAACCTACCCGTTTGCATGATGAAAAACGAAAAATCTCGTTTGGGGAGGTTACCGTGAAGTTGGCCGCCCCATTTTGTTTTTAAAAAAAAAAAATGTTGAAATCGGATCCTAACGATTCCACCTACTGAACAAACGTAAACTAACGATAATCTGTCGATATAAGTAACGAAATGTGTAAAAAGTCGCTTTAGGCGGGTTGTGGGAAGGTGGCGAATGCCCATTGAAAAAAAATCATAAAAAAATCAAGAGTCGGGTCCTAACGATATTTCTAGCTGAACCTACGTGAACTAACGATAACCTACCCGTTTGCATGATGAAAAACGAAAAATCTCGTTTGGGGAGGTTACCGTGAAGTTGGCCGCCCCATTTTGTTTTTTAAAAAAAAAAATGTTGAAATCGGATCCTAACGATTTCACCTACTGAACAAACGTAAACTAACGATAATCTGTCGATACAAGTAATGAAACCTGCAAAAAGGAGGGGTTAAGGAAGGTAGCACTTGCCCATTGAAAAAAAATCATAAAAAAATCAAGAGTCGGGTCCTAACGATATTTCTAGCTGAACCTACGTGAACTAACGATAACCTACCCGTTTGCATGATGAAAAACGAAAAATCTCGTTTGGGGAGGTTACCGTGAAGTTGGCCGCCCCATTTTGTTTTTTAAAAAAAAAAATGTTGAAATCGGATCCTAACGATTCCACCTACTGAACAAACGTAAACTAACGATAATCTGTCGATATAAGTAACGAAATGTGTAAAAAGTCGCTTTAGGCGGGTTGTGGGAAGGTGGCGAATGCCCATTGAAAAAAAATCATAAAAAAATCAAGAGTCGGGTCCTAACGATATTTCTAGCTGAACCTACGTGAACTAACGATAACCTACCCGTTTGCATGATGAAAAACGAAAAATCTCGTTTGGGGAGGTTACCGTGAAGTTGGCCGCCCCATTTTGTTTTTAAAAAAAAAAATGTTGATATCGGATCCTAACGATTCCACCTACTGAACAAACGTAAACTAACGATAATCTGTCGATATAAGTAACGAAATGTGTAAAAAGTCGCTTTAGGCGGGTTGTGGGAAGGTGGCGAATGCCCATTGAAAAAAAATCATAAAAAAATCAAGAGTCGGGTCCTAACGATATTTCTAGCTGAACCTACGTGAACTAACGATAACCTACCCGTTTGCATGATGAAAAACGAAAAATCTCGTTTGGGGAGGTTACCGTGAAGTTGACCGCCCCATTTTGTTTTTAAAAAAAAAAAATTTTGAAATCGGATCCTAACGATTTCACCTACTGAACAAACGTAAACTAACGATAATCTGTCGATACAAGTAATGAAACCTGCAAAAAGGAGGGGTTAAGGAAGGTAGCACTTGCCCATTGAAAAAAAATCAAGAGTCGGGTCCTAACGATATTTCTAGCTGAACCTACGTGAACTAACGATAACCTACCCGTTTGCATGATGAAAAACGAAAAATCTCGTTTGGGGAGGTTACCGTGAAGTTGGCCGCCCCATTTTGTTTTTTAAAAAAAAAATGTTGAAATCGGATCCTAACGATTCCACCTACTGAACAAACGTAAACTAACGATAATCTGTCGATATAAGTAACGAAATGTGTAAAAAGTCGCTTTAGGCGGGTTGTGGGAAGGTGGCGAATGCCCATTGAAAAAAAATCATAAAAAAATCAAGAGTCGGGTCCTAACGATATTTCTAGCTGAACCTACGTGAACTAACGATAACCTACCCGTTTGCATGATGAAAAACGAAAAATCTCGTTTGGGGAGGTTACCGTGAAGTTGGCCGCCCCATTTTGTTTTTTAAAAAAAAAAATGTTGAAATCGGATCCTAACGATTCCACCTACTGAACAAACGTAAACTAACGATAATCTGTCGATATAAGTAACGAAATGTGTAAAAAGTCGCTTTAGGCGGGTTGTGGGAAGGTGGCGAATGCCCATTGAAAAAAAATCATAAAAAAATCAAGAGTCGGGTCCTAACGATATTTCTAGCTGAACCTACGTGAACTAACGATAACCTACCCGTTTGCATGATGAAAAACGAAAAATCTCGTTTGGGGAGGTTACCGTGAAGTTGGCCGCCCCATTTTGTTTTTAAAAAAAAAAATGTTGAAATCGGATCCTAACGATTTCACCTACTGAACAAACGTAAACTAACGATAATCTGTCGATACAAGTAATGAAACCTGCAAAAAGGAGGGGTTAAGGAAGGTAGCACTTGCCCATTGAAAAAAAATCATAAAAACATCAAGAGTCGGGTCCTAACGATATTTCTAGCTGAACCTACGTGAACTAACGATAACCTACCCGTTTGCATGATGAAAAACGAAAAATCTCGTTTGGGGAGGTTACCGTGAAGTTGGCCGCCCCATTTTGTTTTTTTAAAAAAAAAATGTTGAAATCGGATCCTAACGATTCCACCTACTGAACAAACGTAAACTAACGATAATCTGTCGATATAAGTAACGAAATGTGTAAAAAGTCGCTTTAGGCGGGTTGTGGGAAGGTGGCGAATGCCCATTGAAAAAAAATCATAAAAAAATCAAGAGTCGGGTCCTAACGATATTTCTAGCTGAACCTACGTGAACTAACGATAACCTACCCGTTTGCATGATGAAAAACGAAAAATCTCGTTTGGGGAGGTTACCGTGAAGTTGACCGCCCCATTTTGTTTTTTAAAAAAAAAATGTTGAAATCGTATCCCAACGATTTCACCTACTGAACAAACGTGAACTAACGATAATCTGTCGATATAAGTAATGAAATGTGCAAAAAGTAATTTTGGGCGGGTTGCGTGAAGATAGCCTCCCCATTTTAAAAAATCATAAAAAAATCAAGAGTCGGGTCCTAACGATATTTCTAGCTGAACCTACGTGAACTAACGATAACCTACCCGTTTGCATGATGAAAAACGAAAAATCTCGTTTGGGGAGGTTACCGTGAAGTTGGCCGCCCCATTTTGTTTTTTAAAAAAAAAATGTTGAAATCGGATCCTAACGATTTCACCTACTGAACAAACGTAAACTAACGATAATCTGTCGATATAAGTAACGAAATGTGTAAAAAGTCGCTTTAGGCGGGTTGTGGGAAGGTGGCGAATGCCCATTGAAAAAAAATCATAAAAAAATCAAGAGTCGGGTCCTAACGATATTTCTAGCTGAACCTACGTGAACTAACGATAACCTACCCGTTTGCATGATGAAAAACGAAAAATCTCGTTTGGGGAGGTTACCGTGAAGTTGGCCGCCCCATTTTGTTTTTTAAAAAAAAAATGTTGAAATCGGATCCTAACGATTCCACCTACTGAACAAACGTAAACTAACGATAATCTGTCGATATAAGTAACGAAATGTGTAAAAAGTCGCTTTAGGCGGGTTGTGGGAAGGTGGCGAATGCCCATTGAAAAAAAATCATAAAAAAATCAAGAGTCGGGTCCTAACGATATTTCTAGCTGAACCTACGTGAACTAACGATAACCTACCCGTTTGCATGATGAAAAACGAAAAATCTCGTTTGGGGAGGTTACCGTGAAGTTGGCCGCCCCATTTTGTTTTTTAAAAAAAAAAATGTTGAAATCGGATCCTAACGATTTCACCTACTGAACAAACGTAAACTAACGATAATCTGTCGATATAAGTAACGAAATGTGTAAAAACTCACTTTGGGCGGGTTGTGGGAAGGTAGCGAATGCCCATTGGCCGCCCCGTTTTGTTTTTAAAAAAAAAATGTTGGAATCGGATCCTAACGATTTCACCTACTGAACAAACGTGAACTAACGATAATCTGTCGATATTAGTAATGAAATGTGCAAAAAGTAATTTTGGGCGGGTTGCGTGAAGATAGCCTCCCCATTTTAAAAAATCATAAAAAAATCAAGAGTTTGGTCCTAACGATATTTCTAACTGAACCTACGTGAACTAACGATAACCTACCCGTTTTCATGATGAAAAACGAAAAATCTCGTTTGGGGAGGTTACCGTGAAGTTGGCCGCCCCATTTTGTTTTAAAAAAAAAAAATGTTGAAATCGGATCCTAACGATTCCACCTACTGAACAAACGTAAACTAACGATAATCTGTCGATATAAGTAACGAAATGTGTAAAAAGTCGCTTTAGGCGGGTTGTGGGAAGGTGGCGAATGCCCATTGAAAAAAAATCATAAAAAAATCAAGAGTCGGGTCCTAACGATATTTCTAGCTGAACCTACGTGAACTAACGATAACCTACCCGTTTGCATGATGAAAAACGAAAAATCTCGTTTGGGGAGGTTACCGTGAAGTTGGCCGCCCCATTTTGTTTTTTTTTTTTTTAAATGTTGAAATCGGATCCTAACGATTCCACCTACTGAACAAACGTAAACTAACGATAATCTGTCGATACAAGTAATGAAACCTGCAAAAAGGAGGGGTTAAGGAAGGTAGCACTTGCCCATTGAAAAAAAATCATAAAAAAATCAAGAGTCGGGTCCTAACGATATTTCTAGCTGAACCTACGTGAACTAACGATAACCTACCCGTTTGCATGATGAAAAACGAAAAATCTCGTTTGGGGAGGTTACCGTGAAGTTGGCCGCCCCATTTTGTTTTTAAAAAAAAAAAATGTTGAAATCGGATCCTAACGATTCCACCTACTGAACAAACGTAAACTAACGATAATCTGTCGATATAAGTAACGAAATGTGTAAAAAGTCGCTTTAGGCGGGTTGTGGGAAGGTGGCGAATGCCCATTGAAAAAAAATCATAAAAAAATCAAGAGTCGGGTCCTAACGATATTTCTAGCTGAACCTACGTGAACTAACGATAACCTACCCGTTTGCATGATGAAAAACGAAAAATCTCGTTTGGGGAGGTTACCGTGAAGTTGGCCGCCCCATTTTGTTTTTTTTTTTTTTAAATGTTGAAATCGGATCCTAACGATTCCACCTACTGAACAAACGTAAACTAACGATAATCTGTCGATACAAGTAATGAAACCTGCAAAAAGGAGGGGTTAAGGAAGGTAGCACTTGCCCATTGAAAAAAAATCATAAAAAAATCAAGAGTCGGGTCCTAACGATATTTCTAGCTGAACCTACGTGAACTAACGATAACCTACCCGTTTGCATGATGAAAAACGAAAAATCTCGTTTGGGGAGGTTACCGTGAAGTTGGCCGCCCCATTTTGTTTTTAAAAAAAAAAAATGTTGAAATCGGATCCTAACGATTCCACCTACTGAACAAACGTAAACTAACGATAATCTGTCGATATAAGTAACGAAATGTGTAAAAAGTCGCTTTAGGCGGGTTGTGGGAAGGTGGCGAATGCCCATTGAAAAAAAATCATAAAAAAATCAAGAGTCGGGTCCTAACGATATTTCTAGCTGAACCTACGTGAACTAACGATAACCTACCCGTTTGCATGATGAAAAACGAAAAATCTCGTTTGGGGAGGTTACCGTGAAGTTGGCCGCCCCATTTTGTTTTTTAAAAAAAAAAATGTTGAAATCGGATCCTAACGATTTCACCTACTGAACAAACGTAAACTAACGATAATCTGTCGATACAAGTAATGAAACCTGCAAAAAGGAGGGGTTAAGGAAGGTAGCACTTGCCCATTGAAAAAAAATCATAAAAAAATCAAGAGTCGGGTCCTAACGATATTTCTAGCTGAACCTACGTGAACTAACGATAACCTACCCGTTTGCATGATGAAAAACGAAAAATCTCGTTTGGGGAGGTTACCGTGAAGTTGGCCGCCCCATTTTGTTTTTTAAAAAAAAAAATGTTGAAATCGGATCCTAACGATTCCACCTACTGAACAAACGTAAACTAACGATAATCTGTCGATATAAGTAACGAAATGTGTAAAAAGTCGCTTTAGGCGGGTTGTGGGAAGGTGGCGAATGCCCATTGAAAAAAAATCATAAAAAAATCAAGAGTCGGGTCCTAACGATATTTCTAGCTGAACCTACGTGAACTAACGATAACCTACCCGTTTGCATGATGAAAAACGAAAAATCTCGTTTGGGGAGGTTACCGTGAAGTTGGCCGCCCCATTTTGTTTTTTAAAAAAAAAAATGTTGATATCGGATCCTAACGATTCCACCTACTGAACAAACGTAAACTAACGATAATCTGTCGATATAAGTAACGAAATGTGTAAAAAGTCGCTTTAGGCGGGTTGTGGGAAGGTGGCGAATGCCCATTGAAAAAAAATCATAAAAAAATCAAGAGTCGGGTCCTAACGATATTTCTAGCTGAACCTACGTGAACTAACGATAACCTACCCGTTTGCATGATGAAAAACGAAAAATCTCGTTTGGGGAGGTTACCGTGAAGTTGACCGCCCCATTTTGTTTTTAAAAAAAAAAAATTTTGAAATCGGATCCTAACGATTTCACCTACTGAACAAACGTAAACTAACGATAATCTGTCGATACAAGTAATGAAACCTGCAAAAAGGAGGGGTTAAGGAAGGTAGCACTTGCCCATTGAAAAAAAATCAAGAGTCGGGTCCTAACGATATTTCTAGCTGAACCTACGTGAACTAACGATAACCTACCCGTTTGCATGATGAAAAACGAAAAATCTCGTTTGGGGAGGTTACCGTGAAGTTGGCCGCCCCATTTTGTTTTTTAAAAAAAAAATGTTGAAATCGGATCCTAACGATTCCACCTACTGAACAAACGTAAACTAACGATAATCTGTCGATATAAGTAACGAAATGTGTAAAAAGTCGCTTTAGGCGGGTTGTGGGAAGGTGGCGAATGCCCATTGAAAAAAAATCATAAAAAAATCAAGAGTCGGGTCCTAACGATATTTCTAGCTGAACCTATGTGAACTAACGATAACCTACCCGTTTGCATGATGAAAAACGAAAAATCTCGTTTGGGGAGGTTACCGTGAAGTTGGCCGCCCCATTTTGTTTTTTAAAAAAAAAAATGTTGAAATCGGATCCTAACGATTCCACCTACTGAACAAACGTAAACTAACGATAATCTGTCGATATAAGTAACGAAATGTGTAAAAAGTCGCTTTAGGCGGGTTGTGGGAAGGTGGCGAATGCCCATTGAAAAAAAATCATAAAAAAATCAAGAGTCGGGTCCTAACGATATTTCTAGCTGAACCTACGTGAACTAACGATAACCTACCCGTTTGCATGATGAAAAACGAAAAATCTCGTTTGGGGAGGTTACCGTGAAGTTGGCCGCCCCATTTTGTTTTTAAAAAAAAAAATGTTGAAATCGGATCCTAACGATTTCACCTACTGAACAAACGTAAACTAACGATAATCTGTCGATACAAGTAATGAAACCTGCAAAAAGGAGGGGTTAAGGAAGGTAGCACTTGCCCATTGAAAAAAAATCATAAAAACATCAAGAGTCGGGTCCTAACGATATTTCTAGCTGAACCTACGTGAACTAACGATAACCTACCCGTTTGCATGATGAAAAACGAAAAATCTCGTTTGGGGAGGTTACCGTGAAGTTGGCCGCCCCATTTTGTTTTTAAAAAAAAAAATGTTGAAATCGGATCCTAACGATTTCACCTACTGAACAAACGTAAACTAACGATAATCTGTCGATACAAGTAATGAAACCTGCAAAAAGGAGGGGTTAAGGAAGGTAGCACTTGCCCATTGAAAAAAAATCATAAAAACATCAAGAGTCGGGTCCTAACGATATTTCTAGCTGAACCTACGTGAACTAACGATAACCTACCCGTTTGCATGATGAAAAACGAAAAATCTCGTTTGGGGAGGTTACCGTGAAGTTGGCCGCCCCATTTTGTTTTTTTAAAAAAAAAATGTTGAAATCGGATCCTAACGATTCCACCTACTGAACAAACGTAAACTAACGATAATCTGTCGATATAAGTAACGAAATGTGTAAAAAGTCGCTTTAGGCGGGTTGTGGGAAGGTGGCGAATGCCCATTGAAAAAAAATCATAAAAAAATCAAGAGTCGGGTCCTAACGATATTTCTAGCTGAACCTACGTGAACTAACGATAACCTACCCGTTTGCATGATGAAAAACGAAAAATCTCGTTTGGGGAGGTTACCGTGAAGTTGACCGCCCCATTTTGTTTTTTAAAAAAAAAATGTTGAAATCGTATCCCAACGATTTCACCTACTGAACAAACGTGAACTAACGATAATCTGTCGATATAAGTAATGAAATGTGCAAAAAGTAATTTTGGGCGGGTTGCGTGAAGATAGCCTCCCCATTTTAAAAAATCATAAAAAAATCAAGAGTCGGGTCCTAACGATATTTCTAGCTGAACCTACGTGAACTAACGATAACCTACCCGTTTGCATGATGAAAAACGAAAAATCTCGTTTGGGGAGGTTACCGTGAAGTTGGCCGCCCCATTTTGTTTTTTAAAAAAAAAATGTTGAAATCGGATCCTAACGATTTCACCTACTGAACAAACGTAAACTAACGATAATCTGTCGATATAAGTAACGAAATGTGTAAAAAGTCGCTTTAGGCGGGTTGTGGGAAGGTGGCGAATGCCCATTGAATAAAAATCATAAAAAAATCAAGAGTCGGGTCCTAACGATATTTCTAGCTGAACCTACGTGAACTAACGATAACCTACCCGTTTGCATGATGAAAAACGAAAAATCTCGTTTGGGGAGGTTACCGTGAAGTTGGCCGCCCCATTTTGTTTTTTAAAAAAAAAATGTTGAAATCGGATCCTAACGATTCCACCTACTGAACAAACGTAAACTAACGATAATCTGTCGATATAAGTAACGAAATGTGTAAAAAGTCGCTTTAGGCGGGTTGTGGGAAGGTGGCGAATGCCCATTGAAAAAAAATCATAAAAAAATCAAGAGTCGGGTCCTAACGATATTTCTAGCTGAACCTACGTGAACTAACGATAACCTACCCGTTTGCATGATGAAAAACGAAAAATCTCGTTTGGGGAGGTTACCGTGAAGTTGGCCGCCCCATTTTGTTTTTTAAAAAAAAAAATGTTGAAATCGGATCCTAACGATTTCACCTACTGAACAAACGTAAACTAACGATAATCTGTCGATATAAGTAACGAAATGTGTAAAAACTCACTTTGGGCGGGTTGTGGGAAGGTAGCGAATGCCCATTGGCCGCCCCGTTTTGTTTTTAAAAAAAAATGTTGGAATCGGATCCTAACGATTTCACCTACTGAACAAACGTGAACTAACGATAATCTGTCGATATTAGTAATGAAATGTGCAAAAAGTAATTTTGGGCGGGTTGCGTGAAGATAGCCTCCCCATTTTAAAAAATCATAAAAAAATCAAGAGTTTGGTCCTAACGATATTTCTAACTGAACCTACGTGAACTAACGATAACCTACCCGTTTTCATGATGAAAAACGAAAAATCTCGTTTGGGGAGGTTACCGTGAAGTTGGCCGCCCCATTTTGTTTTAAAAAAAAAAAAATGTTGGAATCGGATCCTAACGATTTCACCTACTGAACAAACGTGAACTAACGATAATCTGTCGATATAAGTAATGAAATGTGCAAAAAGTAATTTTGGGCGGGTTGCGTGAAGATAGCCTCCCCATTTTAAAAAATCATAAAAAAATCAAGAGTCGGGTCCTAACGATATTTCTAGCTGAACCTACGTGAACTAACGATAACCTACCCGTTTGCATGATGAAAAAACGAAAAATCTCGTTTGGGGAGGTTACCGTGAAGTTGGCCGCCCCATTTTATAAAAAAAAAAAAAAAATGTTGGAATCGGATCCTAACGATTTAACCTACTGAACAAACGTGAACTAACGATGAACTAACGATTTAGATATGCGACATGCGGGCAATCAAAATGGGGCGGTCAACTTCACGACCATGTGTGCTACCCTGCATTTGACAATAATAAAAATGACGATGAAAACGAGGGTAGTTGTGTGCCGCTGTCAGCTGCGTCTAGTAGTCGCGCGAGCAGAGCCGCGGCGCGCAGTGTGCGTCTCGCCGCCGCTGGGTCGTGCGCTCCCAGAGGAAGGACTACGAATTAGTCCGAAACATGTCGGGCTAAACTCGACTTATATACGTGAGTGATCCGTTTTTATTTTACTGTGATTGAGTCTCACGGTAGTTTCATGTTAAAAAAAAATAGTTTTTTTTAAAACTTTTCTCACGATCCTTCTTACGATATAATCAAGTGTGTTGTGTTTATTGAGTAAGCGAGTTGGAACAGTTTTTACTGAGCACGCATGCAGCTAAAACTTTGTGTATGCCAAGTTTCGACAAGATTGGTCGAGCGAGGCATCAAGATTACACACATAATACGAACAAACGTTTTGCTGTTTACAGTATTAGTTTAGACAAGAAAGTTGTTTGGAACACCCTGCACTAGCTCAGTAATGAAGCTGCCACAAGATCGCTAGCGCTTCTTATCGCATCGTTAACGACACAGACTCTTAAAAGTAAATAATTATCTAGTTTGCTGTTCTATTGATGCAGTTAACAGGGATGAGACTCTATTAAAAGAAAGAGCAAGAGTTTTAAAAGCAAAATAAAGCAAGTGAATATGTTCTGTGAAATAAAAATGTGGGTCTTGTATTTTATTTTCAATACCGACACTATTTGCTTATTCTTCCGACGACGCTTTATTTACTCATCCGTCATCACACGTTGCAATAAATGTCACAAAAACCTAAAGCCGCGACATACTGTTTTGAAACACAAGCGACCACGCGACAGCGGCCCTCTGGGAGTAGAATAACGTGTGACTTATTACTAGTAATGTGTCATAGCTTTGTGAGTTACGGCATTATTTAGTTAAAGAGAGAACGGTAGAAATAATAAATGTATTGTTTCAATAGAAATAGCATTTTGTTTTAACTTAGTATCGATGTGACTAATTAGAAGTACCAATGTTTTACATTAATACGACAGATATCGATCAGAATACCCCGAATACAAAAGTGAGAAAAAATTTACTTCGGGTATAACGATAAACAACGTCCATTCCTACTTGTAATCAACATTGATTGCTCAAAAGACATCTGAATTGAACCGTGCTTCAGCAAATCAATAAAACATCGTCGAGATAGCGGGCGATAAATTCGATATCAATAACGAATCTGTTTTCCAACACTTTACCTGAAATTTTCGGAAGGGGCCTGTCAACGGCAGATGAGTCAACAGAATTATAAGGGTTTCTCTATAAAGGGTCGTTTCTTGTTGTGCGGTGATTTGCGACTGTCGTGCGTTGAAATCGTGAAGTCTTAGTCGTGACCGGCGCTCGTGTGGACCCGCCTTAGGCATTAATTATAAGTGTAACATAATCTTTGTACTTTGTAGTTGTTGATACAGTACGCCGGACCATCTTAATATTAACTTCAATGTAATGGTGTAAGCACGTAACATGGAATGTCAAGGATCCGGGTACGTTTCTCGGGGTTAGTCATATTTTTCTGGTTTTTAAATTGGTGAAAAAATACAAAGAGATCCTACCTTAGTAAGGCTAAAGCTCGTAGCACAACACAAGAACCAAGATTCTTTCACTCAACATTTTATCTGGAGTTAAAACACAAAATTGGTTCGAGTTTATTTTATATGTATCCGTTTTCCTGTAAATGAAAATGCAAGAGTCAATAGCGAATATTAAAAAATATTATTTTTGAGTGGTATATAAATACATTCAATTTGCTTTGGCTGTGCTCACTTGTCGAATTTATTGCAAAACTGTTTCGGTTTGATTTCAATTTGATCTTCCTTATTACTTCATCGCGTACCAAAACGATTTCGTCTTACTGGCAATTTATTTTACAAATTGCCCGCAGAAATTATTTTTATTAAATATTATGGAAATAAGTAAACACTTTCAACTCGTGTAGTTAACTATAAGCTTGAGACCGTAAACTTATGGCCGTCGTAGACTTGGAATCGTAAGATTTGCAGGCCCTGAGAGCGACCCGCGGCTTCCTAACTATCCTGGGACTGTTTAGACTTTAGATCTTCCTTCCTAGGTTTTAAATATAATGCTTTATCATTAAGTTTTAGCCTGCAGGTTCGTTGTAACATCTTATACTTTCGACCTTATGGTTTTCCGTTCCCTCTTCCCGATTTTTAGTATACTAGGGAAATGTAGTTTAATAATGCATTAACTAAAACAGTTCATTTGCTCACCCGCGAAATATTAGTTTATGCAACTGATACATAATAAGATCACACGAGTATTTTAAGGCGTAATTATAATAATAATAATAATGATTTATTTATCAGACTACATAATTGGTCCAGATTTGTTAGCAACATTAAAATCGTTACTGACTAAAATTATATACAGTGGCATACATTAATTAAAAAGTGGTTAAAAAGCTGAAGGCATAACAAACCTGTCACGAATTTGACTGGTTTTTTTTTAATCATGGCCAAACATACCGAGCTGACGTTTTGTATTGTATTTTTTTTTTAAACCAATTTTTAATTTGTTTTGCTTTTAAAGATAAAAACTGATTGTCGTAATGCTGGTCATTACGTACGGTTTCCGAACGCATTGTAGAGGACTTATGATATTTATGTGTGTAGTAGATAAACAAATTGTTTTCAACAGCTAACCAGTGTTGTTTTGTTAGTTTGATATATAAACGTGCCTGTACGATTACGCATGCCGATTTTAAATAATTGATTGTATCATGCGTTACGGAAAGTTGTGGTCGCGGTATAAGAGTATGGACCTCAAAGAAACGCCTAAATACTAATCAGTTACATTGCATTCAGTTACAAACGAAATTTAAGATCATATCTCTTGCTTGTAATGTCACCCCTAGGCACATAATTACTCTACTGGTTATACTAATCAAAATCTCACAGCAAACGGCATTGACCGTCCACGATCGTTTCCGATCAACGCATCGGTTAACGGTACCACTTGAAGTTTACGACACGATTAAGTGATTAACTTACGCAATTTCCGCACATCGCGGGACTCGATTAACGAGTAATTACGGCATGATCGACACCTCCTTAATTAGGCTAAACTTTTGTACTTCATGGAGAACAATTGGGGCTTTGGTACTGAATAAGTAATTATTGGTGGCGGCTTTGATTTCGCTACGGAATTTTTTTTTTGATATCGCATAGACCGGATCAAATTCTGAGCATAGCTGTCTCACTTTAAGTCTGAGAGTAGGCAATTGACTAGATATTCTCATTTAGATGTTAGCTCTAGTACCTAAAACGATTTGATCGTGATTTAACCTTTCTAAACTCTTTATTGTACTAAAAATAGGGGAAAAACGCAAGTTACTAAAAATAAGATGCAAGTAGGTACAAAAGCGGACTTGTCCCTTTGAAAGATCTAAGTTTTTTAAACTATTTGTCACGTCTAGTTAATAATTGCTACGAGAACGAAGTAAAGTATCCAATATGCACTCGTAACTACTGAAAGTTAAGCTGCGCTCTTAAAGTTGACATCATTATCGCGTGCAGTTTACTACCATTCATAATGATGTCGCAAACGACTGGCTTTAAAAAGAGTTTTTTTTTTAAATAACGATCGCCATATTTTCCTTTTTAAAACTCTACCACAATGTTTGGCTTAACAGGATATCTGCGGCCAACAGCTGACTTAACTCATTTAGTCTTAGATTATTTCTGAAATAACAGCGCACTTGGCTTAATGGCCTACCATGGCATGTTAATGGGCACCTCTTTTAACGGCTGACTACATTCGTCATTCGTCAGTAACGAGGTCATTGACACGGGACTCATTAAGTGATGGGACAGCTTTTTGCTTTCATGGACTGAAGGACGGCTGTTGACGAATTTCGACACGTCACTGGAACGAAGAGACGTGTTTTGTTTTTCATTCGCAAGCGTTTGTAGTTTAAATTTATTGGTACAATTATTTTTTTGACTATCAAAATAATATTGGGACCAGGCGTTAATTTTATATAAAAGTTTTAAAAAGTTGAATTTTATAGAATAAGTTAGCAGCATTCCGCAGCAGCCAGGGTTACTTGCGCCCGCGCTACTGCGCTAGATCGGCCGATAAGGTCCAACCGAGCGCTGACGAAGAATCCCGAAGAAAGCCGAGCCCAAGAACGAGGTCATTCAACGCTCCCTTTGCCAGCCGTCCCTTACCCACTCAGCCTATTCCCCTATTCCCATCCTCTTCTGTTTCTATGAGGGACAAAATGCGGTCTGGCAATGATTTAGAAGCTTGATGAGCATTTTACACTCGAGTTGGGAATCAAATTGAATTTTATATGGACGCAATTGCCTTTTGATTTATGGGGGGTCGATGCACTTTGTTAATTTAATTGGTAAATTTATTTTGAAATGTCATGGACTTGTTTTTCATAGCTGGTTTGTTGCGTATACATGTATGACGTTGGCATCTTCTGTTTTAATTCGATTTAAGTAAACAAGTCGTCCACATAGCGACAGTCTTACGACTTTGTTAAATAATTATTTTTGTTTTATCCCATAGCTGGAATCATCATCATCACCAGCCTTTTTTACGTCCCACTGCTGGGCACAGGCCTCTTCTCAGAATGAGAGGGCTTGGTCTATAGTTCCTACGCGGGCCCAGTGCGGATTGGGAACTTCACACACATCATTGAATTGCTTCGCAGGTGTGTGCAGGTTTCCTCACGATGTTTTCCTTCACCGAAAAGCTCATCATAAATTACAAATGTAATTCCGCACATAAATTCCGAAAACTCAGAGGTGCGAGCCGGGATTTGAACCCACGACCCTCTGCTTGAGAGACCATAGGTCAAACCACTAGGCTATCATAGTTGGAATAGCTTGTAAAATTTTATAGGTACATGTTTTTTCCGAAATTTCTTAAATATACCTAAGTGTTTTAAATTAAAATAAATATATAAGTAATGATTCATACTGCACACACTCTTGCGAAGTAATTCAATGGTGTGTGAAATTCTCAATCCACACTGAGCCCGCGTGGGAACTATAGCCCAAACCCTTTCATTCTGAGAGGAGGCCTGTGTCCAGCTGTGGGACGTAAAAAAAGCTAGTGATGATGAAATAATACTTAGCAGACAGCTCTATTTGAATTTAACTGACATTTTGACTAATTAATCTAGCAAACAAAAAACAGTAATCGCCGACCGAAGAAAAAGTCTCGATCTCATTCGCGTTTACGTCTGAATTACTAGTGGCACGTGTCAACAACAAACAATTCTCATACTTATGAACTAAAAACAATTACTTTGCTCACCCGCGACCACTTGTTTTTAGTTCATAAATATGGACTTCCGCAAAGTAACGCTTGATTCAATAAATTAATTCTCATACTATTTGACACTTCAACGCAAACGCGTTCGAGATGTATTTTTTGGCCGTCGATTACGCTAGAGTCCCTAAAAGCTGAAACAAAACGATTTATACCACCTTTTCGCAACGAAATTCGCCAATGATGTGTGTGCCAAGGGATTTACCTGTACTTGTTGCTACCTATTGTCTGCCATCCGGTTCGCTCGAGATTGGAAACAAACATTTTGCTGTTGGCTCGTGGTTTCGCATTTGTCTACAACCAGCTGTGTGGAGAATTCGATTGCCATTATTCCGCGGGAACTACTCAATTTTTCGGGATAAAAAGTAGCCTATGTACCTACGTATATCTTCAACTTTTCTCTAATATTATAGTGTGTAGGTACAGTTACTACATGATCTTTGATAATGTGAATTATAGCATGTAAAAGCGCCCGCATAGGTTAATTAATGTATTGTGAACAATACTGATATCGAAGAGACGCATGACTTCACGTATTAAAGCAGGGCAGAGTAGGCAATTGATTTTAGGAGCATTAGGAGCTACATTCAGAATATGGTAACGCTACCTAATGAAAGAATTACTTACAAATGCAAGCAAAACATTCCACCTATTATACGACAAAAGTAAGAAGTTTGCAGCATGCAAGCGATATGTCATCCAAGTAACATCTTAATATTTAACAAATGACGTACAGGTCTAACTTAAATGCACTTAGAGTGAAATCAGTCACTTGTAGGAGTAAATTTAATTTCGAAGCGTGCTGAATTATGTTTTATTCAGAATTGACAGTTATAGCAGACATCTAGCATGAGCCTGATGTAACACGTGATTGAATGAAGGCTTCTTTTATTTGTCCTGTGAAAGTGGGCATGATCAAGACCTTAGATAGGTATACCACATCATTATAATACTCGTAGATAACCTTCTAAGCATGCCAGCTTTATTGCTCGTGTTAATCAAAATCCACTGAAAAAGGTACACAAGTCAAACTTATAACACCCCTCTTTTTGCGTCGAAGGTTAATAAACAAATGCGACTCATGCCAAAACTTCTCACCCGCAGCGGCGATGTGCATCGCTAACTATACCCACACAAATTATTTGCATTCATACCTCGGCGCAGTATCAAATTGCCACGAATATTCAGGGCGTACATCGGCGAAGTTCAGCATGAATTAAACTTGCCTGTTTCAAGTTAAAGCGCCGGTTAAGTTCCGCAGATCATGTTGGTAACACAACAAAATATTGTACGTTATTAGTTTCCTTCATAATACTGAACATTCGGAAGCTTTCTCAAGAAAGCGATGGGTGAAAACAGCTTCAAAATGATTTATTTGTGTCAGCCGAAATATGTCCACTGCTGGACATAGGCCTCCCCCAAGGCTCTCCATTCAGACCGGTCTTGTGCTTTCCGCATCCACCGCGATCCCGCAATCTTTACTAGGTCGTCGCTCCATTTCATTTGATTTATTTCAATCTGTATCCTAATCATGAGGTGAAAGGTATTTTACAAAAACATTAACCGATTTCGGAATCAATGTACGTTTTTTCAGCAAGGTTTGGTGGGGTTTTCAAAAGAGGCATAAAAAACTTTTTGTAAGGTCGACAATGCGCCTTTGACGTCTCCGCTATAGAGCAAAGTATCGAGCAAGAGCTGTTAACTGTAGTGTGAAGAAGTTTTTCCTAAAACCGTCTATTTCTCATTTGTGACCAATGTACTGAATATAAAGAAAGAAATAAAATGTTTATTTGGTGCGTAGATAGAAGTACGGAAAAACAAAACATACATACAGTGGAACGTAGAACCTCCTCCTTTTTTGAAATCGGTTAATTATTAATAACGTATCAGCAAAATACACCAAAGAGGTTGCCGCTCAGCATGTGTCATGACTGGAATGTCTGTCGTTGGTTTTCATGGCAACCAAACAGAAACTTAAAAACTAAACGCTTTTGCCTCCCACTGTCTCCGTATTTTGAATTTCTAAAGTTGTCGTCGAAAGTTCGTAGAGCCGTGAGCGCGGAAATTGCTTGTTTCCCTTCATCTGTGGAAGCCTAATTTCCTTTATTTTAATTTGGCAAATCCTGTGAAAATGTATGTTTTGTAGAGCATTTAAAAGGTCGGACAGTGGGATATTAAGTGGGTGTAACCGCTACCGAGTTTTTGCTTCCTTGCTTGAAGTTTATCCTTTCCCTTGAGTGTTTGTACTAGTACTTTGGTTTAGTTTGACTTTAATTTTTTTTTATATAACACCGAAAGTTTTCAATATGCACTGACGTTTTCCACGAACACTTTTAACTTTAACGCACTCACGTTGCACCTTACTTATTTTCAAAAACACACCAACTAACTCATTAACAAATTTCCAAGAACAAAGTTAATTCAATTCCAATCTAGCTTCAGCGCATTTTGCTTGCCGCAACTAATTGCAGCTAGCTGCACACTATCAGTCGGTAATGGTGAAATTTGAAACGGACGCAGTTGAATTCGTTGCCTTGGCGCAGCGTAACGATGGTCGACGTAAAATGCATAAACCCCCGCGTTTTTGTCGTGTCGCGTTCAGTTTTAGAGCATCTTAACGAAGCGGTAAAAAATCGAGTAAAAACTATAAAGCTGGTCCTGCATCGCGCTGGCCGCTTCGCCCGACAGCCCTGAGCAACAAAAACTACACGTCCGATGCTCCGGTTTCATTTATATTTGCTGGTACAATTTGAATTCGGTATAAGAAAAAAGAATCATTAATTTTATTTAAAGCCTCAACCTTGCACTGGTTGGCAAGTACCAAGTACCCTCTGGCGCCGAAAACGCCGTCTTTTTTGTCTTGAGAACAATTTAAAGTAGGTTACTCAGTAGTTTACGTTCGCTGCATTGCCGTCGCAGTTAATAAATGTAACGTGCTTAAGCTTTATGCACATCGATGGTTCATTGACCCAAGACCGTTGGCTCTTAGTTATCGTCGATCAATTACCGTCTGTTACAGTCATGTATCATGTGGCTGTCAACTCAGCCGGAATGTTAGATCAAGATGGCCGATTACCGTCTGAGACCGAGTGCCCTAACTCTCTGTTAAAATCTCGTCAGCTTGAGTTTGGAATGATTGTATCGATTGATCTGGGGAAACTAGAGCAGTTAAAACAAAAGACGATTAAAACAAATAGATTCTTGCTGAGAATATCCGGCTGGTCAACGTAGGAATTTTGAATGATTATCTTTCTCTTCTATTGTTTTAGGTCACAGCGATATTAATAAACGCAATGTCTTATTCATTATTACTTATCAAAGTCGTTAAAATGGCCCGCCCACATCTATGCGTGAGATGCATAACTTAATCAGTTCTTTGTTATGTTTTACGCTCATTGTACTTCCCTTTTCCAAACAATTTACATATTGAATATACGACTAACAATTTTATTAACTATTAATGTGCCCTAGTTCACAAAAGCAAAATCCTTATGCTTATTGAGTTGCTTCTGATGTAACTCAGCCTTAGGCGTCGAACCAATAATTCCAAACAAGAATCTATTGTTTCAAATAACAGATAGAAACTAAAACTAGGTTGCAGATAATGCTACCGAAGACCATAATATTGATTTACAACTATCTCTTGTTATTGCCCACAAATATTTAGTTTCCCTAACTGAGCCAATCAATTTTGGCCCTTATAAATCATTTGGACAACACATCGTGACATTTCCTTTGGAGAGGAAAGAATATATGAATTACTTAGTAGTAATCATTCCGGAATAAGCGTGCAAAAAAGGAAGCTGACTATAAATATTTCTTATGAGTATCTTTCTTCTAAATCAAGTATAGTTCTGAATGAGAATGACGGATCAAAAATATTTGCATAACAACCTTGTCGAGATCATCGGTGATTCGTCCTACACAACTTATTTTGTATGATGCGTACATTTTAAAATAATTGTTGATCTTGACGATGATATCGTCATCTTCTCAGAATCTTTTTTCATAAGGTTTTAACCTGTTCTCTGCGCCACTTACGACTATATTTTAAATACCTTGCTATCATGTTCACACTGAAGCTTCGTTTGTTTTGCACTTGCAGTATTGTGAATGTCAATTGTGAATCGACATTATTTGGCGAGAGCGACAGCAGTGCAATACTATTTTCAAACTGGTTATAAAGGCGCGCTTTATTATTTTGACTTTATTTCTGTATTTTCTGTACAATAAAGCGTTTACTTACTTATTGACCGAGCGAGCGAAGCGTCTCTGTTTCAGCTTCGATAAAAATGCTTTCGTATGTCTGTCCGTCGTCTGTCCGGCTGATCTCCACTACAGGTCGCATTTCCCAAACGATTCTATGAAAATTTTGTGAGCAGGATCGATAATTATATAGATTTTTTCTCGTTTCGTTTTTAGGAAAATCAAATAAAAAAGGAACATTTCCTCGCGAGGTCTACAGCTTACAGAGCCACTACTTAGTATTACAAAACTGCAAAAAAAAAAAAACATCGAAAAAGATAGCAATTCACCACGCGCTTTCAAGACGCTCCAACGTTCCCTTACAAAAGACGCTTAGGTATTTCCAGCGATCGTTCTGGTAATCCAACTAGAGGAGTTTTCCGAGGCAAACGAGCGTGTTCCCGGCGACAGTACAATCGCCAATCAATTACTGCTGCTGCCATAAATCATCGGTGACGTACCGATAGTGGTTCCTTGGCGTTCGGAGTTCCGCGCAATAGGACCACTGAGTTTGAAAAGTTTATTGTTAGAAGAGGACTATGCGTGCTGACAGTGGTGTAAGGTTGGGTCGGATCATCGGTGACGCACCTATAGTGGTTCCTTAGCGTTCGAAGTTCCGCGCAACAAGAACCATTGGGTTTGAAAAGTTTATTGATTAAGTGTTGGAGAAGTGTTGACGCGTGCTGACAAGAGAAGCGAGAGGAGAGGTAGAAAAAGTTGATAAAGTCGGTTATATTTTAATTTAAATCATCTCAGTTGTATTTACGACATGCCTGACTGAAGAGCTTCGAATGCCTAAAACAAAATGATGGTCAGAGTCCTATGTACGTCATTATATGTCTCAGAATCTGTTATTGTACAGAGCAGCTCTTGAAAATACATTACGTAATCTCTAACCCTAGCAAATTAACCGTACATTAATTAAGTAATGACGCTGACGCGCGAAAAATACTACAGCTGAAGCCTATCCAACGGTTGACATTTAGCTCTTCTCCGAATGGTTTTTACGACTTCGCTGGCAATATCGTGATGATATCAAGAAACTAGTTACGTTTTACTGTTTCATCCCGACGGGGCCGTCACGACCGTCGCACGGTCCCCATGTGTCACTCTGGGCCCAATATTAATTTCTTAATGCGGCTCCCACTGGCCATGTTTGTCCTTTCCTTCAATTTGCTTGATGAGAAACGTCGTCATTATTGATGAGCCTTTTGCGTTTTTCCAAGTGACATTTATCATCGAATTTTGTTTTAATGCTAGTGCTAGGGAGTTATAGTGTGATGCTTTAATCATAATCTTAAAGGTTAGCCATAAAATGTATATATGTATTGGGAAAGAAAAGTCAGGAACTACTCGTGCAAAACCGATGCTTCCAACGAACTTAATAAGAAACTGAATAATTCTTAAAAAATATTTGGCTTGTTGTTCCCAACCAGCCTTTTGTATAAATAAAATAAAAAATATTGTGAGTATACTTAGTTTATTTTACCTCTCTTATTTATGTCTGTGAAAACACACTTCCCTTTGTTACATTTCGTCTAACATGTTTACATTTTGACAAAGCCCGCGGCAACGTCCGTGGATTTGTAGGGTTCAGAGAGGATTTCGCACTCCTAGTGGAGGTCCAGTGAAAAATAGATGTAAAAGAAAACCCGCTCAAGAGTTTTTACTCCCAAGGCCTTAGATAATGACAGCGCTTGACCCTTAGTAGACTCGAGTGGGGTCCAATAGTGCTCTACGCATTTAAGATGTTATCAAATATGCACCCTATTTGTATTAGGGGAAAGGTTTAAAAGGATTAAGATTGTGTCGACCCCTGCTGCTTGGCATGGAGATTTTATGAGGTCGATTCGCATCATATTTTGAAGCTACGCCTTTTTATGGCCTATAGGTATTTGGAAGCGATTTCTGGGGAGACCAGGCTAAATAAACGGGCTTCGGCGCAGCGAGGAAGTTTACGCGTCTTAAATTTATGCCTTTGCCATTTATTCTAAGTTAAGTAAGTGCTGGCGTTGCGTTTCGATGTCGCGTTATTTTAATGCTGTGCAAAATGCTAAAGTTTTCTTATTATGAACTGCCAAAACAAAACGCTACGCGGTTATTTATGGCTGAGAGTTTTCGGAGTGCACTGAAGCGCCTCATCTTCAAGTAATTAAAGCGCTAATGTCTATTTAAACACCTTGTAAAGTCACGTAGTCTTTCGCGAATTGTTGTGGAACAGGTGTTACTCTTACTGCCGTCGCTGATAATAAAGCTAAACGAAAAAACTTGACGAAAGTAATAAGAAAATGAGTTCTCGCCGCCTTAAAAGCTGACATCAAAAAGTCGGCGAGAGGTGAACATGACAATGCAATGTTTTGTTTTACGGCAGAAGTAAAACAGGGTGAAATAAAAGTCGGAACTCGTACAGATGTCGGAGTCCGACATTGACTCTGGCATGAAAAGTTTCCTACAATCGGAGCAAAGAAACAACAAGTCCGAGATAGGGTTGGCAATTTTTCAAAATAAATTTTCCGATACGGCGGGCTGCGGGTGCCGGATACAATTTATGGCTTTTATTCTTCAGTTGACGCATCATAAAATTGTATTACTGCATTTTTATAACCCTAATTGTACGGTCAGATGCAGAGAAAAGGTTACCGGTTACCTTTACAGAGAGGTAGCTTTGCAGCTTACTGTACATGCAGCGCATTTTATATTACCAACGGGTAATTTAACTGTCTCGAACAGCAGCTATCGCAAGTCGTAATAACTTTGTAAATAGTCATTTAATATTACATTATATGGGTTATATATTATACGGGTATATTCAAATAAACGGAGCTTATCGGGGATAGAAAGCGAAGTTGAATTTCCTAAAACCGATCATCCTCTTTGAAATAAATTCAAACTTCGACTCGCATATACCTAATACTTACCTAATTTTTAAATGGGCCAACCCTATTACGCAGGCAGAAGTTATTTAAAAGAGTATTGCTTACTCTTTTAGCAGGCAAATAGCCGTCTCTAAGTAATAAAGCTATGCAGTCTTATTTGCAATTTTCTCCAACTCTTGAGGTCGTGGACGCAGTTGCAATTTGCATTTTAGATAAACGCAATAAATCCCTAACGTTTTAAGCACCGAAGTACACCATTAACTCTTTATGACTTCTGGTTTTACTAGCTTGAAAACACCATTTTAAAATGAACTTGCTGGGTACTATTTCGAAAACATAAGTCGACGAGTTCTTACGCAGCGGTCGCGTCAAACATATCTTGTGTTTTACGAGTTATATTGAAATTTCGCTTAAGTCGTCGAAGGTTCCTCTGGGTACTGTTTCTATTTGGACAGAAAAGTTACACTAGTCATAATTTGCTTAACATATTTCATCTCATATTTCAAAGAAACAGCTCCGTTCCAGCATTTGCGTTCTTATTACGGTTACTGTTAGCATGGCTTCCGTGTCCCATGCTTCGTGTGAGCTGATGTCGCTTTTTGTCGACGGGTGGTAATCTATGTCACCAAACAGACGTTTCTTTGATTCGTTAACTGTTGGAATGATTCAATCGGCCATCGCGGTAGACGTGACGGGACTTAAACGGACGTATGGGATAAACAGTAAACCGTGAGAAACGGGCAAAGGGATGCTGGGGAACTGAATTCAATGGTAATGATAACCCTTGGTTTTAAGGCGACTTACGACTTCTGGAAATTTGCAAGGTAATAACTTTCATTTTCACTAGTTTCAACATTTCAGTTTCAGTGGTTTTCAACATTTGAAATGTGACAATCGACAAAAACATGTGCTGCAAGGGCTTTGTAATGTTCTTTTTTTTAAAGCTCAGATTCAAAGTCGCAGTTCATGCCTTATGTAAAATAGACCTATGCGGTCGTATTATATCAGACTGATTACTATTTGGAAACACGTCATTCTGGATTACCAATCGTGATGAGAAGATCTGTCTCTATCCCTAACACTTGTTAACTTGCGATATCGCTGCTGCGATGCAATACGACGGAAACGTGGAAGTAAGTAACGTAAGTTTCTCGTACGTTAAGTCCCGTTGCCATATTTAAGTATGATAGCTAAATTGTAAGCAAATCCCTAAACATGAGCTAAAGCCCCAACTCCTCATTCTTCCGCGTCACAATTTATAATGGCTGCAGCTTCAATAAATGCTATCTCCACCGGCAAGACGCATTGCCGCGACGAACCGTTAAATCATATAGTTATAGCGTCGTGTGATGCGAACTGATATTAATGCGATCACGTTTATCTCGCAACTGTATGTAGCGGGAGCGGGACTTTATGGTGGAGATTTGAAACTGTCACCGGCTAATGATGGTTCTGATAAGAGTCGTGTCGTTTTCACTGATTCGAAAGGACGCTTTTATATTTTGCTGTGCACAGCCACGGGACAGCCGTCACGAACCAGTGTAAAGGCAAAATGCGTGTGATTGTTTAGAGCCACTTTTATATTGCCCTGCTCACCCACGCGAGGTGTTTTGAAAACCGTGGACGGTGACATTAAAGCGTCCGATGGCTAGAGCGGTAAGGCGGTCTAAAGGAAGAAGTTGATCAGAAGTTGTTGAGTATCGATCGTAGATGTGCATGTATGTCTATCCTACAACATTATTTTAATAACGAAAGCTAAAATTTTGGGTGCCTGTGTTCAATGAAGAAATATATTTATCATCTCAAGCAGTGGTTTTTGTTCAATCTAAACTAAGTATGTTGAACGAATTAAGTCATTTGATATCCTAAAACGAAACTTATCTTACTCCTTAATAAATGAAATTGGCTGGCTTAAAGCCAAATCAGTTTGCCCGCTGACGGATGGGCTCACCTAAGTACGTAATTTGTTGTGTTCAACTATTAAGCTTTCGATATCTTATTAATTTAAGTGTCTCATGTTGTTTTGTTACTGACCTTAATCTCCATTATGCTAGTAATGTTTGCACTTTTTCTTGTTGCAAGGAAAGGTAAGGCGTTAGAGGAGTTTATTGCACATCCACTGCTAGTGAAGATTCCGCCTGACTAATCCTAACTATTGCATTCTTGACTCTTTTTTCCGGCTTAGTTTAATTCGTTTAATCATTCCGCCCTTCCGCACTTCGGGTCCAAGCTTTTATCCAGTTGCAATTTTGAAAATGGAACCTCTTGGCTGTCCCCCGGGATCTCTGTGATTGTAAGAGCGAGGTTATGGCTCCGCTAACCCGCTTCCTCGAGAACGGGCTACACCGTTTATTTACTGGCTATAAGTTTTTTCTGCTTTTAGTTTTATTTCATTTTTGTGAGATTGGTATTGGAGTTTGTTATGTGCGTTCGTTTCTTTTTTAAGAATGGGACGAAAGATCAGCACTAGTGTCAAGTTGGAGATGAATAGCATGATATGCTAGCTGGAGTTGCGGATGCATATACAATTACCGTTTTCTCTTGTCTCTTAAATTAATTTTTAGATTATAGAGTAACAAGTTTTTATCGGAGTACCGAGGGTAGTGATAACCGAATAATGGAATGGATAAGATCAAAATGTGTCGATTTTGTTTAGTTTTTATTCCGAAGGACAAAGTAACGCGATTAAATCTCCTAAACAACACATTTGTTTCAATCTAAAAACTTGTAACCGAACTTAAATCACACGGCAGGTGGTAGGCTTACCACACGTTGGAGTCGAGCGAAAAATGGCTCTTCCCGCGAGCACCGAATTTTAGACATGACGCGTGTGTTGTTTGAACTTTGCGATTAATTTTACACGCGCTACCTCTGTTTTTGATCCTGTCGTCGCGCAGCCGACGACAGATGTTGAAACAATTAATTTAATCTGCCTACATTTCATACACGGAATAATATTTGCGAGACTGCTAAAATTTTGGAAAACTGGTTGCTTTTTAATGCAACACAAAGCCCTAACGAGCAAGCAGGTCTCTTGGTGTTATTCGATCACCATTATAAACTGACACCTGCAATACATAGTTACATACCAAAAGGTTTGTAGATGAGATGCGTTGCCATACCAGAAGGCTGAGATGAAATGCCTCTTGTGCCAGTAGTTGCGCCACCATCACGACACAACAGTGCAGAAACCATGGTACTCTACCAGTACCGATCCAGTGTTCCTTGCACATTGCACAAGGTACTACCACCCTCATTACCAATATTGTCAAAGACTTCCTTATTTTCCACCAGTAAACAACTCCTATTTATCGGGTGTAGTAGACATCCGCGCTTTATTCGACCACTTCAGAACGCAAACAGCTCCATAAATCCTTTGAAAGATATCATGTTGCTTGGCGGGAGGTTTATTGTCCCTATACCGTTAGCCACCGTATCCTAAACGATTCCGACAATCAGTGCAGAACAAAAACAAAACGATTCGTTCCGGCAAGAAGTGTTGTGACGATCCGAAAATCCGTTTTGCTTCCAACGACGCTGGCGTACGACTGATTGTTTTATCCGTCGCCTGAAGTTTGGGAAGTGGACAGCTTTGAAGGAAGTTGTCTTCAAAATGACGAAGTTTCTTGACACTATAGTCGCTTTTGTTTGGTCACGAAATTAAGTGGTCTTACATAAAACAAAACATATCTGGTCAGTTTATCTTGATCGAATCGCTCGCTTTAAAGCTATAAGACCTCCAACAATTACCTCTACCTTGATTAGTTTTTTTGTAATCTCATTGTATTGAGTCACACTCACACCAAATTAGGTATTCCAAGAGTAAACACTAAAGTAAATGTACTGACAAAGAAACGGGGTCTTAGCTATCAGAGATTTATGCACAGCACAGTGCTGCCGATGTTAGTCTAGTGTTTTATGCGGATCTTGAAGTTACCCATATTTTTGCTTCAGCTTGATCAATTTTTGACTCTGCTTGATGTATCTAACTAATACAATGTATAAACAGCATTGATAACGTATAGTTGGCAATTGGCAAAACTGTTTTATTGGTCGCTTAACCCACGTGCTTCAAAATGATTGAGCTACTCCACAACGTAACGTGTTAATTTTTATTTGCACCAACACTCGTTAAGTGCACGTATTCATGTAATGAGCCAGTACTTTCTGCTTTCTTCATTTAACAGAGCTGTAAAAGTGAGCGAAAACTTCAATTATCGCGTTACGTTTCATAAAAAGTTTCACAAATATGATGCCTGTACTGATTGGCAGGGAGGCAACAATCGCTCGTATAAAATGTTGTTGGATTTTTAAAATTAACTTCAATTTCAGTTGATTATGAAAGTGTGCTCAGCGAGTCACATTCATCACGATGAAAGTATAAGATTAACAGTTTATTTCAACGCATTGTGCATGTGTAATTAAATTACAAATTATAAACATAAAAGCCAATATGTTTGTTATGTATACTGAAATAAAAAGTATGTTAAAAGACAATAAGACAGCAATAAATGCAAAAAAATAGTTAACATAATAGGATAGCTTAGATTTTTGTGGTCTGAGTCAAAAAATTACGCACGTTTGGCCTCATCATAAAGGTTGCCGTTTTAAAAAGACAAATTTATGTTACAGAACTGACTTATTCACTAACTAATATTTTTCATTGATGTTTCCTTATTTTACGTTCGTTTTTAAGAGTGTTAACCAGTAAACTTTGTCAATGGGAACTTCACAAATTCCGCTGTTTCCACTAAAGTGATACTGAAAATTAATTCTCCGAAGAAACTTCGTAAATTAGCAGCCAATAAAGCAACCTTGTCTTGAAGTATTGTCCGACCAAAACTGGCAACTTTTTTGGCAGGCCATCCCGATCCCGTTAGGGTTGACACATTGCGACGGAATGTTATTATTTTTTGTGATTTATGATATGGTTGGAGTATGAAGTTCGTTTCATAATAATAAGGATTTCATTTCAAATTCTATTTCGCACGCAGATTCTATCTTTTGACCGCCAATTTAAAAGGTGGTAGACCAAACAGTTCAGCTACTAACGGTACAATAAAACTTTTTTTTAAAGCCAGTTTAGTCTAAATTTGTCAGAGAAGCACGCTTTAGAAATTTTTCACGTAACTTAAGGACACAAGTTAAGCCCCAATAATTAGTCCAGAGCGACATCCCTCGTAGCTTAGGTCTCGCAGGTTTTAGTAAAAGGCGAACAGTTTTTCTATCCCTGACTCGGCAACAGACCCTGGCTCAGGTCCAGCAATTTTATAGAATTAAATCGTTATTCATGTAAGATAGTAAAGTACGCGGTCCGTTTCATATGCTTAAGGATATCAAAATTTCTATATTTGAACTATATTTCAAATTGTTATAGCGGAGGAAATTGTATTAAAACATTTGTTTGGTGACCATAACTGTCATAGCGGCGAATATTTTAGATGTATTTCCAGATCAGATAGAAGAAAGTTAACTCAAAAATATTTTATACTTTAGCTGAAATGGATACTAGCAGAAAAGTAGCTATGATAATATTAACATGGCTTAAGGTATCGAGGCCGCCCATTGCTCCTTGTATTTTTTTGTACCTTGTTTTTTTTCTGTTTTGTGTATTATGTGGTGTTCAATGAAGAGTTCTTGTATTGTATGTAAGGTCTGTAGATACTGCGGATAGATAATATTCTGCTGGTGATAAAGCAACGGCAGCTGCAGTCAGTCAGTGCAGGCAGTCTGGCTTTCCGAGGTCAAGATCCTAAAAAGACATCTTTTCGTGTCTCTAAAAATTAAATGCCCATGTCACCGAATAGACGACATAAACACTGTTTACTCATACCTATATGTACTGTAAGTTAAGCAAAAGGATTGTTTACTGTAGTAGTCATTGGTAAAGTCTGGACGGCCGTAGTTAAAAAGGAGGTTAAGTTATCGATGTTTTATTCAAACATTTAAGCTTGGTTTACACAGTAGGTACTATAGTAGCATTAGGTACAAAACAGCTAACGAGTTACAGGTGGTCAATCGAGCGCCGCACTGAAATGGCACTCGCACATTTCCCCCCACTGTGTAAACCCGCTGGTTTACACCACTGTGTTATTCCAGAGATTTGAATATACGCTAGTATTATTGTATGTATATGTGTTATTCGCTATGGTTATTCATGGCTGCTTCATAGTTGAAGTGTTGAATTAGCCGTCATATAGTATTGAAAAGTGACAGTAGCGGTCCAGGCTGTGAGCTAGGCTTGCAGAATAACCGTACAGGCATTAATCCTTAGTACCTATTGTAACGCACTCGCCATTAGAAACTGAGTCAGCGCTGGATGGTGAAATTAAGTGTTCATTGCGCTCACATTATCCTAAATTAAATAGCTACATACCAACTTCTTAAAAGTTCACGTTTTAACTCCACAATCTCTGTCTACGTGGAATAAACGGTGGCATTACCCTTTTGAAATTAACACTTGCTTCTGATATCATAGATTAAAATAAAGTCTAATCTGAACGCGTTTACTTTGATGTTCTAAGTTTAATGGTGCGTATCTGTTTTTCGTTCGCGGGTTCAGTGACTCCAAGGGACGATTTAAACGATTACTTACTTAAAATTACGAATGTTTTAACGTTTACAAATATTGATACTGTTTCTTTTAAATTGCAGGTAAGACGGTGAACTCGGCGAAATTGTGATCAGGTATTTTTATAAATAACCTATACAAATTTTCCACATGTATCGGACGTGTCTGAAACATAAAGGATTATTTAAAAAAAAAAATTTTTTTTTTCGTCCTACAACTAACTACTGACTATTTCCCTCTGCTGAGCACAGGCCATATCTCAGAATATAGCTACTGAAAATATTGAGTGTGACGTGTACATTCTGCGTCTGTCTGCGGCAGCGTAGCTATGGACCTATTCGAACGCAGTTTGTTTACAATAGAAATCTAGTTTAATCGCGATGGTACTTAGCTTAGTTCCATTAAAATCGATTAGGACCTAACCTTTTGGATTATACCTAGCTGCTTACGTTTAATCAGCACTAAATAATCTCGAAAACAATTCGACCGTCGACCAATCCAATCTGTAACAAAGCTAAATAAGAAATCTTTCGACCACCGCCTAAGGCTTCAACACGAACACTAGCCTTTGTCTATCAAACACGTTTTACAATTTAAATCAGTATCGAATAGTTTGCACAATAGGCTAGCCCGGGGACATATTTATAAATGCAATTACGTACTGTTGCCAATTTGATATTACCTCATTGTAGAGTCCCGGGGGTCCGTTCACGCCCCTCGATCGCTCCTGTGTTAGGGGTGTTCCTGCTAAGGATCGTATTTTTCGATTTTCGGTTTACTGCGTAATTACATGGCCTGCTCTGCTCTTTATTAAGTAACAAGCTTATGCCCCCCGGCTTTGCCCCAGTGAAATATTTCAAAATAAGCTATTTTGCATCGCAAAGCTTACTAAATCTGCGACTTTTTTGTTTTAAGGTCTAATATATGTTATTCAATTTAAATAATTTATTGCAGCCCGGGGTCCATAGATTGTTAGTAAGTCTTATTTTCTAGGGATTAGTATCACATTCCATTATAACAAATTAAATCAAACATAATCGATAAATAAACATGGTTATAAACAGCTTAACCGATTTTGATGCAACTTATATCGAATAAAAAAGACGATCCAATCGGACAATCCGTTAAGGAGCTACGATGGCGCAGGCAGACACAGATACGTCACACGTCAAACATATAACACCCCTCTTTTGACTTATGAGGTAATCGCATACATATAGGTGCTAAAACAATGAGATTTGATTGCTAAAGTCCCAGGATTTGAACATAATAATATACCATACCTTGCGACAGTAAGTGTGTCGCCTACGGTTTATACATACTTGATTCACCTGCTAGCGTATGAATCGATTAATCTTTTCAACGCCAACGACGCATACAAATCTACACGCCAAGTTGGCATAACGTCAACGCGGACTTAAACCTTAAGCATACTTACGTCCGTAGGTCGCTTTTGCACTGTGCAGCCGGACGCCTATAAGCGTTGGTGGCGTCGTAGGCACGCCTGCTCATGACGCTTTTAAGCGTCCTTGGCGTTGAAAAGGTTAAGGCCATTTTTACTCCCCTATTGGAACAACCCCGAACAGCCGTAAGGGCAATTGCACATATGCCGTTTAATGACGTCACACCCTCAATTCCTCTCAGCGATACTGGGGGCTGCAAATTAGCTATTGTGAGAAAATACGGAAAATATTAGGTGCTCTCGTTGCTTCAAGCGGCGAGTGGTTCAAACGACGTATGTGCTGTGCTGATTGTTGGCGCTTACGACGTTTTTAGTTTGAAGTGGATGTATTGAAGAGGGTAGTCGTGTCTGGAGATTCGTTATGGATTATGTTTAACGGTCAGTTATATTAGTTATTTGGACATTATTACGGTGAATTAATATGCCTCTTTTACCGTGGTATTGTGCGTTAATAAATTATGGGGAATGAAATTTGCTGCTTACAAATCGCTACAAAGTATGACTGAAAACTGACGAGACATTGCATTGTTTGTGGTTGTATTTAAGATTTATAAATATAATATTATACTTAATCAATGGCTAATGGCTATGACGCTCATTAGGGGAAGCCTTTGTCTAGCAGTGGACTAGAATAGGCTGATGATGATGATGATGATGACCTCTATGTCGATTTACTCCATTTTTTGACGGTCACCTACACCTACACGCCTATTACTTGAAACCATTAAAGCATACATGTAATTATAGTATACTCAACTTAAATTTCACTTCGAATGGCCCATCTGCTAAATAATCAATTCTTTAAAAGCCCATAATATTGTTTGAAGTACCCCTCCCATCAATTTTGGTCCTTTGCCTACCCCAATGGTTCAAGGTACGTCACTGCGTGAATGATGATCGGGCGTTTGTCATAATACGCGTCACGCTTAGCTAGAGACGGAAATAGTATCGATGGTTTTTCTATCGATTAGGTATTTATGATTCGATACAGATTTTTTAGCTCCCGATGTAAAAAGAAGGGTGTTCTAAGTTTGGTGTGCACCTGTGTGTCTGTGGCATCATACCAACTAAACCGATTGAGATTGCGGCTGTTTTTTTGGATCGAAAGCTATTTTAATCGAGATGGTTCTAAAATAAGTTTTATCAAAATCGATTCAGCCTTTTTTGAGATATTGGACTTTGAAATCAAAATATATCTGAGGTTTTTAAATTTTTCGAGTTGTTCGATATTTTTGCTTAAGCCGCATTTACATAGCAGTCGGGTTATATGCTTCTTGAAAAGTAGCGTATTTACTTATTTAATATGGGTAATATTTTATAGACATAATTTCTCTATTTATTTATTTTATTTATTCATTGTACAAACTTAAAAAAATAAAAATTACATAAACTGTTTTAAGTTTCTGCTGTTTGCACTTCTCACGTTAATTTTAATAATCACAGAGAGTAAAAAATACTTCATAAATTGAACTTGTCAGCTCAAAAGTTCGTAGGAAAAAAACTGCTTCACTATAATTACTTTATTTCGATACCTTTGATACAATACTCAGACACAGTCTGTTTGCTACTAAGCCTTTAGGCAAAACGAGGCACAGACATAAGCCGAAGTCCATTTTTATTAACCCCCGACGAAAAAGAGGGGTGTTATAAGTTTGCCCTGTATAAGTATCTGTATGTCTGTGTATCCGTCTGTGGCATCATAGCTCTCAAACGGATGGACCGATTTCGATGCGGTTTTTTTTAATCGAAAGCTAGTTTATAGTTTGTTGCATTTGATTGTCACAGTCAAGGATCATGGAAAGTAAACGGATTGACAAAGCCCATACTTTGAATCGTTCTTATTTACATTCAGCGCCATCTACCTTGCTTGAGTGACACATTAGAACCGCTGTTTTGTTATTATTTGACCCGCTGGCTACGACCTTGGCGCCATCTAGAAATTGCCTGAATTTTAAGATGACTGATGATGATGGACGATTCGAAGTATGGGGCTTTGACACTCCGTATACTATCCTCCTTGGTCACAGTATATTGTATTAATAAAATAAATAATAATAAATATCACCGGACAGTTTGACACCAATTGACTAGTCCCAAACTAGGCAAAGCCTGTACTAGACAACGGATAAACATACTTATATAGATAAATACATACTTATATACATATTAAACATCCAAGACTCGAGAACAAACATTCATATTCATCATACAAACATCTGCCCCGACCGGGATTTGAACCAGGGATCTCAAGCTTCACTATATTACTATATATTCACTATATTTTGTATTATAGACAGAGTTCAATATAATAAGCTGTTTACGAACTATAGAATATATCTCTTTGATTTATTTATTTATACTACTCACGAGTAGGTAAAGCATCGATACTTTTGACATAATATAGCGCCCCTATCACGTTTATGTGCGTGGGTGGAAGGGAGCGGACAATCTGTCATATTTTTTGTTTCCGCCACACCATTAGTTAAGATCGAGTATAAGTGTAAGTTTGTATGGATATGGATTAACTATGTTGCTACAGTTAGGTCAAAACATTAAGCTAATCAATTAATGATATTCATCAATTTCATCATAGGCCTCCTCCAAGACTCCACTCAGACCGGTCCTGTGCTTTCCGCATCCACCGCGATCCTGCGATCTTTACCAGGTCGTAATTAAATAATGATATTATTTAATTTAAGTCTAGTTGAATTGCTGTTCCATTTTTCTGCAAGTTAAAATATTGATATCAAAATGAGCCTCTGTATCATACGTCCTTTTTGCTTAATCCCATGGGTCTAATCTACATCTCTCTAAGGATCGTGTTTGTAAATCATGGCTCGGAGCGTTTTTGTCGTTTCAAAGTACAGGTTAAAAACTACATTTTAAAATCGATATGTTCAGGTTCGCTAGACATAATACTATATGATACATGTACATATATATTATAATTTGTGATATAAGTCCACTGAAGGCCCCAATTAGCATAAACATCTCAAGAGAAGGCACTTTTCTCTATCGCCCAAAACGTTTACAAGAGATAGTGTTTTGTTGTCCTGGAACTACCGATCCAGTTAACGTTACAATACGGGTCCTTGAAAAATGATGCACCATACATCCTTATATCTGGCATCAGAGCATTTATATAAGTCAACAGGCATACGGAACCTGCAGTGATAAAAATTACGCAATACATCAAGGCTGACTATGCGGGCCGAGGGTTCTGATTAATGCGTCCGCGAAACCGCGAGGGCAGCGCCGCGGGACCCTAAAATTCGCTTTTGTATTTATTGCTTATCCATTTTATTACGATCAACCTTTTTCGTGTTTACTGCCGCAGATCTATGAGGTGTGAGAGCTGGCGACGCTGTTTTCTAAGGGTATAAAAAAAATTATGAATTTGAAACTGGCCGTTTAAAAAAAGTGAGTTTTTTTAATGATTCAGGATTGCCATCACCCGAGATTCATGCGCTGGCCGCATATTTGGGTAAATTGCCACGAATTGGCCAGTCAATATAATCTGTAATTAAGAGAATAAATTTTTAAAGTTTAGTGTTCATTCATACTCATACAAAATTGGTGGCAAGTAGCTTACCCTACTTCGGCGGAAAATAAACGCAGGCGAGGGCTGGTCTGAATTAAGCCAAGCTAAGAATAACGTTCAATATATTCTCACCGGCACAATTAATCGCCCACCCTATCTTCCGTGACTATTGTTTGTGAAAACTGTTATTTAATCAATAAAAAATGGTAATAAGTGGGCGGTTTTTTTTTTGTTCTGCTAACTATACCGTAGTCATAAAAATTACAGTAATAAAACAGGCGAACGAGAAATAAAATTTCTATTACAAGAAACCACGAAGTTAAACTTGTTTTCCTGTGCCAAGAGACTAAAACAGTACACCACCGCACTTACGGAACTTAATCAAAGTTTATACGCGTATGTACCTCCCGACTCCGAGCCAAAACACCGACTTAGAATTTATCAACCAACCCCGAAATTCAAATTTGGAATTCAAGATCCTCATTTAAAAATGGTCGCGTTCACAAAATGCACTTACCGCGAGTGGGTATGAAGTGGTCGCGTCGTACGGAATTTCTGAATGCATTCGTTGCAGCAATCTCGGGTTCGGGCTTAGACTTAGGGCTGCCAAGTAACCGGGGTTTAGGTGCCAAGGCACGTGTGTCGAAACATTTTATATGTACAGAAAGTCAGTATTCATTATGGTTTTGACGCCCCATAAGTTGTTGCAGCTTTGGTACTCCAATCAACACCAATCAGTACCTGACACAAATATTTCTTTTTGTAAAAATAAAGACAACGAGGAAACACTTGTAGCATGCATTGCTAGAACAATAGAGCTCACTTGTTATAAAGTTATCTTATGAGACAAATCCGCATGTCGTTTGTATAAAGCCTACACAAACGAACAACCACTTTTCAATTTCACGCTAGTTTCTTTCGCGCTGTGTCAAGCTCGTTTCCGTCACCGCACGCCGAAGTCGCTTCGGCCGTTCGACAAAGCTTTAAGTTTGCCGCGTTAGCTGTAAAGTTGGAACAATCGAAAATTTTGACATTTGGCAACCCTGCCGCTGGTTTTACGGAGTTTGCTTTCCGAGTCGACCGACGTTACAGACGAACGTGATCGCACTCCGGCATCAGATTAGAAACAATGTTGTTAATGTTGTTAAATGTCGCTAAGTTTGAAGGTTTCGATGGGGATTTTGGCGGAAGCGGGTGAGCCAGTTGATAAAAGGCTTATGCGTAAATAACTGTCCAGCATTTGACAGCGGACCTTGGATTGGTTAGTCGCAAGAGTTGAGTTTTTTTTATTCAAAAGACAATGGTTTGGCTTCTGAAAATAAGGGCTTAACGTCATCACCATTATCTGGAATATCCTCTGCAGAACTTCTTAGTAACTTAACTGTAAAAATCGTTCGTTATAATTTGTCATCTACTTACGGAAAATAATAACTTGTCGTTTGGCATGCAATTCCAAATGTTCGTTAAAAAATTTAAACAAGAAATGTAAACTACGTTGAACATCAAAATATTTCGAAACATCCCTTATTCTTTACCAGAATTTAACAAAATTGCGCGTCAAATAAAAAAAAACACTCCATTTAAAATTTTAATTTGTAGAAGCATGAATAACTTGTTAATTAGGTACTTATACAATTGGCCAATACTAATTCAATATTTTCACATTATTTAGTTATTAGGATTTTACATAGTATAACATGCTAAGGTATTTAGTCTATGTAACTCTCAACGCTTTGTAGCTCTATATCTTATAAAATTCTTATTAGCCCTATCTAAGGTAGGGATGTAGGGACTTAGGGAGTGACCCTCAGTGATGGGGTGCAAAGTGCTATACGTTAACATATATAACTAAATAATAGCCGCTATTTGATTAGGGCTTATCGGGGGCACACGCGCTCCCTGTTTGGGGCACCAATACAAATGCATTCCATAATGAGATTTCTGACGAAATAAATAAAATTTCCACCGAATGCACAATGAATATTACCAATGAAACTTAAACCAATTTAAAATTGCAGTAAAGAATTTCAAGGAGATTGACAATGGAATATATAATATTGATGTATTAATTCTTATTAACATTAATAACTTGGACAGAGAATTTATTTATCGGTCTTAATTAAAATTTATTTTCTCATTAGTGAATGGAAAACATTATTTAATAACCATTATTTGGCGTATTGGCGATGCCAGATTCCGAATACAATTATATCAGCGGATGTTCAGTCCTCACCGAGTACCTATGTACGTATTCTCCTACATTTCACGTAAAGCAACTTGGGTTGTCCTTAGGATGCGTTTCCATTAAAGCGTTGCGGACACTTGCCGAGCCGAATGAACCAATCACTCCTCTAAATCCTCATCTCGCCCGCTCCTCTTGCAATGTGACGTTGTGATTCGACGGCTCTGCTTTTCTCCGCTTGCTTCGCCGCAATGGAAACGCACCCTTAGGTGAAACTACTGGCTGCTGTGCTGGCTTGAATTTTCCCTATTATATGCATCACGGGGCACGACCGAACGCCTATGATCGCGGCTGATTGATTGTCTCTAATTGCCTCCCGCCACGTGTGGAGCGCCTCCTGAGTATGTACAATTACATCGCGTTGTATAACTATGTACGCAAACAAGGCTGGGGGACGATGTTTGAAATCAACCCCGTGATAATGATAACCTAACCAATTTAACCGCAGAAATAAGGTTACCGACATAACCCGAAGAACTGCGAAACTTAAGTGGCAGTGGGCGGGGCACATTGCTCGCAGAACTTGGCCGATGGGGTCAGAAGGTTCTTGAATGGCGTCCGCGGACCGGGAGACGAGCTGTCGGTAGGCCTCCAACAAGAGTGACGACCTAGTAAGGATCGCGGGACCGCGGTGGATGCGGAAAGCACAAGACCGGTCTGAGTGGAGCGCCTTGGGGGAGACCTGTGTCCACAAGTGACTGACATGATGATGATGATGATGATGATGATGATGATGATGATGATGATGATGATGATGATGATGATAATGAATCAATTTAAAATTAAAAACCAATATACTTACCCTATGTCGCTCCCACAACTGAGACGAATCTAATGGCACCTTGTATGTTGAAATTCGTCAAACGGTTTAAGCCGCAGAGCGTGCCAAAGAATTAGACATACATACACACATGCATACACTATAAATGTAACTACTTTAATCGCAAGGCAACTAAAACTAAAGTAGACTTAAATTATTAAGCAGCACTCCTATATCACACAACACGTACCTACTCTTATTTCTTTGTATATCCAACTTTAATTGTTTTTTTTTAATGGCTGGTCACCATGATGCTGTGACAATGAAACAAAAGGCGCTCACTTTTCAGGCTTTGATCTCCAATTTGTATGGAATTCCATTATAGATCTCTCGTCTGATCGCGCCCGAAACGTGACACTTTGCAGCACTTTGGAACATAACGTCAACATTTCATTGCATTGCATGATACTTTTTTTCTTAGACGAAGAGTCTCAATCGCTACTTAGTTTTCAGAAAACACGACTTAAACACCACAGAAGAACCTCCGTGCTGGAATCCGCGTGAAAATTAAGAGGCGTTTAAGTTTATATTCAGCTGAGATTTGCGAGTAATGCTCGCTAAATGTGCGCGAGTGCTGTGCCTCCCAATTAAACGAGCCGACGAAGCGCTTCGGGCCAAATTAAAATCGCACCCCTAGATTTTTGAGGCTTTCCTTACACCTGCAATGTGTCGTGAAGACAAATTAACCCGCTAATTAAACAAGTTAATATGGTCACGTGTGAAGATCGGTTTATTTATTTATTTATTTATCGTACGGCGGTTACACGCTGGCTACAAAAAGAAAAATTAATAATAATAATAAAAAAATAAATATCAAAATTTACAGTTATGCAGATATAAACTCGCACCCCTAGTCAAGATGTTTGAAGTCCTCGACCGGTCCGTTGTATCTGGTGATGGGGCGTGAAGATCGGTGTCCATTGGTTATTTTCTTCCTAGAGAGCATTTCTCTAATTTCAAACTGAAAGGTAAATATACAGAAAGACCAGAATAAATTCGCGAATCGGAATTCGAACCCAGGACCTCCACCATACCGTGGCATCGCACTACCAACTGCGCCATACGAGCAGCACGCCATTGGTAGCGATAAACTCTTATATAATTATTCACGTTCAGTTTTAATTTAAATTACTTAGCGAATACTGACTATCCTAAAGAGCGACTATAAAGACTAGGAAACGCGTAAAACAGACAATAAATCATACAAAATTGTTTCCATGTTCAAACACTTAACGTCAGAATGGACAGTTACGAAGGAATAAATTCTACTCTTTGCTGTCGGACTCTAGTTGGCATTTTTTCAGTCGCTTTGAAATCAAGTTAGGAAAGAGACAAGTCAGGAAGTGGCCAAGTTAGGAAAGAGACAAGTTAAGAAATGGACAAGTCAGGAAATGGACAATTTAGGAAATGGACAATTTAGGAAATGGACAGGTTAGGAAATGGACAAGTTAGGAAACAGACAAGTTAGGAAGAGGACGATTTTGAAAATGGACAATTTAGGGATTGACCGAAGTCGACAGGAAGGTTTGAAGCCTTCTGACGGAATCTTTTGACGTAATGTGTGATATTGAATATATAACCTGAAACCTGAAATTGTAATAACCAATAATTGTATCTAATTTATTAAATTGCTTTTCTAAATACTTCTCAACAAATATTTAACGGAAATAACAGTATTTTCAATGCACACTATCTTCTCACCCACCCCCTTTATTATATCAGCAGCCATTGCAATAATAATCCTTAAATAAAGTATGAATAATATTATTGCTCGCATTGTGAGTACAACTGACCCTCTTAACAAACAAGGTGCAGAAGCGTCCTAAAATTACATTTCCGATATTAATCCCCTTGCAAATAGCGTAAAAGATTGGTATTAGTATGCTAAAGCAGGGATTGTTACGGTACTTTTGAATAGTAAGAATTTTGTAACATTATTTTCTGGGTACGTATTGAGATGCTTTTTTGGAGATCTAACGTGAGAACGCATATCGTGATTATTATATCCATCTGTAGTAGTCTAATCCTTACGTCGTGTTGTATGGCATATCGGAGACCCTTTCGATTCGACTGAAGCGTTTTAGTTAAACAAAAAGTTTTATGTTAAAACCTAATTTCTATACTTACATGCTTTGTCTACTGTATTTTTTGTTGACTGTACTTGTATTGTCTTCCAACTTGCATATTCATACCAAATTTCAAGTCAATCCGTCCACTTAAAGTGGGTCAAATTGAACTTGCATTTTCAATTCTTGACTATTGGCACTAAAATGTGTTAAGTTGCTTGTAGTTTTTATATCAATCTGCGGCTGGATTTAGCCCCCACGGATTCATCAGCTTCACTTATCTTTGACCTACTTAACTTCGTTTTATCTTACCCAACCTTTATTAAAGTTGTGGAGGGTAGATATAGTCTACATTTTACACAATTTATGCCACTCATTACGTATCGGGGAGGTGATAATGGGAAACGCGTGTTATGCGAACTCGGCTTATCTGGCCCCATACTACGAAATTCGAAAATCGAAGTTCGTATCGTATCGTCCCGCTAACTCTCGTGTTAAATAATATTAGCTTGAGAGGGACGGCACGATAGGAAGTTCGAATTTTGCACTTCGTAGTCGGGGGGCTGGCCATCGCGTGAACTCGCGCAAAAAGAGCCAACACGCGAGGGATTTTCGCGGACTACGAAACCGCTCGCTAGATGGCGCTTTTTAAGGTTTTGCGTTTTAACTTCTGCAATCTGACATATATATGATATCTTGATGCGACAAAAATAAGTGAACACTTCTCCTATGGTTCAAAACTGCGTTTTTTTACAATCATCATCCTCAGCCCACAGCAGAGGGTCGAGCACGACTTTACAAATGCTGCGTAACGTAAAATCGAATAGTAAACGTTGTCGAGTTTTTATGACGTTTGGAACAGCGCCCGCCCTTGAGCGTATTTGGAACTAAAATTTAGTATGAGGTTTCTCGATCTCGATACGATAACCGTAACGTTATGCAGGATTCGTAAAGTCGTGCTCGACCCTCTGTATACTACGTTTCCCCGTCCCATATTTACAATAGTTAATACCTAATAACACCAAAATGATACGCTCTTTGCCAGCCTGACAATGCAACTGAATAATCCCACGGCAGTGTGCTGTCAGGAGCAGCTTTTAAATTTAGAAGCAAGCCATAGAGTCATAATGAGAACGGGATATGGACCGCGATTACTTTATATCGGGAACTCGTCAAATCTAAAAGGTAATCGCGCTCAATATCCCGTTCTATTTATGTCTTATGTAATGAACCGCCCTTAAGTCATAGAGTAACAAACAGGTCCAGCCAGTCGCCAACACCTATCCGATGTAATGTACCTATCTGTTCTAATTCAATTCCCTTCACAAGGTCATTGTTATTGCCAAATTCTGGGCTAACGCGTTCAATGTATCAGCCAGACGCGCGTCTCTTGCCTTCAACACGTTATTGCTCGCTCGTGACGTGCTCTCGATAAATAAGGCAAGCAGGTAGGTAAATATGTAATGTTTTTACGTACGAGGTGTTAATGTGGCGAACTAAAACGGTTTTGAATTCAGCAATGCAAAGAAACTTGATTTTCCATTAATTTTCTGTTAATTTAAGTAATAAATCTGCCACGGAAAATCGCACCAATTTCTCGTAGGTAAACTAACTTGCTTTGTGAACTAAGCTTTACTCACGTTTATAGCTGTTGTCATATGCCTACTAAATGAAAGAATGAGTACACGTAAAGGATATTGATATGAATGTTTGTTAACTCTTGACTTGAACAGCTCCAACAGTCCTTAAATTCAGAAGGCCGCTAGCTGGATATTCATCGGTTGAGCATTAAATGCAGCCTTACATTTTCATTGATATAGCTACGTTCGACCGATCAGCGCTGACCGTCGGTCTCGCAGTTTCCAGCCAAAACTAACATCAATGCGAACTTCCGAAACGCCGAAAATAGACAATTCCAACATAGCTGCAATCGTAGCAATAAGGGGCGTGATATCGACAATAGACCAATCATTCTATTATCATCCGTAACATGCGAAGTTCACGGCATTGTCTGTCCGTGTGTCAGTTAAAGCAATCAATCGAAAAGGCCGCTTAGGCGTAAGTGCTCTACGAAACGCGTTATTAGTTGTAGGGTTTGTTCTGGCTTAGAGCGGTCCATTTGACACGGGAATAATTGCTTCTGTTGCAGATATTTGGTTGATGGTGTTTGTTTGATTGGGCCAATATTAGACGTGAACTGTAAAGGTTACTGAACTTATTATGCCACTGTTGGACACGGCATAAGACTCGAGTGCTTGGCAAAGATGAACCGAAGGAAGCGTTAGTGGTGTCAATGAGCTCGCGACAGAGCAGCAGATTCAATGATTCAAATACTGTGTTCCACTTTACACCATCCGAACGCAGCAACACCGACGCTTAAGCCTGGCTGTCGTGTCAAAATATTTACCAAAACATTGGCCATAGAAAATAAGTTTTGTGTAAAAAAAAAACCTTTTTTTGTTGGAGTGCAGACTCCAACTTACATAACAATACCACATTTCAGCTCAATCGGATACCAAAAAGTGGCCGAAAAATGGGTACGAACAGTGCAAAAAAGGCTTGTAGAAAGAAGCACTGTCGTTTCAACATGCTTACTCAAATCAATGGGAGCCCATAAAATGAAGCATTGTACGATACGAAGACACGTATAATTTTGCTCCCATTACGAGTACAGGCAATCGGGCCGTATCTCCCGATCTGAAGGCTCACCATTACGGGACCCGTTATGTAGATTAACTGTGCCAGCCGAAAAACCGCGCGAAACAACCCGCGTAGATAGTTCAGATAAAACTGGAGATTTACAGCCCATCCCGCAAGTAGCCTGTTCAATACAGAAGTTGCAGTGGAGTATTTCTCGACCTTGAAATTTATTTCTACGCACGGAAGAGCCTGGATTTGCCATACTGATGGAAACAACTGATTGCATACGAAAGAGCATGCGTATGTTTGGGTCACTTATGGCCAGCGCAAACCGGCGGACGGGATGGCAGAGGATTATTTTTTATGCGGGTAAATTGTATGCTATTTCGATTGCAAATTAATGAAGATAATGCTTTTTAATTTAACAATTTAATAATCAATCAGCGAAAGTCGACAGATAGAAATTCCTTATAAGGACTTCTCCGCATTTGAACTTGTATCTCATTGTTTGTAACTTGTTTTTATTTCTGTATTTTCTGCACAATACTGGGCTGTCCCATAAGTAAAGAGACAAGATTCAAATAAAAATATTGAATGAAAAAATATAATAAAGTGCTAACATTTACATTAAGTCCAATTAAGAATATAATCATATTTGCTATTTTACGAGGGCTGTTTGATAAGTACCCGTTTTCTAAATATATTAGCATCACTGGCCGCAAATAAGTAGCCTTTTTAAGCCATTTTTCAGAGGCGGGAAAAAAAAATGGCATTATTTTGTTTTTTTTTTTTCTCATTTGACAACGATTCAGTGAAGGCGTGAACTTAAAATTGTTAAAATGGAGAAAGAACAGTATCGGTCTGTAATTAGATTCTTATTTTTGGAAGGAAAAACATGTGATGAAATAAAAGTAAGAATGCAAGCGGTTTACCATGAATGTGCTCCTTCTATGACAACCGTCAGATATTGGTATAACGAGTTTAAGCGGGGGAGAACAACCGTCTTTGATGAGGATCGCCCAGGCCGGCCAGTTGAGGTGACTACAGACGATATGGTTAAGAAAATTGAAAATATCGTTTTAGCCGACCGCCGAATTAAACTTCGAGAAATCGTTGATGCTGTAAACGTATCAATCGAGAGGGTACAACACATATTAGAAGGAAAATTGGGTATGAAGAAAGTATCGGCGAGGTGGGTGCCGCGTTTACTCACGGAGGAGCAAAAACGGAACCGACTGACTACTTCGGAGCAGTGTTTGGCTGTGTTCAAACGTAACCCGAAGGAGTTTCTGCGTCGTTTCGTGACCGTGGACTAAACGTGGGTCCACCACTACACCCCGGAAATGAAAGAGCAGTGGAAGCAGTGGATTTTACCGGGTGAACCTGCTCCAAAGAAAGCAAAAACCGTCCCATCGGCTGGAAAGGTCATGCCGACCGTTTTTTGGGATTCGCAGGGTATTATACTGATCTAGTTGCCACAATTTTAGCCAATCTAGTCCATCGAAGTTTAAATGCAGCTAACGATTTGTGTTTTTCTGTTTGTTTTTTATATTCTCGTTTGCATAAAGACGAAAACGTTTCAATACCGCGAGCTTGGGGAACATTTGGGGCGTTAATACGTTTTCGTATAAAGTCTATCCCTGCAGCCTCTAAATGTTGGGTGACTTCCGTGGCGTAGTGGCATGACGCCATATCCGGCCAGAATATAATTTCTTCCCTTTGGTAATATTTATCAATGAAGGGAATCAATCGCTTTATTATACATTCTCTCAGGTAAATGCGTGCGTTCATAGATAGAGCCTGTGCAAATATATGGTTCAGACGTATTACCACTCTGGTCTATGGCTTGCCAAACGATGTATTTATTGAAAAATTTGGCCTTTGGTATGATTTTTTGTGAATAATCTACAGCGTCCCGATTATTCGCATGATAGTATTGCTTCCCAGGAACATCCATCGGGTCCACGGGCACGTAGGTCTCGTCATCAATGATAAGAACTTTTCACAGTGTTTTTTCATACACTCTTCGGCATCCTCTTGTAGCTCGCACTTCCTGGTCTTTAATATGTTTAGGAGCAAATAATTTTGCAAACGCTTTAAGCTGTAGGTCGTGTGTTTTCATTCGAGCTATACTTGACTTCGATATTTTCAATTTATCCGCAGCAACTCTAACAGACATCGAGGGATTCCGTATGTAATTTTTTTTTACTTTATTTATATTCTTAGCTGACGAAACAGTACGTTTTCTTCCGGGAATGTTTTTGTAAATATCTCCGTTCGTTTCTTCAAAACGTTTTATAATTCGATATAAAGTAGTTCTTCCGACTCCCTCTGGAGAAAAATTACGTATCGTGTCCGTTTTTCCTCGAAATTTATAAAATTGAATAATTCTTTTTGCAAATACTTCGTGTTCAGCTCTCTTCATTATTAAAACCTTAAAAAATATTTCGTAATTCCCGCTTAATCTGACAGATATAATGCCTACGGCGGCCATGACAGTTACTTTTCTTAAAAAAAAAAAAAAAAATCTTTTCAACCAGTTCGAAACTTGAAATTTGTCTCTTTTCTTCTGGGACAGCCTTAAAGCGTTTATTTACTTACAACCAGAACCACGATTTAAATAAGTCATTGAGAGAAAGAGATTTAAGTAGAAGCGGTTTCGAGTTGTCAAAGAACAATTGCAAAGAAACTCATCAAAACGATAGTCCAATGAACGTACCGTTTTTGCGCAACTGTAGCACTGCAGGAGTGTTTTCCACCGGATATATTTATAGCCGCGTACAAAAAAGAAAAATTCCATCAGTTTCTCTAATTGACTACCTATCGGCAGTGGCGTTCCATTTTGTCTATGGCCACTTATTTATATACATCGTTTACATTAATACTTAGATGAGGCGTTCGAGATGTGGTGCTGGCGAAGGATGGTTTATAATGTATCTACCTAGAATTTTGTTATAATGTTTATTTTAATTTTAACACACCTATTAATTGTTTGCACGAATAGAAAGGATTAAATTTTTCAAATACCATATTTTTCTGCAGTCTTGGTTACGCTTCCATAATGTAGTATTTGTTAATCTCTTCTTAACTTAGTTATAGAAAATCGATACACGTGAGCAGTACCGGTGATTAATCGAACACTGAAATTAACTCACTCCTTTTAAAACACAAACGTTCCTAAAAAACTTCTCCATCTCGCAACTCGGTTTTCCGAAAGTTTTTGAAAACCACTCTGTTGCAATCGAGAAACACCTCATCAGCCCTTTATAAAATGACCGACGAAAACTTTTCATACGATCCCATCCAGACAATATAACTGGTGTGTACCACCCTTTTCACTTACCACCTTCTGGCTCCCGTCAATCCACGGGAAAGGCTCTTAAAACCCGTCCCATTGTGGCGTCCGTACGTGTATAAACGTCCTTAGTGATTGATGACCGTGTCGTGTGTGCCCGGCTTTACGTGGGCTATACGGATGTGTTTTTCTTTATTTAAATTTGTTGCGTACTTTCCTGATATATTTATGCATAGGTTTGCTTGTTTGTCGTTACGGTTTTTATCTCGTTTTTTCTCGAGCGCTTTCTCAAGATCTCGTTGGTCTAGTAGGTCGGGGTAAATAGAGAATTACCATAAAAAACAAAAGAATAGCAGAAATTAAGTCGTCGTTCGTGGCATTCATCTGTTATTTGTTAATGTCGAATGGCGTTAATAATCGATACAATCATTCCCAAATTGGTTGTAAGTGAGTAGATGCATGTGCGCTGCTCACCCACAACCCTGAAAGAATTTATGAATAATAAAAATAATGTTATAAGGTTTTCGACAAAGGGTCGCCAAGCCGTTACTTCGCTTCCGTCTGGTATAAATATTTTTATGATACCAACAGTACAAGGGTGGCAACACTGGTAACCCTAGAATTCATCGAAATATGGCTATAAATTCAGTTTGCGTGTCAGAGCTTTTCAATAAATGAAATTCGTCCAAAATATACTATTACTAAATCCATTACCAAATTATTCGTGTCATATATCATTATTAAAAGTGTGAGGGTACCGCGTCGAATCGGACAGGGTTTTTTTAATTAAAAATAATCTTCTAAAGCCATTAGGCTTGTGTAATGATCCTTACTAATTAATGCTGTTCCGTGTTTGTAAATCATAGTGTGACACTTGATGTCATTTTGATAAAATCAAACACCATAAAACACTCTCTTTGAAATTTGTCACTGACTGGAATGGCTTTTGTATAAATTATGATATAATTAAAGGGGTCTTAACATTGTATGTAATGGTTGTTAGAAATTTGCTGTATACGTGTTACCGGTACATGTAAAAATGTAAAGGCAGTATTTCAGGTGGAGAGATTAATTTCATAAACTGAAAAATTACTTAGCGTATCAAATTAGAAAATTCCATCACAGAATTAGGTTGATGGATGTGAAAAGCGGACGGTAGCCCACCATTTTTTACCTTCGTTTCAGTCATTTTTAATTTCCCCCCGAGTGCATTAATTGCATTTTTTTCACATTAAGCTCGCAATCCATTACAACCCGCCACAATCAATTAGGTTACCGCCGCCATTACGGTTTGTAAAAACAACAAATTTGACTTCACTGCAATATTGTTAAGTGCATCATTTACCACACTGCACGGTTGACGTCACATGCGTCACTTTGCTGCACACAAATTTACATACAGCATATCAGTTGTACGTATTTCCTACACAACAAAACTTGGAGTCGCTTGGCATCCCCTGCTTTGACGGGATACGTCATCAATCATTTGCGAAAGTGTCCGTGAACAAGCAAAACTATTTATGTGAGTGCTTTAGTAAAATTAATTACTGTTGTGTAAACAAATACAGTAGAAGAGGGTGTTAAGTTTAGTTCGTTAAAGGAAACGAGAGCGAGAAACAAATTGTATTTGAAGAAGTTGGAGTCGAAGCGATATTTGCGTGAAACTCAATCTTACCCAATACTGAATCTTAGCTCCAGCTTCTAAGGATAAAGTGGTTCGATGATGTGAGTTTAAATATTCGTCTAAAGCAGGGTACACCAATTAGTACACGGGGTCCGTTTATAAAAATAAATAAGCTGCCGCGACACGGCTTTACTTCATTGTACAAAATACGTCGACTGTGACCCCCAGCAATCGAGCAGTAAAAGGTATAAACTTCAAAACTCTATGAAAGAGGTTCTTTTAAGCATAACAAGCACGATTGACGATATACGATTCTTAGTATCATTACTTTACACAATACACACACACATTATATTGATTATGTTGCGTGTACGGTATTGCAAAGTCACGAAGAGGATACTAAGGATATCATAATCATTAGCTATGGACGCGTGCATGAACATCTAATGAGTTCAATGTTGCTAAGAGCGTGGGCATATATTTCTAATGATAGTCATTTTGTCGCCTGGCCCCTATGTCACCAACTTTACAAATGTCAATTTTCAATGACAATTTGGTGTCAACTGCTGACTTGAAGAGCTTTTGTTTTAGCACGCTTCATATTAATAAAGAAATGTAGATCGGATTGTCATATAAAACTGACAATTGTAAAGATGGTGAAATAGGGACCTGTTAACTGCCTCGGACGGAACGAGACTAAGGTAAACTTAATGAAATATTAATCAGAACAATATTTATTTTATTTTTTGAAACATTTTATAGAATAATATTTTTATTACATTTAACGTACAAAAAACAAAGAAAAGCATATTATTTAGTTGGATAAAGTTCAAAAATACTCTGTTATCATCGTATTGGAATTCAGGTCAAACGGAATCCGGAAGAATTGGTTTAATTTATTGTTTATCCAATAAAACGTTAATTTAATTACAAGTAAACTTTCCTAATAACACTTGATCCTCATGACGAGGTATAGTCAGCACCCTTCGTGTATCCTTTTCCTTCTCTGTTTCCGTGTGAGGGTAGTATAAACTTTTGCCGCAGCCTGTACTTAGTTGGATTAACTGTACCGCTGGCACTTCTAGAAAATTTATTTAATGAGTTATGAACTGAAACCCGAGTATTTACGGAAGCGTTCCACGGTTTCCTTTTGTTATCTCTGTAACTGTTCTTGTAGATCTTTGTAGCAATAATCAAGATGCAAAATGAAATGATCTAATTGTGTGAAATTTTCTTTGAAAGAGATCAGTCATTTCTCGTGTATAGCAAAGCTTTATTGCGCATAATGTATATTGATACATCTGTATGTTTATTCTCGAAACCCCTGGGAACACTAAACTCGTACAGCACAAATTTAGGCAGATAAATGTCCTACTATAGATTTTATCGTTGATGTAGTTAGGCTACCACCTAACTACATCAGTCACTAAGGCTCCGCACCTTAATTTGTCCTGGGCCGTCCTGGTATTTGGTTGACGAAGTTAAATTCGAGCAAACGAACGTCCAAAGCATCCATGATCAAAAGCACCCAATTAACGTTTGAAAACGTAATAAAGACAACGAAGTACAAAGCCAGCCAACCATTGGACGACAACAAAGTTAAAAAGTCGGACTGCGAGACAATAAAAAAAATTAAACTATTCTGGTACAATGTCAAGTCGCGAATTTTAATTTTCTAATAGGTAATTTATCAAGCGGGTGCCGGCGCACAAAAGGATTGCTAGAACGATCTTGCTCCAATTAAAAACACTGAACTTTGAACTTAATTAATTTAAAGTTTTTTTAGAAAATCCTAATGCAATGCCGCTTTGGCGGATGGCAATTTGATTAAAATGTTAGACCTTAAGTTCAGCCAAGTTACGCTGGATTTTGCAAAAGTATAGTCTTTGGTGTTATAAAGTGGATATTGACGAATATGGAAACAAATCAATGCTAGTCATAAGTATGTGCGGTAACTTTGTCAAGTATAAATTAAAATGAAAATACATCATAGACCCCTTTGTAAAAACAGCCAACGTATGCTTCGTAATTGTGATGCTATCAAAGAAAATAGGTATGAAAATATGAAATATCCACCGTACCGTACGTATAACTGAAGAATGTGCTGTAAAATGACTCGACAATTGTCTAGAAGCGAACTAATATAATGCCAAAGCGGCAACTGGTGCCTGTTAATTTTCAATTTCTCGTATCACGGGCTCCCTTTTATTAAATTTCCGCCGTATCTACTTATTTTTCACGATGAAATTGAAAACACCTTACACAGTCGCTTTCAAAAGGAAAGCGTTCGCACAATATAAAGATTGGGTTTATAGGCCATCGAGATGGAGCGATGGGCAGGTACTCGGGCCAGGGAACGAGACGCACTCATAAATTCCTTTACGACAAATAAAAATACGCCCTTCCAATATCGTCGTGCGTCGGGAATAAATCATTCAATCTTGCAAAGCCCTACCAGTGGCAGGTAGTTCCCTTTACCCGAAATGAAACTGATATAATACGTCAAAGTTTTTTAAGGTGCTTTTTATTCGACCTTTCCCAATGTACGTTTAGAAAACTGTTTCTAAGATGCCTGAAAAAACACCTAGTGAAAATTTCACTTAGTTCTCTTAGAACGGTGGGAAGACCGACGCTTGCAAAAGGGATTGGCAGGAACTTGCCATTGATAGAGACAATTGGCTGGGGGGAGGGAGAGGCCTTTAAGACTCAGTAGTAGGACACTTTATTAGGCTAGAAAAAAAAAAATGGTATAGACATAAAACGAACACCTTTTAACTCATAGCAACTGGATTTTACAAGCTACAGAAAATATCTAACTCAATATTTTCATAATGTATTCAAGGAATTTTACCGTCTTGCAAATCGACGCTAACTTGTTTAACGTTATTCGTGGAATATCTTATAGTTTGTGAATATGGACCAACTAACAAAGTAACTCCTGATTCATCATTTCATACTGTTAAAAAGTATTTAAAAAGGTACTAAAACTACCAATCTTAGCATGATAAAAAGGATTCTCTCCGTAAAATGTGAGAAGGAAATGACTTGGTCCTTACTTGTTAGCTTCAAACGCTCGCTTCGCCGGCGATCCGACAAATTGACATTAGCACTACGAAAACATAAACCTCCGAACCCTCCCGCATGTTCGCAACTTTGATTTTCAAAACGATTTGAAAAGATTTTGTTTAAATCGCATAATCTCCACATAAAATACCTTTTTATGGACTTCATACCTTCACTAATTTTCTGCTTAGCCGCGTTTTTGCCGATTATTCTAATGGGATTTTGGGGCTGGAATTTCGAGTTTTCTTTGTAAAAACATTAGGCCGTATAGGTGAGGCGATATATTTTTGGAACTTTTCCAAGTAGCAATATCCTAGTAATATTATTATTTGATCGTTTGCTTGCTCAACAAATCCCACTTTCGGAAATAAAGCCCATGTCATGCATTCACTAAACAAAGCTCCTTTTAGCCTTAAATCCTGTCAAGACATTAACCTCAATTGCGTTTTTCGTGTCATATAAACTATCCTGTTATTTAATGCCTACCGTAAGTGTAATAAGCGGTGTACGGTGCGCACGATCCATCTGTCACGTCTCGAGTCTTGAATCATCACTAGATCTACTTAAATGTCAAAAAAGCACTCGGAAAGGTGTCGCCGAAACTCGTGAATTATAGATTTGGAGACAAAAAGTTTGATTTACGAATGCCTTTCTAGATTTATGCGCTGTTCGTTTCGCGAATTGAATATATAATGGGGATTTTGTAAGAGCGCGTTCAAGTCATGAGATGTTTGGGGCGTCTTGTGACAGAACGCGAATGGTGATGATGCCTAGTTGCTCAATACAGCAACTTTTTTTTAAATGTCCAAACGATAAGTTAGTATGAATGAAGTTTGTATTTAGTTACTCAACTGTGACGTCATAATTTTCTTTAATTTAGATTTTGTTAAATTAAAAATCATCCTTATTGCAGTAAAGAGGGTAAAAAGCGAGGCATCGGTTTATACGAGTATTTTTAGAGACCTGATTAAGTAAAAATGTTAAATTATGTTATTCCGACGTCAATCGTCCACCCAATTTAGGTTCTTAAAAGTTGAAGTAGGCGTTAAGTATTTCTATTACTCTGGATACGCGCTGCTTCCGTATGAAAAACTGTCTTTCGAATGGAGTTTTACTTATAAAAGTTACGATATTAGGCACTATGAGCATTTACATGATTATAAAACGAAAATTTTGTTTTGTAGAACTGGCCTGACTTGTGGTAAGATTTTCGGTGCCTTTTCATAAGAGGTTTAGATGTGCACTCGCCTCTACCCAATCGAGAATGTCGTGAATATTTTATTTTTCACTTTATAAAGTTACCTTGTTGACGGCGCAGCGTCGTAATATGCATATTAAAACCCTCGTAGGTCAGCGTTATGTTTTTATGAATATTTTTACTTATATAATTTTTTCGAGAAATTTAACGGAATTTGGAATTGTATTATCCGTTTATTCTCTTGCGTCGGATTTGTAGTAGGTACTATACTTCAAATGCTTTGTTGTCGTACACGTCGCCATTTTAAGAGTTTGATTAAAATATTAAATTTTATATTTATTATAGCCGCGAACGTTTACATTAATCGCAGATATTTAAATAGACATTTTTTAAATTTTGTAGCTATATACAGTTGACATTATGACACTTATTCATCTGGCAATGAAACCGGTTTTCATTCTGTTTTACTCAGGAAGATGCAAACCTAACCTACCAAATGACTGGTTTCGTATTTAGGGTTTAATCGATTTAAAAATGAACGAACTACTTGTAGGTACCTAACCTAACTTTTTACTGACAATGTGACATCATCATCACAGCTATAATTACATTTTTTAGAAAACCCCTCGTTCATGCGACCGCAACAAAGTAATTTAAATTTAAGGGACAACAATACCTTAATTAATTTCATAACAAAACGTTCTAAATTATGCGGTTTATCGGCATATGCGCTAATTTGCAAAGTTAAATTACTCGTTTTGATTAAATTTAGTCATTTTAATAAAGAAGGTTGTTTACCTGGATCGACGAACCACTTGATTTTCTTTGATTTATTAATTAGTAAAGTTCTGATGCCTGTGGGAATGCTAATAAGCTTAACTTTAAGTGCAAATAATTATGCTTACTCGGTTTGTAAATCAAATGGAAGGAGCCTGTAGTTTTCTGGGTACAACAACCGGGGTTAATTATTTGGGTACCTAATTATAACTTGTCAAAGTTGATCTCTCTTTTTTTCCGACCCTTGTCTATCCAATGCTGAGTATACAGGTCTCCTGCATGTTTCACCATGTTGTGAGGTCATATATTTGATGATCAAACGAACTTACCTGTACGTGAAGTTCGATCATAATTATATGAGGAGCTTCATTCTTAGCAATTTGGTTTATATATTGTGTCTGGACCCCAGCTACAATATGTAAACCAAATCGCTAAGAATGAAGCTGCGAAATATATTTACCTTTCGCATCCAGTCCCTCCCTGCAACTTGTGTCAGATCGTCAGTCCATATCGAGGTCTGCCTTCGTACATTTCTGCGCTCAATCCGTGGCCTCCTCTCCAGCACTTTCCTCCCTCACCTTCCTTCAGACCTACGGTACCTATATTTGACCCGCCCACCTCCACTTCCTTTTGGTAATTTTTTTTAAAGTGGATACCGGGAATGAAACATCTAAGAGCAACGACCTTCAGAGGTTCTTATTTAAGGTAAAAATCTAGCAGAATTTAGGGTAACATTTTGTGAAAAGGACTTCGTTTTGTGTTAACTTATTTTGCGGTTCGATCTTAACTGAAAGCAACTCTTTATAAACCTTATAGATAAATACCATCTGCTAGCACGGCTGACCTTCACCATTTCGTTCCATACTGTACACAGTCATAGCATAGTATATCAATCTCGACCTGCGTCAAGTGTCCCAGCATATGTTGAGATACTTGAGTGTAGTTAGTAGTACAGCCATCGGCTTGGCACAACACATCCGTTATAATTGTGTGATCTGGTTCTAATACGCCGGCGCAGGCGCCGCTCTGTACAATGTTATCTTTGTGCGTCAAGTTTATTACGTAGACAGATATTTTTATACTGTACCTTGTAGCAATGACCTTAATCGTTTCAGGCAACCGGAAAATCTGTATTACCTCTCAAAAGTTCGCTCTACACTTAATTTGCAGATCGCGGCGCGATTTTGCGTTACAAACTTGCTGACATTTTTGACCATGAGTGTGGTGACACTCGCAGTAGTTCTCTGTAATCTGTCAGTGAAGTTCTCAGATCCTTTGACGCAGGACGAAAAATCGAGGAACAAAGCGCGAACTCGCCCTGTCGCGGCTTTCATGCGAATGTAGAGTGGACTTTAAGAGATACGACGTTCAATATTGAGAAAAATAAGGTAAATGCCAGCTCGATTGGCATACAGTACAAATACCTAATACTGTTTAGTAACCAATATCACGTTATATTGTTTATTCCTAATTAATTTATAAAATATTCTCGCGGTTGACTGCCGTAGAAATCGAAACTATGATTATTAATAGCTAGGCTACAAATACTTGCGTCCTGAGACCACTCAAGATATCGTTAACGTTTCGCGTGTAAAACTTTATTGAGGTTTTGGTGCTGAAATAAAATAAGAGGACATTGAACTATAAATAGAGTATATGCATATTTATAAAAACCTTTTTAACGAGGGTTATATTTTCTACTTCACGGTTAACGGACTTCCATTACGCAAAGGGTTTATCATGCAAATACATACATTTAGTCATAGAGACGAACGTTAGGGTTACGGTTTCATAGACGAATAAGTTTGTATTATAACTACAAGTTATAAGTTGAACAACCCCCTACTCTTTCATTTCAAGTTATCTACCAAACCTCCAAAACTTTGTGAAGTTTAGGTAGAAACCATCTCTATTAAAGAAAAACCACGTCCAAATCGGTATATTCGTTTAGGAGCTACGTTTCCTCAGACAGGCACACAGATATACACGTCAAACTTGTAACACCCCTCTTTTGTTGGGTTTAAAAAGGGTATAAGCTTAGGAGTTTAGTCTAGGCCAATGTGTAATCTCCTAGCGCATAATTTCCAGGCATAAAACCGAAGTGCTTTTTCCTTTCTCTATTTCAAACTATCAGTAATATTGGAAATCACCCCACAGCAAAACTTTGCGTTTATCAGTTTTTGTTGTCACTTTTATCTTTTATTTGCTGTTACTGGTCGGCTATTTGCATAACGATAGTCTATCAGAGGTTATTGAATCTTTATCGCAAGGTCCGTGAACTCTGGCTAGGGTGCGGCCGATCGGTAGAATAAATTTGACACTGCACGCGTGTTTGTGATCCAAGACAGCGTATCAAGTAATTGTTGTTATTTTATTAAACAGAGAGTTTAATTTATTATTCATTACTAAAAAGCTAAATTATTATAATAGTTGTTGTAATTAGAAACAATCGACGTAAGGTGGCATTTGCGAACTCCCACTGAAATTCATGCTCTGTTTTCGTCAATAGCAAAATATCGTTAATTTTAAAAAGACCTGGTTAAATAATATTACATCCTACTGCAGGACCATTAAGGTCCAATTCCGTTCCTTCATTAACGCTCACTCCAGCTCAAACATCCGTAGTTTTATTTACATTCCACATTTACACCGGCGGAATTTAATTGATATCGCTGGCGGGCGTTTATTTTTTCTGAGGGGTGATTCAGACTCCGTTCTCATCAGGTCGGTAAAACGTCGGCGAATTTAAAAAAAAAAAACCTTTAGATAGAGATTTTTAGGATTCCGCTATTTCAACAACTCGTTCCGCGCTAACAATTTGGACGAACGCGAGTCTAAGCTTTAAATTACTCCGACCACTTCGCTTAAAACGCCCTCTCACGGTTTGGAACCTTTTTACCGTCATTGTTATCGAGGTACAAAATAGATATAAAGCATCGTTTAGTTAGGGCTAACGTGACGTAACAATAAAACCTTTTTGTGCCCCGATCCGTCTGATGCATGGCCGTAAAAAGTGCCCCACATGTTTATAGTGCTGACTCATTGGACAGTCTTGACTTATGACCTCGAGTCAACCACCGGTGCGAAGCAGTCTGGCTTTTGTTCTTCAGTAATGTACACATTCGATCGCGATGCTTGCAGAACAGGATGCGATAATACGCGAAGTTATGCCTGGATTCCGGGGATATGGATGAAGTGTAAGGCTGTATATACTCCTTAGGCAATTAGGTGCGGTAAATGCTTTGAACTTTGAGGTGTATCCCGGTGAGAATGCGATTATCTATTTGTTGTCAAGTTTTTTCAATGATCCCATGAATTACGTGACGTTATTTGACGATTGACTGAAGCTCGTACGGATTTATAAGGCTTGTATAAAGTAGCGTCTGAGAGTTCCATAGATATTGCAGGATTGAGATTTGTGTGTTTTTGTTTTCTATCAAGTTAAAAAAAATTGTTTTTTTGTAAGGCACTGTAATTGTAATCGATATGTTTCGACAATTTCTACAAATTGCCTATGAGAGGTTGTCGCACTCAACGTTCTCTATGTGTTTTTTTTTAACTAAATCCAATGTGCTGTCCAATCCAGCTACGAAATACAAAATAAAAGTCATTCAATATTATTAAAGAAAACTTGCGGCCATCTGCTCCGTCTGGGATTGGGTATGCCTGTATTTGTAGGTATTTTGAAGTACACCTGGCGTTTTCGGTCAGGTGTTTGGTTTTTTACGCCATTTTGTTATCCGCCTTCTTAGCTGTCGTCGCTTTAGGATGTATGTAATAATGGTGGACGTTTATTTTTAGAACAATTACGATCAGGGTTATAAAAGCCTTGTTTAATTTAGACACAAAGTGTATGGAAACCATAAAAAGCTGGCGCATGACAGACAAAGGCGTTCGTTGATTTTAGTAGAAGATAAACGTAGGTACAATATAGGTAATACCATGTGTCTTTTTGTGCTTGTGCTTTACCAATTGAGGTTAGGTGAGTCAAAAAAAAAACGCGATTACTTATTTATAAAACTTGTTAAAGGTAATTTATGTAGAGCTTTTAATTTTATTTGCCTCTTTCGATTTGGTTCAGTGATATCGGAATCAAATTTAATAAATTACTCTAATGGTATTCGAATATCTCAAGTCGACTTTTCTGTCTCCAGACAGCGTGTAAATTAATTAGGTTATATCTGTTAGTAACTAGATTTTGCCTGAGTTTTGAGTAAATGTATAATTTTAGAATAGGATTCTGGTTATTTCGTAAAATTTGTGATGTGTATAAATTTTTAATTAATTCGTGGAACAATCATCATACTAGATTATACAATTTTGATTTCTGTCGTGTTGCTGTGGTCGATTTTGTCTAACTTTATACGTCTGATTGATACTTATTAGTATTTACTGATTCTTTATTTGAATGCACAAAGTGTATTTTGAAATTAATTTAGAATGCAAAGGCTGAGAGATTCACGTTACAGTGGCGAGCAAATTATAAAAGAGAATGCAGTACGAATGGCACGAAATACCTCCGTGTGTTCCGGCCAGTGTAATTACAGTGCATAGCGAATAACAGGAAGCATTAGGTAGCACAAATGTGTATAACACCGTAAAACAAGAAACACTGTAAAACACTGAGGAACCAATTTTATACCACCGTAAGTACAATTTTTTTTATGCCGAAACGAAAACGAAAAGTACTGCATTGAAAAAGGTCTTTAATTGGTATTCGCTTGTGACTAATAGGGTAGTAGATGTTTAAAAATGATTTATTGATAATAGTACTCGTAGATCCTTAGTGACAATTTTAAATGATTCGCGGTCAATGGCATTAGACAGTGAAAACGGGATATTGACCGGGATTACCTTATCGGGAGTTCATCAAACCTATATGGTACCCGCGGTCAATATCCCGTTTTCATTATGTCTAGATCCTTAGTGATAATGAACTGCAGAAGAATATGAATAACGGAACTGGTGATGTAAGGTAATTAAAACTTATTTTCTTGTACAACTTCACATAAAAGCGCACTGAATTAACTGTAAACGGGTAAACTTATGGATGACTCTGATGATTACCAATTAGTGAGCTTAGCACGGCTGCTGAATTGAGACTGAACCATGAAGGCAATAACAAATGCATAGAAAAGGAAAACAATATCTGAAAAATAAAATTTAGTTGTTTTTTTTGTAAAGTAGATAAGCATGAAATTAGAATAAGGTCAAAAATTTTCAAAGGCTGGATAAGCCTTGTACATGCTTTACCTATTATGAGTGTCAAAGTAGCGTACTTACTTACTGTTTGTTCCATAGAGCTGTGAAACCGTGAAGCAATAGAGTTTAAAATCGAGCCGCTTGTATAGTTATTCTGTGAAACGAAAGGGAAGTAAAGTAAGTGGGTGCTTCTTTAATAGCACATTTTTTGTGCGTAATAATTGGTGAAGTGTTTCCTAAGAAAGCGCGAGCAAAGACTCAATTCAAAGTTAATTTTGATCTTGGGATAAAGCTTCCAGACTTAGCACAAAATATTAAAATATTCTAAAGCCTTAAGTACTTGATTTATATTAATATCAGAACAAAAGGAGCTTATTTCAATTCAAATTTTCGTCACCCTCCTTTGTAAAGGCCCTTCAAGGACAGATTTGTAAGAACAACATTGATTCCGGAACAAAGTTTGGTAGGCGTATTCTGTTGGTACAAAACTTCAATTTGATCACAACCTTGGAGAAGTGATTAAACCTTGAAGCTGACTTAAAGGTAGTATCGAACCCAATTAATCGTGACCCACTGTGGGACCTTTTCGTAGAAAATGTCCGCATTGCCTGAAAAGCTAAAACATTATGACGCTTACTGTGAGAACGTTCTATAGGGGCTCAGGAATCAAACAGTTCGATTGCAATTGCTAGATTTTTGAAAATTCTTTATAGCCTACGATTCAATTTGAGGCAAAATATCACGTGAGACCGTGTCGGCACTCGGCGACATGTCACGCGAAGTCGCGAGATTTCACTTGACATTATCTGGCGACTGGATGGAGATTTTTTGTCGGCCGAAGCTGGGCAACGTTGCGCCACTTCACGTGACGTAGCTGGCGACACAGTCATGTCGCGACAAATTTGTCCCGTAGGCCTTAGAGAATTTGTGGCTTAAAATACTTAATAAAAGCATAAGTAGTATTGGATGACCAAACTATTCTCAAGGCGCATGAAATTAAGGCGTAGAAAACTACAAAATTAAATAAGCATATAGTTTAGTGTAATGTTGGAATAGCACTATCATCATCATCATGTCAGCCGAAAGATGTCCACTCCTGGACATAGGCCTCCCCCGCGGCTCTCCACTCAGACCGCGGTCTTGTGCTTTCCGCATCCACCGCGATCCCGCAATCCTCACCAGATCGTCGCTCCATCTTGTTGGACGCCTACCTACAGGTGTTCTCCCGGTCCGCGCACTATATCTCAATGCATTGCGTATGGGGAGGATATCTAATGCAATTAAATAATCGTCTGCGTTTCGTCTTAGTGAGAGCCGCTGCCATCGAGTGCCTTAGGCAAAGGTAGCCACTATTGACCACCCATTACCTATTCCTCTATAGGAATGAACTCGAATCACTAGTGAATCGTGCGAGCATCGATTTTCCTAGAATATTGATTACATTCGTCAAAGTTCTTTGTAATAAAGGCTGTATTAATTGAAATTATGCTAACGAGAACGCCGCCCGCAGGTTATTCTGATTGTGAATGACGTTCCAATTTTCTTTGACGGCAAAACTACCAGTATTATGTTGTAGAAAAAAGTTTTCTAGTAATTAGGAAAGTTTCACCCGAATTTGGGAGTGTGTCACCAACTTTTAATGTTTTGTGATACCGTTTTGGAAACAACTTAAAAATGTGGCTGCTAATCACATTTATTACGCAAATATAGCCTTAATACAGCACAGGCGGACAGAGGAGGCTTAGTACCGTCCCGGGAGGGTCCCGTTGGCACCCCTTGGACACGGAATCCTAAATACAACAGCGGTGCCCTGTCTGGTGTATATGCAAGTGACAACCGTGCGTTTACATCTTCTCACTTGTCGTGTAAATTTCTTTTCACTGATGATAGCAAGCTATACTATGTTTGTGTCTTAACTTGGCTAACTTAAGCTTCTGTGAAGTGAACTATAAAGAGGTTCTTGCATCCACAAATAGCTAATAAGTGAATTATTTGTTGCAGGTAAGCCTGCCTGCGCGTGCGTCACCGGTGAGCCAGCGATTCGGAATGCAGTCAACAAATGGCCGGGCTGACCAACTTATTTTATTAAGTCGTAAACTTACATTTTATACAGTAGGTTGTTGAAGTTATTAGTTTGCAAGCTTGTCGTTTATTAGTGCGACAGGGTATATAAATTACTTATTTATATTTGTCATAACCAAAAAAGGCGAATGAAAAATCGATTGAACGAATTTCCAATTTAGTCTCGAAATTATCTATGGCAAATAGGTGTTAATTATTGTAAACCGTCGCCCGTTATGGAAACCTTTTCTTACAAAGTTGTGGTGACGGCATTTCAATGTCTCATCATCATCATCATGTAGTCGAAAGAGAGGTCCAAGCAGCACACAGGCCTCTCCCAAGGCTCTCCACTCAGACCGGTCCTGTGCTTTCCGCATCCACCGCGGTTCCGCGATCTTTACTAGGTCGTCGCTCTTGAGTGTCTGAGATACGAGTGCTTGACCCTTTTCAGGCAATGGCCATAATATCGACTACATAATAATAGGTCTTAATTTGAATGACTAAGACTGACATTCAACTGTCATGTCGGCCTGGAAAAGGGTTAAATCTGAAATTTGATCGGTCGAGTCCTAACCACGAAAACGACGACTTACGTTCTACTCATGTATAATGCTTAATCAGAAGGACAATATAGTTCATCTTAGAAAAAGCTAGTAGAATTAATGATTGAAGAATACCCATTAGGCATTAGCGTTTTGTTCCGTTATTTATTAAAAAAATAGCCCGTATTTATTTTTATATCGTCATTTTTTTGAACGTTTTACAAAGTGACAACAGCTAATGGACGCGGCTGGTTAACCCTTTTAGTTTAAAAATAAATGTGAAAGGACTTGACGATTATTATAATGGAAATGAGTCTGTCACTCCGAATCTTACGAACTAAGTACCTCCTCCGGCGCTTATCAAATAAAGTTGTGGACCGAAATACAAATAAGTGCAAGTAAATTGTAACGAAACGGAAAATAGGGTACTTGGAATCTCTTTTTCTTAACGCTGAACAGTGGCTTTGGTGCTCTGATACGTAGAGAATTCTGAAACGCGTCAGCGTATAGTGTAGTGGTGGTGATGACCGTTGTGTGTTGATTCGGTGATTCGAATTCTATCTTTCACGTTTTTTATTGTTTTTAGTTCATAGATGTGGACCTTCCCAAAGTAACACCTGATTCAATCAGTTACATTTTTTAAGTTGAAAAAGCGCGTGGTCTTTGATTTTGTTAAACTCGTAGACACATAATTAATTTTGTTGATGCGTAATTGTATCTCGCGAATGATCCTTTCAATAGATAGGTACGCTTGTTTACGCGTACCTACATGTTATGGTCCTACACCTTTAAGGATCCTACATCTATACTCTCTACTAATATCAACTCCATTATCAGCTTGAACCACAAATCGCTTTCGTACGGCCATCTAGCGTCGCGCTGTCGAGTTCTCACAAACGAAGATTCGAGAACATTAACTACACAACCGAAATTAGAAGAACACAGGAACCAATCCTGGCGAAGTTCTATTGCACCCTCAGCTAACGAAGACAGATCACGGGCTGTTAATGATAATGAAAACAAAGCGGGGTAGCGACGCCCGAAACGTGGGAATTTCAATTCGTCGCTTTAATTAAAATTGCCTGCTTAGAACTACAAGGCGTAATAGCGGAGTTCATTAAAGTACACGATTCTATAGTACTGTAACCTAAAATGGAAGCGAATACGTGCTGAAGTTGAAGACTTGAAAGCGCTTTCAGAGTCGCCAAAACTGAAGATGGTGAGAAAGGAATTACAAATCGTTGTTTTGGCATAACGTTGCCTAATAATTAAATAATCTAATATTAATCTGAGAAAGATTGCTATACCTACTTAAATTGCCATACTTAAAATGAAACATCATAACGAGACCTTGAAACCCTTGTAATAATAATATAACAATATAAAACGGAAATCAACAAGAAATATAATATAATGCAAGCTCCATTACATAGCCTAGTGACATGGAACATTTGCAAAATCTTTTCCTCTCCAACAGTCCCGTAATCTAAGAGCAAATAGTTACAAATGTTTTTAAGATCGATAAGATTACGGGAACCGCGATCGCTGTCCAACGCGGCATTAGGGGATATTAAGAAGCTTTAATAAAACTAGCAAGGGTCGTGGGATAATCTGGGCACGTTAATGGATTCCTGTAAGGCCAGTTAAATCTTCGACCCGGCCCGATCCGTCCATAAAACGACAACCTAAATGGCAAATCTTAATGAAACTTCGCTATTATACCTAGCTTCATTCATATTTCATATACCTATGTAGTATACAACTTTGGACTGGAGACAACTGCATCGACAAGAGTAGTAGTAGATAAGATGATGATGTTGTATACGCTCATGAATATGCGCCACACTAGACACTAACTCTTAATCTTCAGCCTTCTTTCGTTTGGGCACAAGCTTCCTCCCACAATGACAGAGCTTTGCCTATGCTCCCACGCGGGCCCAGTCTAGATTGGGAACTTCACACAATTTAACTGCATTGAATTGCTTGGCAGGAGTGTGCAACTGTGGAGGTTTCCTCACCGAAAAGCTAATGTAGTTTCACGCATAAATTCTGAAAAAAAAAAAAAAAAAAAACTCAGAGATGCAAGCCTGGGCAAACCCACTATACGCTGCTCGAGAGGCTATGGATCAAACCCTACGCTACCACGGCGTGGTTGAATAAATTAATTTAAATCCATTACACATCAGCTAAATATAATTTGTACAAAGAACGTGATATGTCAGGGATGTCACATCGCCGAAGCCTCACGGGCACATATAAATAACCGACTCAGCATATGACCTAAATAATGGAGAATAAAATAAACATCGACCGTATGCTTGAACATGTTGGCTTTCGAATATGCTATTGCAGACTAAGCTACATCACCGACCTGTACCCACAAATGCGCGATAACCCCACAAGTGACAAATGCGCGGTATCTTCGACCAATGACTGTTGCGAATGCGTGTAACGATGCGACAGGGTTGTCATTAAATACTTGATTTGCGTTTCACATGCGTGTAGTATGAACGAGCACAATGGAACCATATCATGAATCTTTCACGTTGTGTAGGGCCCCTGTTTTTATGCTCGGATATAAAATTGGACGTAAAATTCTAGTCACGTTCCTGTCTCCCCGTACAGAGTCAATCATTGTTTTATTAGCAAGAGTACTGCAACGCAACGACTGTAAAATAATCTTAACGCGTTTTATCGCAGTCGGTGTTCGCAAATTAAATCTGTGAAATAAATACTAGACGATGTTATTGTATTAATGGGTGGCTGTGTGAAAGACATGACATTGCTATTTCCTAATTATTATTTCATTCCGTGATATTTAGTCTTCTATCCAGTATTTTTCATTTGACAACCTGAAACGAAAATTCTGCATTGCGACAACACCGTTGATACATCATTCTATACCTCGCACAAACTTATAAGCTTAATTTAACAAGTAAAATGCCTCTACTTTTATGTCGTAGGTACGTTAAAGTGTTTGTTTGTATCTGACTAAGATAAGAAACTTACACATCCTAAAAGTTTAAGTGATAAGTAATATTACTTACAACTTCTACCTAAGACCAACGTACAACTTTTCCCTAGCGCTAGCTAACTCTGGCAACGCGTAGCGCCGCTACCTGATGTTTCATAAGCTCTAATCACAGCCATTAAAGTACTTAGCGTACCTACTCGTGTGTAAAGGGGTTTGTGTAGGTACGAGTATAATACCACTTGAATATAGGTCCTTGTCAAACCCATCCAAAGGAGATTAGTTACAAAAATACCCATCCTCAAGTTTCAAGACGTTAGTTAAGGGTCGTTAATGATGGAGGGCCGCTGAAAGCTAAATGGGATGTGGCTTGTTTATAAACAGGGGATAATGTGCGACTGACATGCGTTACCTATTCTGGCTTGAGAATTATTTGTAGCTACGACTTCGACATGAAAGGTTCCTTATGCGCTACTAAAACCAAAACAAACACGTAAAACACTTAGTGACGTGAAGTGTATAGACAAATTTTGCAAAATAATCTTAAGAAAATTACAAGGTACACGCAATCTTAGATGTGTCTAATACAACCCCGGTTTTATGAGATTCAGTTTCATTTACAAATAAGTACTTGGCGTTTTAATTCAGTTCATCTTAATGACTTTAAATATTGAGAGATATAAATTGCGTCAATGTTATTCCCGAAATTTTCTATACCAAGACGAGCCTCTATATTACGGCTTGTGGTTCTATTTGTTACGCTTAATCACATCAATGTTGAACAGAATGGCCGATTTTGCCGAAAAACTTCCTTATGTCAAATCTCCTAGACAAAAACATCACACAGATCGATAGGATCGTGACGAATAGCAGAAAACGTTTGCTTGTTTAATGTAACGAAAGACCCGATGGGACAGCCCGGAGGTCAGATCGTATCAACGCCAGGATTTCGTTGAGAAATGCCCACAAATATGAGATTCGCTAGGAAAAGCGAATGACAAATTAGCTGGAAGACGAGGAATGAATAAGCAAGTATTATTAAATCAGCTTAATGGCTATACGCTTTTATCTGCGAGATAATACAAAGGAACTATATAACACAATTATATCTGCGTTGTCTAATACCTATCCAAAACACAAGCTCTGCTTGATTCGGGACTAAGTCAATTGATGTCAATTGTCCTATGATAGTTAGCTTTCTGCTTCCAAAGCGGTTTCGGCGTGTCGTTAGTTACGCTAAAACTCTTTAACCAAAGCGCCCTGTTCATTTATTTTTTCTTCCAACCGTCCAGGCCATATGTCGTGAACAGGTGAGTTTATAAACGGCCCATAAATAACGCTATACGAGATTGCAGCCGTCTGCTATTGTTTAAAAAAAATCTCAAGTGCGCCGCGCGATGCAGCCATCTGGCGTTGGCGTCTTTATGCTGCTTCAGATATTGCAAGACAAAGTGCTGTGGAGTGAAGTCTAAAGTAATCACTGGTTTATTGTTATTGCTAAGGGAATAGAGATAGCTTAGCTTAGTGGGATTCTAGTTGACTTTGAGACGTTGCATCTCGAGTGCGCGTAGCCTTTAGTTGTGGGTTGTCTGATTATTAAACCCTTTAGTTGCTAGTGAAATAAACGGATCACTCGCGTATGTCAGTCGAGTATAGCCCGACATGTTTCGTTTATTTCACTATGATTGAGTCTCACGGTAGTTTCATGTTAAAAGCCCTTTAGTTGTTGTCGGTTGTAGAAGAGTTGCTCAACGAATATAATATTCTTCAGTTTTGAAATATCTTTAGTTGCTATCTGACTCCAGTTAGTACAAGCAACATCGACTTCAGTTCAATTGAGGGTAGCCCAACTATATGAGTCACATCTTTAGCTCAGGTAAGATGGGCGGGAGGGTCTATCACTTATGAGAATGTTTTATGTATTGAACGAAACCTATCCTTCATTACGTGGCATTCATTTCTCCGTGACTATTTCACGCAATTAACGCCTAAAGGTCAATTACCAATTCTTAATCACTAAACAAATGATCTCTTAAAGTATTTCGGGCTACAAATCATTGTCAAAGGCCGGCAGAGGTTTATTTACGACGTCATTAGTTGATACCGGCGTGAAAGGCAATAAGTTACAGTTATTAGCTCACGCAGTAACTGGCCACTCAATCACTAACTAACAAACGGTTATAGACTATCATGTTAATTTAGACTTGGACTACTGTTTTACTGGCTTTTGTTCGCGTTCAATTGTTCGCGTTTTCGTCAAATATTACCTTGTCTCTGCAGATGTAAAGTCTACTTTGGAAGCACCCCCGACTGTGGTAGTATTGAAGTCAAATTGACAACCAAACGTGACTATTCGCTTTTGTGACATGATGAGAATCAAAATACAGTAGGAAATTCTTTGGCTATACTGAATAACTTGCATAAATCCATCATCATCAACATCATAATAATTAGGTATCGAAGAATCTGTCAACTTAGGCCGAAGAAGTATTTACTTAGGTATATCATGTAAATACCTTCATACCTATCTTGAAAGTACTTTTGGTAATAATAATAGGTTAATCATATACAGTAGCGTTACCCAAACATTGTTCTATTATTGTTTCACGAACAGTTTCGAAATGATCTCCAGCGCGCCTACGAATACTTTTCTTATACTGACTAATAGAAAAATCAGACGTAGAATGAAAGTCCAAAATTAATCTACATTGGCCCCTACGAAATAAGCAACTAAGCCTGGTAATTGTTTCGCTAAGGACTCCGGAAACGCCAAAAATATATCTCTCGCATTTGTCCTCAGGAATCTTAAGACAGATTCACAAGGGCTAAATTCACTTGACTTTTATTTTACCACTGGCAAAAAAAGGCTTCGTTATTTTGCGTTCGCTATTTCACTGGGCGGTTCTTATGTATAAGTAGTAAGTGCTAATTTCGCCTTATATTTGTTTGGTGAACAGCAAATAGGTTGAGCTTTTGTGGTTGAAGTTGGGCACTGAAGCGGGACGGGCGTGGGAACCCCTGCCCTTTGCCTTAATATTTACCTATGAAACTAATATAATTATTATGTGAGAACCGCCGCTTAAGTAGGTTTTTATGTATTTTTATTACCGTTAGCTGGGAGATTGATAAATTTAGCTTTTCAGACCGTGGTGAATAAAACGAAACCTTTTTCCATCGTTCATTTATCGTATCCAAAGAATCTGTAATTCTTACTGTTCTATATTAATATGCCAGTTATCTAAGTAAATGACTGACTCATCAAAGCCTAGCCCCAAACCCTTGGAACTTAGTAAGCTGAAATGTTGCGTAGAGGTTCACTTTATGATGTATACCAGGGATAAGAAGCAATTTTGCAAAATAGAATTTTAAGGGGGTGGCAAGGACAGGTGGGAGTTAGTTTGGACAAACTTTATGTGAATTTTTCAAAGAATCAGTTTCCAGCAAATCGTTTTAATAAGTTCATTTGAAACTAAATGCGTGTAATCCGAGTTTGCGCAGTCCCAGGACGTGTGCATAACTTTTGGGAGCCTAATAACCCCTAAGGGCGAACAAGAGTGGCCCACAAGAAGGATTTGGTCATTCTTTCAGGTGGTGTACTGACAGGTCCTAAGAACACTATGCTTACTTAATATCGTCCTCGATCTTCTTTTGTTTTCGTTCGAGTAATTCGCTTCTCAAGACGCTTTTTATGGATTTATTTGATTGGCGTATAAGTGAATATATACTCTTCAAGGGAAATAAAAGGACACCTGCTTCATCAGTTTTGGAAATTCTACCCCTAAATGGGTGAAAAGCGTGGGTTGAGAGTTGCTAGATAAAAACGTTATTTTAACAGTGACGTTCATACGGGATCGAAGCCGCGGGCGAAAGCTATGCGACTTGACTAGCCATCAACTGGGTACTTACCCTGATATTCATAAACCTATATTAACTAAAATGTCGTTAAAGTTCGTTTGTCCCTTTTTGTCACATTGACATTTACGCTAGTAAGAAGAAGACAAAACCTATTTTAGCTAATAGAGGCTTAAGTGACGTTTATGAATAAGGGCATTAGTTGATTACCTTATTAGAGTTAAAAACTAAAATATTTTTTGTTATAATAATTAACATCTTGGACACTGGTGATTGTTTCCTCATAACAAATTAGAATTTAATCAAATTAATTTCAATGACACGATTTACTTGCCTAATAAAGACAAGTGTACGACTGTAGTACAAAGTATACATTTTAATTAACCATTGTAAGTAGATGATTATAAATATTTTTTACCATTTCAACAGTACGTATATATTTAATTAACCTAATATTTCGACTAGGTCAATCTCATTTAAGAACCGAGCAAAAGAAATTTAATTCCACACTTTCGTGCTTAAGTCTGGTGGGACTTAATACATTTTCTAGTCACGACCTAGTCATAAAAACGTTTAATTCCCATGGTAATTAAAACGTGTTAGACGACTTGCAACCTTAATAATATAACAGGATTGTTTATGGTAGCTATGGATAGAGAGAAAGTTTATAAACTTAGAGTAACGTAGGAGCAAATAGCATAGCTACTACGACAGTTAAATGATAACATGTAAATCCCTTGAATTATATATCCACGGCTGTGAAAACATCACTTATTTTAAGTTTGTAAAATAAAATAGAAAAAAGACGAACGTAAAATGATCACACAAGAAATTGTATAGGTACATAATGGATTAAGCTTGTATAAATAAATAACCTGGCGCGCTTGATCTCTATCAACTTATAGCGGTAAAATACTTACGACCATAATAGTTTATGAAGATACAAACAGCCAATAACATTAATAAAATCTAAATTGCTGTTATATGAATTTAACAATTTATAACATCATGAAACAGAAGCTGAGAAAGCAATTTGTGACGATATCGTAAAGCGGAATTTTAATCTAATCTACTGGCATTAAATTTAGTCATAACCACTTGCATTAAACATAACTGTTATCGCTTATCTTGGCGGTGATAACGCGCCCCTTCTCACCTCTGATAAGAAAATCAAAAGAACCGACGTGTCTAAGGACCTTTTACCCTTTTTTTCCTTGTTTTTTTTTCTTCAGTATTTAAAAAATGTCTTTTTGAAATTATGGGTTTATCTCTGACCGACTTATCCGATCACTGGTGGTGACAAGGTTTGAGTTCAATTCATTTATTTGGGTATTCTTTAAAACAATTTTACAACAACACGTGTAAATTACTTATTTATTCTGACTTGCATGTTAGTAAATATCAGTATATTTACTAACATGCAAGTCAGAATAAAGGCCGCTAGGCCGACTAAAGATAGGCCGCTTCCAACATATATTTTATATTCTAAAACAAAATGTTTCGTTTCTTTTCATGCGTAAAGGCAGGTTGTCGTTAGTTAACGTAAGTTTGGCTAGAAATATCATTAGGATCACTCTAAAAACTAAAAATCTCGTTTGGGGTCGTTAATAGCGTGAAGTGGGATGTGGCATTTTGTTAAATATATATAAGTGTGTTGTAATTGGATCCCAACGATTGAACCGACTGAAGAAACGTGGACTAACAATGAACTATCTACTTAGCTATGTAACACGCTGACAATCAGAATGAGGTGGTCAACTTCACAAACATAATATTTCTACTACGACTTTTGGGATGACTTATGGTATAGTGCATTCAATATTAACTGGCGCGTTTCCACTTGAACTTAAACAATACGGGTAATACACCAAACCAACTTAAGTTCGCATGCCTTCATTACATGTCAAATTAACGTAAAGCTAGATAGGCCCAGGCCGCAATGCATTACCTACAGACCGATCAAAGATATAGACTTGGTTGAATTTAACAAGGATCTAGATGCCACACATTGGGAGAGCATTCTAGCGTTAACTAATGTCACCGAAATGGTCAATGTTTTTAACGCTTACCTCATTGCTCTGTTCGACACCCACGCCCCACTTAAAACTATTTACACTAAGTCACACAGCTGCCCCTGGATTACATATACTGTCAAGCAGATGATGCGTCTTCGTGACAAAGCACATGCTAGGTACCGACGCACAAAGTTACCGGTCCATGAGCAATACTACAGGGAGCTCAAACATGTAGTTAATTCAGCCATTTATACCGAAAAACGCGCTTATTTTAACCAAAGTATTAACTGTAATATTAACGATCCAAAGGTTTTATGGAAGCATCTTAAGAAAGACGTTATTAAAAAACACACTGACAATGAGTTACCTGCACACTTTAACGATCCCAATAAAATTAATAAATATTTTCTTGACTTGCCTGGGGAGAGCGGTGTGTCTATTAGTGACCTATCCTACTTCGAATTTCACCGTCGTGGCTCAGTTGTGTTTAGTCTTAAACCCGTTACTGAAGGTCAAGTTTATAAAGTGATTAAAACTTTTAAATCAAGTGCGCGGGGGTATGACGAAATTTCTCTTGACATGTTGCTGTTAACGCTGCCGAGAACTTTGAGAGTCATTACTGCCATTATAAATGAGTCGATTACCTCACACCTCTTTCCTGATCCCTGGAAGATGGCTTTGGTACGACCTATCCCAAAAGTAACCAACCCTGTAATTTTAAAAGATCTTCGCCCTATTAGTATATTGCCGTGTGTGTCAAAATTTTTGGAGAAAATTGTATGTCAGCAAATTTCGGATTATTTAGAGTCAAATGATATCTTGCCCGCGGTACAATCTGGATTCCGCAAACACCGAAGCACCACAACTGCGTTGCTGGACGTTACCGACAATATACTGGCCGCTCAGGATAGCGGAGAGGGAACTATACTCACACTGCTTGATTTTTCTAGGGCATTTGACACTATAAATACTTCACTGCTATTGTCCAAATTATCGTATTACGGATTTGACACGGGGACCGTTACTTGGATTGCAAGCTACCTTACTAATCGTAGCCAAATGGTTGACATCTCGGGGCCAAGTGGTAGGCGTATAAGGTCTGAGCGGTGTGGGGTTTACAGGGGCGTCCCACAGGGATCAATACTGGGCCCAGTTTTATTTATAATCTATACCAGTGACATAGTCGACGTCTTATGGAATTGTAAATATCACATATATGCGGATGATTTACAATTATATATGCCATGTAATGTCAGTAATGTACACTCAAGGGTGGACATGCTGAATGACGATCTTGAGCGTATTTACAACCCATAAGCCATAAACCCGAGCAAATCGAAATATTTAATTCTTGGGTCTAGGCAACAAATTGATAAATTGTCTAGTAAACATTTTATAATACATATAAAAAACGAACCATTAGAGCGAGTGTTTGAGGCTCGTAACCTGGGTTTGCTCATGGACGGTGAGCTGCGATTTGAGAGTCACTTGTCAAACGCTGTCCGCAACTGTTTTTACAGGCTAAAGGTGTTGTATAGAATTCGCGAATATCTAGATGTCGAGCTGAGGGTTAGGCTCTGTGATGCACTGGTACTCTCTGGGTTGAACTACGGAGACATCGTGTACGGCCCGCGCCTCCTGGCGCGCACACAGCGGATTATACAACGGGTGCAAAACGCCTGCGCGCGTTATTGTTATCACATCCCGCCCCGCGCCCACGTGTCTCCGTATATAAACCAAAGCAATATCCTAAATATGTCCACGCGTCGTAAATTGCATTTGGCCTCCCTAATGTTTGGCATTGTGAGCCGGCAGCTTCCCTCGTACCTGTACAGCAAACTAACTTGGTCGCGTAACGCCAGATCCACAGAAGTCAGGTCGTCAAGGTTTCTCCAGCTTGTCTGCCCTAAGCATCACAGCGCCGCATTTCGTGGTAGTTTCCGTTACGCAGCCACGAAATGCTGGAATAATCTGCCTCCACCGATCAGAGCACTGCAAACGGTAGAAAACTTTAAAATTAAATGTAAATGTTACTTGCTCGCAGAACAGAAACAAAGCTGAGACATAAATATATTATCCCAAATATTCTTTGCTGTATATATCATTCTCTAATGTCTATGTAACTTGCCTTATTTTTATTCTCCTCCGTCTTTACGTGGGTCAGGCTGCGCACAAGACACTTTTTTCTTCTGCGAGTATAGTTTAAAATATTTGTTAAAAAAAAAAAAATGACGGTATCTACAACCTGAACTAAGCGTGGGTTTTTAATAATAATTAACACTGTTTAATTTAAGAATATACAACTAGGTACATGGATTTTGTATAAATTGAACTGGGTTGTTTGATGTTATTACAATTTTACATTATTGAAATTGATAATGATGCGACTTGATCAACCATATTAACAGTTGGCTAGCTTGTGGGGTTTGCTTGTATTTAAACGACTCGACCACGCAGGTGTTGCCATACATTCTTGGTGGATGGGTATTTATTAAGCTGAAAGTTTTTTTTTATTTCTGTTTTCGTTTTTTGTGATTATTATTATTTTTGATAATCACAGTTCACGTCTGCCTCTGACGTTCGTGTCGTCGCGGCATACTTAGTTTTAAGGCTTAGTTTTTAGGTGGAAGGGTCACACTGAAAACCAGCGCTACGGCTTGCCGTAGCATCATGCTGAGGGTGACCCTTTTAGTGCTATTCGGCACATATTTTTAATCGTTAGTTTCTAAGCTGTCTTTGTTAGTTAATAGTGTTTGCATTGTCTGGTTATTGTTGATTATTGATTTGTTTTTATCTGTATGTGTATGTGTCGAATTAGTTTCTAATAAATATATGTTTCTTTCTTCTGTTTCTTCTTTCAAACACTCATAGAGCCCATTCATTTTTAAAGGAAACTTTTCGGCCTTTTCTATTTTTTGCAAACCAACCAATGTTGATACTTTTGAATATTAATGCTTGTTGAACACATTCGGATTATCGTCTTCATTATTTTCACATGGCACAGTGGAAGGTGATTTCACCCAAGGACGAAACATATCGAAAGACGTAATATTTCCACTGCACTAACCTCTTCGAAGTTTAAAAAACAACTGAGTGGTTTTTCTATTTGCTTATATTATTAAAAGGAAGACAATATAGGGAAAGTATCAAAAACGTTTGAAACGTTGCCGCACGTGTTTTGCAAGTGTTTACAAAATATTCACCCGCCCCGACTTAATCCTATTGTTATTGCTAATTACGGTCTCGAGTGGAAACACGCCAGTTAATATTGAATGCACTATACCTCGACAGTTCCACAGTGGACGGGAACGGTTTTGCCGTGAACGGCGTAACGTAAAAGCGTTCAAGGCCATCGGACTGGAAAATAAAAGCACATTAAACCGTCACAATATTAAAACGGGAGTAAGTGTTGTGGACGTTGGCGATAAGTGCCTGTCATTGTAAAACGGCGTCCTTAATTAAAGTGCTCCATTAACAGGGCGAAAAAATACATTTATTGAAAGAGAATACATAATCAACTTTGATGGAATGATTAATATTCGTGGACGACAGCTCTCGGTCAAAGGGAGTTTCGAAGAAATTTCACTTCATTCCTGATTGTGGGACGGCTTTTTGGAATACCGTCAAATATGAAATACGGATTTTTCTCTTTTCACCTTCTAGTGTAGGTAATTATCATATAGATTTATTCATATGTTTTAATAATAAATGCATTTTCGGTCACCTAGAGACACATGTTGGTCCCCAATATAATAAATTAGTCACTATATGATATGGAAACGATTACCTAAATCTTAAATAAGCTTAGAATTGGAAATAAAACTGGTCACCGAAATTGGATTACCAAGTAATGTGAAAAGCGTTACGTACCTAAATATTAATCACGAAGCCTGTTTGAAAATTGTATCAATCAAATAGTTCGAATTGCGTTAAAATGTTGAATTTGGGAGTTTTTGGGGACAAAAATCGATCTAGCTAGAATAATTAGGTAAGTAGTACATTACGTAAGAAGGGCAATAAAAAAACATAACGACAGATTTTCTCTTTTAAATAATTGCATGTCAAAAAAATTCACACCTTAGCTAATGAAGAAACAATAACAAAAGTATTTTCTCCACACCCCCGACTACATTAAAGAAACACAAATAGTGACACGAAAACGCAACCTCTGAATTTTCAGCGCAAATTTTAAAAATCCGTTAAATTAAAAACTAATTTCATAATCATGGACGATGCCAAAGCCACTAACGATTAAAAGAGTAAAAAATACTCGGCCATCGACATCGTTTACGGCACGTGCCCACACTTGAATATTCAAATTGGCTCAACACAATGGGGCCGTCTTAGGGATGAAGTGGGAACAGGTATTTTTACTTTCACTAGTATTTTTACTTGTACGACGTATATGTGAGGGAAACATTCTTGAGATGAAGCAGTTTGGGTCACGCACCAAGTTTGTACGCTATATTTTTGAATCCTTGCTCTATTCAGCGGACTTTAAAGCGACTGATCTTCAGAAGTCTTTAAGAAAAAGCTTTCTGTTAAAAATAGTAATAATAAAAGTTTTTTTTGCTGCCTGTACTTGCATTGTCATTCAAAATACATATCCACACCAAAAAAAACTGGAAGTGGGTAAAATTTAACTTGCAAGATCTGACCCGAACATACATTAGGTACACACATTGCAAGTTAATAAAAAGCTTCCAAAATAATATATTTCTGGACAAGCTGATAAAAGGTTTTAGAATAGATGTTGAAAGTAAATTGGAGTGGTATTTCAAAAGTTTGTCACTGAATTTAACTGCTCGGATCTTCGAAGGACTGATTTCACCATCAGAACAGACACTAACAGCCTTATCAAACTGGCGATTTGCTAGCGAGTTTTGTATTGAGGCGGTCACGCAACGTGTTCGCCGCGCGCGAGCAACATTCGTATTAAGCTCTCGCTCGCAAATCGCTAGTGTGATAAGACAATAGGTTAAAGTTTTGTGAAAGATTTCGATAGGCTTCACAGTAAATATTATGTACTTGTGCATTTAAACTCGTACGAGTATTTGAATACTTGTTGTTTAGTCTCCCTCCTTATCACCCCCTTGAGGCTGCCCCCCGGATAGCCAAAGGAAGTCCCAACAAAGGACCGTGGAGAAAAAGCCAAGTTCCGGTGTCAGGCGCATGCAAGTGACTTGAATGGGTAGTTTGAGAATAGGGTACCTGAGCGACTATTAGTAGCATTATTAAAGAGGTCATTTGCATATTTTAAGAACAAGTAATGGATGTATACCGGATAGAGGGCCTTATAAGGTAATGTGGTATGGTTAGACATGGTATAGCCTTTTTATCCAATTGTATTTTTTGGTCTGTTGTAATGTACCCATGTTTAAAAAAAAACTGTAAATTGTATACGTTGCCCTATGCAGTGACTTATAGCGCGTGTGCCTACGTTGCCTTTGCAGTGACTTAAAATGGCGCGTTACTTCACAAACTTTCAGGTTAGTAGAAGCTAAGTCTAAGAGGTTTATGTTTTCTTAAGAACACTGCTTAAAAGGCTCCATCAATTTTCAGATGACCTCGTCCAAACATATACATATAGTTACGTACGTATATATTTAGATGCTTAAGTATAATACTCATACATACAAGTGAAGTCTTTTTTTTTTAAAGAAAAACAAAAAGCTATCGGCCACATGCGAGTCGTACTGGCTTACTGAGGGTTTCTTAGGTAACATTTTTCGCATTTTTGCCTCGACCTTGCTTCGTAATTTTTTATGATTCTAGCTCAATGGGAAGTTTAGGTTTTGTTTTGCTTCGAATTGACAGACGGCCCGACATCAAAGTGATCCTGCAAGTGCTCCGTTTTTTCCTTTGACGTACAGAACATAAAAGCTTATAAAATTTGAGTCATGATAACTAAATCAAAAAGGCTGAACCCGACTTTGAAAACAGACGTATCTTCAACTCGCCCTCAAACTTTTATCAGTCAAAAGGTTAAACTTTTAATTATTTTAATTAATTCAAGAGTTATCTTTTCCATGAAGACCCGAGCTTGTTTAATAAGGTTCGTGTTACAAATACATTAATTATCGTGCACAATGGCCTTACAAATTGTCCCCTCGGGACTGGCGTGTCCTATACGTTACCGTACCGGAGAAAGGACCGGTTGTTGGATTAAAAGCAACAGATTACGTTTTATGTGAGCTAACTCCTTTTTATTGTTATTCAAATGCTATGGTTAAAGAAGTGATTGGGCAACACGACTTCATTTTGTTGCTCGTTACAAGGGAGGAAGATACTTTATTTATCCATACTCTGAAAAAGCGTTCATGTATGTATGTTAGGTCACATATGAATAGTTTATTACGTTAGACAACATTAAGGACACACTTAGTTTTTGGGCGGTATTTGTCAATTTTCAATGGCACACATTAATATTGAAGCTATAGATAGTGGAACTAGAGAGTATTTATTACCAGTGATAAGAATAGGCAGAGTCAATTTACATACACCTTGCGAATAAGTAGGTAATAGACTTGTTAACACCTCTCAATCCCGGGATTGAAATTTTTGAGATGCAGGATTTTATTCGTAATTAATCAATGGTCAATAGTTTGGGACTAGGTCAATTGGTGTCAATTTGTCCCTTGATATTTTTTATTTTTTATTTTAAGACCATCAAATTCCGAATCTCAAAAATTATATTTTGGGTGGGTTAACAACTTTAAATAACCTACTTCTCGCAAGGTATACGTAAATTGACTCTACCTACTCTTATCACTGATTATAGCGCACTGCTACTTAATTAACAAGCACCGTATTAACAAACAATCAGAAGCAATTATCTAAGACAAGATCCTTATACTTAGTCCACGCAGAGCCCACGGTGGAACCATACAGAGAACTTTGTAACAGTAAAGATCTTGGGGATTTGTAGCCTGCTGTTGTTTTATCTCCTACTTCCTTCTCAGGTGATGAACTTTGGATAGCATTTTCGGTTAAGGGCTTACGTGGAAATTTTGAGGCGCGTGAGCATTTGTAAAATTTTGGACGTCGTAAAGGTCATCAACCTTTCATTGGGTTTAGACTTGGGTCATCGATTGCTGTCAATATTTTGGAATATCCACAAGATACTGGTAATAAGTCCTAAAACTTTTTTTATTTTTTTTATTTATTGCAATGGGAAACAAACAGCATAGATAACACAAATAGTCAGCTCTTAAAGTTAATACATAAGCCACAAGAGTTTCCACTTATAGTTTATACATTAGTTTGCTCAGAAAGTACTCCAAATATACATCTGTTTATTATTTTTCACTGTTATCAACATTATCCTTTTATTTATTTTGCTTTTTACTTCTGCCACTATTTTCCTCTTTGACTGCAGAAACAAATCTACTGTGATTTAGATGAAATAGGTCGATATGCGAATATTTGCCATTATAAATTCTACACGCTCTCGCCAAGTATTTATTACCTACATACTTGGTACGACTGAGAGGGACTGCAAACAGGTGCGTAGACCGGGTTCGAAAACTCGGACATCTATCTCTCATCATCTCTTTTTCCATTCATCAATCTTTCAATTTAATTACGTATGTTGATTTCGGAAAAAAGTAGGTTCTTACTTAAAAAAATCTTTGAAAACAATCTCGTTTTAAGCAGATAGATCTTTGCCGACACATTTACTTTGAAATATTCATATTAACCGATAATTTCTTATTTGATGTTCCATCCGAAGGTTTCTGCTCCCCTCGCACACATCAAAGAATACGTCTCTTTGAGTTAAACCTTGCGTGCCATTTTCCAATTTATACGATAATTGTATTTGAGAGTCTTATCTCGGTTTACGATGAAAATATGATCGTGCATCACAAAAGCCTTCGAATTAATTCATTTTTTCCTTTACACGGGAAGGTAAGTATTTTATTTATAGGTAATGGCTGCCTGCGGCTGCTGTGCTAAAGATAAATGGTCGTTTCCCGTAGATGTTTACTTACGCGCAGATTTCAACGTAATTAGAGAGAATGTGAACGAAATTTCTACACTCCTCTGAGCTTCCTTCATGCTCATTAGGCGTATTGTTTGATATTCTGGACTATAATTTATTCAAAATCTTTCAGCTGTAAACTGACCGTTTTATTGGCAATATTTTGGTTTTCTTGTACTGACTAGAAGAAAGGAAGAAAAAGAAAGAGATGAAAAGAGCGACGAGAGTTGTGAAACTAGGTCGTCTGCATAGATTTTTTTATGAAACCAGGTCGTCTGCATAGAATTTGTTATGAAACTAGGTCGTTTGCATATAATTTGTTATGAAACTAGGTCGTCAGCATAGAATTTGTTATGAAACTAGGTCGTCTGCATAGAATTTGTTATGAAACTAGCTCGTCTGCATAGAATTTGTTATGAAACTTGCGCGTCTGCATAGAATTTGTTATGAAACTAGCTCGTCTGCATAGAATTTGTTATGAAACTAGCTCGTCTGCATAGAGTTTGTTATGAAACTAGCTCGTCTGCATAGAATGTGTTATGAAACTAACTCGTCTGCATAGAATTTGTTATGAAACTAACTCGTCTGCATAAAATTTGTTATGAAATTAGCTCGTCTGCGTAATCAAAAGATACAGTCGTTAAACGGTCGTTTCCATACAAATTGCCGAACTTTGGAACCCTAAAGGGTATTTCCAGTTGTCCTAGAAACTTAACATTTGGTATGAAGGTAGCTCTTATACCACACCCACCCAGAAAATTCTCAAAGTCTAAATTTTTTTATGTCTGTTTGTATATGTCACAGACCAATATATACTATTTACCTCTGCTAACGACATCTAGCGTCAAATAGGAGAATTTTGTAGATGACGCGCGGGCTCGAGATCATTGACCTCTCGCTGATGTCGCTTGTTTGTCTACTCGCCACTAGATGGCAGTAAAATCCTAAGCAAAATGTAGGAACAGTGCTTTGCTAATATTGGACAACTTAAAACACTGGGGAAAAGCAGGGAAATCTTTGTACGGAACCCTCGTGGGCGAGTCGGACTCGCACATGGCCGGTTTTTTTTAATAAATAAAATCATTCACAATTAATTTGTGAAGTACTTTTAATATTAATTTGGTTGGTTCATATAAATAATAAATAAATAAATATCATGGGACAAATTGACACCAATTGACCTAGTCCCAAACTAGGCAAAGCCTGTACTATGGGTACTAGACAACGGATAAACATACTTATATAGATATATACATACTTATATACATATTAAACATCCAAGACCCGAGAACAAACATTCATATTCATCATACAAACATTTGCGCCGACCGGGATTCGAACCCGGGACCTCAAGCTTCATAATCAGGGTCGCTAACCACTAGGCCATCCGGTCGTCTTATATCTTTCTCTGAAAGCTTTATTGTGGCCCATTTTCAACTCAACAGGCTCCGAACGATTTATTTCTTTATAAAATCGCTTTTTCGTAGGGAAAATTGGCAGAATGTGCCCCGTGCTTTGATCCCGTAAAAGCTTATTGGAAAATGACTGTAGGCGTACAAATACAAACCAATAATGCTGTTGTTATTTACAAGTTTTATTTTACGAAACAACTAGGTAGTCATGTTGCTCTACAGTTAAATCGACTGACTGTTGATTCGAGTGTAGTATCTAGCTGTATGAAGTATATGAATAGAAATAGTAAGTACAAGCATGTTATAAGAACCATTTTTACCCGACTGCGAAACGCAAAGGATGGTAATGTGTTTTTACGTGTAATATTAACTAGTGGTTCTATGAGCTGTAGACCTCGCGAGCTCATTTTTGTTTTTTTTTTTTCGTTTTTTTTTTTGTTTTGAAATATTCAAGTTTATTATACCGTCATATCGTTGCTTAATTAATAATAATAATAAACTGTGTCAAGACGACGCCAAGGCGGTCTGACGTAAGTATAAATGTCCTACTCGTTCGCTTATCCCCTGCCCAGTCAAGTATTAACTTAAACGAAAGTGAACTGGCCATGAAAAACGGCACCACAACGAAGGCTCCCTAAGCCCCTTAGCATCCATCCATTTTACGTAGTTATCGTCAATTTACTTCAGTAATGCTACTATCAATTAGTCTCCACTCGGCTCAGGCCAGAGCCTACCATTCAATCACCCACTTTTTAAGCTTTTCTTCTATAATAGAGAATAGTTCTATCAATCACCTGGCCGTTTTGTTTTCTCTATTTTGATGTACAAAAAACTCTATCGTTTAGTAACGTAACAAAGGGGCTTTGTGTATTCCTGTAATTATTAGGTCGGTATAAGGTGAGCTTACATTAATAATAACTATTACTGCAAGTCATGGCAGTCAATATTCGTAAGAAGTTAAGAGTGAAATTACGTTTTCACTTAAATACTTAACCCTCGTTGCTTGTTTTGAAATTCGTAGGCTTACTAGGTATTAACATGACGTAACCTTTGGACATTCGGCTTGATAATTCAAATAGAACAAAACATCAAACACAAAGTCAGACGTCTACAGACGTCTACAGTCTAAGGTACTTTGACTACATACTGTAAGATAATTCCAAGATAAATTAGAACAAAGAGAGTAGGTATACGGATTTATTTTAAGATTCTTGGAAACTTTAAAATTATTCTCCCGAATGGGATCTTATTTACTCGTAAATCACACACACAAAAAGTAACACATCTGAACAATACGCTTACTCATGTAAAACCAAATGCACTGACCTCCTACTCTAGGTAGCTTTGAGCCTCAAACTTGAGATAGACTTGCGAACAAAGCAAGTTTGTGTGAGAAACTAAGCACTATGCTATCATCCCTTAGCATAGATTTGATGCTTGAATTGACATGACACTCTAGTAAGAATAGGGGTTACGAAGAGTGTGTTCCCAGAGGCAGGATTATGATTTAGACCGCAACATGTGACATTCTGAAAGGAGGCCTGAGCCCAGCAGTGGGACGTAAAAACAAGGCTGGTGATGATGTCGGGCTAAACTCGATTTATACATGGTTCGTTTTAATGAAACGTCAAGACTTAAGCCAGGGGTTCATCATCATCATCATCAGCCTATTTACGTCCCACTGCTGGGCACAGGCCTCCTCTCAGAATGAGAGGGCTTGGGCTATAGTTCCCACGCGGGCCCAGTGCGGATTGGGAACTTCACACACACCATTGAATTGCTTCGCAGGAGTGTGCAGGTTGCCTCACGATGTTTTCCTTCACCGAAAAGCTCATGATAAATTACAAACGTAATTCTGCACATGAATTCCGAAAAACTCACGAGGTGCGAGCCGGGGTTTGAACCCTCGACCCTCTGCTTCAGAGGCGATAGGTCAAACCACTAGGCTATCACGGCTTCAAGTAAGCCAGGGGTTGAAAAAGTCTAAATGTGAAATTTTTTACTACTCGTAAAATAGAAATTAAATAAATCTTTCTCCCATATATTCTCTACCAGCAGAGGCAATAACAGCATCCTGAGCATGATTGCCGGCAGGCTTTGCCTAGTTTGGGACTAGGTCAATTGGTGTCAATTTGTATATAAGTATGTATATATCTATATAAGTATGTTTATCCGTTGTCTAGTACCCATAGTACAGGCTTTGCCTAGTTTGGGACTAGGTCAATTGGTGTCAATTTGTATATAAGTATGTATATATCTATATAAGTATGTTTATCCGTTGTCTAGTACCCATAGTACAGGCTTTGCCTAGTTTGGGACTAGGTCAATTGGTGTCAATTTGTATATAAGTATGTATATATCTATATAAGTATGTTTATCCGTTGTCTAGTACCCATAGTACAGGCTTTGCCTAGTTTGGGACTAGGTCAATTGGTGTCAATTTGTATATAAGTATGTATATATCTATATAAGTATGTTTATCCGTTGTCTAGTACCCATAGTACAGGCTTTGCCTAGTTTGGGACTAGGTCAATTGGTGTCAATTTGTATATAAGTATGTATATATCTATATAAGTATGTTTATCCGTTGTCTAGTACCCATAGTACAGGCTTTGCCTAGTTTGGGACTAGGTCAATTGGTGTCAATTTGTATATAAGTATGTATATATCTATATAAGTATGTTTATCCGTTGTCTAGTACCCATAGTACAGGCTTTGCCTAGTTTGGGACTAGGTCAATTGGTGTCAATTTGTATATAAGTATGTATATATCTATATAAGTATGTTTATCCGTTGTCTAGTACCCATAGTACAGGCTTTGCCTAGTTTGGGACTAGGTCAATTGGTGTCAATTTGTATATAAGTATGTATATATCTATATAAGTATGTTTATCCGTTGTCTAGTACCCATAGTACAGGCTTTGCCTAGTTTGGGACTAGGTCAATTGGTGTCAATTTGTATATAAGTATGTATATATCTATATAAGTATGTTTATCCGTTGTCTAGTACCCATAGTACAGGCTTTGCCTAGTTTGGGACTAGGTCAATTGGTGTCAATTTGTATATAAGTATGTATATATCTATATAAGTATGTTTATCCGTTGTCTAGTACCCATAGTACAGGCTTTGCCTAGTTTGGGACTAGGTCAATTGGTGTCAATTTGTATATAAGTATGTATATATCTATATAAGTATGTTTATCCGTTGTCTAGTACCCATAGTACAGGCTTTGCCTAGTTTGGGACTAGGTCAATTGGTGTCAATTTGTATATAAGTATGTATATATCTATATAAGTATGTTTATCCGTTGTCTAGTACCCATAGTACAGGCTTTGCCTAGTTTGGGACTAGGTCAATTGGTGTCAATTTGTATATAAGTATGTATATATCTATATAAGTATGTTTATCCGTTGTCTAGTACCCATAGTACAGGCTTTGCCTAGTTTGGGACTAGGTCAATTGGTGTCAATTTGTATATAAGTATGTATATATCTATATAAGTATGTTTATCCGTTGTCTAGTACCCATAGTACAGGCTTTGCCTAGTTTGGGACTAGGTCAATTGGTGTCAATTTGTATATAAGTATGTATATATCTATATAAGTATGTTTATCCGTTGTCTAGTACCCATAGTACAGGCTTTGCCTAGTTTGGGACTAGGTCAATTGGTGTCAATTTGTATATAAGTATGTATATATCTATATAAGTATGTTTATCCGTTGTCTAGTACCCATAGTACAGGCTTTGCCTAGTTTGGGACTAGGTCAATTGGTGTCAATTTGTATATAAGTATGTATATATCTATATAAGTATGTTTATCCGTTGTCTAGTACCCATAGTACAGGCTTTGCCTAGTTTGGGACTAGGTCAATTGGTGTCAATTTGTATATAAGTATGTATATATCTATATAAGTATGTTTATCCGTTGTCTAGTACCCATAGTACAGGCTTTGCCTAGTTTGGGACTAGGTCAATTGGTGTCAATTTGTATATAAGTATGTATATATCTATATAAGTATGTTTATCCGTTGTCTAGTACCCATAGTACAGGCTTTGCCTAGTTTGGGACTAGGTCAATTGGTGTCAATTTGTATATAAGTATGTATATATCTATATAAGTATGTTTATCCGTTGTCTAGTACCCATAGTACAGGCTTTGCCTAGTTTGGGACTAGGTCAATTGGTGTCAATTTGTATATAAGTATGTATATATCTATATAAGTATGTTTATCCGTTGTCTAGTACCCATAGTACAGGCTTTGCCTAGTTTGGGACTAGGTCAATTGGTGTCAATTTGTATATAAGTATGTATATATCTATATAAGTATGTTTATCCGTTGTCTAGTACCCATAGTACAGGCTTTGCCTAGTTTGGGACTAGGTCAATTGGTGTCAATTTGTATATAAGTATGTATATATCTATATAAGTATGTTTATCCGTTGTCTAGTACCCATAGTACAGGCTTTGCCTAGTTTGGGACTAGGTCAATTGGTGTCAATTTGTCCCATGATATTTATTTTGACTGTTCGTATGTGAGCTGTTGCTGTGCTAAGTATATCGCTCGGTGTAGTACAGGATTGGCTCAAAATGTTGTTTTTTTTAAGTGCAGGATTAGTAATGTAGTCTTAAGAATACTAACACTGAGTCATGGTTACTTGAATAAATGAATATTATTATTATATTAATAAGTGTATGGGAGATTTTTTTTTTCAAAGTAAAATCCTTACAGGAGTGTTCATTTTGACTTACCCAACCCCCGGCTGAAGTCATGACGGCTCATTAAAACTAACCCTTTATACGCCAGTAATACGTTCATTTTAACTACAATACTACAGGCGCGTTGTTAGCACAAACGCGTTGAATCCTCCACTTTACTCGTACAACTCGGAATCAGCGACCTGCATTTGTGACATAATCTTAAACTACGGTTATCTTGCGTTATCGGGGTTAAGTCTCTCGCACCGACTTTAACTAGGGCTGTGACTATTCTAACAGTTAATTTTGCTACCGTGCAAGAAGGTTTCAATGCAAGACTATCACTGTTTAGGGGCTACCTTAGGCCATTCATGCTCATTTTTATAGGTTCTAACTATGTGTTTCAATATTTTAAATAAATGCTTAATATTTTAAATAAGGGCTTAATATTTTAAATAAAGGCTTAATATTTTAAATAAAGGCTTAATATTTTAAATAAAGGCTTAATATTTTAAATAAAGGCTTAATATTTTAAATAAAAGCTTAATATTTTAAATAAAGGCTTAATATTTTAAATAAAGGCTTAATATTTTAAATAAGGGCTTAATATTTTAAATAAAGGCTTAATATTTTAAATAAAGGCTTAATATTTTAAATAAAGGCTTAATATTTTAAATAAAGCCTTAATATTTTAAATAAAGGCTTAATATTTCAACTCGCGCCCCTTCCTCTATCCCTTTTCCTGCTTAAAGGTCGGCAACGGACTTGTGATTCTCTTGAGGTCGCTGGTTCTCAAGGGTGGCGGTGATCGCTTACCATCAGATGACCCCTTGCTCGTTTGCCTCCTTCTTTTAATAAATAAAATAAAACTCATATTTAAAAACTACAGGTATGTCTAAAGTAAGATGGTAAATATGATTGTAAAGAAAATCCTTTATGCTGCTCATTTGTTTTGTAATGCGAGAAAGGTAGTTGATACTTATTATAAAAAGTTTTATTTATTGTCATCTATCCCACTCAGTGTTTGTCTGTCCAGGTCCAGTGGTCGAACTGACTTGACATTTAGTATGGATATGTAGATAGTACAATCTACTAAAACTACAGCCAGCTAAAAAGCTTTTTTAAAAATGACATTTAAATTCTTTCTAAGGCATAAATCATCGTTTCTTGCCAGACACCAATAATTTGAGGGACAAGTTTTGAACTGAAAAAAAAAAACGCTCTTCTAAAATAACACTGGCCGCGTTTTTCTAGAAGTGAACTTTGTTCTAAAAGAATAAAGCGACGATTGCTTTTTGTTTTATTTTCGTCGTAGTACCCACTTACAGAGAAGTGGATATTTTGTTCTTGGACATTGAACTTTAAATTTTCATTGATTAGGAAGTGAAGAGTGGCAGGTAAAGAGTTTCATGGTTTTTTAATTAAGAAGTACTTGTATTATAAGGTAGGTACTTTTGACATTTAACTTAAAATTTCATCTAAATCTTATCATATTTAATTCGTATCAAAAAAAGACGAGTTCACATCTCGAAACCCTCTCAGCGCCCCTAGCTGTAATAGGTTTAATTGTTATGTAAACAACCCAGTATAATCTACATTGACTGAATAATATTAAAACATTAGCATATCTCGCCGTGAAATATTTAACACGCACGCTTAGAACAAGATTATATCACATTGCGAGGGTTATATCTCGTGGAAAAGTAGGTGTAAAAAAATACAGCGCTCGGAATGTAGACAAAAGTTTTTCACGGAAAAGTACCTTGTACCTATTATTTTTCACTCGGATTGCATCTTTTAACGCGGAAGCTAGATAATTCTGACACACTTACAGGAATTTATACGTATGTTCATAATAAAGTATACAATTAAAAAAGCGGAGATAATACTATACAAATATTCTTTATGTTAACACCACAAGTTACAGTGCCTATTTCGGCTACGGTGTCTATCCATGCCTATTTCGGCTACGGTGCCTGCCTCTGCTTCCTAATTAATAGAGTCTGGTTGGCATGCTTTAGTGTGAGTAATGTAGCTAATTTTGACTATGAAAGTTCGAGCACATCCTTAGAGCAGAAAAGGAAAGAATAATATATAATAACCTAACATGTTATGTTTACGCGCGATTTCCCCTCTGCCCAAACTTTACATTAAGTCTGTGCAAAATGCACAGGGTATGTTGATTGTGTGCGTGTTTTGGCATTTGTGTGGCGGATTTGTTTTAGTATGAGTTTGTGTGTACCTCGTCCCCCTCGAAAAGTGGTAAAAAAATTGTAGTGCATAGAGAAGTCGGTTAATAAGCCACAGGCGCCTCCCGTTTGTCTGCTTTATGGGCACATCGCAACGCGTTAGACTGCCATTAACATAATTGTAGCGAATGTTAGCGGGTGATCTGCACTTGATTGGGTCAGTCTTTACATCCAGTTCTTCCCTTTTAACACCTTCGAACGTGGATACATTGAAATTTCGCTTCCTTCAATTCTCCGCCATTCAGGGCCGTTCTTTGCCTATTAATGAGATGCAGTAAGTAGATAGAGTATTTACATAATAAGTACAGATAGAGGACGTGTCGGATTATGTAATGACAGGGAATTTAAGATTCTAATTGATTTTTGTTTAGGAGTCTGCCGCTGTAGGTACATTCATAATCAAAATATTGAAGGTTCTGATAATGGTGCCATTAAAAATAACTACAAACGTGCGTGCTTTTAACTATTATTTGATTACTGATAGAAGTTTTTTTTTTGTCCACAGCCCGAGAACACACATCGCACCATGTGACGAGATTAAGGCATTCCAGACATCTAGATGGGTACATGCCAATATACACATCCTCTGTGAGTATCCACCCCTTCTCATAGTACCCATCATGACCATCCACACATCTACCCTTACTAACACCCTTACAAGCTTTACTTATAGAAAATTATGTTATTTTACGCTTATTTATTTATGAAAAGTTATAGATGTATTTCGCATGTCATGGTCATTCTTAGATGTACATTTTGTAAAGATGCATTTTATATGTGTAATAAATATTAATGCTGGCGAGGATCTTACGTAAGTAAATGGGTGAGCTGTAAGATAAATGTTAACTATGTTTTTTGTATCTATTAGTAATGAGATGACTGCAAGGTACATGCTCCATTTATCACACTTTCTTGTACTAACACGCTGAACACTTTTTGTTTTTCTAATGCCGACTTTATTATGTGTAAGTATGTATTGAATTAAATAATACTATGAAATAAAGATTTATGTAAACTATGTACAGAAAATATCAATGGGTATATTTGAAGTGGAACAAGTGCTCATAATTAACACTCAACCAAGTGTTCAGACCAGAACTGTTTTTGAGCACTCTGCCCAGGTGTCCACTGCCGTTCCTGATGTTGGCTGTACATAAAAACCAGAGTTATTTTGGTCGAAAAATTCTGACAGCTTAATTTTATCCCCTGGTGCTAAAAGAATATCGAAACCGGCCTGTTTTACAGCGATAAAGCGTTATTTCGATTAGCACCGCATAATGAGGAAAGTATTAAACGAATAGCTCATTAATTAAAACTCGAGAGACAAAAGTGACTCCGTGGTAACTTGGTGAAAGAAAGTTTCAGTAATTAATCGTTTATTATTTTTAGACAAGTCGAAATGAATAAAATTAATCAGCACTTAGGTTTTTATTTCGCTGACTTGCAATTGGATGCAGTTTTTCAGTCGTAATCTTATTAACTGAAATTTTTAAGTAAGTTATTGGAACTGTCTTCATATCTTTTTTTAAATTCAACTGTATTTTTTTCCACAACCGACGTCATATCAATCGACCAAAAATCCGTTTTTGACGCACAACTGAGGACAGAGATGTTTTTATTGCAAATATTTATACAGTTATGCCCTTATTCATAAACGTCACTCAAGCCTCTATTAGCTAAAATAGGTTATGTCTTCTTCTTACTAACGGAAATGTCAATGTGACAAAAAGGGACAAACGAACTTTAACGGCATTTTAGTTAATATAGGTTTATGAATAACAGGGTATGTCCTCAACTGCGCTACTATTTGGCACCATTTTCTGAATAAAGACAAGTTATTTATAAAAAAACTATTGAAATCGCAGTTTTTTTATATGGTAGATATAGCTGTAAACTTTTCATTCAGGCTCGTAAATAAATGACGGATAAAGTCGATTGGTTTTAAATTTTAAATTCCTGAACGTTATATTTCAATATCGTGTTAAGCGAACCAAAGGTTCAATGATCTTTGACGCCGTTTGTGGACCCTGTGTGATTTGTTGGATTCTAATGCCTTTCAGTTTGCCGGGACGTCGCCGAAGCTCTCCGTCAAGGACAATCACAAGCCTCTCTTCACCGAGTGCCTCAACTATAGGCCGAATGTTAAGGAAGAACAGCCAGTTGGAACTTACGTATTTACGGTGAGTTTTTAAATCACTTTTCTTGCCTTAATTTCAATGGGCAAACGTCTGCGCGCGTTTCGGATATTAGCATGGCAATGGCACTGGTACCCGATGACTTGGGAATGCCAGCCAAGGCAAGTTTTTGGTCTGGCTCTGCTTCGGTAACCGTTCCATGGGAGCCAGTTGATGGTCAATTTAAAGGACGATGATAATTATTTACTATTATGCGACTATGATTGCTCCTGTTAATTTTTTCTCAAAGATCGTCAAGCTTTCAAAAGTTGTTTAAAATTTTGTATAGCCGCGTACTGTTTCTGTCACCTACATTTCTAGTTGTCAGTAATTTTTTTATGAGATTTTACCTCCCTAGTAAAGTATTCAAATTCTCTTATTGACATACACTATACAAAGTTAGGGATCGAGCAGCAAGTAACGTCAACCTACTGAACGGAGTATACGTGTCCAAAACAGTAAATTATGTGCCCGAAATAGGAATAATGCGAATGAGAATTGAGAGAAAGTTCTATGATACAGGTATGCTTGGAATTACGTCAGACAAGAGCATTATATTGTAGTAAAGTAAAATTAGTATCTTAGAAAAACGTATCTTATTTTTGTTTAAATCCATCAAAAACAAAGTACTATGAAGTGCAAGGGAATCTGCAACATAGTTTAAAACAGTTACATACTTACATAATTATTATGCGTTTAAAATATACTAAAATTTCCTACAATTTTACATCTATAATTTAGTTTATATTGAATATTGACCTTTCAGCTGTAGCTCTGAAGTGAAAGCCACCATCTTTTTCTTATTATTGCGACTTCACCGCGTCCGAAATTCACTGCACAAATGATCCGGCTTAAAACGTTTACAGGTTTTACTTTGCTTTGGTTAGTTGATTTTCGGGATTAGCTTTTCGAGTTGTTTCTTAAACATTATCAATAATTTGTATTTCTTCTTTGTCACTATGGTTAGTTTATCAAATGTTATTGTCATTTAGCTTACTATGTCCTAAATGACGTGTGGTCTCATTTGATTGCCCCCCCTAAAAGTTACTTCGTTAACCTTTACTCAGGTAACAATTACAAAACAAACCGTGGGTCGGCATAATAACACAGTAAATGTAGATCAAAGGTCAAGTCACAACAATCTTATTGTCAATATTATCGTATCTGTCGCACCGACCTTTGTTACAAACTTTCAACAACGCCGCTTCAGTCAGTCGCAATTAGCTGTAGTGTTTGCTGTTACTGAAAGAGTTTGATTGTAAAGACAATATTGAAAACACAATAATTGAGTTTATGTACTTCCATGAAAACTAAGCATCTACAGTATGTAGGAAATAATATAGAATACCTGCTATTGATCCAAAAAGTCAGTTCCACTAGGTAAGGAAATCACGAAGGGGAACTTTGTTTCCAAAGCTTTCCGCTGGTGTTGTTTACTTTTATGTAATACTTAAATTTTCATGTAATTTTCAGGTACACGCAGAAGACAAGGATCCTCCTGAGATGGGAGGCAAGGTCACTTACAAGTTCGTGTCCACTCCTGGAGAAAAAGAGAGGTTTCATGTTGACCCAGAGAGTGGGAGAATCACAACAGCAGACGTTAGTACACTATCATTTTGCCGTTTATATAATAATTACGGTTTAAGTGGTTCTTTTATTGGTAGAATTTCCATCATTTCTATTTTTATGATCATGTACCATGTACCCTACCTACATACTTAATTATCTATGTATGTTCTTAACTACCTCTAATGTTTTACTTATACGCAATAGTATTTGGTTTTCCTCCTTATTGTTTTGATTGTTACAATTCGAATGAATTTAATGCACCGTTTTCTGTTAAATGTATTCAAGGGCTGAGGTAGGTCCATAACTTTTGATGTGAAAACTTTGACCTTGAGTAATTAAATAATATAATAAATGCAACAGATTTTCGACCGGGATGAGCCATCTAGAGAGAAAGAAGCCTACATTACAGTACGTGCGAGTGACAACGGACAACCACAGTTGGACGACGCATGCACCATCAAAATTGTCATCGAAGACGTCAATGACAACCAACCAGTATTCGACAAAGTTGTAAGTATTTTAAATTCTACTGCAATTTTTATAAGCACTTTCATTGACATTTCAATAATTGACGCTCCACTACATTTAATAATCATAATAGTACTCGTAATTGCTACTGAAATTCCTCAATCCTAATATGTATTAGATTACCTTTATTTAACATTGAGTGGATTATTATCACCGACTGTTATCGTGCTAATGAAACAATCGATCTAATAATGATTACATTACGTTATTTGCTACTAATCATTAATGTATAATTTTTTATAACTATATATCAATATTTCTTGAAGGACATGCATAGCACATTCTAATACAAGCATTGTTGCTAGTTTATAGGTCTTGCGCTGCAGGAATGGACTAAGTTTTAAATTTAAAAGTTTTCTCATGATTCCAACAATGTGACTAACCGTTTCGTGTGTTAGCCCCAAACAGTGGCGCAGATCTTACTAACACTTGCCTGTTTTCCAAAGGTCTTCCGTGGAGAAGTCTGGAAGGTTTGTCCAAATGAACAGAAATCACTGAGAGAGAGTTCTGAGCACAAACTGTTATAATTGCCACTTGATTCTTAACTTGTATACTTTCTTCAATTGTTACCATCGCGCATAGACTTGGTAACTCGAAACCTCTAGAGTCAGTGTCGCTCTTTTAAAAGCTGGTTTATGTTGTCTTGGTAACAATTGAACGATAAAACCGATCTGAAAAATATCTTTTCTACTTGCATGTTGCTGCATGTCTGATTTAGGATCATAAGCCGCTCAAGGCGATTTTGGTAATAATTTTGTGTATAGTGTGTTAAGTACACTTTCTTTGCACATTTGTAGTTGGTGTGTTTTCTTTAGCTAGGCTGCTCTTCCCCCTAGGCGCATTTTACCACACTGCACGATTATTATTATTTTGGATAAAATAAACTTTCTCTAAGCTTCGGGCATGCTTCGCGTAGAACATGTCTAAGTGAAAAGTTTTTAACTTTTAACCGTACACTGTGTGAATTCTTGCACAGTTTGGAAATAATTAAATCGTACTTGAAACATTTATAGTTGGAGAATCCTTTGTTGAAGTTGAAATTGTTGGGAACTTAATTGAAAACATCTCCAAAGCTTCGTTTGTTTCAAGTGAAGTTAGTTTAAAGATTAACGTTATTTTCTATGTACAGTCGTATTCGGAATCGGTGCCACAAGACCTGCCGAGCGGCCGCGAGGTGATGAGGATATCAGCGACTGATATCGACGACGGGAACAACTCTATAGTCCACTACAGCTTGGACACCAACTCTCCGGACCAAGCCTATTTTTACATAGACCCCGACAACGGCGTAATATTTCTTAATAAAACAATAGACGTAAGTATCCTTTAGATTTTTGTAAAAGTCAATATTCTAAAAACATAAATTTTAGCAGTGAATTTGAGTTTGAATGTTATCTAACCTAAGTAAAAAAAGTAAAGTCATACACAAGGAATATAGAGGGATTTTATGATATTCCATCGAGATAAGGAGTTCTGCTACAAGATCGAAGCTGCGGGCGCAAGCTAGTTAAAGATATCCTCGCTGGCCTCTCTTTACTCAAAATAACGTCGCTTACATTACAAAGCAAATTAATTAGAATTAACTTTCAACCAACCTACATGATGTGAGGTGAAAAATCTCAGCATCAAATTACTTTACTAGGTTCTCAAAACGTATCATTCTTAGAAACATGTTTTCGAAAACTAAATAGGGATTTGAGAGGATATCTTTTACAGTGTTATTATTGCCGTATAGAACGGTATTAAAACGAAAAATGTGTTAAAATATTTCAAAACTGAACACTCGCTTCATAACTTAACTTTCCTTGATCGTAAACTGCGATCTAAAATAAATATTCATCTCCAACACTGGCTATAATTCACAACTTGTCCCAACAGAAAGTGCCTGGCTACAAATTCAAGTTAAGCGCAATAGTGAAGGATATGGGCGATCCTCCGCAGCAGAGTTCCATAACTCTGGACATCCAAGTCGTGGAATCCAACAAGAAAAGCCCCTCCTTCATAGAAGTTCCTGACGGGCCGATAAGGCTGAAAGAAAATTACGCCGATTTCAACGCACATATAGCCACAGTTAAAGCAGTGTAAGTAACTTTATATTTGTTTTATCGGCCTTTTGTGATAATATAGTCCGGAAGGTTTTACTTTTAAAAGTTGTAACTGAGTAGGTATCAAAGCGTACGTAGGTACCTATAAGGCACACGTATGTATGTAAAGAGGTGTTGGTTCTTTAGTGAGGCTTAGTTGATTGGGTAAATGAAGCAAAAAAAGTGCCTGAAAAAATATTTGCTGCAAAGGTGTTTGTTTTACCGATTTTTGGGGTTGAATACGTCAGAGAACACGCACTTGTATAATTAACGTGAATCCTGTGTTTACTTTTTTAAGGATTACTATGCTTTTAATTGGCATTTTAACGGAAAGCGTAGTGTACGACTAACTCATAAATCTCACAATATATAGTTAAGATTGGATTAATAAATTAATCAGTCTTCAAATCGGTGTACCGTGGCTGCTTCTACTAGCAAAGTTATCAAATTGCTACCCCGCATACTCACAACATTCTAAGCTTAAACGCAAGTCTATTGCACCGACTTTACCGTTTATAGCGCCAGGTTCCCACTAATGGACTGATGTAAACCAGATGTCGTGCACTCTGCTTTGAATACAAACTGCTTAATTGTGTTCAGAACTAACCAACTAACCTAAAACGACACAGTATACAGCCGTTATGAATATGTGTCCCCCATATTTCATCCCCGTTAATTATATTAGCTATCGCAGATCTGTCACTCCCTTTATGAATTATAACTAAGCAAGTTAGTGCTACGCGAGAGGATAGTATTCTAAATTTATTACTTACTGTATATGGTTGTAAGATTGAATTGAGTTCTGATTGATGAGAAAATAACCACGTGGATGTTTTATTTTCGTTTTAAATGAGCGTTTTATTTTAGATTGTGCCATGAAGTGAATACATACAAGTACAAACATTTGATTCTTAGCAAATAATTAACAAACTTTCTAAAAAATGTTTTTTGTGCAGTTCCAACATACCAGAGGAGAAAAAACTTCTCTTCGAGCTCGTCATGGGGCAAACGGAGCAAACGAATAAGTGGCATACATTTGTATTAGAATCCGAAGCAGACTCAGCTTATATTAAGTTGGGGAACCATTTAGATTATGAAAAAATTACGGACTACACACTTACAGTCCGAGTACAGAATAATTTTAACTTAGCAGCAGAAACTATTATCCAAATAGAAGTTGAAGACGTCAACGACAATATCCCAATATTCAGTGAAGTTAGATCGGGAGTTGTACTAGAAAACGAACCTCCAGGCACTCCGGTTATGCAAGTCAGAGCCTTTGACGCTGACGGTACGTCGGCAAACAACCAAGTTACTTACGAACTAGGTGATGCATCAGACCCATTTGCTATCGACAGCATAACTGGTAACATCACGACCCTCAAAATGTTCGACAGAGAAGAGAGGAGTTTCTACAACATCAAAATTATAGCCACTGACAATTCTGAGTCTGCGCTCATACCTGGTAAACACAACTCTGGCCAGCAAGTGTTCAGGATAGAGATTGCGGATAAAAACGATAATCCTCCACATTTCACTCAAGATACTTATGTTGCGGAATCGATAGCAGAAAATGCTAATATTAATGTGCTGGTCACGCAAGTTACTGCTTTGGATAATGATACAGGTAAATTAAGAGCTATATTCTTTACTTATTCTGAATAATATTTTAAAGTATACTTGTTTGATGATTTTGATATGAGCATAGAAATAACCATAACAATTTATTTTGCAGCTTCCGTTGTCACCTACAGCATAGTCGCCGGGAATACATACGACGCATTCGTGATCAGAAACTTCACGGGCGAAATAAGAGTGAACAACGAACTAGATTACGAAAATATCACAAGCTACAGCTTGGATGTTCGAGCATTCGACGGTCTTTACGAAGACTACGCCAAAGTCATCATTAACATTGAGAATTTGAATGATAACCCACCTGTTTTCTTAGCAAATTATACGAAGACCATCGAAGAAGAGAAGTTGTATGAAGGGTGTATGGTGAAGGTTAGTTCTCTTCCTTACATAACAATTACTCTACTCGGCAACGACCATAATACTAAAGTAATGTTTTCCCACAGGTTGAAGCGTACGATCCCGATATCAAAGACCGCAATGCCCCTCAGAACATCGTCTACTCTCTAGTCAAGCACGAGCAGAAGGAATTCCTTCAGATCGATAACGACGGGTGCCTTCGGCTGACCAAGCCTTTAGACAGAGATCAGCCTACTGGCTTCACAACGTGGCAGATCTTAATAGTGGCTGCTGACCACGGTGGAAAATTGGGGTCTGACAGTTTAAGATCAACCACCGAAGTGATCTTGGAGCTGACAGACATCAACGATAATGCTCCGTTTCTTACTAATGTAAGTATTTAATTTGTTTGTAAAATCAGAAACGTATAAGATTTCAGGGTTTAAAAAAAGGCTCACGATCTAAATTATTAGGCGTCAGAAGCAAACTTTCAATATCGGGATAAATGAAACATCTCGTCATTTATAACAAGAATAAAGACGGAACTAATTGATCCATCAATATCGCGGTTCAATCCTCTTTTACCTCTTGCTCGCTAAGGAACATGAAAGTTCATCTTGTAAGACTCGTTCAGCCCTCTTTATAGACCATTTTAAAAGAATTGCTATCGATAAATTTCAATGGAGCCATCTGAGCTTAACCCTCTTTGCGGAAGGATTTTAGTGCGTGTACATCTAACCAGGTTTACGAGAGCTCTTTAAAAATAATAGGTAATGACCTATTCCTTAGCTTGGAAGTGGTACTACTCCTTTCGACTCGACAAGAAACCGCACTTGGTTATTCACGATTGGCAATTTTGCTGCGTCGGGTTTAGAGTTGCAATTTGTTTGTGATCCTTCATCGGTATTTAGGTCACGTTTCTTTGAACAGTCACTCAGAGGCTTACCTGTAGGTACTATAAGACAAAAGGAACAAAAACCCCGACCTTAAGTCATCGTACACCGTTCCCTTGCGCTCTCAAATTCTCGGGTTTCATGATTAAGAGCGATTGTTCGCAAGCCGCTTGTTGGGGGCTGTCAATTTTTTATGCAAATTTGCCCGTCGATTGGGATTTGGTTTCATGCTTTCGTAAGATCGTCTTGAAGAGGATATTTAGGGCGCTTAACTTCGCCTTGGGATGAGGAAAGAAAACAAAGAAGAGTATCACTAGATGCTCCATTTTCCTTATTTTATTAGGGGAGTAGGGTGTTTTACTAATTAAGGTGAAAAGTCCGAAGATATCATCGTGTGAAACAAAATTTAAGTAGATCGGCGTGGCAGTAACAAAAGACAGCTAATCAATAATCGTGCGGAGGAACTAATATTCGGCAGGAGAGTTCGCATTTCCGATGTTTTCAAAGCGGATAAACTTGGCTGGCGAACTAAATGTCATAAATGCGTACTCACGAGCGGCCTTTTGGATGTTTTGGTTCGCCGCAACTCTGCTTAAACTGAATAGCCGATTAAGACCGGCGTTATCTGCTTCACGCGCTAACGAAGCCAAATCAATGTAGTTTTGGCGGGAGCCCCTAATATCCGAATCTGGATTTGAATTTTAACGAGGTAATAGTCGTAGGCATGTTTTGTTATTCGTGACTTTTACAGCGTATTTCAAAACGAGAAATTTACTCTAGAAGTAGAACATTGACAAGTGTTACGGGTGTAGTTGCGGGTGGTTAGGACCTTGTACGAGGTCCATCCGTATCGCTGCAACCATCTGACTCGCTAATCCTGCCGCTAAGCAGCAGTGCTTGCACTGTTGTGTTCCAGTGTGGAGAGTAAGACAGCCGGTGTAATTATGGGCACAAGAGGCATTTCATCTTAGCTCTCTAGGTTGGCAACGCATTTGCAAACCCCTCGGGTTGCGGGTGTCTATGGGCAGTGGTGATCACTTACCATCAGGTGAACCACTTGCTCGTTTGCCTTCCTTGTCGTATAAAAAAAATTAAAGGTAGATACATTGCATATTATGACGTGACCAGTAACAAAATAGAGAAACTACTTACTAAAAACACACACTGCCATTTGTAGCCATTTTTGAGAACATTTTAAGCAACTCACGGTTTGGGTTGGACGTCAGTTGTAATTCATTCATTAGGTTTACAAATTCGTGTAGTACCTATGAATAGGCATATCCGAAGTCTAGACTAGCTGTTATCGCAAGGTGTCATCAAGGCATCCCAATTTTCACGCGACCTTGACCTGATGTGGCATAATATACATCTTTCCAAAATTTATTTTGCATTGAGACTTGAAATTTAGACCCGAAATGAGTTGCGCGCAGAGTCTAGTTTAAAATGAAACCTTTCGGACATAATTCTGTGTGTATAGAACTCGTCGTAAAAGGTATCTCATATCATTTTCTTACTCATATGAAAAGCGGATAATACAGGTTCCTATAATGTGTGGGATATGATGTAAATTTCTAGACACGTTTTACGTCGTCTGTGTCTGTCTGTCCACTTCGAAAATCCCTTTGACGAGGGTAGGAAATCGAAAACATGGTGATGACACACTATATTCCAATCGATGTTAAAATATGTTATTGAAGTATGTATGTACATATAGGTTACGCAGTACTTATAAAATTACTTACATTTCTAAACGTGAACGGATCGCTTACAACTCCTAGGTAAATGGCTAAAAAAAAATTGTTTATGACAAATTGTACTTAATTGTTTTGTATAACAAACTACCTTTATGAAAACATTTATTAATATCACCATTAACTATCAAACCTCATGCTTGACATAATAAAAATAAATTCTCATGCCCAAATTACCGAGTTCGATGAGATCAGACTTCGTTTCAATCAACATTTACCGAATTCGCGGAACGACCTTTTATTTCGCCGTCAAACGCGAAAATTGTCTAAAATTACCCCAACCAATAGGAATGGAGATCGCCTATTCTATTCGTTATTACAATATTGCTGGAACAAATCATCGGCGACACTGGCGTGTTCTGTCTTGGTGAAATTTAGGCGGCTATTCTGATAAAAGTTTTGGCATGAATTTCCAATCAGAAACGGCTTTTAATGTCAATTCGATTCTTTGTTATCTATGCTATGAAGTTACTGGGGATTCCGAAATTGTTTGCAATTTTGGCTACACTCAAGAGTGTATTGTGGTGTAAGTATAGCAGTCAAATTTGATTGTTCATTCTCAAAAACTATGTTGTCTGTATCATAGCTATTGAAACGGCAGAATCGAGATGCAGAGCATACAAAACGACGGCTACCAAAGTATAATTAAGCGAGTAAAAGAAAAATCCTTTGTCAACACATCGGCTGAAACATTTTAGACTATTCAAACCATCGCAGAATATCACTTCGCGGCAGCGCACATTTATTATTTAGGCCTAGCCACCATCACATGAACGTTTTCGGTTGAAAACCGGAATCGGGCCCTATCGCGCGAGCGTCGTACATCGTCGCCTGTCACCCGCGTGTGATATTGTAATTTCCATACAAAGTGCTAGTCTGTTTACTGGCATCGTTAAATTTTGACCGTAGTATGTACATGTACATACCATGTCGCAGTGCTATTAGCCTGGATTAACTTGTATGTACGAGGAGGGATGTGCTACCAACTATACGCCAGCTTGCTCTAGAGGTGTTCAGTATTTAGTCATTTGCTGCCTCTCACTTGTTAATAAACATAAGACTAAATTAATTTAAGTACCTACCATTAAAGATGACCTTTAAGAGCTGCTAAAAAATCAATGGGAACACGCCTATTATTTTAAGCAAAACGGTAAAGACTTTGGTTAAATAAATATACTTAATTCGATGATATTTTTCAAGCTACTCAAAATATCAGTATTTTTAACTATGATATGCTTGATCCTCTTCTCTATAGTAGGTATATGTAATTGTGCTTTAGTTTAGATAATGCTAGTACTTACTCTTCTGAAGCTAATCAAATTCAAGATAATAAGATCAGTACCGATATTACTTGTAAGGTCTATTATGATCTCAGGAGAACTATCCCGCTACGTAATAACAGCTTAAGGAAATTGCTTTATATTGTTACTTTAACTCCATATCATAGGTATACAGCGGAAGCTACATTTTCTCGCAACTAATATCGTGTTCGTACATACAACTAATTTAGAGGGTGTTTTATGTTGTTTTAATTAAGCGACGAATCTCAATTTAAGGAGATCCCAGCCGATGTTGACGAATTTTAATGCGCATTAAGCTCTATTTACTGTAAGTATATCTGAACACATAATTTGTTTTTTTTTTTTCAATTCCAAAATTACGGATAGAATCTTAAAATATGTTGTTGATAAAGGTTAGCAAAATCGGCAGGCAGACTAACCTAGGTATAATTTAACTTCGCTTCATGAAACATCTAAAGCTACTTGATTTCCCCCCAGAACATAATTTCCATTTTATCAAGAGTCGCCTGGGACAGACCCAGTTGTCACCTTTTTACGCCGCGCACCTATGTTTTCGATTTCTTATTTGGAACCATCTCCGATCCTGTGGACCCTGATTTGGGAAGGGTAGCTTAATTTCCATTCCCGCTTGCTCTAAATGGAATACATTTAAATTGAACAAGGAAATAAACTTCTGGCTGGATGAAAAGAAAACGTGCGTGTTTTTTTTTATTTGTGAACTGAAGTTAGACCGTAGGAGAGTGATGACACATCTTGTTTACGTTATGTATTTCGCGAAAAATAACTACGTATTGTTATGAATATTCGTAGCAAAATAATGCGTAGGTATATAACTTGTAACTTAATAGGTAATCATTTTAGTGTAAGCTATTGTTTTAGTGGTTTTGCAGTTCCTAAAATAACCTTTATACATAAGCTTTATACATAGAATGCGCTCATAAGCTAAAAATACACATAAATCAACGTGTGTCTGTCACAGAAAAAAAACTGGCGTCTCTTCCAGCTGTTCTAATGACATGTTGGCAGAATATTAGATTAAAATCACAGCTTACCCTCGCTAGAGTGGTCCTAAGAAAGATTTCCCTTAGAGACAATCACTCCGCGGGCACCTAAATCACGTGGTTTGCGGACCCTACATAAATTCAGCTTTTTTTAACTCGCCCGTCAACATTCATCAGATTTGTTACTGGTTTCGATTCGTTTTTTTTGTTCGCTCCCGAAATTCGGAGGGATGAAAGAGATCGGCGATTTGATCGATTCGTTCCATTGATGAATGTATCGCGTACCGAAAAACGTATTGCTAAAATTGAAACAAACATTCGCTTTTAATGAAATTGTCATTCGCGTTTAGCTCTGCGATTGAAACAATTACGTAATTACGTCCTTCTGAGACGTCTAAACATGCGTCGATGTATTTTAAATACATGTGTGCGTGTGAGACAAGTTAATACACGGTCCAGTAGTAAGCAGTTGTTTATTAATCCCATACCTAGTATTGATAAAATTCTTTAAAAAATTGAAAATTCTTTAGTCATGCACTTCAAACGACATACATTTGTTTACCTAAAATAAGAATCCACTTTTCTATAGCTTAGTGGCTACTGACCCTACCAATTAATGTATCAGGTATGCATGTTTACCAAATTTGTAATGTTATTCTCCTATTTTCAGACTGAACCAGTTATTTGGTATGAAAACGAGCCCCCCGGGCAGGTGGTGGTCCTGACCGCAAAAGACTACGACTCAGCCGAAAATGGGCCCCCATTCACGTTCGCCCTCAACGACTCCGCTTCATTTGATATTCGCTCCAAATTCCATATACAGGGTAAGTTTTTTCATTGTAAAGTAGACTATATTGAGGGGCGGACTGGATATTGAGTGAAGTGCAAAAGTTACAAACAGCAATATGTTGAAGATTATGTATATCCAAACTTATTTATTGGGTAGTAAATTCCACATACCTAATTATCCCTTACGTGTTTAATAAATTGTGCTTGGATTGATCTACTTATATTTTTATTTGGATAATAAGCCGATTAAAAGTTTTTGTTTGGTATCGTGTAAGGAAGCAACTCGTGGAAGTCGCATACGGTTCAAAACCAAAGCACTTTCAAGCACTACTGCCAGCTAAAATTTAATGAAAAAAGACCCAACGCTAACCCAAGTCTTCAAACATTCGGAGCTAATTCATTGCGAGAATTTTAAAGAGAACTTCCTAAAATCGAGTTTCGATCAATTAGTAGTTAAAATGCAATAAATGGCGCCCCCAGCCTAGCTCGTAACTTTGTTTTCGAAGTGCCGATCCAATTTTAGTCGTTCCCCTATTCAGGAGGTTGGCGTGTTAATCAGAAAACTGTCACTCGTGTCCGTGGAAAATGCCCGTGCCGCTGCCTAAAAAAAATATTGTCCCACATTTGAATGGAACTTTTTTAAGTCGTGTAACTGTTCACTGGTGGGCGGCGATGCATGCTTCCGTGACGAGGTTTTCGTGGTTGAAAAGTTTTGATTTGTAAAGTCGAGACGCGAAGTTCACTAATGAAATGTCTGGGACCGCATAAGTAATTTGATGAGTGGTTCGTTCACTTGTTTTTCAGGCCGGAACTAAAGACAGTGGTGACAGACAGTTCTTAGAATAATTCAAACGTCTACCAAACAACCAACATAACGACAACTAGCACAGAGTTGTGCAGTGCGTGAATAGCAGCGATTTTATTTTTACGTTACCTCACCTCCAACACGCTGAATATTAACGTAGCGAATTTAGCTCAACGCCCGCTTATTACAATACTCTTATTAACCATGATCATGGCATTTGTAATGACACTGACTTAAATTCTACAGGAAACATCCTCTCGACGTTAGTATCCTTCGACAGAGAGCAGCGGAAAGAATACAGGATTCCTGTTGCCATCACGGATTCGGGGACACCGCGGATGACTGGCGTGTCCATCCTTCATGTGGTCATCGGAGACAAGAACGACAACCCTATGGCTCCAGGGCATAGCAACATCTTTGTGTACAACTACAGGGTGAGTGCTAACACATTCTTTTCACATCGTAATATTAGATAGTAGGACGTACTGGGAGCTTCTGAAAGGCGTTGAAATGGTCATAGTAGATTAAAGCAGGTAGGGAAATGTTCACCCGTAACAATTTCATGCAAATCGGAGCAGTTTTTTTTTTGTTAAATTGGGTCAGCTTTACGTAGATTTGTGTTACTCGGCTTGGCAACAAATTTAAACAAAAATCATAGTATTTTTGTGACAAACATTTCACAAACTGTCGATGTCAAATCAACGCACCTCCATCCATACAAAGGCCTATAGCAACGGGATATCCCGCTAACATAGTTATTTCCATATATCGCGATTCGCGCAGACATCCGAAGCCTACTGCGGGAAATGAAGCTCCGAATACTCTGTAAAGATTCCCCAAAAGCTCTTGGGACGCTCATATTTTCTTACGTCACAAAAGATCGGCTTTTATATCACTTGCATTTCCATAGATTTTCATTCTTATTGCTGCAAAGTTTGGCAGGATGTCTGAAAAACGAGGAAAAAATTACGCAAAGGTGTTAGATTGGCAGACTATGGGTATGGCCTGCCTAAGTATTCTACAAAGCACCAATTGCCATAATGCCATATTTTTCCTTGAGTTAAATTTGTCATTATTATTTGTTTCAAGGTGGTTTCAAGGACCTTTACCCATCATTAAAGTTTTATAAATGATAAATAGAAATCGTATACTCTTTTTACCTCGCGTAGAATCCCATTAGACGTCAGTTCTATTTACTTATTTTTATTTAACCATCCAGTACACTTAACTTCCAAACCTATACAATATTGTTTAAATAGATAATTGACACAATTAAGATATACTGATGGAAATGCTGAAGAAAAAATATTTCGTTTAATAATTTTTGTTTAACAAGCATTTTGAGCAGCAACTCTGTCCAAATTCAGACATGACTTTTCGTGCATCAATATCATCCAAGTACATTATTTTAACGATGTGAAATCACCATAAACCGTTACTCCATACTGGAAATGTGAATTGTTATTTTTAATTCTGTACTATTTCCTCCAATGCTGGCAGACGGAAATGTACTTCAGTGAAATATACAGCTGGCGGTACTATGTAAGTATATGTGTGAATAATTCCTTCTGCATATTTGATTCGGTTTTTTTTTTGGCTGACTATTTATTTGATAAATTACCTGGATATGCCAATATCAGCTGGCATGTTTTCTGGAATAGTATTATACCTAAATAAAGTACTTATATCTGATGTATGTCTAATTCAGAAATGTTAAGTTTAACTGTAGGTAAACATTAACTTCAGTCAAATAAAACTACCAATTGCCCACTAAAGTCCAAAGTTAACAATACGATCCATGACGCGGTGACTAAGTTAGTAACTAGTAAAAATCCATATTCAAATCCACGTTATTCGGTCATCGAATATTAATTAATGGATAATATGTGATGCACTGGGCCCGCGTGGGAACTACAGCCCAAGTCCTCTCATTCTGAGAGGAGGCCTGTGCCCAGCAGTGGGACGTAAAAAAGGCTGGTGGTGTGATGTGATGTGATGTGGTGTTCAACCCGTCTGAATTGGGCAATTGGGGAATAAAAAAAAAATAGAGATGCTTGGCATGCTTCTTTTGTTTGTTTTCTTCATTAATTAATTAGTTTTATTTCCTTCACTTAGATTTGAATGCCGTGTTTTACGTCAATTATTTTTATGTTGAAATTGTACTGGATGGTATAAACTTTCTAATTTAATTTTGTTTAGCTTAAACATTTCGTCAGAAACTCAATGTTGTAATTAGATGACGAAGTTCCTTTCTTTGTTTTAATAAAGGCGATGAATGTTTTTGGAGAAACGGTTTTCATGCCCGTATTATTTTGTTCAACTTACTCTTCATTTTGAACGTTTCATAACAAATGTTTGGTTTGTCTTAAAATAACCTTACTGTAACTAGCGGAACAGAAAGTAGCGTTACATTCCTTTCGAATCGCAGTCTTTCCGAAAATATCAATAATAAGTAGGTATATATAATTGAAAGTAGTTTTTTTTTTCAAAGATATCGTACTTGGCAAACGTCCATACTAGCTAATAGTGTAAAGAGCCTTAACTTTACTGTCAATATGACGCTTATATGCATATATAAATATCAACCATTTTCGATCGACTAAAGATGCGTATTATCATGATACTCGGGACTTAATCGCGTAAAAAACATATATTTAAATTTGTATTTAAATACCTACCTCGACGTTTCGGACGCGACGTTGCGTCCATGGTCTCGAAGGGAGACCCTTTCCCCTTTCCCTTTCCCTTTTCCCTTCGAGACCATGGACGCAACGTCGCGTTCGAAACGTCGAGGTATTTAAATTCAAATTTAAATATATGTTTTTTTACGCGATTAAGTCCCGAGTATCATGATAATGTGTGAAAATCATACTAAAAATAAACTTTCAATATCAATTTAAATCAATATAAAGATGCGTATACTTGTAGCAGTGCGATTGATCGAGCATTCGCACCCAGGATAAGTGTAATTGACCCGTTACAGATGAAACTAATTGCGTTAGTCGATTTATTTAAATGAAGTCCGCACTAATGTCCAGTTTCATGATTATTGATTAAAACCAATTATTGAGCCGATCACCAAGTGGGGCGTTAAGTTAAATTCAATTTCAGTTACATCACGCATCGGTGAGCTTATTTTAAATTAACCTATGTTTTAACTGTGACACTTAATTTGAATGTATTTTTTATCTGCATTGTTGCTAGTGAACTGGAATGATAATCGGATTCGTCGGGAGCGAGTTTTTTATCGCTCCTTAATCCTGTTTTTAAAAATAAAGTTGCAGATAATAGGCACGACAAAAATTGAACGTGCAGGTACTTAGTCTCTTACTAAGTTATGAAAGAAACAAAGAAAAATTATTTATTGGCACAAAATATAAAACATTAAAAAAATTAAACAAATCAAATGAGAACAATCTTACCTACACAAAATTCGTTTATTAAAGATATGTGATTAGTATTTTTGACAAGAGGAGATTTCTTGAAACCCAGTCTTTCTGAACTTGTTCAACTTTAGTAAGTAGCGGTTAAAGTAAAGGCCTCTAAATTGAATCCAATTAACAGTAGAATACCTCGCCGGCAAGTTTTCAGCTCCGTTTCATGAAGTCATTATTCGTCACGTATGAAATACGATAACGCCCCCTCAACACGAACAAGGTTTCACGCTCTCGGCCCGCAAACAGCTTTACGGTTTTTCATTTTAGACGGTTTTCGCGAATTAACCGCTTTACTACCAAAAGTTACAACCCGTGTTAATGTCATTTTACGACAACTTTATTATCCCAACTTTATTTAGTGAGCTTTACCTATTAAAAACCCGAAACTACCTAATATTTGCAATTAGATGCCTAAATTAATTGCGTTCGATATCGGCCATGAAAGTTAACGATTATATCCGTGTTTTATAATAATATATGCCTATTAAAATGTTAATTTGGTGCCTTAATGAAAGTGGGTTTAGTACGGTGCGTGAGTATAAACAGGGATTAGGCTGGGAAGGCACTTTTTACTGCCTTGCCCTGATTCCTCTAAGTTACCGCAAACACGTACAGAATTTGGATGCGGTATTCCATTGTATTATACATAGAACAAAGTCAGTAACGGGCATTTACATTGAAATACATCAGCAACAGGCCTCGTCAACTTCAGCAACAGGCCTCGTCAACTTATAAGTATATGTTAGTTACATACACAAAATTAATTTCACACACGGAAATACTCACTGACTTTGAGACGTTTCATGTCATTTGTAGTAATTGAAATCCGGTAAAGTTTAAGTTACCACAATTTTCTTTAATTCCCTGGTGATTATATTAGTATCTATTTAATTTGACATTCTACAAGTATCTCTTCAGGCCCCATTGTTTTACTGGAATATAACAGATCTGTTTCAAATGACTATCAACTTCAAAGTGTACTTACGTTTTAAAGGAGTTCTGAACTTTAAAGCTCTAAACTCGAATTGAAACGTCGGAGCATTCGGTACAATACCGCACCTTCTAATTCGTTGCCGGAGTTGCTTCAACTGCTCTTAATGAACCGGCGACTCAGCCGCAAATAGGTACACCTGCCGCGTTTGCTACGTCGAAGCTTGGTTAGTACAGTAGCTAAAGTTAAAGTTTCATAAATAAATATCAAGCGACAATTTACACCAATTGAAATAAGCAAAGCTTTGCACGATTGCTACCTACTAAATAGACAACGGATGGTTGTGTTATGTTGGTAATAATTAAGCACATTATGAGACATCCACGATTTAGGTACAACCATTCATCTTCATCATATAACTTTATATCCAAAATTCAGACTAAGTTGTATAAAGCCCGGAACGCGACTAAATCAACTTTAGAGTATTAAAAATAATAGATATACTTATACCTGCTTGTTGATATAATCAAAATGTGCTATTCTTTAGTCCCCATCATTGGGCCTAGAACTTGGGAAATTACCTATCCCTGAGCATGTTTCAATCATATATTCCAAAGCAAAATATAGACATGAAAAGTTGAGCAAAGTCTATTAAAGAGCTCGTTTTCTTTGTTCATATAATCTTCCACCGATAAACCAAAAGTTGCCTATCCATCCCATTTTACAGCTACAGTAACTATCAGCAAGTACTGTCCCAATTGCCAACGGACCTTCACTCCTTTGCCCCGTATTCGTTTTAACGACAGGCTTACGCCGCGTTACTCTAAACCCTGCATTATAATGTGTCCAAAAGTTCTGGCTAACTTTTCTATCCACGAGATTGGGCGAGCGGTCCCAGATTAATTGAACGCCATGTTCAAAGTTTTTGTGGTGCAAAAGGTTTTGATGTGCTAGAGTACTCTAAAGTGGTGTTGGAATGTTGCATCCGCACTTTTGGGGAGATGGGCGTATTAAAAGTTATGGTACCACATTTACGTGTTGGTGTTAAACGGGTTGATGGGACGTCGGTTTTATTTTAATCGCAATAAAACTTCGCGTTGAAATTGTTGTATGCTTAATACGCGCAATAAAAACCCGTTCAAGTATTATTTTATTATTGAAATACAGGATTACCTACTTGTTTAATATGCTTTTTTTTCGTGTTATAACCTTATATCAGTGAGGATTTTTCAATATTCGCAAGCTTGATAAGTGGTAGACAAAAGTGGTTTAATTTTTGTACGAGTCATTATCATAATACAATATCTTTCTTATGTCTTATGCCGTCTGTCCCGCTGTGCTGTCCGGCTGTCCGGCTGTCCGGCTGTCCGGCTGTACTTCTTAACAGGTTGCACCTCTCAACCTGTAATTACATTTATTTTTTGTCTATTCATTTTTTGGAATAAAAAAAAAGAAAAATGTTCAAAAATGAGGTCACGGGGTTTACAGCTCACAGAGGCACTAGTTATTATCTTTTAACAAAATAAAGTGTTCTAATCCTCCTTTTTTCCTCAGGGCGAAGCTCCAGACACCGAGATTGGACGAGTCTACGTCCTAGATCCTGATGATTGGGACCTCCCGGACAAACGGTTCATGTGGCTGCCCTCGTACGAACAGCGCAGCCCTTACTTCGACGTGCATAGCAACACTGGCATGATTACCATGAAGACTGGCACTCCAAATGGCACCTATATGTTGAGGTTTAATGTGAGTATTATGGCCTGCCTACAAGCCTCATAGGCGAAAAGGTCTGTTAGCTATGTGATTAGTATATTTAAGTAAATGAAAAAGGACACAGAGTCCCAAGTGCTCTTATGGTAAATATTAAAGTGACGCCTTGATGTAGTGCTGTTAAAACTGAATACTTTCAGGAATGTGTGAATGGCAAAAGCTATATGGTAAAGTTTTACTTTATTGTAAAATTATTACTGAATATATTTTAGCTTTTTACAATAACAGTTTCCGAGAAAGGTTCAAGACGTTCTAGGCTAATTTGTTAAGTTAATGGAGCGGAGCAAGACTTTTTTTTACGGATAGTCTGAAGACTCAATAAATTAACTTAATTTTATAGTCATTGTAAAAACAAATCATCAACTCAAACTCAAATGAAAAAAAAAAATGCTTAAAGATACACTTTGACGATGAACGATTTTTGTTGGTGAGTTGGTTGTTTTAAAAATTTCATACTTAAACTTTTTTTGTGTATAGGGTAACAAAAAGAGTTAGGTCCCAGGTATATTATTATTTTCACATTAGTTCATGTTCAGTTCTTAGTCTGCCGTCCTTTCTGACGCATTGCAGTCTCACGCAGTCCACGATCTGTAAGACTCGAGAGTTTCCATTTTAATTCTTGTACATTTGATGGCAAGCTGAACTTATTAAAATTCAATAAACCTTTCAACTATTCGCGATACGCAAGTGCAAGATTTTTTTAGATTCCTACCTCGTTTCAATAAATTTTACAATTCTACATTAATATTCGAAAACAATGGCTGGAAGTTTCATTTAGCAACAATCAATATTTAATTCATTCTATAAAAAAAGTGAAAAAATGAAAAACTGTGTCAATATTATTATTTGTCAACAAGAATAATACTAAGTAACCTAAATCTGTGCAAGACCTTTGTAGACTTTTTTTAGAATCGACAGATCCTAAGTTATATCAGCCTATTTACGTCTCACTGTTGGCTACAAGCCTCCTCTCAGCATGAGAAAGCTTGGGCCTAAAATTCTATACATACGTAGACGTATGTATATACAAACACTGTGACGCGAGTCGTAACGAAAACGCACTATAGTACGTTTGCGTTAAGGATAAGAATGCTGTGAGTCATCAGCGTAACTGCAGGGTAAACGTGTAATGATTGGTGTATTGTATTCATAGGTGTATTTTGAGCGACCTGATTGGTTACGGGACGTGGCTAGGCTGATTCACTGCATTCTGCAGAAGCTCTTTATGTCTATAACGATAGTATGCTTAGATCATTGTGAACGCGTCGGTTGCTTAGCTACTTTTGCTGCTGACTGGACTTACTATAATATTATTGTATCGGTGTAACATCATGTCCTAAAACCCCTACCCTTATGACCCAGGTGACTGAAGAGAACGAGCCAATCGTGCCATTCCACTGGGTGGAGGCGACCGTGAACGTGACCATCAAGGAGATCCCCGAGGAGGCGGTGGACAAGTCCGGCTCCATACGCTTCGTCAACGTCACCGCCGAAGAGTTTATCGTGGACGAGGGTGATGTGAGTACCTTTTATTGTTAACAATGTTACAGTCTTGTGCGTTCCGCATCTACCGCGATCCCGAGATCTTCACCAGGTCGTCGCTTCATCTTGTTGGAGGCCTACCGACAGCTCGTCTCATGGTCCGCGAACGGCATTCGAGAACTTTCTGACCCCGTCGGCCGTCAGTCCTGCGAGCAATGTGCCCCGTCCACTGCCACTCTGAGTCGAGAGCCTTGGGGGAGGCCTATGTCCAGCAGTGGACGTCTTTCGGTTGACATCATGATCGTGATGAATGTTACAGTTCCCAGAAAACTTCTAGAGTATTGAGTGACGTACTTGGGAAAATTTTAAGCATGTTAGACTTTTGTATGTGTGTGTGTGTGTGTGTGTGTGTGTGTGGGAGTCCAGCGGGACGCGGAATGCAATGCGGAAGCAGAGGTCGTCTGATCTACCAATGAGGCTATCGTAGATCAAAGATCCGCTAGGATCGTTAGTGTCGATGTGTGTAAATACGTGAAGTTAGTTAGTGTTAGTGTCTACACAGATTATTAAAAAAAAATACGCTTTGCTTAGTTGAAATTTAATGTGTTACTTTGAAGAAGTACAAAAAAAATATGGGTTATTTTTGACGCTGGAAATTTTCAGTTCACGCTAACTGTAATTTATTTGTATGGCATGTGGTTTCCGTTTAGTTAGGGCTTATAACAAATGCTCTGCGAATGTGGAACCAACTGGGACACATTCCAATTGAAAACAAATGACTGTGGAATTGCTGCATGAAACTTTCTTTTGGCGCGGCGCCAAAATTTTCTTTTGAATTTATGTGGTATTTTTCACAATGTACCATTAATATGGTATGAATGAAATTAACGTGTATGAAATACCGCTTAACGTGTAAAATAAAATACTTTCATATCGCGTTTATACTCAACAAATTGGTACGGAAAATTACAATTACGCGGAAACCCCGACAAAAACATTTCCCGTGGTATTGGGGAGTAAATCTGTACTTTTGTTTTTCTTTGGGCGCGGTAATAGCTTGTCACTCACTAAAAACTATGAGCGGTTAACTAAACTTATTGGAAGTTGAATTGGACTGCCAATAGTACATTGCAGCTTAAAGTTATGTCGATATATTCGTGTGTGCTCACTGCTCAACCATTCCACGCGACCACAGCCAGTCGCTTCGATATTCGCTCTAGCGTTTCATTCGATTTTCGCTCGATATTGAAGTGTCAAATGGGATAGCTAACGTTTGTAGTAGACGCGCAAAAAGGATTCTCTCTATTTTTAGCATAAGGACAGTAATATCTCACCGTGATCGAAGAATTCAATTTGCTATATGGCTTCTGACAATGTTAGCTGACGCAAAAATGCCAGCATGCCGAAACGACCGAGGCCCTTTTTTCCAATCTAAGTTATTTACTACGACATAGTTTTACCCGACAATGTAAACATGATGCGGTCAATATTTTGTACCTACGTAATCTTTGTGTGCCTCCAGTCCAATACCGCTGGAAACAGTATATTTAGAACTTAAACTTAAGCATTCTGAGGCGTGGATATTATAATTTGATCCTGTAAACTTACCATATTGTTAAAGTATTTGTTTTAAATTGATCAAATTATTACTAGCGAGTTCATTTATGTTTTTTTTTTACCTAATTATCCAAAAACTACTATCGAACCTGCTCACAGAAGTTTACTAGAATCGGTTGTGAAATACAATCGGTAGAAGAGTAGTACAGATACCGGACAGATATACGAAATAATTTTTGGCCGAGCTCATGATGGAGATTCTTTGAGTGAGAAGTGAGATATGAATGTTAAAGCTAGGGAAGTATGCCACGAACGAAGGTTTCGGCTGTCCGTGCCTATCCCAAAAAAAAATTTGTAGAAGTTGTTGTAGAAGATGAGAGTTACGATGAAATGGATGTTACAAAAATTATACAAGTACAGGCTGTACTTTGATAATGTTGAAATAACAATGGATATTACAACTTATAGTTGCACTGCATTAATGTTGTCTTCTTTCCACAGGGCACGAGTAAAAAGGACAAACTGCATATACGCCTGGCCAAGCTCTATAACACATCTTTAGACAACGTGGATGTCTTCACGGTGTTTAACAAACCGACAGTCAAAGACGCGTTCCTGGACGTACGATTCTCAGCGCATGGGTCACCATACTACCCGCCGGAAAAACTGGACAGTATGGTCACCACGATACAAGATGATGTAAGTAACGTTTGGACACCCACTGGTATTAGTTAGTTAGTTACCGGTATTTAGACGAACAGGGAAAACCATAAAGTAGACAGATGGGAAGCGCCTTTGGCTTATCTATGCACTACCACTCTTTGAAGGGGACGAGGAACACGTCTGCGCTCATGTCAAAATTTGTTATGTTTTACAAACTCGCACTAAAACACACAAATGCCAAAAACACGCACACAATCAACAGACCCTGACCATTTTGGCAGAGGGGAAATCGCGCGTTAACCCTTTCCTATTCTAACTCCGAGATTTATTTACTAGCTGGAAGGGCATACGACACATTTCCATTGCAGAGAAAAACCAAATTATTTAATTTCTATTCCTATGGAAACATTCACTCTAAAATTGTTTTTTACTACTTATATATTTTTTTAATTAATGTTTTAATGTGGAAGTACTTGCTTTCATTCTACAGATTCATTATGTGAATTAAACAATTAGCTATAGAAAATTGCATGATTATAAACAAATTTATGTCTCAGCTGCGACCAGTCCCCTTAAAGGTATTCTTAATCACAAAGTGACATGAAAAACATCTGCTACAAGGAAAAATCCTACTTTTATATTCAGTTGTTTCGCGGTTTCATTTGTAAATAAATAAATGATTCAATCTTCTAATGCTTTATAAGTTCATTAGTGGTCCTTTAAAGACATAGCTATGTTTTAACGCACCCTACATCCCAAATGGGAATTAGAGATCTTTGAAATGGCTCGTTCTTCGTTTCTTTTTAGGGTTCCGTACCCAATGGCTGAAAAACGGGACCCTATTACTAAGACTCTGCTGTCCGTCGGTCACCAGGCTGTATCTCATGACCGTGATAGTTAGTTGAAATTTTCACCGATGATGTATTTCTGTTGCCGCTATAACAGCAAATACTAATAACCTAACCGACTTAGAAAATTTGAAAACCCCTGACATTGTTATTTCAAAGTTCAACATTTCAAAAACGGGTGAACCGATTTTAATGAAACTTAACTAAGAACAATCTCGATTAAACTAGCTTCCGATTAAAAGAAACCGCATCGAAATCGGTTAATTCATTGGGGAGCTATGATGCCACAGACAGATACACAGATAAACAGGTCAAACTTATAACACCCCTCTTTTTCGTCGGGGTTTAAAAACAGAATAAAATAAATGTTTTATATGGGGCTCCAACACAACAGACATGATTTTTTGCCGTTTTTATAGATAATGGTACGGAACCGTTCTTGCGCGAGTCCGATTCGCACTTGGCCGGTTTTTATCTTTGTACTGTTTGCCTGCTACTAAAGCTAACATAAAAATAAATAATAGTTACAATCGTGCGATTTTTCCTCTAATATAAATACAGAAATACCAAAATTTTACGCATGCCGGCTAGCATACTGTGCGTAAATCAAATAAGGTTACAAAAGCCTCTGCTTATAGGTACTAAAATAGAATTTGCGGCGCCCGACGCTCGCGCCTACGCTCAAGGTACACGTGACGATATTAAGATAAACCACACTGTATTTTCAACGTGAAGCTAGCTCTACATATAGCTTTTTTCATTGTTGTCATACTTCTGTGTTCTATTTCGATCTTTCTATTGTGAGATTTAATGACTAATGACATCTTTACTCGACGACACACAATGCCTTTTTTCATTTTTCCCTATGTGCTTATGTTATATTCTTAAATGCTTTTACAAAAACGTAGGTATAGGTTTTTGTCGGTCTCTGTGGGTTTCACCAAGTGGGTTTGAGTTAGGCACTAGTACAATCTCCAAAAAATCCGTATCGTTTGTGATGAATGAATGAAAACCTGATTGAAGAGTCAGTTTAGCGTTTTCTAAAACTTATTTGCTTACTTTTAACATAAAACTACCGTGAGACTCAATCATAGTGAAATAAACGGATCACTCAAGTATGTCAGTCGAGTATAGCTAGACATGTTTCGGACTAATCCGTAGTCCTTCCTCTGGGAGCACACGCCACGCCGGTGGCGACACTTAAACACCGTCGACGTCGTGTTATTGCTTACTTACTTGTGATAATATGATTGTATGCATTATCCCTTGCCTACATCATAAAGGGAAACTCTACGCATGATTTCAGCTTTCTGGATTCAAGGGTTTGGGCTAGGCGTTGATGATTCAATCAGGACTTATACATACATAGATTAGTTAGTGTAGTATTATGTCAATAACCATAATTTTCTTACAGCTCGAAAAAGAACTAAGCGCTCGCATCTACATGATCCACATAGACGAATGCCTCCTCGAAAACGTGCTTTGCGACGACTCGTGTCGCAACGTGCTTATAAAGAACAACGTGCCTCAGTCTGTGTACACCAACACCAGCAGCTTTGTGGGCGTCTCGGCGAGGGTAGAAGCGGAGTGCTCGTGCGACGTGGAGAGCAGACTGGTCTGCTTGAATGGAGGTAAGACCATGAGAATAAAGACGAACTACCAGTCTGGCTAGCACGACTGGCCGCGACTTTGTTTGTCGCGCGAGATTATGTTACCCGTCCCGTTGCATTCTGAGTGATGGAAAAGGACGGGCAGTTGTTCTCGCGCGAGATAGAAGTCGCGCCGTGAGTTGTGCTACTAGACCTACTGATTTCGTTAAACAAGATTCCTAACAAAAAACGCTTTTGGGCACAAAAGAATCAACAATCATCATAGGCTTTTACGTCCATTTTGCTAGGAACAGGCCTCTCAGAATAAGAGTGCTTGGGCTATACCAGTTCCCACGCTGGCCCAGTGCGGATTGGGAACTTCTCACACACAATTGCATTGCTTTGAAAGACCATGCAAATTTCTTACTGTGTTTCCCTTCGTCGAAAAACTCATCATAACAAAGATAAAAAGTTACAGACTCAGAAATTAGCTAAATTATATTTTGTTTGTGTCTGATAATAGGCGAACACCGAGGTGACAGATAGACATAAAATTGTCTAATATTAACTTCACTACTTCACAAGCGTTTATAAAACAGGGGATTACTCTCCTTAACCCGTTATATGCGGAAGTAAAAAAAAAAAACTGCATTCAAATCTCTTTTTATTTTAATACCTAATAATTTTGTAGATTGCAAAAAAAAAATAGAAAAATATAGCCCCAAATTTGGCACGGATCTGTGACTTAAGCCTACGAGAGGCTAAGTATGCGCGTACAAGAGTCACCATACTCGTATTAATAAATGATGCGTGATGAAGAGCTTTAAATAATCAATCCACTCATTCCACTTCACCCCCCTTTTGTCTCCAAACAAAATTTAACGACCATGAAGCTCGAACCGTCGTCAAATGGAGGCGCATCGTATTTTACAACCATTGTACGGATACAAGCAGAGTGCACTTCGCGAACCAATATCGTGAACGTCAATAGTGAAGTGTTACTACACACAAACCCGCTAACAGTGCCCTAAGCACGACTTGTCGAATCCTGCGTCACGTAAACTCGAATAGTAAACTATAACGAGTTTGTATGACGTTTGGAACAGCGCCCGCCCGTGAGCGTATTTGGAACTAAAATTTAGTATGAGATTTCTCGATCTCGATACGATAACCGTAACGTAACGCAGGATTCGACAAGTCGTGCTTAGGGCACAGAGGCCCGAGTGCGAATATTCGAATCCTGCGTAACGTAATCGAGTAGTAACGTTATCGAAAATTTGGTAAGACGTTTGGAACAGAACCCGCCCGTGAGCGTATTTGGAAGTAAAATTTACCTAGTATGAGGTTTCTCGATTTCGATACGATAACGTTACGTTACGCAGGATTCGAATATTCGTACTCGGGCCTCAGTCCGGATTGCGGATCCTCTTGCCGTGGATATGCCGGGCGGGAAAGAGTAGGCGATATGTAGTAAATAGACGGTATAGGTAATCAATGATATTCAATGAAACGGACATCACTTTCACGAATGCCGCGAAGTCAGGTATAGCTTTTTTTTTTCAATTGTAATTAAAATTAATGTACGCCTTCGATCAATAATTACAACTTACAACTAGATGACGGGTCAGAGCATCGAAAACGGCACCGGCAACTAACGTTAAGTATGTATTTTAATTATGGTAATTAGTTAATTTATGAAATCAAAATAATTAATAGTTAACTGACATTATAATGGTGCCATATTTTTACTTCGTTTTTATTCGCGATGAGGTATGAGGTAATTATTGATTGAAGGTATTGATTGTAGGCAACCGGTATTCTGTGTATCTTTTACCGTCTAACACTACCACACTCGAATATTTCAAAACATATTACCTAGCCAATTAAAAATGATACTAAGTTTGCGTAGCCGCAAAACTTTCTCAAAGCGTTAGTAACCCAGACTGTAGTGTATTGAATATCAAGTTATGGCCACTGTCACATTCAGTTCTGAGTTTCCGGACACTCGTGGTCCTTTTGTGACCGTCGCGAAGCGCTGTGTACACAACAGCGTAACCAATTTAGTGCGCCAACATTGTATCCGAACAAGCAATTAATCTCTACTCAGGAGAACTACAAGGGTTTTTTTTTTCATAACATAGGCCTCTTGAATCCTTACATGACGTAAGTACGTCTGCACAGTAAAGATTAAAAAAAAAAACTGTTTCTTTGCCTACTTAGTATTGCATACTCCATAGTCTGCGTATTACAACAAAAGATAACTAACGTAAACTATTCAGATTATTTCTTCTGCAAGGATTAGAACCCATTGTGTTAGACTCTTCGAGTATGGAGAAGGGGACTACAATATGCCCTTAACTCTATGCGGAATGTTATAATTGACCAAGCGAACGAAGTTAGCGAAAAAACACTTTCGTACGTCCGCCGTCTGTCTGTCCGGTTGTTCTCCAAGGCCGCATTTCTCAACCGATCCTCGTGAATTTTGTGATTAGGCTCGATAATTAAGTACAATACGATTTTTTTGTCGATTTGTTTCATTGAAAAAAAAAAAAAACAAAAAAATTAGGTCGCGTGGTCTACAGTTCACAAGGCCTCACAGAGTCATAAACGGATAAAGTATCGCCGACTATTTTGCAGGGACACCGTTTGCGGACAAATGCGAATGCCCGGAGGGTCTGTCGGGGCCCCGCTGCGAGCAGACCTCCATCGGCTTCCACGGGGACGGCTGGGCCATGTACCCCCCGCCGCCGTCGTGCCACGAGGGCCACGTGACCCTCACGGTGACGTCGCACACCAGCAACAGCCTGATCTTCTACCTGGGACCGCTTCGCCATAACCAGCTTCTTGATGTGCAAGGTAAGTCTATTGGATATTTTATTGAATCGGGCACGAAATACATTTGCCGCACAGATTAACTATTTTTCACTTGTGTTCGCGGATGAGCAAAGTAATTGTTTTTAGTTCATAAGTCTATTGGAGTTCATAAGAAACATGTAAGTATGATGTGGGGAGACCGTCTAAACACTCACTGAATTATAGCATCCTATTTTATGGTACTTTATGTGATAATCTGGGTTTCTTCTGTACGTGTTTTTAGTTTTTTCTGCATTAGAAAAAAGGAAAAAAAGAATGACCTGTCTTTTTATTGAAAACTATTTTTACAGATTAAATAACAACAAATATCAATTTAATAATTTATATTGTTATGGATTTATATGTATTGTGACTGTTATTTATTTTTAAAAACTGTTTTTCAATCAAAAGACATGTCGAGATTATTCACATTCTTTCTAATACTGAAAAAAAAAAAGGTTTAGTGTCTACCATATAGGTATATACCTAGTCAAAAGTTAGCCTTTAATCATTTCAAAAGTATAATCCCACGTAAGCCAATAAAACAAATTATTGCATCAATTAATTTGAGATAGGTATCACTATCGATATGTATTTTACAAATGATACTTTGTATTCGGGTCTAGTAAATGATCCTTTGATATCCTGACAATTATAGGGTGACCACGTTTGATTAACGATAAGTATTTACTTTCACAATTTTCCTGCCCCTTTCCACGTTTGAAACTATGAGTAGGTATATCCACACAAAACACATGGAATTCAATCAATCACTCGATAAAAATCAAACAGTCTTTCGGTACTCCAATCTCTGTAGTATAAAAGTTCTGACTGTTTAAAAATTAACACGGCATCAGATTGGCAATGTTTCTTGCAAGGAGCGCAAAGATTCCCCGGCCGATGCCAAATTGCCAATCTTGTTAAGTGAAAAGTACACACAAATAACGAGGCCAGCAAATCACAGCATCGAGTTAATTTGTGTCAACTCGATTTTCCAAACGGTTTCGTTTTATAGTTCATAGCGATCTATTGAGCGTAGCTCAGTAGTGGACATACTTTTCGAACCGGGCGGGCGCGTATTCGGAATATATAATTTCGTCTCGGTGAGTAAAGTATTCAATCGACCTGGTAACCCGTGTGAGCAAATATGGTTATATTTGCTCGATCCGTGGCAAATAACTTAGCCGTTTCCCGTTTTTACCTAATATCCGATCGGAAGTCCCGTTTTTCCATTTCGTTTCAGCTAACTTATTTACTTCTTTGTCTGTGTTATTTCGGTAACCGATCGTAAAACAACATACAACTTCTGGTCGAAAGTGTCGCATAATTTACCGCCGATCGCAGTTTGTGATAAGTTTTCAAAACTTACAACTCTTGCAATAAAACTTATCGGCAACTAAGTTCATTAGGTTACAATGTCGTTAACTAGGATTCGACTACGAAAGCACAACAATGTTGCCGCCAACAATGAATATGTCACATTGGATTGGCGTAACTTGAATAATGATTTCCGGACGAACTCCACAATAATTCCTTACGCTCGCTGTGAATTCTATTGTGGATTTTTATTTTTATGGTTACTGTTTGGGTTCTCTATTAGCGAAGCAATAGCAGAGCAAAAGGAATCGCGAGTGCAATCGACCAATCAGGGCGCTTCATTTGCATTTCTGAAGATGGGACGGCTTAATCAACACTCCTTTCAGTGATAGACTCCAGCCATATTTCTCGGTCTAAGTGGGAGATATTTAGCTCTAAATTCGATTGGCTGTTAGTTCCACATCGGCAAGTGTAAGTTGGCGGAGCTCTAGTTATACGAGGCCCCTTTGCTCCGTACGCCTAGTTTTCAACTGTTACGGCTATAATGATTTTTTAATGATCACGTAATGACTGACAGCCGTGTACGGAGTGTTATGATTTATGATATTATGAAGTATACGGTCGCGTGTTCAAGTATTATTGCTTTATACTGTTTCTGGAACATTCTGTACATTAACAGAGTACATAGTCACTCCTGGCTTGTTTGAAAACCTTGTTTCGGTATTGTTTGTTTGTAATTAATATAAAACGCCTGGTATTAGAGGGTGTTCGTTATTAGAGGGAGGGAATAATCTATACCGGAGAATAACACTTTCACTTAACGATATTGTTGTTTTACCGTAATGTCCGTAATGTTTCCTTGTTTAGATACTCTGTCGGAATATTTTTCTTTTTTCGATTCTAACAAGTCTCGTTTTCAGGTAGCCGAAAAAAGGATTTATGATCAATTTCAGATCATGGTTATCCTTTGTGAAATGGCATAGTATTGTCTTTGTGTAGTATGATTAACACTCCCACACCCTTTGAGCCCTCAAATTTGTCGAAACGACTGTTGCGGAATACTAAAACAGAATTGATTGTGGCACGGTCATTCCAAACCAGGCACGCCACCCTGAAGGTTTTCGTCAAATTCAATTTCAGCGCTGTACCTGCTTTTAGTAATTTCAAGAACGTGTCTGTAACTCCGAGATGAATGCTCATATTTAATTTGTTGAAGAGTTTCGAAGACTGGAAATTAGACACTAAACATGGAACTTGTTAAGTCGTTATTTCCCGTTCCACTTTGCGAAGTTCCAGCGTGCCATGGCGACAGGGCGAGGAATTTTATATTTATACACTTGACGAGAAAACTTAATTTTCTTGTGGACTTGTCGCAATTTGCCGCGATTCAGGGTAACCGGGTTAGGCTATACATTGAGATTTGCTATTTTATGCACGTCTTTTTACACCAGAAATGTGTGGAACTGTACGTTATATTTATTACGAAATCCTGTGCTATTATAAAATAAGGGGACTATATTGTATTGCACACTCATGATAAATGTACGGTTAGGCAGCTTCCGTGCTGCCTCACAGTAGTTTCTTTACGACAGGGATTAAAAATGCAAGAATAACAAGGCGGCCTTGCTAATCCTTAAGTACGTACTTATGTTATAGGCTCCGGGCAATCTGATAGGGCCCTTATGATGGTTAAAAAAATGCGGGTAGAAGCCATGTAACTGTAATTTAAACGAGGTCCTGCTAGCCAGGCCCGCCAAAAGATAGCTCATCGCGCCCACCAAGCGCCCTACCATTTACCGCCTCGCCTCTAGGGATTAGTAATCTGCGTGAACTTCTATAGAAATAATCTCACTACGTCAACTCCGTAACGTTACTGGATGGCGTCGTCGTATCCTGTCAACGCGCGGATGGCGGGTGGATCGCGCGCTGCCTGCGAGTGGTTCACCATGTCAATCGCTGACAGGTGACAGGTTAGACAGATATCCGTGGACCGCGCGTTGTCCACCCGTTTAACACTATAGTCGGCAACGAGTGTACGCCGAAAATGAGGCGGTTCTGGCGGATGCATGTGGTCTGGTGAGATAAGACCTTTTCGTGTGTTGCAATTTTAGTAACACAACTATCTATCACTTCACTAATTCCATTTTTCTTCAACAGACTTCATGTCCCTGGAACTGATCGACGGCTACCCGATACTACTTGTCAACTACGGCTCCGGCACGACCCGGCTGAACAACAGTGTCGTACACGTCGCCGACGGCAAGCCGCATCTCATAGAAATAGTCCTCATGAAGAGCTCCATAGAAATGTTCGTGGACAGGTGCAAACTGTCAACTTGTATGAGCCTCGCTGCCCCCATCGCGCCTCGGGAGATATTAAATGGTAAGTTAAAGCGCTATTATACGGCTTTTGAATATTTGAGTGGTACTTACTTTACTAGATCCTGTAACCAACAGTAGAACGCGTAGGGTAAATGTCTCTTAGAATACATTTAATAGTTTAAAAAAATGCTAGCTACTTTCAAGCTCATGTATTTGTGACGCAGTTCTTTTTCCTGTACATTTACGTAACTCACGAGTAGTTTGTAGGTATCTGGGGCGACGGCGGGCGTTTTTTGCCTCTTTTCATTATTGCCAGATTATACGGGGTCGCCTGAAATCAGATAATGGCTTCGCCTTTTTATGTTAAATTAACGGGCTCGGTTAAATGGACAAAAAGGCCCGTGTTTTATGACACCGTGTCGTACTTCAACTTTTTGTTTTTATAATCAACACACGTGTCGTGCGACATATATTGGAATTGGAATTTTTGATATGCTAAGTTACTCTTGTCTTGGCTTCTTTCTCACAAGATCACATTTATTCCGTGGTCCACGAGATCCCATAAAACCGCGGTATAGCTCGCCCGTAGATCACACCCCGCTAATCATACACGTGTGTACGCCCATGGCCGGGCCCTTCGATACTACGTATTTGTTGCCAATCTTGTGGCACTGATATCAGTGGCCAGTGATACGAGACCCGCGCACATCGGACGCGCGCCGCTCCTCACCGGCAGACTTGCAACATCGTTCCTGTTTCGAAATGTTCCAAAGGGCTTTATACTGGTTATAGCGGATGTAGCCCTAAGCCCTTAGCTATTTTTCATGTACATGGTTATCTAGACATAAATTATTATTAGCGTATCGTATCTTAAGTCCGATGAAGTTAAATTGTAGTTTAGTTTCGTGCGATTGTGATATGCTTCTGATACCCTTTTGAGTCATCATTTCATGTCTCTCCGTTCAAAGGGTTACCACGAACTTTCGGTAAACTGATACAAGTAATGGATTAAAATAAGTTAGTACCTCATATTAGTTGCATGAGAATAAATACTCAGCGCAGACGCGGTTATTTTGCAACTACACTGCACTACTTCACGGAGGAGCTATATATGTAATTTAATACATTATTTGTAACATGGTCCTTCGCAAAGTTACGCCTGTATCTATAGAATATTTGGTAATCTTCCTCTTATGTATATTTTTCTGTACAGTAAACGGCCCGCTTCAACTGGGCGGATCAAGCATCGACCTGCAGCACCTGGCGCGCCAGTTCGGCTGGCAGCACGTGCCCACCAACCAGCATTTCATCGGGTGCATCAGCAACTTCACGTATAACGACTACGTAAGTATTCTCAATCCACGACTACAGAACTAGACCCTGCTTTTCATAAATCTATTTCAACTAAAATGCTGTTAAAGTTCGTTTGTCCTTTTTTGTCACGTTGGCATTTCCGTTAGTAAGAAGAAGGCAAAAACTATTTTAACAGACATAATGAAAACAGGATATTGACCGCAATTTACCTTATAACCTCAGAATACAGAACAAACAAGCTTATAACTTTGATGAGCGCCCGATAATTCGACACAGTTACATGCATCCCGGCACATCCCGGGCAAACTGACGAAACGCTGGTAGATACTGACGTCGCGCAGAACGGGCTCTGTCTACCCGCATTCTTGCATTCATTCTGTTTAACCGCGAATCATTTAAAACTGTTGGTATGTGCCATGTTTCACGTTGCTCCGGTTTTAAACCCCCGACGTAAAGAGAGGATTGTTATGACGTTGACCGCTATGTGTGTGTTCTGTCTGTGGCACCGTAGCTCTTGAACGGTTGAACCGATTTGGATGCGGTTTTTTTAATCGAAAGCTAGGTAGTTAAATCAAGAGAGTTCTTAGCTAAGGTAAAGCCATCTTTGAGACATTTAACTTTGAAATTAAAATGTCTAGGGTTTTCAACTTTTCTAAGTTGGTTAGGTTATATACAGTATATACAGGTAGTTGTTATTAAACTCATGACATCACACTCTAGCATGGCCAAATTAGCCAATTTTAAAGTATAGTGGTCGGTGCATCCGTTTCAAATCACCGTGACTGTGCCAAATATTGTGCCGCTTCGGTGTTGGTAGTAATGTGAAGTTATAAGAATTAGCATTTCCAAAAGTGCTAATAGAAATGATTTAGGAAGTGTTCAGCCTGTAATAGGCACACTAATATTTAGCCGCGCCGCCTTGCTTGCATAATTTAATTAAGGTTTATTAATTCATGTGATTTATTCCAGCCGTGAGCACGGCGGTTAACGTATTATTGTCGTAATAAGCCTTGTTTATAGCGTCTCGCGTTAAAACTCGTAAATACTCCATTGTGGAGGGCTCAGTATCGTGATATTTGCATTAATAATGAGGAATAAGGAAGCTCCGACAATAGTTATTATCTCGAATAACCAACGATTTGTGCTTGAAAACAGCCCCCCTACTACGAAGTGCAAAATTCGAACTTCGTATAGTGCTCACGCTAATATTATTTAATACGAGAGTGAGCAGGACGATACGATACGAACTTCGATTTTGGAATTTCGTAGTAGTCCCCGTATCGCTCTTTGAGTAGGTATTCATTTAAAACGCCCTAAAATTGCGTAGGTATTTGTACGAAGGGTTTTATTTTTTTATTACTTTCATTGGAACTTTACGAATTTTCTCGTAGAAACTCTAAAGCTCTGACAAACTAATTTCTAGAACCAGTAGCACCAAGTTGTCTGTAGATATAATTTTTTTTAAACCATTAATTACTGTATGTGTCTACTGTTAGTCGTATGGTGTACCATTAAACTTTAATAATGAACCAAGGCCATAAATACCTGCCAGTCCGGGCAAGCTACGCATGTTACCCGCTTTTTACAGTGGCATGTAGCCACATGAAAAACAGCTTAACCTGCCGATGTTCAAATAAACCAGCCCATTTATAAATGCTAATTAACTAATGTTAAGCTACGAAATAACATAATATCGTATTCCTAGTGGTGTATATTAACATTTTTGCTCCATCAATCAGGCTGAGACTGCTGTGTATTTTGCTAAGTGCCCGGTTGTTATTTGCCAACGTCTACTTAGTTACTTAGTATATTAAGGACTTTATTTATATTGAAAATATGCTACATTTTAAAGTAAAAAGTTATTGTGAAATTTATCTTGAGCCTTTCGGTAAAAAACATGGTGACTTGGTGACGATACATGCACTACACACACCCGCGAAGAAATTTAATGGTGCCTCGATAGTCTTAAGAACACCTCCAGCCCTCTCACTACAAAAATGAAGTGACCGGCAATGGAATGTATCATCATCATCATGTCAGCCAAAATGCGTCTACTGCTGGACATAGGCCTCTCCCAAGGCTCTCCTCAAGGTCTTGTGCTTCCTGCATCCACCGCGGTCCCACGATCTTCACCAGGTCGTCGCTTCATCTTGTTGGAGGCCTACCGACAGCTCGTCCTTCGGTCCGTGAACGCCATTCGAGAACTTTCTGGCCCCATCGGCCATCAGTCCTGCGAGCAATGTGCCCCGCCCACTGTCACTTAAGTTTCGCAATTCTTCGGCATTCGTGGAGAGTAGAGACCGGAAATCATAATCTGCCCTGACTTGATAAAAGAGGAAAATGTTTCATAGCTCTATTTAACCCGCGGAACTAATAAATGAGGGTAGCAATGCTATCGTTCGTATTTCCTTCCAGAAACAAATGTCGCTGCTTTCTACCTACCTACTATTAATGCATACACGCAAAATAATTACGCAATCACGCACACAATCACTAGTGTAATTATTCACTGTGGATGAGTTTTCGCAATTATAACTGCTGCAAAACACCATTTTAGAACACATATATCGCGAGCAATACTTCCTGGGTCACAATTCGTGCACTTGTCTTCACATGGGCGGCGACAAGGTCACGCGACCAGGCAACTTCTATCCTCTTTTTTAGTTCCGTGATTTAACCCCTAACGAAAAACACAGGTTTTAAATTTGACGTGTGTAACTGTGTGTCCGTCTCTTAAACAGAAAAACCAATACAGACGCGGTCTTTACTATAAAAAGCGAATTTCTTCGCGATGGTTTTTAGCCAAATTTCATTAAAATCGGATCAACCTTTCTAGAGATATAGGATTTTTTAACCGACTTATAAAAAAGGAGGAGGTAAAATGTCGAGGATTTCTCAACATTCTTTACAAACCCGTGTATTAATCCATTATTCATAGCTTTTAATTACTTTCACCTGTCCCGGGCTCGATCTGTGTGTAATCAAATCTCGCAAGTTAAATTTGACCTACTTCCAGTGCAGGTCGGATCGACTTGAAATTTGATATGGATATGTAAATTGGATGAAAAAAAAGAACAGTCAGCAAAAAAAAGCTTGTATTGAAAACACTTATTTTAATACAGGTGGTTAAAAATTGGTGTATCGGCGGAAGTTGGATTTTTCGCACTAGTGCTTGTTACTTTTCCAAGACGCCGGCGGGTGCGCGCGCGCCTGCCTCACCACACGCGCCTGGCTCAAAGCCTTTTTATTGTAATTGTCGTCTGACACACGTGCGGAAGTGTCATTCTCACTCTTCCCGAGTTGACCCTCGCCTGGCAGCTCACACCAAGACACCTCGAGACTCGTGCAAATGGCACTTTCCGCACTTGTATCAAAAAATTATATTCTCTAGTACTACAATCTGGGCGAGCCGTCCGTGCATCGCAAGGCGGACCCCGGGTGCCAGCTCAGCGTGTCCACCGCGGTCACCTTCGGCATTGACACCAACTTCCTAGTCGCCATCCTCGTGTGCATCGCTATATTAGTCAGTGAGTATCGAACTGCGTTTGTGTGAAACCATTGTATTAAGTTTAGTTGAATATGGTGTGTATTCTAGTGTCATTGTGCAAGAATGAAAAAACCTACGTACGACCATGTGGAAGCGACACGACTAGAATACAAATTTACACAAACATTCCTACGTAACGTTACGTAGTCATGTTGGTACCCTACGTAAAGTTATGTAGTGATGTTAGTACGACATAAATGTCAATTATAACTTGCAGCTCATAAAGTTCCTACGCAAGCAGCTTCTAAGAACGTTTATTCCTACTGAGCTGGGAACGTCGCAATTATTTTTTAGTTTTTCTCCATTATTCCATGGAAATTTATTTATATAAATGAACTGGGAATGTCGCGTTTTTCTTTTAGTTTTTCCGCGTTTAGTTCAGTTTAGTCAGACCACATTTTAAATTTTTATTAAATCTCCATGGAATAATCGAGAAAAAGTTAGAAAATGCAATGTCGCCAGCTCAGCATTGCCTAATAAACGGTCTTAGCCCGCGCTCACTTTCAAAACGGCCGCCACCTCTTTCAGTCCTGCTCCTAGCAGTAGTAGTCCACCGGCGGCGCGCCGACGCCTGGGCCGAGAAGGAGCTGGACGACATCAGGGAGAACATCATCGCGTACGAGGACGAGGGCGGCGGCGAGGGCGACGCTGGCTACGACCTGCACGTGCTGCGCCAGATGTACGACGGCCCGCCGCCCGACCAAGACGGCACCTTTATGCATGCACCGGGTAAGTTTATTTTAAATTCCGTACCTCAAAAGGAAAAATCGGAACCCTTATTATCTTACTTTGCTGTGCGTCTGTCTGTCTGTCAAGACAGTTTTTTTTATCTGGAACGCGTGGAGGTAGCAGGCTGAGATTAATACATATTATTCAGGCCTGCAGTCCCTTGAAGCTGTGAAAATATCAAACTTCTAAGTGAACGCAATCAAAAGATATACCTAGCCATTAAAAAGGTCGTTTCCATACAAATTGCCGTACTGTGAAAATCTAAAGGGTATTTCCAGTTGTCCTAGAAACTTGAAATTTGGTACGAAGGTAGCTCTTATAGCATAACCCCTCAAAAAATCTCAAAATCTTATTTTTTTATGTCTGTCTGTACATGTCACAGAGCAATATAAAATGACCCTACACTGCGTACATTTTGCTTAGGAGCAGGGCTCTGCTAACACTGGACGACTTAAAATACTGGGGAAAAGCGGAAAAAAAAAATTGTACGGGACCCTCGGTGCGCGAGTTTGACTTGCACTTGGCCGGTTTTTTTTATACGACGAGGAAGGCAAACGAGCAAGTGGGTCACCTGATGGTAAGGGATCACCACTGCCCATAGACACCAACAACCCCGAGGGGTTTGCAGATGCTAACTTAGAGAGCTAAGATGAAATGCCTCTTGTGCCCTTAATTATACCGGCTGTCTTACTCTCCACACCAGAACACAACAGTGCAAAAGAAAAAACAAACTGGCAAAAAGCATGCCCAAAAGCTTGTCTGAGACTGTATTTCTTATATGTATACTTACCTAAAAGTAACTATATTTCGTCTTATGTATAATTTTTGAGAGCCCAGTTTACTTGATTACATTTAACAGTCCATTGCTTACTAATCTCGTTCCAAACATCTTTCTAGGAAAACTTTCTTATGATCTTTTCCCATTACCATATTTTTTTAGCGCAAAAGAACTGGGTTACTTACTAGTCTGGGTTAAAACCCATCAATCAGACTTATGCGGATTACCTACCTGCAAGTAGATTTAAGAATGAAAAAATTATACCGACTCCAACTTAGCGAAAGCCAACGCCTTCAGTGTTATTCCTTAATTAAAACTTTTTCGTCCACTTGGAAGGTTTAACTTTACCTCCCTGGCTTTGTTAAAAGTTAACTATTACGATGTTAAACTTTGGTTTACATTTAAGACTTTGAATCTAGTGATTGTTATTTTGTTTTAAAATTTTTAATGTGTTTTGTTGATGACTTTTTGTTTTTGTAATGTACAGAATACCTTAATTCATGCATTTATTAAGCCACGATTTGCCTCATGCAAAAGCACTATGTAATGTCTGCCAACAGTCACTTTCCAGTCCCTACAACAATGTACTATTGTTGAACGCGTAATAACAAATCATTGTTTGCTCCCAGGTGTAGTTGGCGCTGCGCCGGACATATCCGGGTTCCTGGACGACAAGAAGTCGGTGCTGGACCGCGACCCGGACATCAACCCGTACGACGACGTCCGGCACTACGCGTACGAGGGAGACGGCAACACCAGCGGGTCGCTCTCGTCGCTCGCCAGCTGTAAGTACACAAAATGTCAATTCTTTACTTTGTATTTTTTTGTGAATCAGGTAAGCAACCGAGCGACCTAATGGTAAGTAATCAAATCACCGCCTATACTATAGTAGTTTATGCAACTGCTACATAATGAGTGTTTTAAGGCCTAATTATGTGGAGTTGCATACATTACTTTATCTACACAAATATTATAAGTACTCTAAGATGGGTTCAGAAGCCGAAGGCATGTATCATACCCATACCTGTCACGAATGTGATTATTTTTTTTTAATCATAGACAAACATACCGAGCCGACTTTTCGTAAACTGTTTTTTTATTTGTAAAAAAAAATCACATGATTAATTATACATGTCGGACTGAACTCGACTTATATACGCGAGTGATCCGTTTTATTTCACTATGATTGTAAATTACGTTGGTTGTCAAATTCTATTTTTAGAATTCGATTTCGAAAAGTCATTACGACATCGAATTCGATGTCGTAATGACTATTACTTTACTGCTGGACCTGCTGGTCGTGGTGAGGCGATGATGTACTGCAATGCTGGTCATTTTCTACGGTTTCTGAACGCATTATAGAGGACTTATGATATGTGTGTAGATTTATGTACTAAGTAACAGTGGCATCTTTATTGGTTAATGTTAGATATAAATTTATTAGATTTAAGTTAAATTGTACCGTTGGTGCCCAAATAAACATTAAAACATTAAAACTTATTTTTAAACTATGTAAAAATGCGTTAAGCATACCCTATAAGGGACTCTCTCCTCATGCACTCCCTCAGTCAGAAAGAGGAGAGAATAGTACACCCACTAAAAGCTCACCGGTGTTTATCCGCTCAGCCGTTGTGGGGGCGCAGTGGGCTCGCGGACTGGCATACTAGACTGTGGGTACTCAGCTTAAGCACTAAGTAATATTATGCCAATATTTGCCCGGCTGACTTACCATCTACGCTAAAACACAACTCTGAAAGTCATTGCTACTTAGTGAGGAAGATGGTTATACCAATCCGGACCGCAGGGACTTTGAACAAGGCTCTCTGCCCAACAACTTACTTATTAGTTTTCTAATCAGTGAGTTAGGAGTATTTCTGTACAAAATATTGTACAAAAACAAAGTTTCAATGCACTTCTTCAAGATTCTTGTTTATCTATACGCGTTGACTTGCAGTACACTTGAAAAGCGGTGCTTTAATAGGTACCGATTCATCCAAAACTGAATTGTTGCAACAGTTTAAACAAACACTAAAATACTCATCATCATCATCATCATGTCAGCCGAAAGACGTCCACTGCTGGACGTAGGCCTCCCTCAAGGCTCTCCACTCAGACCGGTCTTGTACTAAAATACTATTCACAAATAAAACGTGTCTCCCACAGGTACGGACGACGGCGACCTAAAGTTCAACTATCTGTCAACATTCGGCCCTCGCTTCCGCAAGCTGGCGGACATGTACGGCGACTCCGAAGATGAGCGAGCTCCGCACGAGGAGTCTTGGTGCTAGCACCACGCCTGGCTCGTGTAGCCATCAAAGACCACCTTCATATAAAAACAATATGAAGACATTGACTCTTACACGCGCTCGTACCAGTAGTGACGCGCCAGTGTAAAAGACCAAGCTTCGAGATGCCTTATCGCTTTACGGCGTTTAATTTCGACACCGTAACCTGTGTTCCAAGTGAAATTTAAGTGTTAAAACTTTACCCGGACCCACCGTCGGAATAAGTTCCCTATTTAGAGCAGATGATCGAACCTATCTATAGGTAATTAGGAAGCCTGTGATAATTATGATGCGATCTATTTGATTTTTTATTACGAATCTGCACAGGTCCTGTTCTTGTTGTAGGAGTTCCATTAGCTGTGTCTAACGAACGTTTCTTTATTTTTATGTATAAGTCTCTGCGATTGCACAGAGAGCTAGTTGATTGAACTTGTTTTTGCGTTTTGTATTGTGAACTCTTTATGAAGTTAGATTCATTGGGTACCACGGCTATCCCGTTAAGGCCGTATCTTATTGCGCCGAATCACTGCTGGCTAATTTCTGCGAAGAGTTCTGACACCTCAAAAGCAACTTGATATTAAACCTACATAATATCCCATTCTAAAGTTCAACCCTTGCTTAACATCACTTAAGAATATTCAAACATTACACATGTTAAATAATGTTTTTAAGAAAATGACTGATTTGTAAAGTTGTTTAGGCATCGTTGTAGATACGCCTAAATTATTTCTTATAGGTATGTAATTTTTATATAAATAAAATTTAAGTGTAGCTAAGTACGGCTTGGTTAAGACTAAAGTAATTTTAGTGTTTGTAAGTACTGCTGTATGTTCATTACTTTTGTATGATTGTAAATTATTGTAATGAAGAGCAAGTTCTCTCGAGACTGGCGTATTTAGGCCATCGCAGTTAATTAGTTAAGTATGAATTAAACTTAAGTGCCATTATATTTTCACTTTTTGTACTTAGATAAATGATGCTTTGTTGACGATTATGATTTTACAATTACTTTGATTTTTAATAAAGACAATACTGGACATTTTATTTGGTGAGGAAAAAAACATGTTGTATGGGTTGTAGCGTAAGGCCTGTGATAGACGTTATTCGTGTATTTATCTGTAATTTTTTCAAACTAACTTTATGATAAAGAGAAAAATTACTCAAAGCATCAAATTTAGTAAAGTTTTTTCGGTTGAATTTTATGACTCTGTTTTAGGATCAGTCTGTGAAAAATATGCATATTCATGACAACCTGTAAGAGTTTAGTACCGAATTTCACGAAGCTAGAAGTAACCTTTAATTAATTAAATTAAATACTCCCATGGACGACGAATCCTACACTTTTATAAGTTTTTAATGGTGTTTATAGCCATTTCAGCCGAGAGACACTGCTTTCTAGCTTTTTGAATTGGGTCAAACTCACAACTATTTTTTGTTATGATAATGATATCGTGAATAGCAGAAGAGACCGTGTGGCAGCTAATTTTTGTACGAAATCGTCCAATTGTGTTAGAATTTAAGTTTTATAGTATTTTTTATGTTGCGACGTAATTTTAATTCATTTTAGGCAAAAATTATTTTGCCAAATATTTATAGAATTTGTTTGTAACAAAAACGTCCAGTTTTATATGTGGTGCACATGAATAAAGAAGTAATAATTTATTTGGGGTTTGTCGTTGAATTACCTTTGAGAAAATCTATTTTGTTCTACCAGTAGGAAAATCCTTTTAAGCTGTAGCAAGAGTTATTATTATGTGCCTATTTTCTTTTCCAAGTTAATCAGATCATCAAACGGTTTAATGATAAAAATCATAAAAGTCAAAATTAAGTTACACCATATTCAATATAGAAAGATTTAGTAGTGTAACTAATATTGTACGTAAACCTAAACGTGTAAATAATGTAAATTTAAATAAACCCATTATAATAATATACTTGTTCCGTGATTATCCTTAAATTTTTATATGGCTAATTATAGGCAAATATACAAGGTGTCTTAAAATTATGCATATCAACGAATAGATGAGAGTAAGAATTACTTACCCAATACAATAATATCTTATCTGTACGTCGTTCTTTAGTTTTGTTTATTTCTCAAAATATTACAAAGTTTTTTTTTTTGGTAACTTCCATTATGCTAACAAGGTAGCTCTAGGTTTCTGACAAAAAATAATTTATTTTCATTTCTATTCTGAACACAACAACAGTTATTTTACTTATTTAGTTTTTAGTCCACAAGTACTAAACCAACTTAATAATAAAAAGAAGTTCGATATTAAAACATGGCCGAGCATACAGTAAAATTTTCTCATAATTAAGTTGGTTAGTAAAGTATAAAAAACGGTCTAAATAAAATCGATTATCTTCTTACTGCTATATCCGAAAGGGAGCATTGGCAATGCTTAAAAAAACCTTGATTATTTATCATTTCTTATACTTACTTTTGACTCCTAAGTGCACTCACCAGCACAATTAATCGCCCTTCTTATTTTTCCTGATTATTGTGAAAACTGTTATTTAATCAATGATTGCTTTTACAATAAATAGTAACAATATGATAGGCGTTTATTTGAGCCGGTGAGTATAGTTGTTAATTATGTAAGTACCTTCCTAATTAGATTATAGTTTTCAGCCCGGGAGCTTCAAAAAGTTAATTTTTTTAACCAAAATGAATCAATCACACATACACACATTTTGTGTTGTGATATTTAATTACTTAGGTACTTTTTATTTCCATGTTAAATACTTATTACATAAAATCGAATACATTTCACTATATCAGGCGCTAAAAAAGATGCTCCGGTTTAACTTGTTTGGCTGCGCAAAAATATAGGTTAATATGGACCGGACAGTGAATGCTAGAGGAGCTGTTTTTCTTTCTAAATAAATCGGCCTACGTTTTTTTACTTCAAATGCTAGCGTAAAATAAACTAAGTACATTTCAATTTGTTCCATGAAAAGTTTCGGAACTTTAACATAATTTAACTACTCTACTAGGAAACTTGACTAAAATTATGCCATAAGAAACAAATAACTGAAGCAGGCAGGCAAATAACACGACCATTATTATTTACACTAAATTACTTGTTTGTACCTTTGACTACCTTTTCAGGATGTACTATCGTGAATATTAATTAAGTAGCGATGGAGATGAAACAATATAACTGTTATTGCTATCTCGCTTAGACTAGTACGCTGTAGTAATTTATCCCGCCGATCAAGACGTTGCCATGACGTCAGATGTGTGAGCGAGTCAGTAATAGCAGTGTGGCTGTTTCTGTGATGTTTAAAATTTTTGTGGTCACTAAGGGGATGAAGGATTTAGTAAGTAACTATGGCTTAATGACACTAATCTACAAGAGCTCTCCAGCTGAGCTCTTTCGGTCCCGCACATACACTACGAAAATAAACGAAAATAATAAAAAACTCACTGTCTTGATCTTGACAAGCCATAGGAAGATACGTCAAAAACAAAAACATTAAAATACAATGTTCCGTTTTGTACCAACACGACGTCTCTTTATCCTTCTCACAATGATACCTACACATTTTTCGTCTCATTTGGTTTTAGGAAATGGTCCATGAAGAAATATTTCCCGTTAACAAATATTTATTACAATGTTTACTTCCTTAAGATGCACCGAACTTCTGGTAATGTTTGAATCGTATCGCGTATAGGTTAAGCAAATAAAATATAATTCTATCTCCTACATTCCATGGCGAACAACGTACGTTATTGTTGACATAATTTGCTGATAGTTTTATCGGATCAATTATTCGTACTTAGATATAATGTCCATGGGTGCTCATTTTTGACCGCTCTTATTTTATATAAAAAAAAGAATGACCACCCTTGGACAAACGACACACTGCCATTGTTATAAAAATAAATAAGGATCATTGTAATCCCATTCACGGTACTTTATTTTAGTCAAAAGTCACCTTTTAGCTTAATTTAATTTAACCGTATGTGGGATTACGAAAATCCGTAAATTGGTAATTTTAACTCTACCTTAAGCGAGTGAAGTCCGTGTGTTTGTACGTATAAGAATTTATAAATAGTATTCTACGGCGATTTTGATGTGATGCTCTGTTTTCTATCAGTAATTATAAAATACATGTTAAAAGTGCAATAATTTGTACATAATTATTGCTAGCAATGTGCGCGGGGCTTATATTTGGCCACCCTTATATTTATCATTCCCGAATTATTGTATGTTGTGACATTAGGAAGCAAATAAATTGACGATCCAAAAGAAATTGACCTAACGGTTAGCTTTTTTGTAACTAAGCAATTCTATAAACTGTGTGTCTACAGAAAACAAATCTCAAAAGGACGATTGGGCCTAAGTTTAATGTTTCCGTTTCAATCTGTTCTTAAACGTATTGTAGGTTTTATTTTTTCCATTGTTTCTAAAGTTCATAATTTTTATTTGTGACCAAAACGTGAGATTGTGTTATCAAACCTGGCTCACTAGCAAAGTTCTATTAGGTACATTTCTGGGTATCCTAAATTTAACCATAATTTGTTGATTTATGGGTAACAATTTGAATACACTTTAAATGGCAAATATAACTTTGTATTATTTGGAACGCCACCTTGCTTAAAAAGCCACGTTCCTTGTCTCTTTTACACATTTAGTTACTCTGTGCGAGAAAGAGACTACTAACTTTGGGCTATTCACAAGTGCTGGACCTCTATTCAAAACTGAAAAAGGTCGTTGCGACGGGCAAGTGACATTTCTGTCTTACTCTTACGCAGAATATGAATGCGTAAAAGTATGATTAATTTAGTCCCCCTGCACTGAGTGTCGAATACTGGTCCTGGCTTTTCATAATATAGTGAGCCAGCGTTCGTATGTGAAAAGGTGTTGTGCGCTAAAAGTACGCCTAAAGAAATGATTGTATTTAAAGAAAGTATATTGTAGAGAGGTAACGGGGAGGCCGACTGAACGATTGTCATATTAAATTGAGTAAGTCTAGCTCGTAAGGACCTAATATTTTTAAATTGTTTATATAGAAATAAAAATATTCAATTGAGCATTGAAATAAAGTGACTACATTGAGTATACTTGCTATTATTACATATTTTTCAACCCATCCCGTCACCATACGAATGCAAGATACTAAGAATACGTCGTGATCATAAAACTAAACGGATTACTTACCTACGTATTTAAAAAATGGCTTTCCATTTCACAAACTATGATGTTTTTTAAGTATTTACCTGCTTTTCAATAACTGGTACACAATTCGATGCGAAATTTGGAGCATTTTAATTCTGATAAATTAATAGGTACTTACCAGAAGCGATTCTGATGAAAATTTCATAGCTGTCAACTTTTTGCGACATTGTTGAAAATGTTGTGCCGCATCTCCAACAATTTATATTAACAAACTTTCAGGGCTCGCCACACTCCACGTTTGACGGTATTCTATTGTCGTACACCTTTTATTATTATCATATCAGGTTTAAATTAAATGTTTTATTTGATTCTGAAAACAGTCGGAAGTCAGCCGTTTGTTAGGTGTAAGTACAGACAGATAACATAGCCAACATAACAGCAACATGAACCTTCACCGTTTTCAACAAGCGATTGAGCAAATCTAACACACACACCTGTAAAAATAGGTAAGTAGGTAGTAAATTTAATTGTCAAGTAGCAAAGGTAACGATGACGAATGCAGGTATCCTATTTTTTTTTCCAAATCTTGTTAAATTACTTGCTGAAATGAAATTGTTACACCGTTACACTGCAGTAGGTATTACCTGTAAAACGCATCTTCAAATATTTTTCGGTACCTTAGCTACTATGATGACTTATAAAATGATATACTACTAAGAGCATTTTTTGTGTTCCGAAGTCCTCTAAACCATGGATTCATGGTATCATTACGAAAGTCAGTCATCATCCATCACCAACACCAGCCCTTTTTATGTCCCACTGCTGGGCACAGGCCTCCTCTCAGAATGAGAGGGCTTGGGCTACAACTAGTTCCCACGCGGGCCCAGTGTGAATTTGTAACTTAACACACAAAATTGAATTTCTTCACACGAGTGTGCAGGTTTCCTCACGATGTTTTCCGTCACCGAAAAGTTCGTGATAAATTACTTGCACATAAATTCCGAAAAACTCAGAGGTGCGGCCGGAGTTCAAATCCACGACCCTCTGCTTGAGGCCATAGGTCAAACCACTAGGCTAGCACGACTTTTTGTTGTGGATTACGAATCTCAGTGCAATATCCAAATCTACAGGAACAAACAGGTAAATTGGCTGTCGTACCTACTGATTTTTGCTCAAAAGGTTGAGAAACGCACATCATTCCCTATTATTGAAGCATTAGACCTTTTTAATATTCAAATAGGTGTGGAATAAAGAATATTTAACGTAGGCCCCGTGTTCTTGTTTTAATAGTTTTCAAATATCGTGCGCCTACGCGTTTTTTTTTTCTCAAACTACTTACCTACTGAAATTATTAAAATTATTTTCTGACTGAACTAAATATTAGGTAGAACTTGGGTGGAATAGTTTCCTTGGGTCAATTTACACAGATTAGATTTAATGACACTTTATGTGACAATGAGTGATCTCTACCTACTATAGATTCTCAGTTCGTCGAAATGTTTATTTAATTTTAATGTCGGTACATTCTATCGTCACGACGCTGAACCGATGTGGCTTAAACAAAAGACGACCAACGAAACTAAGTAAACACTTCTCAAACAGCTACTTATGTACTTAACTACTGCAGTCTGTAGCGTGGTTTGCACCAATAGCAATGACCGCAACCGACGATTTTGACACAAATTTGACAGAAAACCTATGAAATATTCGTCAAATTCGTCGGTTACGATCATTGAGTGCTATTGTTATAGTAACTTACTGCAACTCACATTGCCGCATAGGTAATCAATTAATTCACTTTGACAAGTGGAGTGGTATAACTTTGTCCTTTCTGATTTAACGATTCAGTGCCCTTAGTATAATCAAAAAGCACAAAATACGTCTGATCGCGTTTGCGTTAAAGCGTCAAATAATATGAGAATTGTTAAACGCGAACGCGATCGAGACGTATTTCTTGGCCTGGTCGGCGATTACACTAGGCGCTCAGACTACACTCTGTTTCAATTCTCTGAAGCCCAAACCATTGCTAGCGAAATGTACTCAAGAGTAAATTGCCAGCGAAATTAGACAGCGAAGATTAGCCGACGATGGGAATAATTTATGTTCTCAGTCAGTACAGTCTCCTAATTTGGCGGTTCCTCCCAAACAGGGTGTAGGGAGCATGTTCTGCTTCACGATAATTACATTGAAAGGCTTCTAATAATTAGATCTAAAATAAATTAACTATGCTTTTAGAGTAGTTGACTTTTTAACCGACTTGAAAAAAAGGAGGAGGTTCTACATTCCACTGTATGTATTTTTTTTAATGTATGTACATCGATTACTCCGTCAATTGTAGACCGATTTTTATTTTTTATTTTAAAGGGTATACTCCTGTGGTGGTCCCATTGTCACCAAGTCATGATCTGATGATGGGATCCCAGGGAAATTGAGGGCAACCCTCAAATTTTACAGGCACGTACTATGTGTTTCATATATTTTCTAAGGTTATTCAAGTATTTGCGTGTGCTAGTCATCATCTCATGATGATGAGCTGATGATGGAAGGTACAACTCCTTAGCGGTTAGGAGTTGGAGGATAATTCTGAAAATGTTAAATCATTATTCGAAAGGGTATACTCCTGAGGTGGTCCCACTGGCACCAAGTCATGATCTGATGATGGGATCTCAGGGAAATCGAGGGCAACCCTCAAATTTTATAGGCACGTATCATGTGTTTCATATATTTTCTAAGGCTATTCAAGTATTTGCGTCCGGTAGTCATCATCTCATGTTGATGAGCTGATGATGGAAGGTACAACTCCTTAACGGTTAGGAGTTGGAGGATAATTCTGAAAATGTTAAATCAACGTAAAATTGTGAAATAAAAATCTTTTAACAAAAAAGTAAAACCGTCTTCAAAAAATACCTTAGAAAAAAAAACGTAAAATAATCCTCTAAAATAATGATAAATAAATATAAATGGCTTAGTGCTAGGCCATAAAACTTTAGGCTTTAGTTTCTGTTGTCCGAAATAAACTCATTTTATTTTATTTTATTTATTTATCATTATTTTAGAGGATTACTTTACGGTTTTTTTCTAAGGTTTTTTTATATGTATTAGTCGGCGGGCGTTCTGATCGTGATGGTTAATAATTTACTATGATTACTGATTAATTTAGACAATCTGATTTTTCACTTCAATAAGTACGTGGTCATTATCTGACATTTACCTAATTTTCGTAAACTTCTTGTTATGAATACATTAAAATTATTTAAAGTAACGGCTTGTTACTTACCTGCTGTGCCCTAAGCACGACTTGTCGAATCCTGCGTCACGTAAAAACGAATAGTAAACTATAACGAGTTTGTATGACGTTTGGAACAGCGCCCGCCCGTGAGCGTATTTGAAACTAAAATTTTGTATGAGATTTCTCGATCTCGATACGATAACCGTAACGTAACGCAGGATTCGACAAGTCGTGCTTAGGGCACTGGTTAAGATATTTCGAGCCGAGTTGAATTTATTCGGCGTAATACCTAAATAACACGAGGCTTTTCTCAAATTCAGGGCTCACGGCTTTTCTACCGTTCCATAAAAGAACCATAATGGAATTTGCATAATATTTCGGGGTTACTTGTGTGGCATACGTTATGTACTTGCGTAATATAATTTAAGACGGTAGAAGGGACAGGAATCACAAACAATTTATTTCGGCCACTCTTTGTGAGGCGGCTTCATTGCCAGGAGCCGACAACCTTTGTGAAATATTCTCATTCTGGTGTTTTGGAATTTTCAATGGGGTTTGGGTTAACTTGAATAATTGAGTCGTTATCAAAGAGGCGTACTTTGGGTCACGGTTTCTTTTCACGCGGCCATTGTTCAACGAGGGTTTTAAAACAAATCCTTGTGTTTGTTAATAGGATGGCGTTATGAAGAAGACGGACATGTCATAATAATTATGATATGTGATTTAGGTATGTAAGTATACATAAAGTGATCAACACCGTGATCACTACCGCTAATCGCACCAGTCTGGGACACGCTTTACTTGTCTCATCGAATCTGTTAAGTACCCAAATGTGAAGTGCTTAGATAGATAAACGCTACGAAATAACCAATCTGTAGTTATTTTTAACGCGAGCCCTCTTATCGAAAGATTTGCCAGAGATCGTAAATTACAGGGATACGGGAAAGCAATAAACAAAGTGTTGCCAACTTTTAAATTAACGCGTGAAATCCACGCAGTCGGACACGGGAGATATATGGGATAATTGCTGTTGGCAACACCGCACATCAAACGTATCCTGTTTGCAGTCTGTGGCATGTTGATTTGAATTTTTTGGGTGTGGCCTGTGCCGCATTGCATTAAATCTTAAGAGTACAACCAAGAAATTCAATCATTAAAAGTTGGTAAGTATAATTTACATACTAAACAAGCAAAAAGTAATTGGATATTGGATACGTACTTACGTCAAATTATTTCTTGCTTGTTTGGGACTGTGGTATAATTTTCTTAGGACAAATTCCTTTTTAAAACCGTTTGGTACATACCATCTTTGATAGCGTCTGGTAAAATCGTAACAGTATTTTTGTAACAGCTGGTAAAAATATGTATACATGTATTTTGCAATAAATCTCCACCGCGGGATTTTCTCTAAACAAGGCTTTGTGAACGACATTATTAAGAGCGCGTTATGGTGCCGCTTCACTGATCCTTGCGTACGAGCAATGATGCGTTAAACTGCCTCTCTTGACATCGAACACACGGAAACAGGACACTTACTTTTAGGGTCAGACTTCGAAAACACTGCCATCTCTCCCTTTTACTCACAAGTTAAAAACCTATTCGCGTGACAGAGACAGACTGCAGTTTTGGCTTTCCGTTTTTGTTAGGTCAGACTCTGCTGACGTTGGCATCGTTGTGGAAATGAGCTCTGATTAGAAAGTAGATTTAATTGGTTAAACAAAAGAAGCCGTTCTAATGTTTCGACTTAATCTAAATTTGTTATGTTTATTTCGAGAGAAATCTTGGATTTGCTCAGCTACCTAGTAGGTAACGATGCGATGTTAATATTACTGGCAGCAATATTGTTAATTTATAACAGAATCAGATTAGTATTAATCAGTGATCGTATTTATATTAGCGGTGAAAGGTTGTCAGCGTTATTTTTAATTGGGTTAGAAAACCTTCTGCTGGTAAGTATTTTTTTTAACTATTGTTATTCTTCCACTTAATAATAGATCTCTATGACATAAGATGTCACGCCATGATCTCAAAATATTGTTTCCAGTTCATTATTGTAGAGTTTACGTGTACATTCGTGTACCTACATTATATTAAACGAAAGAGAGGATAGGATGGAATAAGTAATAAAAAAGAAGATAGGTGTTATGTCGTATCAGGAGGTCAAAGTAAAGAACTCGCTTTGGAAAAAACGGACTGGAGACAACTGCTGATGACCCTAAAGCTATACTCTTACGCTTTATGTTATCAACATAGACTATACTCTTACTGTAGACCAGTTCCCAGACTTCACCCACACCTTATAACACCTTACTCATAACCATGTGTTTATGCTAAACAGCTAAAGTGCGCTAGCGTGCTCGCCTGGTTGTGATTAATACTGTTAGCACCTAGCTGCCATTGCCGCAGGAAAAGTATGGGCCTTCAAAGGAATTAGAGGTTGTTTTTGCAAGAGGGGACGTACGGTTGCATTTGAAGAAATAGTAAAAAGTCTGGCTTACATACGTACTTTTATGTATTACGGATTTGAAGTAATAAGACCTCGAAACGACAAAGGATAATTACTAAGTACTTTTGTATACAAATTGGGTATAGAACCAAGTGTTAAAATTAAGGTAGGGGAACTCTTGAGGTTGCTGGTTCTCATGGGTGACGGTGATCGCTTCATCAGGTGACCCGTTTGATCGTTTGCCTATTTCTTTCAATTAAAAAAAGTTAGGTATAGGTATCTATGTAGTCATAGTATAATAGTATACCTCACGTGGAATATCGGGTTTACGTGGCAAAATTAAGAGAAACAAATACTCGTATCTATTGTATAATCTACTATACCTAAGTCCTTCTCATCAATTTAATTATTTTACGGCAACGTTTTATCGTCGATACATTTACGAATTGTATCACGAGAAACGTGTTCATTTTCAAGAAAACATTTTAAGCTTCACGTGATAATATTGTATAGTACTAACATCGTCTTTGAAAAATCTAACCAAAACTGCACTCGATAATTAAAATGTCTAATCTAATCCCGTTCTCACAAACTAGACACAGTATTCTGACTGTTCTGTATATTGCATAACCCACGACAATTTACCAGATAGTATATAAAAAGGGTTTTCCGGAAAAAGAGCCGGACTGGGATTGACAATCCGGTCCGCTCAATCGCCGGATGTGTTGGATAAGTTGAATCGTGAAAGATAGAGTTTGAAAGAGACTGGCTAAAAAGGATTAGAAATAACCTAACCAACTTAGAAAAGTTGAAAAACTCCCGACATTATCACTTCAAAGTTCAATATTTCAAAAACGGGTGAATCGGTTTCAACGAAACTTAGCTAAGAACCATCTTGATTAAACTAGCTTTCGATTAAATAAAACCGCATCGAAATCGGTCCATTCGTTTGGGAGCTCTGATGCCACAGACAGATACACAGATACACAGGTCAAACTCATAACACCCCTCTTTTTCGTCGGTGGTTATAAAAAAGGATACTAATGAAGTAGTAGCATTTTGGGACTTAATTACGACACAAAATGTTTTTTACTCTTAACCACGGCGGTAGCGCCGTCAAAAAGACGACGTAATTTTAAAAACATTTTATAATTATGGTGATGAAGTTCCGAAATGTTATTTTATTAGTACGAGTGAGGAAAGTTAAAAGAATACACAAAAAAATAGGGAACTTCGCTGGTGCCCCGATTTTTCCTCGTTATTGTTGTTGCTGAATTTTCCGCTAATAAATATTAATAAAAAAAATAATACTAAAGTGGGTTGTTCTGACAAACTTTCCAGAGATTTTTGATATCTTTTATCGTTGTATCGTGCACACTTTCGTCATATTTACGACACCCTTTTTTCTTCATTGGTACATTTATTAGGAAATGGCGTAAGGTGCTCGTCCCAGTGCTCGACAGTGTCCCAAAAGAGACAATTATTGAATTAAGGTATTGACATATTGGGATGTTTACCTTATGATGACGCTAACGCTAACAATATCTCTGCTTAACGTGCATTATTTTAACCAACCCTGTACCCCCTAACTAAGTTGATATAAGTATTATACTATTTACCCAATCAGGCCCTGACCAGTGGTCTCGTTAAAATAGTCTGCTTGACGTGGCGCCTCCGGCATAGTCTGCTGACGGACGGTTTGTTCTATCGAAGGAAACTATTACCTATTTTGTATTTTTTTAGTTTAGTTCAGGAACGTTCAGTTTTCAGTTATGTTCGCAGAGGCGCACACTGACGGTTTCCACGCCAGAGAGTGGAGCACGACTTTAAGAATGCTGCGTAACGTAAAGTCGAATAGTAAACGTTGTCGAGTTTGTACGACGTTTGGAACAGCGCCCGCCCGTGAGCGTATTTGGAACTAAAATTGAGTATGAGGTTTCTCAATATCGATACGATACGATAACAGTAACGTTACGCAGGATTCGTAAAGTCGTGCTCGACCCTCGGAAGGAAGAGAGTTTCGTTACTGCTGAGCAGAGTGCGCGGCAGTTCAAATAACGTACAGTACTCCGAGCACGAATATTCGAACCCTACGTAACATAATCTAGTAGTAACGTCATCGTAACGCCATCGAGAATAAAAAAATTACCAAATACTTACGGGGACGCGGTTCCAAATTTCATATAAATTTTCTCGATAACGTCACTACTAGATTATGTTATGTAGATTTCGAATATTTATTTATATTATCCGCAATACATTATACTATACAAGATCATGTCAGATATCCACCGTCCCGATCTCAAGCAAAACTTAATAGTTCCTATTACTACAACCGCATGCAGTGTTGTAGCTATAACCTAATTATAATACACAACTATAAATCCGCCTATAACATGTTCAGAAATTACTAACTAGGGACTCCTAGTTCTCGCGGTTCCGCAAGATCCTGTTTCGACGATAAATTAAACCAACTAATTTAACTTAATGTACTGCCCCCACTAACTTCCTGCGAAGGAAAAATATGTGTAAAAAGTCGTGTCTCTGTATATTGTTTCTGCCTTTTTGCTTACGCTAGACCGGTGGAAGATTTTTATATAAGTTATTTTATAGTAGTAAAAAAAACATTACTTCGAACTAGTTCTTTGCCTTTGAAACTTCACCAAAACTTTACATCCTATTTATATGGGTGATTAATTATAGTGGAGGTCATTTGTAACAAAGTAACATGTATTAATTAGGGCTCCAAAACTACTGGTTTCCGAGTTAGGGCGATTTTAAAAGTTTTAAATAAAAATAATCCACATGAAAATTCTGGAAAACAAATTGCAACTTTTTTGTTAGCTTGTGAACTGAGTTACTTATATTTAAAACATAATTCAAGTTTAGAACTTTCATGATTTCGGCAACAAAAGGTCGTCATTTCCAATAACTGGTTTTCTTCTGAAAACTTCGAAACATCAAAGAGAAATGACTCGAATAAACAATGCTAAAAATAAACTGAAAGTACTGAAATAAATGCTTCATTTCAAAAGCTTTTTATAAATCTACTTACTAGCAACTGCAGCTTTTTATTTAAGAATTACGAACTTTTTTCAAAAATCATTGAAGTCATGAACTCGCTTTATTTCTTAAATAGTAAGTCAGGTCTACCAAGTCTACCAAACGAGTTATAGCTAGTTTTTTCTGCCCATTGTTCATAGAGGTCAAAATAAAATAGACTAGGTACAATAAACAAATTAAAATATGATAACAAAAACCTATGATTAATACCTAATTAACTAATTACATAAACACAACAAAGTAAGTTACACGACACAGGCTTCATCAAGAGGGTTCAACAAATAAGTATTCAACCACAATAAGTTTCATTAAATAGTTCAAATTGTTTATGACCTCTACTAGAACCTATTAAACGGAATGACGCCTTTTGCCAATCACCAATATAGGAGAGCTATAAAGCACATGCCTATAAAAGTCATGATTTTCAAGGATCATTAAAAAGGTTTTGTCATTAAGTTCTAAATTTTGTGATGTTACGATTACGGTTTTGTGATTACGGTTTTTAGAGAACATACGTAATAAGAGTTTGCAGTAACGAACTAATAACGTGACAACATTGTAGTTTAACAGGCAGGTTACAGGTCGTTACTAATAGCTTGGACATCGTTATATGAAATAATTTTAAATTAAATTTTTGTGTAAGTATAAATTAATTTTGTGGCCCATAAAATAACTGAGCATCGGTTAATCCGTTTACTACTAACTTTTAATCGACCGAATATTGGGCTGCACAGCTTAACGTCGTACCGTTATTAAATTTTTAATTTTACGACCATACAAACCGGGTGAAAATTCAAAAAATCCTTATTAATCTTCGGTAGCCGGTACTTAAATTTACTTAAAAACGCTTCCGTATATTAAGTATCCAAGAGTGATGTGTATTTGGTAATAAGAGTAGGTACAGTCAAGTTCTCCAATATCTATACAATCAACAGTTCAAAAATATTTATACACAGACCTTATTGCTAGTCACATAAGGTCCGTGTTTAGATATTTATGAACCGTTGGCTGTACAGATATTGGAGAACTCGACTGTAACAGGCTGTATAGTCAAATCCACAGTTTTACAAAAAGTACTTAGACTGATCTCTGTTGAAGAGATAATAAAAGCAATTTACAATGACATTAAATCTAAGCTTAAACTAAATAAACTACAACTTAAAACTAAATTAAATCTAAATAAGGCCCCCGTGGCATAGTGCCCAAAAGGCTGGCAGCGTTGCCTCGCTGAATAGCGATGCTGATTCTTTGAGAGAGAAAACTGCCAGCCCTTTGGTCACAAGTTGCATCAACTAAGCGCTTTTGTAACTCAGAAATAAGCTTGTAAGCGCTGGGACCCCATGGACCCAAAGTTTCAAACCCGACAGGAACAAAATTATAATTCGGACCGAGAGATTGATACTTAGATTTTTTTCTATTTTCAGCCGTTTCTGCCGCCGCACCAGCTTTTTGTGTGGTTCCCTGGAGATGTGAGGGTGCTACTGTATCGACACAGGTCGCATCCCAAACCAGAACCCTACCCATTCTCCAGGGAATCAGAGACATACCGTCCGGCCTTTTGCCATCGTCGCGGGCAATGCCGCTTGGCTCCAAAATGGCCGGCACGTTCGCAGAGGCAAGAGCCCGGCGGATTATGTCATTGAGCGCGGCATGACGGGAGAAACGGCCGGCGCTCTTTTGACAGGAAAGACCATGGTGTCCCGTTTCGTCCACATTGGTGCCACAGAGGCAACGGTGTGGTGAACACAGCGCAACACCCAGTCTTAGCCCGACTGCAATTCTCAGTGTTTCAGGCTCAAGAAAGGTTCCGGTGTTAACGGAAGGATAAGCATGAAGCCAGTCACCGGATTCCTTTCTTGCCACAGCCAAAAGCCTTGCGCGGTCTGGGCCTGAACTGGAACTGAGAATATTAGAATAAGTTAATTTGGATAGTGTGTCATCCCAGCTCCGTTGGAAATTTGGATAAGCGGGAGGATTTTCACCCGGACAAGCCATTAGCCAAGCATTCCTAGCATCGACCAAACCCGTCGTCTCGTAGTTTGAAGGACAATCCTTTAGGATTTTACCTACGAGGGTGGACGTGCTGTGGACAGATGATAGGAACGCTGGTAAAGCAACACTAGAAATTTTGCGGATACCTAGCCCACCATATCTGATAGGAAGGGAAGCCTGGGTCCAAGATTGGCCATTGAATTGTAAGTTAAGTATAGATTCCAAAGAAGTTTTCATAAGGGAATCAATTAAGGTCAGAGAATTTTGATGTTTCCAAAAGGGACAACAACGAAGCAAATAAGTAAATTTTGGCACAAAAAGGCAAAATTTTAGAATAGTGATAGCAGTGTGAGCACTGATTTCCAGCAGCCGGTCTGCAGAATTTTGAAATTTTGAAACAGTTTTTGCGATTAAATCTGGAATGGCATCGTCGAAGATTGGTGACCCTAGGAGGCTTAAGTTTTGCTTATCGACAATTTTGATATTTGGACAAAGTAAATTAAAATGTTGGAAGAGATCGGATCGGATCTCGTTGTTTATGAACAGTTCGCATTTATTAAAGTTTAGATCTAAACCAATGGCCTTAAATTTATTTATAATTTCTGAGAGATCTGAAAGTACCGTAACTGCATCACCTCCTAGGGAACCATCATCAAGATACCATACGTTAAATTTGGACTTTAAATTTTGAATGATGGGGTTAATGGCTAAACTGAAAATGGCTGGTCCGAGGGGATCACCCTGCTGACAGCCGACTTCAGAAGATAATTCGTTGCTTTTGTACATTAATTTAGAAGGTTCATGATAACAGTTAAGTAGGTAATTATAAATTTCCGGAATATTATTCCTAATTTCTGTGAGCAAGGTGTCCCTGTTTACCGAATTAAATGCATTTTTGACGTCAATTTTGAGTAAAACCTCACACTGATCGTTATTAAGGTAGGTGCGCAGGGCATGGACTGCCGCTTCGCACCCACCTTTAGTACCGAAACCTAATTGAATTGGTTCAAACTGAGGTTGCAATTTTGAAACTATGTGACGAACTGAAATTTTAGAAGTTAATCGCCGAAATGTAGAGCCGACCGCAATGGGTCTGACACCTCCGTCTTTTTTAGTGAGCGCAATTAGGTTGGCTCCATAAAGAACGGGAACTATTTCGGGATTAACATTGCCAGACAGCATGAGGTTTATTAATTTTGTTAAAGCGAGGATTAAATGTTTGCCTGCGTCGCCCACACAGTGAGAGGTAAGGTCTTTTAGGTGTTGGGGAGCAAGTCCGTCAAGACCTGCTGCAGAACCGGTTTTAAATGAATAGATTGCATTCACTGTGTCTTTCTCGTGAATGTTTAAACAAACATCGGGCGACGTAGGCGGGTCCAAAAAGTATGCGTTTGTAGGAGCTCGAGGGTGTTTAGTTTGTAAGGCCGAGAGTGTGTCGCTATTATCTGGAGATAGTACGTCACTGGAAAAAAGTAACCGCGCGGCCCCCTTCAGGTCTCCGTCGCTAACTTTAGATTCCACTTTGTTTTTAAAATAATTTTGATTGCTATTTTTGCCTGTACTAAAAACTGTAAGGCAAGGCGGTGAATAATTGGAACAATTGTTTTTTATTTTTTGGGTAAGAGAAATCTTAGACGATTTATCGTCTTTAACGTGAAGTGTATTAAATGGGAAAAGTAACAAATTCTGCCAGTCCGCATAGCTATTATTGTCCAAACATTTCGTTATAAGTTGAGCCAAATGAGTAGCGACGGAGATCCGGGCGCCACGGGGAATTCTTTTTACCACCTTAACATTGTTTTTTAAGTGGCTCAAATGCAGATGGAAGGGAATAGTGGGTGGATTAGTAGGAGTACGGTTTGTATTTGGGGAGACAGGATTTATGTACAAGGGGGGGGCATTCTGACTTAAACATTTGTGCAATTTGGATTTGTGAATATTCAAACCTCTACTACTACTAAATGTTCTACTGCATATTGGGCATACATGTGACGTACCATCTACGGGTTGCGTTGCATTCTGCATATAATCTAAGGGCATAAAAACACAACACAACGGAAAACTAAATAGAAAAATAGTCTGACAGCCGCGACAAAACTGCACTGACGGGGCTCCGCCAAGAGCGGCGCGCGCGGGAGTCGCGGGGACTCAGGCCGGCGTGGAAAGAGGTCGAGGTGGCCGGGATGCACATGAAACAAACATTATTATTAGTATTTAATTATTAAAATATTTGGGAGCTTTATTTGAAATCGTGTTGACGTTGACGTACCGTTTTTTTTTTTTTTTTTTTTTCTTTTCATTGAAGAGATTAGTTAATTTTATGCTATAAATGCCACATTGTTAAGAATTACTTGTTACCAATGTCATCGCAGTAGGTATTCGCGTCACTTTTCGACAGAGTGTTGCACGTACCTCCATTGTTTTTCCAAAAATAATAACCTTTAAAAAATCTTTATGATAACATAAACCAACTAGGTACTGTCTGTAAAGAAACTCTTCAGACTATCATTAAAATATGAAAACTGTGATCCAAAGTATTGATTTTCATTGTTAGATTAAACATGACGCCTACGCCGTAAAAGGCTAAACCCAACACCGCCAATAAAATGAAGTTGAACCAAACTATATTAAAATTAACATTCGTACTTTGATGAGTCTCGCACAATATTATATTAGTCGGCTGCTTTGAAAACAGCACGGCTACTTTGGCTCGGGCGAAATAGAACATACCGAAACTGAAAGTAAACAAGTGTCGTTTCCCTCTGGTAATCTAGTAGCAATTAGGGACAGAATAAGTTGCTTTAGGTAGCACTGGAAATTACGCACAGACTTTTTGGTTTCTGTTATTTAATCATGAAGAGTGGCGACAAATCTGTTATAAGCCGTCAAGTGCTACGTGCTACGGGCTACGCGTGCAAATTACCCGCTTGCAAATATGTTCTTCCCTTATTTGCCCATATAAAGAACAAAAATGCGGTAGGTAGAGAAAAATTAAACATAAATGTTTAAAATTCAAGCAGCACTGTCTTACTAACAAAACATACTTATGAGTAAGTTATCATTCAATGCCCATAATAAAGTATATGTTTTTTTTCTAATTTACTCCTAAGTAGGTAAGTAGCTAATTTTAGCAGCGCTCGCAGTAAACTAGTCAGATTACACCGACTGGTCAGCGGAGTTCCTTTGGGATTAAAGTTTTAATTAAGGGATTTTCTGTTCCACAACCATTGTCCTCAGCCTGCGTAATCGCGCAAAAAGACATTTCCCAAATTAGCAGCCCTGGATTTTGGTCCAACTGAATGTTATTTTAAGAGTTCCCCAACTTTAAGAGGTAATTCATATGTTCCTGACTTTGTCCCGTCGAAATTATATTTTAAAAGTTACAACGGAAAAATGTTAATTCCGCTGAAGAGGGCGCAAGCGGTGACAGGTTTAATTTTGTTAACGTGGAACGATATTTAAATTTGTTTCTCCATTTTAACACGTTACAATTTAGTAGTTATGTATACTTCATAAATTATATCAAATATCTAAACACCTCTTGATACAAATACACTCCTTTATGTATAAATCTTAAAGAAGGCATTAATATTCCATAACTGTAGCCTGAAATGTCATTGTGAATTAGCTAACTGGGTGCACAATTTTATTTGAGGATAATATTAGATTTCTGTGGAAAAACAATATGGTACGCGGAGCCATGGGACTGAAGGTTATTCATAAAGTAATTGCATCCCCGATTTGGAGTTATTTTAGGCCGCGATAACAGCCAGAAGCGAGAAAACACCGAAACAGCCACCATAAAATATCAAACTGTTTACGCCGCAACCAACTATTTCAACAATTTAGTTTTAAACGCCGAGTTTGACTTAGAATATCGTGGGCCCGCATGAATTATTTTATGTCCGAAAGCTGGTAGAATCGTAGATTAAGTTAACCTTTTCATTGAAACAAGAAGTGCCCCCGGCTGCTTAAATGTGCTAAATTCTAATATAATATGCAAATAAGTCGCTCGGAGCGCTAGGCCGGCTGCAGTTAGGGCGAAATTACATTTAGCCCCACTATACTCAGTACACTGGCCGTATTTCAGCTTAAACGAAATGTATGAGAATGACGCACGCTGCTGCTTTATTAGGGACATGAAATAGTAATTATATGACTCTTTCATACGTACACAAGTTTACGGTAAAGTTGTTATAAGGATAGGCACTAGAGCAAGTAATTGGTAAGACGATATTAATTTCTAACTTATTATAAAGCTACAGACAACGCCTTAGACATTGTCTTCTGTTGATACCGTTTAATCATAAAACGTGTGTAAGGTAAATGTCCCTGTGCCCGACACTGCCCCAATAGTTGGCACCTTCAATCTGAATACGTAGCAATAAAGGTGTCCAGCAGGGTGTCAATCATTGGAATTAACGTGTCAATCATTTTGACGCTTACCTTGTTCCTCGAATATTTAAGCCAGCCTTCGCACTATTCAATGCCAGCTTTATTGTGGCTGCGATTGTAGTGTCATCAAGCACAATAACGAGATTGTTCACGCACGGACAGACGTCTCCTGCATTAGATATGTGTATTTCTGTCCGACGGCACATAGTCTGTTTGGGCACTGTTAAAGATCTTAAGCATTGTGCTAAGACACACAGCTGTTCGATGGGGCCAGGAAACGTGTCGACTTAAATAAAATGGAACGAAAGTAGGTAAATATTTTGTTTAGGTAGGTAATTATTTAAAATAGTTTTTCAAATAGTGTCTAATAGATTATTTCCGTTTTAATTATCACTATAAATCCACGTCAAATCCAACAACACGTACATGTATTGTTATACATGTACGTGTTGTTGGATTTGACGTAATAATTGTTTGAAAATATTACTTGTTGTCATCAAGTGACTCAAAAAGTTTTGTTTCTAAAAATAAATTCGACAAAATATGAAATGTAGTGAAATAAAACCAATCGCCCTTATATAAGTCGAGTTTAGCCCGACATGTTTCGGACTAATTCGTAGTCCTTCCTCTGAGAGCGTATGACCCAGCGGCAGCGAGACGCACACTGCGCGCAGCGGCTCTGCTCGTTGTATGGGTTTCCCCTTTTAAATCTTTAGATTGCCTTGACGTAGAAATTTGTTTTTATTACAGCTTCAAGGGACCGCAGGCTTGAGTATTTGATATTAATTTCAGCTTGCTACCTTCACGGGCTCCAGAGAAAAAAGGGTCTTGACAGACTTGTTGTCCATCTGGGACAACAAAGTGATCCTATAATTCCGTTTTTCTTTTTGATGCACAAAGCAGACAGATGGGAGGCGCCTTTGGCTTATCTATGCACTTCAATTTTTCGGCCACTTTTTGAGGGGGACGAGGAACACACACGTACAGCTTACATCTGCCCTCGTGTCAAAATTTGTTACGTTCCTACAAACTCACACTAGAACAAAACTGTCACACAAATGCCAAAAACACGCACACAATCAACAAACCCTGTCCATTTTGGTCAGACTTAATGTTAGAGTTATGGCAGAGGGGAAATCGCGCGTTAACATCTCCATTCCTTTCGTGCTCTAAGTTTTGATGTATGGAGTTCTAAAAAAAAGTATCTTCAGTACCTACGCTACTTGGATGGCCCTCCAGGTATCAGTGCATCCATTAGCAATTTCAATTTGCACGGCACGGGCCATCTGTACGCCGGCCTGGGCCGCATAATGACTGAAGACTTGCAGAGACGTGGCGAAAACACTAACGTGCCATTTGTTTCACGAGATAGACACTGGCCATGGAGTAATGATAGTTTCAGTGTGAAGATCCTATATAGCGTAAGGGACCTCTCCTTTTTTTTCGGACGAAGTTGCTCAAATCCACGGAATCTGCCACCAATAACCCTGCACGTGTCCCCTGGACATAACGTGTTGGCACCAGTAATGGACAAGGACCAAGTAATGGACACTAAGTCTTATTAATAGAAAATAAGGGACAGTCATTTATTATACACCAGTCAATTTTCGATCGCATGATTTTTCAATTAAGAACGAAGTGCTTACTAGTGCTTGTCAACTTAAAATGTCTAAACACGGTGCCATTATGTTAATCGAGCAATAGGTAACCTTTCGGCTGCTGTACTTGTCAAAGAGTGACCTCACAGCACTATTACCGAGCCGTTTACTCCGAGGGGGCTCTGATAGAAAACAGTTTTAATAGGTCACAGCATAGACATACACAGCATGTATAGCGTATAGGTCCTGAGGTACTCCGGTTATGTTGACATTTTGTGCTACTAAACGTAGTGCCAGCGATATGAGCGGCGCGTACGTTCGCACGGGCACCGACGGCCGCGCGCACCGCTCCCACTTTGTTTTATTTTATTGCAATCAAAACTAGTTATAAACGTTTGAATTACCGGTCATATTTAAAGATTTTCCATCGTTACCTGTTTAGTTTACGAGTAATTACTTCGTTTGTATTCGTATGAAAGCACAACTTGACACGCGGTTTTGGAACACTTAAATGAATCCCTAATACCATTAATAGAATGGATACAATCACGTTTCGATATTCAGTTTCGTGAATTTAAATTATTTATTACTAGACAAATAAAAGCTTTCGAACCGGTAAACGTTTCACAGTAAATAGCTTATCTACTTTTGTTGATTCCAAAATCTTCATCAAACCAATTACCCCTTCTCAAGGTGAACACGAAGCAATTACGAGTCAGCCATTATTAATTATAAATTTTCTAACTATTGGAAATTCACATTTAAGCAATTATAATGGCTACAAAGCTCCTTTGTCTAATCATGGATACCCAAACCTAGTCTTTATGGAAACTTGTAGCTTCAGAACTGATTAAGACTTAGCTAATTTCAGGCTAAAGCCGAACACTGATTCAAAAGCAAAGGCGAACTGATTAGTTTCACTGCTGGGCATAAACAAGACTAAAAACGGTCTAGACTTTCAGTAAATAGGTGGTCAGGTCCACCAATGTGATAAATGCTTAGTTTGAAGCTTAACCACAGGCTATCACTATACATGCTAATATAATAAAGAGTTAAAATTGCTTGGTCTTTATAAGGGGGTAATCTCGGCCTATTTACTGAAATTCTAGACCATTTTCAGTCTTGTTTATGCCCAGCAGTGAAACTAATCAGTTCGCCTCTCGGGTACTATTGAACCGATAAGAAAAATACTTACAGAAAGGTAGGTACAATATCCGTGGTTAGGTACCATATGCTACCTTTTCTCCTGGGAATGTGTAAAGTTTCACTGGTAGCAAGATTACTTATTAAATACTAGAAGAGCAAGTATGTTAGCATACGAGATGTTAGAGAAGACAAACACTGGAGGACTGGAGCAGCCTTTAGCTTATTTTTGTAGTAGTTTTTGCTACATTTCGAGGACCAAATTCATACCATACTAAAACAAAACTCTCACACTAATGCCAAAAAACGCACACAATCAACATTTCCTCTGTCTAAAGTCAGTGTAATGTAAAATTTTTGGCAGCGGATGAAGCACGCGTTTACATGACATGTCATTTTGCCTGTGCTCTATGGATGAAAGAGACGGCTAGTTCAATACGTGTTTATCACGCCAGTGTTGCAATTGATCAAAGTGCTCAGTGTAATCAACGACCAAAAAAATACGTCACGATCGCGTTTGCGATACTTGTGTCAAACAGTATGAGAATTGTTACATAGCATACGTGCCACTAGTGGCGCTGCTAACTTGTTCAGATATAAACGCGAAAGCGATCGAGACGTTATTTGTGGCCGTTGATTACACTTGAGGCTCTGATGACTGACCTCCTACGTCTATTGACTGAACGTCTGGTCTTTGTCATAGGAACCTGATAGAGATACCTAGAATCGGGTCGATTACCTATGTCAAAACAATACCATCAAGTACCACCAGCACTTAATCAAGCTTTGAAAGCCGAAACCGCACTTATTACCATTTTTTCTTATTTAACAAAAACGAACTATAGGACACCGTTAGATCACTGAAAATGATGACGTCATAGTTGAATAATTCAATTCAAACTTCCTACTGAGCGTTCAAAAAAGTCATTATCCCTATTAATAAGCTTAAAATAACGCACACTGTTTATGAAATTGGACTTTGAAAGTGAAAATGTTTTAGGTTTCTAAGGCATTTCTAAGGCTAAGGTGTACCTCTAGCACCGTAACTAAACGCCGTGACGTCATTTTTCATTGTGCGGTGCACGGCAGAGTTTAATATCAGCTTTGGCGGCCACGTTATTAATGGACTGGGCCTGATGGAGCCGGCTCGCATTATAGCCCGGCTTGAAGGAATAATCGAACTGCAAATTTTTCAAGTGTGACATTCAATAAGGGAAGTGCCGCTGCTATGAGACTTTCTGGGACTTGCGCAGCGGACTTGTTTAATCATCAGAGCCCGGACAGGTCATCGCAAAAACGGAAATGGAAATAGAACAAGACTCTATAGGGTCGATAGGTACCTAAGAAGATTATCAATTTTTATTTATTTTTTATTTATTAGTAAAAAAGTTTAAATTATTATATTTCATTTTCCTATAACAGCGGGTGTAAACCCAGCACAGTTTATTTGCCGCTTTATTTGACCTACATATTTTAGTAGCATATCTGTCATAGTTTTGTCAAAGTGGCGTTCTTGAAACAGTTTTGTGACAATTTAAATTAGTAAAATTAATGACTTATATATGGTTTTTTCTAAATATTTTAAATTTTATGTCGTTATGAGTGGTTTATTTTTCCTACAAATTAATAAAGCATAATAAAAACAAATAACCTAAATTTTAATATCTAAACGTAAATAACTGTTTTAAATAAATAAACCAACCCGCAACATTCCCGGCGCAAAGGTGCCCAACACGCTTGCCGCGTTGCCGCGCTGAACGGCGATGGACAGCCTTCGGACCAGGAACGATTCGGAGCGAGAATATTTTAAATTGCATTTTGGGTTACTGTTTTAAATGTAATTGAAAAATATAATTAAATCATACTGTAAATAATACGGGTCTATTAATCTTGTTCTATTACCGTGTTGCGATTGTTGTGTGATGACCTGTCCGGGCTCTGTTAATCATCCAACTGATTTTTGACAGTACCTCAATCTTTCTAACATTAATTTAGTTATTCTTAAGCGTGAGTCAGGTATTATTTATTCGAAAAACGTTGTACGCACGTTTAAGAGGGATCTGCAATTAATGTAATAAGGATGACAATTTGTATTTTTAGCTCCATGGTCGTATTGAAAATCTCTATAGTTTGCAACTAAGTTCCGTAGTGTAATGTATCTGCACGAACAGCAGTTTTTCATCGGTTAAAAATTGCTAGTATTTTGTCTTCAGCTTTGACGATATATCTCGTGTCCCCGCTTATGTTACAGCAGATAAAAAAAGACAGACAAACTTTAGTTATTTTCCTTAGAATAACCGTTCAAGCTTAGTTCACCGTCCAAAGAATACTTAATCAAAACCGAAAACTTTTCATCTTTCAGAATCACAGGTCTCCTTGCAAACGGGAGCTTATTATTTTTACCTTTATGGGATTCAAATAACAGCATCCCATTACTGTCCAAATATCCCTTTCCACTCAAATCCTGCCACAAAGGAATCTGGAATGATTAAAGGCGGCCGAGGTAACCTGGACACTTCAATTATTTAAAGGCCATTGTAGACCCTGTGAAAGATTTCCCGGGAAGGTCTTGGCGGGGCGGACACGCGGGTTCAGTAGCCAAAACCTTCGACTTAAGTAGAAAAGTTCTAAAACTCAGGCCATTTTAATTTAAATGCACCGTAAGGTAAACGTTACAAGGATCGACAAGTTAAACCACACGTTTGTGTCGAGCGACACGTTTTGTATTTTTTTATTTTTACCGTCATCCCCGTCCGATTTTTCATATTTTCATTTTATTTTAGCGGGTCAGAACACGCAAAGCAACTAAAAACTATGCGTGAATATATTGAAGTTTTTTGTGCTAGCCACCAATTGCTCGAATAGCGTAATTGGATTTAGCGCGTTACCACGGTTTGGTAAAGGTTTGGGTTCGAGCCCCAATTCGAGAATATTTTTTTCTGGATTTTCTGTATATTTACGCATCAGTTCGAAATTTGGAAAAAATCGACAGGTTATTTCTAATTGGCTATGCTTTGTTACCTATATTGCTACGTATTAAGATTGAAGGTGTCAACTATTGGGACAGGAGCGTCAGCACAAGGACATTGACCTTATTTTAAAAATGCCTGAACCGGACTTGAACTGAACGGCTTAGCTAGGAACTATGGCGATAAAAGTAGGTAATTTTGTAGTGTAAAAAATCGCGGTCGAAATCCATTTAAAAACTACGATTTTCTGACGTCTTCGATACGAATTTTTCTGGGACCTATTCTTGTTTCAGTGAGTATTTAAAGTACAATACAATAACAGATTTTGGATACGTCTACCTATAATTGATTTGGATCAAGAAATCGAGTAAAAATCCGACTAAAACTTTTGATAAAATTTAACAAATTTTGTCGTCTTTTGTACCCTAGGAAAAACCTGTGTATGTGAAAACGTATCCAGGTAAACGAGCAAGCTGGACACCTGATGGTGAGCGATCACCGCCACCCATGAGAACCAGCAACCCCAAGAAAGTCACTAGTCGGGAAGGGAGGGAAAAGGAAAGGGGAGAGGGGGATCGGGCCTCCGGCACTCTCACTGACCGAACGAAACGCAACAGGGGTGCTGTTGCTTCACGCCGATTTTCCGCGAGAGGCTGGTACTTCCCCAGACAAGCCGGCCCATTCGTACGGCAGCAAATAGCTACAGTATGGCTCTCCCACTACATGTTTACTTTGTCTATGAGTCCAGTTGGAAGGTAATATTGTTAAAATAAAATGAATTTTTAATTCAATATTTCTTTGAATAAAACTTTCAACCAGCGGATCGCTAAAAAGGCGGTCCGCGGGTTGTCTACTCGACTGAACAAACTATTATCTTAGCATTCCTTTTTTTAAAGAAAGAAATTTAATTTCACTCCAGTCTCCATTAATTAAAACACTTTTAAATGTGACTTTTTGCCGTGGTTTACACAGCTCCTAGGCAAATGTAATTCTTGGACGCTGGAATATAGTGTTGATCTTAGATTAAACGTAGCCGTGAATAATAATCATTAAGTTAAGTTTATTGCTCGTTCGCTGCGCAGGATCGCCCACGAATAATTGCTTCGTATTTTGTTTATCTTATAGCAGGTAAAAATACCATTTAAAAGTTTCGAATCACTTAAAGTTTTTGCAGTTCATTAAGCAGTTATAATTAAACAGCAAGGAAGAAAGGGAAAACTTATGAGAGGAGTCATTACGGCATCTAAATTTAATATTAAATTTAAAAATACAAGTACCCACACAAACAAAAAACACACCCCAAACGTAGACACCGTGTCCGTTCTATTTTGTGTCCTTATCATCATCATCATCATCATCAACACTAGCCTTTTGACGTCCCACTGTTGGGTACAGACCTCCTCTCAGCATGAGGGCTTGGCCTATAGTTTCCACGCGGACCCAGTGCGGATTGGGAGCTTTACAAACACCATTGAATTGCTTCGCGGGAGTGTGCAGTGCAGGTTTCTTCACTGTTTTCCTTCCCAGAAAAAATCGTGATAATAAAACAATTAATTAGGTATAATGCATGTTTCATGCATTGCCTATATCCACTACCTCACGAATCAACACAGTCATGTCACATCTTAGACCCAACTATCACCACCACTACATTATTATAATACGCTATCGCGTTTCGAACTCTGCGAGAGTGACGCTTAAGACTTTGATACTTTGTTACCTATCTACCGTGCCCCCAACAAGTCGAGCATAATAAAAATACTCTTTCTTACAAGTTTGTGGTCTACAAAGAACCGTAATAAATTCATCATGTCACCCAAAACAAATCATCTCTGCCTATGTCTTTATACCTACACCCAGTACTGAATAATGTAGGCCAAACTTTTAGACTGAACGAAGTAGACGGAGACATAACTTACGGCGAATTTATATGTATTGGCAACAACAAAATGGACTCTAGTGAAATTGAATAAGACAATTCCAGCGATACCCAAAGATGGAACAATACGACATTGATGCCTGTCATCATTGCAATACGAACATTGCGCTGAGAATTTGGCAAGGGGACAAAATGCGGTATTTTACATGCGGTGCTCAATTGGATGTAAGACTGACAATATAATATCATAAGAAGATGATAAAGGGGTTATTTTGGTTTACTTAGTGGTGATAAGGCGGCGGGTGGATAGGACTTTGTGTAACTCGTTAATCCTACCCCTAAACCAAGTCGCTTTGTGTCGTAGTTTTTTTTTGTCATAATATTGTTTGATCGAATGATTCTTTGTCATAATTTTTCTGTAACTGAATTAGAAAATTTTCCTAAAAACGTTTTACACGTGAGCTACGTAAGGTAGAGTAGGTTAGGTTATGTTTATTCTGTAACTTTCCTGAAAAGTATTTAAGGATAATAATAAGTACCTATATAAGGATATAGGATGAGGAGGATAGGATACGTAAGGATATTTTCAGTATGATTTGAATTATGACAAACAATGAGTAGACCAAAATTACATTAGGACAATCGATCGCTAAGCAGCACTGCTGCACTATTAAGTCAATGGAGAGCTATTTAGTCGACAGCTAAAAATATTTCAGTTTGCAATGCCAGATTTTAATGGGGTTCACACACCTCAACACAAGAAAAGTTAATCCAAAACTTCACGAAAGCCAACATTTGAAGTCAACAACTTAACTACGAGTAAATTTCTCAAAAATCTGCAAGTGAAATTAAAACCGAGGCGTCCCGTAAATGATAACTGAGTCCTAAGACTCAATTACAAAGCCAAACCCACACATTGCAAACTAAACCTTACCCAAAGCTGCGTACAGTTAAAACTCGACTATTTTCAACATCCCACTTAGAACCTTGTGTTAACGTGGCCGTGTTCTTCCCGAGTGCAGGTGTAAAAGGACGTGACGTCATCATTACCAGGCGACGCTGCGCCTCGCCCCTGCGCAGGGCTAATTTGCACCAGGCAAAGATTAATAAGGATAAGGAAGACGGAGAAGCGATTAGTTTTGGGCAAAATTACTTTTTATTGCGCTAATTATACTATTAAAAAACTCACTGAAACATGAATAGGTACAGAAAAAAAAACCGGCCAAGTACGAGACGGACTCGCGCACGAGGGTTCCGTAGAAAGATTTTAACGCTTTTCCCCAGTGTTTTAAGAAGTCCAGTGTAAGCAAGAGCCCTGCTCCTAAGCAAAATGTATGCAGTGTGGGGTCAACTTATATTGGTCTTTGAAATCTAGAGACAGACATTAAAATTTAAGATTTTGAGACTTTTCTGAGTGGTTGTACTATGAGAGCTACCCTCAAACCAAATTTAAAGTTTCTAGGACAACTGGAAGTACCCTTTAGGTTTTCAAAAAACGGCAATTTGTATGGAAACGACTTTTTTAATGACCTTATCTTTTGATTGCGTTACTTAGATGCTCGATGCTCGAGACAGACAGACAGACAGACAGACAGAATTCTATGTAATCAAACGCTACTAGTATTCGCGCAGCATCTCACAATAGCCCGTACCCTGCATCTATTGCTTGCTCTTTGGCACACGTCGGCATACTTAATTAACCGGTCTGTAGGTGGCGAACAAGTGCCCACTTAATTATATTAAATCGTGTGATTCTATCCGAGAACCCGCTAAATCACGAGGCGATACGTGCTAGTTCCAGAGTTATCAATTTAAAATGTAATGAGTTATGCGGATGTGAGAAGAATTCGTTTAGCGTGGAATAGATTGCCTTTTAATAGTTCATTGAATTTTCGGTTTACGTTGAAGTAACTTGGACTTTTGCCGCCTGGAACGCAGTCAAAATTTATCGTCCGTGTTTTAGAGGAGAAGCTGCCTGTGCCCAATAGTGGAATGTAAATAAGCTGGACGCGGTGATGCATTCTAGAAAAGTTTTGGACTTTGTTAAAAGAACCCAGATCATTTACATGGTGTTGGAACGAAACACAGGGTCACTGAGGGGAATGCGGCCGCGGAGGGCGGTACACTCAAAAAAATTGAAGTTGAAGTAAACGGTCATGCTTACTTACACTTTTGAGATCGATAGCGATAACTTGTGTCCTAAATTGTAATTTTGAATTCTATTGTAGTTTATTTTTCGAAAGTTCTGTATTTTTTTCTACAACCACACTCCAAAACCCAAACACAAGTCCAAACATAAAGCACAATTATAGGAGGGAGTGTTGCAATATTTTTCACTCCGAATCTGAGATAAAAAAGTGATGCGGTGGCTACCAACATCAAATAAGGAGCAGTAGCCCAAAAGAACGTGTACCTACTTAATGTAACAGAAATTTAATAACGTACAAATTCATGTTTGCAATTCCAGGAAAATATGCGGTGGGCTTTCTTAACATTCTTTAAATACAAATTTCTCAATAATTTTTCCTCGACCTTTAAGAAATTTGAAACTGAGTGGCGGATTACATTTGAACTTCTGAAATTATCAGTCGACGTCTGAAATGTTTTGGAGTTTGAATTTTAGATTTTTTTTTACCTGATGGTTTAGTTGAAAACTCGACCCTTAATTTTGACGAAAATGTGTTAACGTGTCTACAAAGCGCTGGCCCGTTAGTAAATAGGTACAATTTGCCACAATAATCATAATTACGTTGCGCGCGCGCTTTGACAGAAACTCCGTCAAGGTCATTGCGATCTGTTTTCGCCTTAAGCTCAACCAAAAGCGGTGGTGAAGCAATCGCGCAACAATAAAGAGAAATAGAAATACCTAAAAGCAACCGAACTTAAAACAACGACATGGCTTTCAAGTTAAAATTTACTTCTTGGAACTGTTTTGTACTTATACTTACAAAGTCGCCAACACTTTACTGGACATTTGTGAATTTCATCACAATGCGACAAGTTGCACGGGGTTCAGTTAATTTTAAAATTACCACATCCATCATGAAACGATGATAGTGGTTTGACCCATGGCCTCTCAAGCAGATGGTCGTGGGTTCGAGCTCCAGCTCGCACCTATGAGTTTTAGTATCATTCGTTTTTCTGTGAAGTAAAACATCGTGTGGAACCCTGCACACTTCTGCGAAGCAATTCAATGGTGATGTGGTTACCAATCCGCAGTGGGCCCGCGTGGGAACTACAGCTCAAGCCCTCTCATTCTGAGAGGAGGTCTGGCGATAGTGAAATAAAACGGATCACTCACGTACTTATAAGTCGAGTTTATCCCGACATGTTTTGGACTAATTCGTAGTCCTTCCTCTGGGAGCGCACGACCCAGCGGCAGCGAGACGCACACTGCGCTCAGCGGCTCTGCTCGTTGTATGGGTTTCCCCTTTTAAATCTTTAGATTACCTTGACGTAGAAATTTGATTTTATTTCACAGCTTTAATGGACGGTAGTTTCATGTTAAAAGAGGCCTGGTGATGATGACGATGGTCACGAGACATTAAAATACTTCTTTTTTTCCTTTAACCTGAAAGGTGAACGTGTCCGCGAGCCTAAAAGGAAATAATCAGCCAAATAAATCGTGAGCAATAACAATTCCCCTTGAAATTAATTCGCCTAAGCCAGAGAAGGCCGACGGCTGTCTCCTCGCGCTATGATGCCGCGGACAATAACAAATGGTCGCCAGCTTTCCGGGCTTCAGGCAAGGATCCCAGTCTCGGAGTCCCGGATCCGGCTGCGAGACAGCTTGTGACGTTAGATTAAACCAGTTCAGTTAAATTTAGAACGAGCAAGTTTCACCAAAGTAATTGAAAACTGCGAGTTAACTGGTAGTTTATTGTGTCATTGTTTAATTTTAATAAACCTTTGAACGTCAGTAGCATCTCAAGTACAGTGCCCTAAGCACGACTTGTCGAATCCTGCGTTACGTTACGGTTATCGTATCGAGATCGAGAAATCTCATACTAAATTTTAGTTCCAAATACGCTCACGGGTGGGCGCTGTTCCAAACGTCATACAAACTCGTTATAGTTTACTATTCGATTTTACGTGACGCAGGATTCGACAAGTCGTGCTTAGGGCACAGTTATTAATACCTGCACCCATCACTTAATATAATTATACTTGAAGTTCTGCAAAAATTATTAACTATACAATACAATACAACAATACAAATACTCTTAATTGAAAACCACAAAACAATACAAGGAGATTACAGAAAAACGGATATGGTACACAATAGGCGGTCTTATCGCTTAAAAGCGATCTCTTACAGACAACCAAAATACAGAAACCAATATGAAGAGGCTAATTTAACTATACGTATGGAAATTAAACACATTTAACATTTGAAAAAGAAATTTAACGTAAAAATAATATTTCATTATAACAACAGACCTTACGGGGTGGAATATTATTTACAAACATATTTGTTTACCTTTTATTTATACTACCTAGGTATGTACCCTGTATCGACAAGCCCATTGCCCGTAGGCAATAGAGCCGATTTTGGGTACGATACAAAATAGTTTCTACGTCGAAATATCGGGAGCTCATCTAAACCTAGTAAGAATAGTAGAGCTCACTTTTAACATGAAACTACAGTGAGATTCAATCATAATGAAATAAACGGATCACTCATGTATAAAAGTCGAGTTTCGCCCGACATGTTTCGGGCTAATCCGTAGTCCTTCCTCTGGACACGTGAATGATCCGTTTATTTCACTATGAATAGTAGAGGTAATCATGGTCAATATGCCGTAGTTAATATGTCTAATGTAATTAACCGCTAATCATTGAAAACTGTTATCATGATGTAAGCTTCGACGCAACTCGCTCTCGGTCTACGAATTTGAGACATCGCGTGTCTCGACGTGTGGCAGGTCGCAGGAAATAGTGCGATATTAAATAAAATGTTGCAGTTTCAAGACTCTACAATCCCGCTGAAATCCGTGTTCGTTTCGTGTCATTATTGCTTTGCTGGTTTAATTTTGATTGTGGTAGCCGACATTTACAGCTTAACATCTTAAACGATGCCACTATGCTACTTCACGCTGATTGGTAGGTAAGTAAATTAAAATCACCGGGCTAGATTATATTTCAGTGTGTAAAGAGTGTTACTTAATTCAAGTTAATATACATCAAGGAAAATACGGTGTTTGATTAAAATTTCATCTTCATTTCAAGTAACCTACGGTCAAGGAAGGACTTCGGACGGCGGGCCAGGTCAGCGGTCGTCTCAACTACGGAGTCACCGCAGGCTGGGTAGTCTAGGTCGATACAAGATGATATCGAGCCCGCTTGGTGTACTTATTGCAGAACGCGTTGACGATCCAGGGACGATTTGCCGACATTTTTGGTGGCCCATAAGGGGAACAGGATCTACATTCGGCGAGTGCACAAATTACAAGGTCAGTCGACACGCCGTGAGAATCGGCATCGGTTACGTAACAATAGGCTAGCTTTTTTTACAGAACGGCCTAGATGCTTAAAAATATGTACCTAATCCAATTTGGAGTATCGATCTATTCCGTCCCGATTATATTCGTACCTGATGGTGACCGAGCGTCAATTCACAAATTAGATTCCACAGAAGACCTTTTAATCAAGTTACAGTTTCAATCAAATTAAATTCCAGCCAGGGCACGTGTCCCACGTAAATCGCAAACGTATGCTAAAACATTTGGAATTGTATTCGGAATTAATAAAGAGCATTATCAGGTATAACCGCACCGGGACATTTGGAAGTGTTCCAGCTCCAGGTAGAAATAGTGCTTGCGAGGCCCCCGTAATAAGCTGCCTTGAAAATTGTATGTTAATTTTGCAATTCAGATACTGAATGCATTAAAGTTTCGCTGAAGCGATACGGGTACTTGCAGCTCCGAATTTATTAGCGCGTCTTGAAAATTTGCAGTGTTGCTTGCAGTATTTTGTCAGTGTCAGTTACTTCGGCTCCGGCAAACAGGCGTGATTGTATGTATGTAATATGATAATAGAACGTTGCAAATACGTGCCTCTAGAGACGTTGCCGATTTGATCATAGTAACTGAGACGTTGATGAGAACGCGATCTAAACATTTTGTGTCAATTATTACATTAGGTACACTAGAGGCTCTGGTTCTCACTCGTGGCTCCAGCATCATGGCGATGGCCCAGCAAAGCTGAGCTTTGTAGTACAGGTCCAGGTCTTTAACGCGAACATGGCGGACTTCCTCCAGATCACAATCCCGAAGCAACTTGCTTTTTTGGACCAGAAAGTACTCAGTTATGAACGGCGTTGGCTCATCCCACAGGCATAACTGTTGGGAAAGCAGGTATGGAAGGTATGTTAGCATTTGTATTTAATTAGGATTCGTAGAAGATAACGATAAAGGAATTTAACATGAGTTTTCTGGTATATTTAGGATATCACAAGTCAAGAGAAGCAAGTGGTGAATGCGGAAAGCCAAGACCGGTCTGAGTGGAGCCGTGGTGGAGGCCGCCGGCCAGCAGTGGACGTCTTTCGGCAGACATGATGAAGTCAAGCAAAAGCCTCTTATGAATATTCTTGTGAGTTTCTTGCCTTAAGAGAGAGCGGTAGCGGGGTGGCGCGGCGAGGCCCTGAAGCGGTATAGGTTGTAATATTCGAGCTTGTACGAAATAGGTTGCTTAATATAGACTGCGCGTTTTTAGGCCAGTGATCTATGCGACCTACCCCTACGCTATCGCTGTTAGTGCGTTTGTAAGTTTAGATAAACCAAAAATGAAATTCGAACCTCAGTAAAGAACTGGAGCTCTTCGAGAACGGTGAACTCCTCAACGAGAACTTGCGAAGTTAATTACGTTTCTTTAGTATTTTATCAGCATTTACTTGCTTCGAGCTTCATTTACAATCTTCCTAAGAAACGAATTCCTAAAGACATGTTATAGTAGGTGTATGAAAAGATAATAATTATGGTGGTTGGTGGAGTTCCAGGTTCAAATCGAGAATTTGTTTTCTTTGTCTTTCTGTATATTTAAGTTTCAGGTTGAAATTTGAAAAATAATATTTTTTGCGGTTATTTTTACTTTCACGATGAGACTTTTCTATGAACTACTTCGTCTATTGAGCTTTATCTCGACTTATAAGCCACCTTAAAGCGAGTCACGTCATCCTAATTTTAGAAAAAAAAAGCTATCAAGAGATAAACGGAGTCATAGGATAACAGTATTTCTATCTGCGAACTTTGAAGTTAAGAGGGTGAAGGACGGTAATTTCGAAAACTATGGGGGTTAAAAAAATGTTTATAGTGACCAAAATATATATTTTATATTTGTAACATGATTGGGTAAGCTTTGTCTAAAACTGTTTAAATTTGAATTACGGACCGAGAGACATACCGAGTCACACCATCAGGGCTCCTTTTTACAATGGAAGTTTTTACAGTCTTAATAATAGATTAATCTATATAATTAACTACCTCACGTCTCCAAGAAACACTTATTATAGAAACACGTACCTCAGCTTAACAACGCAGTCTCTTCGCATGAAACAACAACCCCTACCAATTAGTAAATTAATCGATTCTAATAAGACTTATCGAAGAATCGACGCAACTCCCGCGTGTACGTGGAAGTGATGTAAGTGGAAGTAATAAGCAATTTACATGAGCAATCACACATCAAGGAATACATAGCTTAGTCGAGTCCCAGGGGAAGTTGTAATGCTCCGATTCGGATAATCCTTACCTGAGGAATTGGACTAACTCTAGGCGAAGTTGGGCAGCCACCGATACGGGTAACGTCGGCAAGCGAAGTCCGTTACTAACGCGTTCACTGCCGACAATGCATACGCGTTTTCGTGATGATGACACCAGAGGGTCGAGCTTACTTTACGAATGCTGCGTAACGTTACGGTTATCGTATCGAGAACGAGAAACCTCATACAAAATTTTAGTTCCAAATACGCTCACGGGCGGGCGCTGTTCCAAACATCATACAAACTCGACAACGTTTACCATTCGATTTTACGTGACGCAGCATTCGTAAAGTCGTGCTCGACCTTCAGTTTGCGCTACCACTTTCATATTTTTTCAAGCATTTGAATGCGAGCGCATCTGCGGCAACCGTGGAAGTCTCAGTTCTAACAGAAGCCAGCATCTGAATAAAAAAAAAGCCATAGCAAAATCGTGGTCTTTCGAAAGCTAAAAAAAGTCGTGTAAATGAGCATTTTATCCGCCTGAGGTAAGCGTCCCAATGACACCCGACAAGTTAATTCCAATTTTGATTTTGATAAAAAAACCGGATAAGTGCGAGTCGGACTCGCGCACGATGGTTCCGTGGAAAAAATTTAACGCTTTTCCCTAGTGTTTTAAGAAGTCCAGTGTTAGCAGGGCCTTGACAGACAGATAGACGGACAACAAAGTGATCCTATAAGGGTTCCGTTTTTTCCTTTTGAGGTACGGAACCCTAAAAAACACAATCATGTTGTTGGGCGTGATTACAGCGTTTGGCATCAAAAACGCGACTCAATTTACGCCTCGTCGCATCGGTGTCTTACGATTATCGATGTAGTCAATATTTTACACTCACTAACACTATGAAGTTTCTGTGTCAATGTTATGTCATCAACCCCCGCATTAAAAAGATCCTTTAGGTAGCGCTGCACTACCAATAAGATCCTGTTTATCTACTTAATTATGCCCAGCAGTTGTTAGATAACCTAAACAATTAAAATGCAGGTATAAACAGTGAGTTTTGAGGCTGACTGTACATCTTCAAATAGGAGTTGAACTAATCAGAGTTAACAAAACAGTTTGCTTGTAAACCTCTTGGGAATGTAATCGTCTGAATTTTTTGACTGTCAGATCTTTAGTCATATTTTGCTTGAGAAATAAGCGTTAGTATACTTTTTAAACGTTTGTTACTTTTGACATAAAACTACCGTGAGACTCAATCATAATGAAATAAACGGATCACGGCCACGGCGCGCAGTTTACTGTGTGATACAGTGTGCTCCCAGAGGAAGGACTACGGATTAGTCCGAAACATGTCGAGCTATACTCGACTGACATACGTGAGTGATCCGTTTATTTCACTACGTTTGTTACTTACTTTGAATATGGCTTAATGACTCCAAATGTCGATGGTCTGTTACTGTTCGAAATATAAATCGAGCAGCAGGGACTTGCTAAAGAGCGGCAGCATACCCAAGTATGTCCAAGAATGGGCGAAAGACTGCCAGGGCCCTATTTCACCATCTTCACAATTGTCAGTTTTAAATGACAATTCGAACTACATTTCTTTGACAATATGAAGCTTCACTTAGCTTCTTTTATCGCCTTTATTACGGGGAATGCTCTGCAGAGCTATTCCAACTCATTCCTCCCTCTCCTTTCCTTTACAGGACCACCAGTGCTGGCCTCCGACGTCATCACCACACGATCCAGCCATTCGGATCCCGAACCAAAAAGTTCGGTGGTACATTTCTAAGTAGAACTGCCAAAATGTGGAATGACCTCCCAGCTTGGGTGTTCCCTCTCTCGTACAACATCGGTTCCTTCAAGAGAAGTGTGAAGAGGCACTTTACCAAGCCGGCATGACAGTGCTGACGGACGGGGGGATATTATGACCCACTTCTGTCAAAATCGTTTTCTGGACTGCATTGTGTGCTTACTATCAGGCGACATGTAGTCACTTTAAAACAAAAGCTCTTCAAGTCATCAGTTGACACAACATTCGAAACTGACAATTGTAAAGTTGGTGAAATAGGGGCCAGTTTTGTACAGACTTCAAATACTTGCTCTGTTGCTAAGAGAGAGATATATCATTCTTCTTTCTCTTATGAGTTCTTAATACATGTATTACATAATAAACAAGACCATACTACTTAACTGGATAATATTAAGTCTAAAGGCTTTAGAACATAACCGTAGCAATATTTTAAAGCAGATTGGATTTAATGCGGCCAAGGGACCATCGTTCTAAGTTACAACGGAGCCGGTATTGGCTAAACTATCAACCTTCCACAGTAGGCTGTATTGTATTGGCCGCGAGGGAGCGCCTATTGCTCAACGATATTCATACGGTCTCCGCAATGATACCCACTGAGCATGTCGTCGTTGAGAGGGCAAAATTTGATACATTTACGTTGAGTGGGAATATTTTGTTGAAAAAGTGCAATGTTTGTTTGGCATATTTAATAATATACCTTGCGACCCGTCGCTGTTTTAGCCACTCAAATACAGCGCGCAAATGTTTTCGATTTTTTAATATCACAAGTACCTAATACCAAAATTAGGAAGAAGTGTAGGTACTTCAATTTGCCGCTATGCGGCGCTTGCCAGCCAAAAGGTTGACGACCGCTGTCCTACGCCCATTTGGGTGTCAAACCGAACAAAAGTTGCGGTTGACTCGCTGACGCTTATGCCTTATTTAGCTTAGCGTTGTGTAAATAAACGATATCTAAATAAGAAAAGTTGGAATCACACCCCAATCGGTCTTTTAGGAGCTATGATGCCACAGAGAGACACACAAATAAACACTCCAAACGTAACACTCCTCTTAAAAATTGACTATGGTAAGAAAAGAGATTCGAATAATTATCATTTGTTTGCAAACATGGCTTAAATCAGCCAGTATAATCTGAAAACTTGTGAACTACAATCAACTTAATAGTAAGTACACAAATATAAGTAACTTTACCCAGTATTAAGCGGCCTAGATCCGTCCAACAAATTGCAGGAAATGATCCGCAATCAAACATTATTACTGATTATAGTCGCGCCGCGCGGGGATGCTCAGCTTAAAAACGAATCAATCCCCACCATTTTTCAGTTCATGCATCTTTTTAGTTTTTTTAAAGAGCAAATAGATACCTAAGTAAAAAAATTATAAACTTGAAAATTCTCGTGTTAATTTTTAATCTTGCCAACTAAACTCAATGCCAAAATTAGAGGAATATTTGTAAGGGAAGACACCAGAAAAGTTCCTCTAATTTTGGGCTCCAGTGTATCTCAAGTAGACAAACCTTGAATTACTCTATCTAGATTTCTTTTTACACAAACTTTACGCGTAAGGCGTAAGAGTGCGATACACCGGACATTTATTTGTTTACTTATCGTTTGTCCGAAAAACGTTTCACCATTTTCACGTTTCACCTTTTATTCGTTTCTCCGAATGCATTTTTTTCTGAAACTGTATTATTTCAGGATTTTTATAAAACAAACCCAACCTAACCTAAAGAGTTCTACACGATGGTCCTATAATAAAATATTTACAGTTTTACGAAAAAAATTCATTCGGAAAAACGAAAAAAATGTGAAACGAAGCGAAGGTGAAACATTTTTTCGGAGTTGAGATGTGTTACCATTGAACTAGCCTTATATTAAAAAAATCCGTTATGCCGTTTTGGATCTCTTTTCCACCGCAGCGGTGGTAAAACATCGCCCAGCACCGAAAGTTGTAAGCACTTTGCTTACGGGAACTGAAATAGTAATAGTACATTGTTGTAGAGGCTATTAGAAAGGAGCAAGAGAGAATTGAATGTTTGGTTAGAATCAGTGATCAGCGGGCCGTTGTGATTGGTGGACTTACCCTTTGAACAGGCTACTATGTTTTTGCTAATGTCCTGTTTAATTGAATAGAAGGCTTGCTTATTAAACTTACAACTGTTCACTAGTAGTTATTATTATAACTAACTTTGGTGTACGGGTATTGCACGTGACACAGAATGTGAAGGATTTTTCTGGTTTTCTGTGTATTTGACGACCGAATGGCCTAGTGGTTAGAAACCCTGACTATGAAGCTTGAGGTCCCGGGTTCGACTCCCGGTCGGGCAGATGTTTGTATGATGAATACGAATGTTTGTTCTCGGGTCTTGAATGTTTAATATATATATGTAAGTATGTATTTATCTATATAAGTATAGTAACGGACAAACATCCGTTGTCTAGTACCCATAGTACAGGCTTTGCCTAGTTTGGGACTAGGTCAATTGGTGTCAATTTGTCCCATGATATCCCTTGATATTTTATTCTTGTTTCAGTGAGTATTTAAGGTATAATGAAGTCCTAATGTTATTTGAAACGCGTAGTACAGTGAGACAGTAAGATTATAATGTTCTATGTACAATCAGATCGATATTTCTGCCAGGTGTGCCGCCGCCGATGCATTATGTACGCCGCAAGCCGCGGCCCCGTGCATATTGTATCAGTGACGAACGGACGGGCCACAAATTGTAGCCGATAATGCTTTACAGGCCCTTTGATTTACTTTGCATTATCACTCATTAGCTCATCACATTATCTAAGTACATACCTACTCTTGTCAAAACATCTCTCCTAATGAGCCTGATCCAACACCTTGATCTCCTGATGCAACACGACTCGAACACCGGCTTTTTCGTTTATCTGGGAATCGATTTTTGAATCTCACTCGGTGACTAAATTCTCATCTCATCGATATCATCACTATTTGACAAAAGCCTTATTTTTAATGTCATACCCGTCTACTAACATGCAGCTAATTTGCGTTTCTGTCACAGACAAGCGAGTCAAAATAGTGGATTGAGGTTAGCTTTGTCACTGCCAGTGGTTAAGAAGTCACTCTGTGATCTCGTTTACGAGTGGGTGGGCATTTGTATTCGATATCATAGGCATGAGAATTTAAGTCACCGGTGAGATGAAAAAATACAAACTTTTTAGAAATCAGCGAATTTAATCACCGAGTGAGATTAAAAAATCGACCCCTTATTATTAGTCATCGTTCAACGTGCCACTCATATTAATAATATCTTACTCGTTTGCTATCCTTTTCTTTTATTTTATTTTACTTCCAATGCAATTATAATTAGATGATAACCCAATGTATAAACTTGCACAAATGGAAAGAATAACGGTAGTCGAGATACCGACTTATACCTAATTATGCTTATTTTTATTCTAAAACCTTTCTTTTCAAATTTGTCCTCTCACGAAATCAGGGTTGGCGCGGCGCATAAAAACTTTACAGTTCTGCGAGATGGACGTATTTTTGTCAACTTGCTGAGTTGGAAAACATAACTAAGAGTTTTTAACAATTCCTAGACTAATTCGCTTCTTGTTTTCCTTGCCAAAATGCGTCATAACTTTATTTGGACTCGACTTTTACCACAACTATCGTCTACAACCACAAGTGCTAGTCTTGAATGTTTAGTATGTATTGTAGAATATCTTTATCTAGAAATATGTTTATCCGTTGTCTAGTTGCTCTGCTTAAAGGCAAAGTCAAAGTTTATTTATTTGCAAGAATCATGGTTTAAAGGTTGTCAGCGTTGTCAAAGTAGACTGACACAATTATCCGCCTCTGTAGCGGCATGCAACATTTCCAAATCCTCTTAAAAATACTATGAAATAACTTCACTATTGAAACAATAGTGGCTTTAGAGAACTTAATTTGTGTAAGTCCTACTTGTTCTATAGAACTAAGGAAAACGGAGAAACTCGCGAAGAAATAGAGCTCAAAATTTATTCAAAATCAGTTCTGTGCAACGAATGGGACTGAACTTACTACCCCTTAATTTGGAACTAGGTCAATTGGTGTCAATGGTCCCACGATATTTATATATTTTATACCTCTAGTAGCCGTGGCAGGCGTGGGCTAATTAGATACAATCCTATTCCTTTTTTCTACTAAGTTAGTTTGTGAGTGTGTACGTTTGTAACGTCTTCACGCTAAAACGGCTAAACGGATTTGGATGACATTTGAAGATAACATATACCCTGCATTAACACACTGAGCTACCCTTTATCTCGATTCCTATAGTAGTTAAGTACTGTGCTAAATTAAATTGTGTTGCAATTTAGCCTAAACCAGTCTATGTGCAATTCGGCTGGCGCGTAGCCTGTCACATGGTAGAGTCAAGGCTAAATTATATCCCTATTTCTCAAGTACCTAAATAACAAATACCCACTGCATGCTAGCTTGCTTACAGCCATGCTTGCTCACTTGCTTATGGATCACGCGAGCGATGTCACAAGCAACAGCTAGTATCTACTAAATAAAAATAAATAATGTAACAACAATGTTCACAAATGTGCTTTACCATAGGCAGTATACACCATAGAAACAATATTGTCACACACTTCCTATTAATTATTTTAATCTGCTACACTTCAACGCCATTTTCGCATTTTACCTCTAATCCTACCCTCTAGACAATATCCTCTTACAATTTCCACCGGTTCTGTCTCGCGCAATCCGCTGACAGCAGACCCGGTGCAGTTGGCATTGCTATGCTGACTGCGTTTCCGAGAGACCATTCCACCTGCGTGTCACAATCCGGTCGTTCATTGTAAGTGTGTAGTAAGTTTAGCTTCAATATCTTTATACCTATTTCATTAAAATTGTATCGAAAACAAAAAATACGCTAAGAATAACCAAGCTAAGTCCGTCCTTTATGACAGTTTTAAATGATTCGCGGTTAAATTAGAAACATATTAGAGGAGTGTTGACGGGATATTCACCACGATTATAGATTAGATTAGGTTTGAAAGAGCTTTCGGTATAAACCTAACTTAGTAACCTACACCAAATCTAACATGCTAAGGTAAAAGGTAATCGTGGTCAATATGCTGTTAATGATATATCTAACTTCTTTTATATTGATGATGTAAGGGTTAAGCATAGGACACGGAATGTCAAGGAAGCGGGTTCGATTCCCAACTTCCCAAGGGATGCTCTACTTTTCTGGTTGTTTATGAATTCTTGTTTCAGTTATGTTCTCTTTTAATTATTTTTTTATTGTGCCCGTGGAACGGCCATTAATTGATCCTTATTGGTTTACATATTTATATGCTATCAGTCATGCTTATTTAGAGTGATAGGTTATATATTCAAGGGTAAGCATCCATTACAAATTGCTTAAGATTCCCAATCAGACGTCGGTTTCAATGAAAGTTTTTAGCCGAACCGTGTCCCTCTGTTGCACCAAGGCCTCTCCGTCGCACTTATTTCTATACTGTAGACGTCTGATTGGGAATCTTAAGCAATCATACTTTTAAAAAAATTAAATGAGTAGGTCATCGAGAAAAACTAATTTAAAATGCGACGTTGCCAGGCCAGCAGGAATAAACGCTCTTAAACAACGCATCCAGATCATCCCGTTTGTTCTCTATTTCTATGGAAGATATTTCTCTATTTTACTGTCGAACAAAAATAAAAGATGACCTTTTCGGTTCGAATAGCCTGCATATTGCGTCGTAACCTCTGATCAGTCCGTACACGAATATAAAAAAGCATTTCTGCAGCCCATATGCAACATACGGGGCATAAAACAAAACCGGGTAAGTGCGAGTTGAACTCGCGCACCGAGGGTTCCGTACAAGCTTTATACCGTATGATAAACTAGATCGGAGAAAAAAACTATGCCATTTTTAAGTTGCTATCCTAATCCATTAACTAGGTTGCGGCCAGTTTACCAACCGCAATTAAGTTTATAATGGTGAAAAAATACGAGTATGTAACCAGAAATTTAGGGTTTTCGGATTTTTCGCTTTACTTGTGCTATATAAGATTGCTTTTTGCCAAATTTCATGATGGTAAGTCTACGGGAAGTACCCTATAGGTTTTGATTTGCTTGGAATTGACAGACAGACAGGACAACATAGTGATCCTTTAAGGTTTCCATTTTTCTTTTTGAGTTATGCAACCCTAAAACATAAAACTGGCTACAGCACGAATTTTTAGAGCAGCATAGAATAGAAATATTTCTAGCTCCTGTTTAGGTCTATAAACAAGATGGTACCTACTTTGGTCATGTAATATTTTTATACGTAAAAATCGCTGGTAACATTCGCAAACGTGGTTTATAAATATTTATTATGCAAGCTATTCTTAGGTTTGCGTAGTCCTTAGCATGGCTGTGTGTGTGTTGACAAAATTACCCTGCGGGCGTTGAGAACATGCTTTTTTTGAGCCCGTGTATCAAAAAATTAACCTTGTTTTTTTTTTTTAGTTCTTGGCAATGAAAATACATAAAATATTACCTATGTTAAATAGGTGGGTGGTTTTTATAGCACACTTTTGACTAAAATGGAGAAAACATGCAAATTTAGGTACCTATTTAACATTCGTGATTGTAACTAAATTGTAACTAAACTCTTTAGTTTTTGATACTTGTACCTATTTTTAGTGATTTATTTATTTAGCTTTTGTTTCATATTGCTAGTTTGTCATTGTCAGTTGGGAGTAATAATTGGTTTGATGTTATGCTCTTGTATTTTATAATTAAAGTGCTTTTACATCTCGTTTTCATCTTTGATTTCATGTCATAGCTATCCATTGTAACAGTCTACACTTTCATACGTTTCATAAATAAAAGCTATCTTTACGCGGAAAACAATTGAAAACATTGAAATACATACCTATGTTCTCCTTTTAGGTACGAGTATTAAAACGAGTTTAAAGTTATTTATTCACTTGCTTGCACTCGCGCAAAAGTAACCGTTTTAATTTTAAGTAATTGTTACTGTTGGCCAAGTTACTATTTCCTAATCGAGATGTACTTATGCAGTCAACTTGCCTATTTGTCCACCAGGAAGGCAGTATCACGGCCGGTCAATGAACCGATGGGCCAAATGACTTCACTATAGCAGCCTTGATTGACGCTGTCCAATGGATCGAGGCATAATAAACTAATCAAGCTTAGACCCGGGTAATGCGCAGATTTAGTGCAAATTAAACTAATGCCGTCCCTGTCTGTCCGTACTTTATGTTGGCTTTGACTGACCTGTCTCGCTTGCTACTTTGAGTCACTCGTATTTTGCACAAGGGTGAGTTACAATAAAGTTTGATGTAAGTTATTTGGAAGGTAAGATATTACATACTTCATTACCAGTCTTTTTTACGTGATACAGCTGGCACAGGCCTCTCAGAATGAGAGGGCTTAGGCTATACTTCCCAAGCTGGTCCAGAGAGAATTGGGAACTTCACACGCACTATTGAATTGCTTCGCAGGAGTGTGCAGGTTTCCTCAAGTACGTGGTAAATTGCAAATGTAATTTCGCACATAAATTAGGAAAAAAGGGACTCGAATCCACGTCAATCTGCTTGAGAGGTCATAGATCAAACCACTAGGCTATTATGGCTACATACACATTTACATTACACACTGTTATTGCATATACTAAAAACTTATCGTTATTCCTTTCTTCTTCCTTCAACTTACAAGAAGCCTAACATTGCATGACGAGAGCTAAATTAAATTAGACCCCGCTCTTTCGCGGCAGGCCAGTGCTTGAAAAAAAGATAGTTTTTAATCCCGAATTTACACAAGTCAGAAAAATTACGACATTTTCCTTACATTACGGCATTTGATAGACTACTTCTAGCTCGTTCCCTTCACGGCGTCGAAATGTAATGCAACTAACACAAATTTCCTTATTAGTGTGAATTCGGGGTTAGAGGTCAGCTCGCGTCGTGAAGCATTCGATTTTAGGTGTCTTGCCTGATTTAGGCACTGATTGTAACACACTTAATCACTGATTGGTTCTAAAGAAGCCTCCAGCTAGCGCATGATCATTCTCATCACGCGGGTTCGATCATTCCAGTTTTACGCCTGTCATTCTCTGACTCAATCCAGCTCCAGTGATTGGATAATTTGGATTAGGTATTTAGAATTAAATAGGTACTACGAGGAGATCTGCCGGGTCTGTATTCGGCGCGTGGACGAGCAATATAAATAAAGAAATCAAGCTAGATTTTCGGGAACTATTCTGAGGTCATCGGATTGAAATTACAGGTTTTGTACGACTGTGACAGCTAGCTTTTTCCGACAGGTACCAACTGTCAGCCCATACAAAAACTGTCAAAATGACCACGATGGCTAATTGCCAGCGAGTTAGACAATAAGTTTGCAGGTTAAATGTTGAAACTATACAATATTCATTCACTGTTAGCTTGACTTTATACTTCCACAAATCAACTAATGACCAATCAAATCAAACTACATCTGGATACAGACATCCCATTTTAACACCACTTCCCAGATGGCAAATTAATTTAAACACTTTATCCAACCATAAAACTACCAACGGTTCCTTAACAAAAACGTCTCCATTCCTTTCCAAAATACTTTCTTCCATGCAAAAGCATCTGGAACATCGTTAGCGTCAGTAAGCATAATGCATATTGGCCCCGTATGTCGGGTTCCGTAACATTGCACTCGCGGACGTACCTTCACCAGTTATTCGCAAAGTATATGGTTAAGTGTTATGCGCCACGCACATAACGCAAAGAGTGCCAAGTAGTGTACTAGTGGGAAGTACCGTCAGACGAGAAAGCCCTTACTCTGATTTTATTCTAAAAATGGTGATGAAAATATGAAGACAAATGAGACAATAATAGATTATCAGGTCGTAGGTGAGGTATAGATCATTTAACATCAGAGAGCTTGCGGATGCAGTGCCATCTTAGAGAGCTAAGATAGAATGCCTTTACATCAATAATTTTTTTGGTTGTCTTGAGATCCATGTGTGTTGAGAAGCGTTGGCTCCGTTGCTTAGCGGTGGCCTTACGATGGTGATAGCGATTCAGACGTATCTTCTACAAGCTACCTACTTACATATTACCCGTCGCAAACGAAGCAAGAATAGAACAGACTAGGTACTACTACCTAGTAGTTCTGCGAGCTGTAGACCTCGTGAAGTAATTTTTGAACATTACTCGATTTTTTCTGTTCCAAAATACGAATCGATGAAAAAATTCTATGTACATACCTACGACGTCGAGGTATTCAACCTGCTAACAAAATTTGACGAACATCGGTTGAGAAATGTGACCTGTAGAGGAGAACAGCCGGACAGACATCCGGACACACGAAAGCATTTTTGTACAAGCTGAAACGGAGATGCTTCGCTCACTCGGTCAACTAAGAATACAGCAAAAAAATTGTATGTAAATATGTTTTTTCTTGCCGACTGTACGTTACATTATACCGACTCAACTTTAACATTGCGGTGAGTTTCTTCAGGGACCCACGGAGTTGAGATATCCACTCCGTTCCTGGGAGTACTAAGTATTTCCAGTATTTTACCCGGTAAATATACGCGTATTTGTCTAAGCAAATACCCGTTCTCAGGATGCGAAAAGCAACGGCTTCTTAATTGCATTATTCTGTTCTTCTAAAGAAACCTCGGAGAATTTTTCATATTCGCTCACAAATATGCGGAAAAATACATGTTTCCAGTACAAAATACGAGTATGTGTGTTTGACGAAAGTTCACAAAGGCTTCAGGTTGGTGCGAGGAAAATGAATATGAAAACATGTAATTTGTAAATTAAACTTCGTACAATTATTGGGTAAGTTCATTATAAAAAAACATTGTAAATAAATACCCTTTGCAGTTCTGCGACTGTTAAATTGTTTAAACTAAATTATCTTACATTATAATACTCACCTAGTAAATACCTAGTTTACTCAAGAAACGCAGATTCTAGGAGATCAAAAATAATTCAATCAGACCTACTAACAATATACGGCCTACGCCCATTATGTTTGTCTTTAAAAAAAATAAAACGACATAAAGTCAGCCATAGGTTTTTCTATTGCGGTTGAGAATATTACCTAATCAACAAAGTGAGACCGTAGTTTTAGAAGGTATCTATTAAACCTTAACTAGAAATCATGGTGATTTAAAATCATAAATAACTTAACCAAGTTGCAAAAATTTGAAAAAACCCCGGCATTGTGATTTTAAAGTTCAATGTCTCAAAAACGGCTAAACGGATTTTTATGAAACTTAGCTAAGAACTATTTTGATTAAACTAGCTTTCGTATAAAAAAGCATCGAATTCGGTCAATCCGTTTGGAAACTATGATTCCACAAACATATACACATACACAGGTCACAGATACACCTGTGCAAATTATAACACCCCTCTATTTACGTCGGGGGTTAATATAATACCATGAGATGTCATATGTTTGATTTCGTTTAAGACATGTGATGTCATACAGTTAGCAGCAGAAATAGCTAAGCAACCAAAGCGGTCGCAATGATCTAAGCACGGGTCTATTGCTATAGAAATAAAAGCTTGTGCAAATAAAAGCTTGTGCAAATCATTTTGACCGCTTCTGTAGCTTATATCTACTTTTGCTGCTGACTGTACAATAATATTAAACTAATCCGAAAAAACCGCACATAGCCACAGCTAAAGTATATTATACTTTAGTATAGTTTAGCTTTAACCTTAAGTAATATAATATTATACCAGTCATCAAATCCTGGTCTGCACAGCTACAATAACTACCGCTGATGAAGTTTTTGCCACAGATATTTTCTTAAGTCCATATAGAAAAGTTATGTAGCGAGAGTCTTAAATAAACCTATGTAACCCCAATTTGTCCCTTGGTTCTTTCGCGTTTTTTTTGCAAGCAGTTTTATTTACATTTGGACCAGTAAAGTACCAAGATATTAGCTAGATTATGGGACTTTCAGGCCTGTATACAGCAAGCAACAAGCAATAATACATTATTAGTACCTTTTCAGTCGTGGTACCCACTAGGCTATGCTAGGTTTGACCTATGGCAGAGCCGTGGTTTCGAGTCCTAGCTCACACTTCTTTTTTTCGCGATTTATGTGCGAAATTACATTTGTAACTTATCTTGAGCTTTCCGGTAAAGAAAAACATCGTGCGGAAACCTATACACTCCTGCAAAGCAATTCAGGTGTGTGTGAAGTTCTCAAACTCCATCCGCACTGGGCCCGCGTGGGTGGCTCGAGTGATTGTGATTTAATAAATTACAAATAGGATAAGATGATAAGGAGTTTATCCTTTTTTAATGATTCTCCCTAATTGCCACTAAATTTAAAAATAGAAACGCACAAATAAGAATATTAATAGTGCATTTACTGAGGAAGTGCAATAGTACCTAATAAACTAATTAAAACTCCAGCGTTCCCTCATAAACACAAGTTACGGAGTTATTCTCGAGTTAGTGCATTGCAATATGTACCATTAAATCCCGTTTAGTTTAATCGTAATATAATATACTGCGGAACTGGCTCTGTTAAGAAACACCCTGGGGATGGGGAGTGCATCAGATAAGTACTTACACAAGTAGTTCAAAGTACTCATATAATTGCTGCCTAATGTAATGGATCACATGCAAACTGGCAGCACAATTTTGCTCAGGTTTTACTATTGTTTTGTATTTGAAAGAGGTCTATAAAATAATAACAACATGCTCTTTATTTCCGACAAAATCCACGTTACGTATATAGGTTAGCTAATTACAAAAAAACATAATATAGGTAATTACTTAGGTGTGTATAACAGGGAAATTAAAATATAACCAAGCACACGACGGCCAGTCATATTTATTTTCATCTCACTCGGTCAGAAAGGCTCTCATTATCATGCAAAATCTGCGTGGAAAATCGGTTTTTCCAGGCTGGCGTGGAAAGAGTTTTTGAAATTCGAACGTGACGTTCATCGAGTTCATCGTCAATTTCATTGGCTGTGAAGGGCTCATTTGATGTTTTTTAAATGGTTTAAACGTTGCTGCTTGCTTGCTGCCTTGTTTGCTGTTTGAACAAGGAGGACTAATGTTTTTTTTGCCCTAGTGATTCTGACTCTGTAATATTTCAGGATTTTTATAAAACAAACCTAACCTAAAGGGTTCTACACGATGGTCCCGAAATATTTACATTTTCAGAAAATAATGCATTAGGGCAAACGAAAATTTCGGACAATGAAATTCGGACAATATTTTTTAATGTTTGAGATATGTTACCAGTCTCTACAAAAATATTCTATCCATCGGGTCGGTAGCACTGAATTTACTAGAATATAAATTCGTAGAAGATCAGCCGTCACCATAATTGACACGTCGATACTCTTTGCAATTTTGGTGTAGCTCAAATTACATATATATTATGCTGCGTTGACGTGGTAAAAAGCCGCGTTTACTAGCTTAGTTGGATTGACTTATATAGTCTTTCAAGCAGAGGATCGTGGTTCGAACCCCGGCTCGCACCTGTGACCTCTTTTCCAGAGTTTATCTGCGAAATTACATTAGAATTTATCATGAGCTTTTCGGTGACGGAAACAACGTGATGATTTCTGCACACTTCCGCGAAAACATTCAATGATTAGATTAGATTAGATTAGATTTAGATTAGATTAATTTATATGAAAATCACGTTACATTTTTACATGTCAAAAAATATAAGGAATTCACAAAAAGATCGTCGAGAAAAAATAAAAATAAAATAAAAATTAATGTAAGATACAATCTAATAATATATATATGGGAGTGTGAAGTTCCCAATACTCACTGGCCCCGCGTGGGAACTATAGCCCAAGCCCTCTAATTCTGAGAGGAGGCATGTGCCCATCAATGGGCGGTGATTAGGTTGGAGATGATGATGATGTGGTTATAGATTAGGTAAATGGGAGGTCTCAGAGTCAACAGCAAAAAAAAATCTAGTCTATATGATAAAAGCACGTGCGAATAGAAAATATGTAATAACTGGTTTTCTTAGCAAAGTGAATCATCTGGCCTTAGCGGGCGTGATTTAGGGACGCTCGCGAATTTAATGACAATTCCGTGAATTTATGCTCGAATGGCAAAAACTAAAATTGGATTTTGCCGGCGTTAACTTATAACTTATAAACGTGCTCAAAATACTTATTGAAATACTTAAAAAAACGTCACGTCAAAATGCTGATAAATAGTAGCCATTCCTAAGAGAAGCAGAACACTATACCTACGTGCACGTGTAAAAAGCTATGAAACTCCAATAATTGACACCCTGCTTATCACATTTTTTGCTATGAATTAAGATTAAGGTGTCCAACTACTGGGGGTAGTGTTGGACGTTATAGGTAGAGGTATAAACTCTTTTGGTTCCTTATTCGTTACGGCGTATAAATTATATTATAGTCTATAAGATATTTAAATTGACGAGATTAGGTCGTTAACTTTGTTCCAGTTTCAACGTGTAATACATTGAACGACAGAGGCCCGAGTACGAATATTCGAAACATTATCGAGTTTGTATGGCGTTTGGAACAGCGCCCGCCCATGAGTGTATTTGGAACTAAAATTTGGTATGAGGTTTCTCGATCTCGATAAGATAACCGTAACGTTACGCAGGATTCGAAAAATCGTGCTCTACCCTCTGTTTCATTAATTTAGTACACAAACTCTAAGATGACACACTCAGAATTCTAACGCTTCAGCTATACAAAACACGTGCCACTGGAATGTCCGGCTCCAATGCTACCAACTTGCAAACACGCCGTCGTCCGGCGGATGTGGCGCGTCATTTCCGGTGCATGCCACTTGCACGCTGCAAGGGAGTTTAGTCAAGGAAATTCAACATACAATGACAATGCAAAGAAAAATTCGTTAAGCAGCTGGACTTGAACCAGCAACCTCGGTAATCCGTACCACGCTCCACCAATTAAGCTATACTTAACGTTGGTGTACCTAACGAATTTTTCAATGCCTTGTGTCATATTTTATTTGGAAGATCTCTCCTCAAATAAAAATGGAAAATTGAATATGAAATTTGGATATGTTTTAATATTGGTTTGTTTTGAAATACTGAAACATTATTTTTGCTGTGTTCTAATTAAGGGAAATTTAGTAGTGTATTTAGTATGTTGAAATCTTGCCCAACTTTGGACTCTTACTGAAGAATCATCAAGTAAGGTCAGGTGTGGGTGCGACTCACTTGGCGTACGATATTGCAGGTTAGTGTTCAGTGCCCTAAGCACGACTTGTCGAATCCTGCGTCACGTAAAATCGAATAGTAAACTATAACGAGTTTGTATGACGTTAGGAACAGCGCCCGCCCGTGAGCGTATTTGGAACTAAAATTTAGTATGAGATTTCTCGATCTCGGTACGATAACCGTAACGTAACGCAGGATTTCACAAGTCGTGCTTAGGGCACAGTTGTTTTTAAAAAGAGGTGTGGAGTAAGTTTGACCTGTTTATCTTTGTATTGGTGTGTGGCATTAATAGCTTCCAATCGAGTTTTTCGATTTGGACTCCGCTTTTTTAAATCGAAAGCTAGTTTAATCGAAATGATTCTTAGCAAAGACATAAGTTAGATATTGAACTTTGAAATTAATATGTCGGAGTTTTAGATTTTTTTTTAAATTAATTTGTGGATACGTTACGAACTTTGATAATATTTTGCTAAGACTATTACAGTTATAGCTGCAGAAAAAGGGAATTCTGTGAAGGTGTGTTCATACAATACAATACATGATACAATATATTACAAATATTCTTTATTGAATACCACAAAATAGTAAGTAGGTACAGCGAGATTACAAAAAAATAAGTACATAGCTTTCTAGTACCATTAGTCTCTGAGCTAAGCCGCAGATAGACAGACGGAGATGACGAAACTGTTAGGTTCCGTTTTTGCGATTTTGGCTACGGAATCCTAAAAACAGGCAAGGTAGACAAAATGTGGCGGTACTTTTTATTGAACCTGTAATCAAATATCATCTCAAATATTGTCGTAGGCAATTGGGATTGTGGTTTTTGAGTAGGTAGGCAGGTTGGTCATTCTACGACTTTGCAATATTTGAATTTATTTTTCACTTTTTTTTAAATCTCGTCTTTTTTTTCATAATGAGAACGAAAATCTATTACGGCCAAATAGTTACCCAAGAAACAAGCAAAGGCACGCATTGTTTGCCTTTTATGTTAAAGTTTTCAAGTCCCAAAAAACACGGATGGTTACGGTAATGAAAGCACTTCACGGTAATGAAATATAAGGCCACGGTGATGATAACTTTTTCACTAATAATGTAAATAAATAAATATCATGGGACAATTAAAACCAATTGACTTCTATGAAATATACGGATAAGTCATAATACATTTAAAAATATTCATTACCGTGATTTTAACATCATTGCCGTGACCTGTAAAGAGCTACGGTAAACTACGGTAATGAGGGTCCTGGTAATGAATATTTCGTACATGATGCCGAATATCCAACCATTTTGAGTGCATTTTTATTTACAATTAACAGATTTGCATAGTATTTAATCACTCAAAATGCATCAATATGTAAACAAAGTACATTAGACAATACTTACCAAAAAAAGATGATTTCAAAATTGTGACAATCTCCCGTTTAGAGACTTCGGGTTAATTTTCACGGAAAACGGGGCGCGTGTCTTTTCGTCTAGGCATCGTATTAAAGACTTAGTATCCTAGGCGCGCGTCTGCCAGCGTTTGGTGGCCAGATTCTTTAATTTTGATGATACTCTCAAAGCGTTTAGTTATGAGCACGGAAATGATTTTTTTATGGTGACAAACTTTACATGTGTTTTTTGTGTGCATTATAGGATTATTTAGTATTCATATTTAAGCGTAATCGATTGCTTATGAATGTAGCTACGAGGGCTGTTTGATAAGTACCCGTTTTCTAAATATATTAATATCACTGGCCGCAAATAAGTATACCACCTTTTTAAGCCATTTTTCAGAGGCGGGAAAATAAAAAAAAATGGCATTCTTTTGTTTTTTTTTCTCATTTGACAACGATTCATGAAGGCGTGAACTTAAAATTGTTAAAATGAAGAAAGAACAGTATTGGTCTGTAATTAGATTCTTATTTTTGGAAGGAAAAACATGTGGTGAAATAAAAGTAAGAATGCAAGCGGTTTACCATGAATGTGCTCCTTCTATGACTACCGTCAAATATTGGTATAACGAGTTTAAGCGGGGGAGAACAACCGTCTTTGATGAGGATCGCCCAGGCCGGCCAGTTGAGGTGACTACAGACGATATGGTTAAGAAAATTGAAAATATCGTTTTAGCCGACCGCCGAATTAAACTTCGAGAAATCGTTGATGCTGTAAACGTTTCAATCGAGAGGGTACAACACACATTAGAAGAAAAATTGGGTATGAAGAAAGTATCGGCGAGGTGGGTGCCGCGTTTACTCACGGAGGAGCAAAAACGGAACCGACTGACTACTTCGGAGCAGTGTTTGGCCATATTCAAACTTAACCCGAAGGAGTTTCTGCGTCGTTTCGTGACCGTGGACAAAACGTGGGTCCACCACTACACCCCGGAAATGAAAGAGCAGCCGAAGCAGTGGATTTTACCGGGTGAACCTGCTCCAAAGAAAGCAAAAACCGTCCCATCGGCTGGAAAGGTCATGGCGACCGTTTTTTGGGATTCGCAGGGTATTATACATATTGACTATTTAGAAAAGGGAAAAACAATAACAGAGCAGTACTATGCCAATTTATTGGATGAATTTGACACCGTGTTGAATGACAAACGACCCCATTTAAAAAAGAAAAAGTACTGTTTCATCACGACAACGCCCCGGCTCATTCGTCCAGAGTTGTGACGGCTAAATTAGCACAGTTACGCTACGAACTATTGTCTCACCCCCCGTATTCTCCAGATTTGGTCCCATGTGATTTCTTTTTGTTTCCCAATCTAAAAAAATGGCTCGGTGGCAAGCCATTTGGATCAAATGACGAAGTCATTGCCGCCACAGAGGCCTATTTTAATGACTTTCCAAAATCATACTTTTTGGATGGTTTATTGAAGCTTGAGTATAGGTGGAACAAATGTATAGAGTTAAAAGGTGACTACGTAGAAAAATAAATGCATATACACAAAAAAAAAATGTTTTTTTTTCCATAAACGGGTACTTATCAAACAGCCCTCGTATTGTGGAATGTATTCTTATTGGCGTTCTACAGACGCGATTTTTGTACACGTCAATTAATATTTAAATTAACAAATTGGAACAGGGCCGGTAATGAAAATTTCACTACTTCATATTTTTTAATTAATATGATATAAACAAAATCACGAAATTGTTTATGGCTATACATAGAAGAGATCATAAGCCATTTATTAGATTTTTTTCCTGCATTGGTTAATACTGGAATATTTTAAGCCCTGGAAATGCAAAAAAATTTAAAGTCGTAGAATGACCGAGGTACCTATCGCGACGGAAATTATGATGATGATTGGAATGAGATTACAACTACCATATACTATTACTATGTGGGCTGCAGTTGATAAATTGCACCATTGCATTCCTAGGTAGCTCGATCGTTGAAAAGAAAAGCTGTTACGATAGCCACATAAATCTCCTGGTTAGGTACACTCAAGAGCAATTAAAACGTCGGATTCCTTGGCGTGTTTTACAGAATCCAACCAGTTTTCACTGGTACTGTACTAAGACTGTGTAGTGTGTGTCACGCCACACACACATGCTCTCCTCCCATACTACTATATAAACGTGTAACCTAGATTAAGGACTAGAGAATAAAGACATTAATCGAACCTAAAGGTTGTCTCACTACACGCATCCTCACAACTGTACCGTCGTGAAATATAATCTGGGAACCGAAATCCTGTTTCACGGTACAATTTATTCGGGTAAACGTAGGTACTTTGCACAAATTCAGTATTTGTTACTTTTAACATGAAACTACCATGAGACTCAATCATAATGAAATAAAAACGGATCACTCACGTATATAAGTCGAGTTTAGCCAGACATGTTTCGGACTAATTCGTAGTCCTTCCTCTGGGAGCGCACGACTGAGCGGCGGCGAGACGCACACTGCAGTATGTCAGTATTTGCTGTCATTTTATTTACCCGACACGTAAGTAAGTCAAAATTTCTGACTTATAGTAGAGTCTTTTCTCAAGTATTTTACGCATTTAGGATAACCTGTTTGTTAGTTATCTAGAAAAAGTGCCTAAATTCATAAATTACATTTCATCAAATGAAACAAGACGTGTGAAACACAGAAATTGAATGGGCCAAAATGTAAATAATAACGCGAACCGCATTACATTCGACACATTGACATGTTTTCTGGGAGCCAGAAAAAACAGGGAAAATCCATATTGTGAAAATTCCTCCAATTCCCTCAGCCCGGCGACGCATCAATCACAATTTGCGCGGGAGTGTCGTGTAAACCGCCGAATGTTCGCGCGAGCGCAAGTCACAAGGCACGGGCGAGGAGCGATTAAAAAAGAACGCTACGATCGCTATTGGCTATTCCTACCACAATCCCCTGTCCGGTTGGCAAAGCCAAACTTCCTCGGTGCAGTAAACGCCCATCTGCGTTCCCGTCCTCGTGTCGTATTCCTCAAGACTGAGGGTCATGACCAATAGAAATAACTTTTTTTTATACAAGGAAGGCAAACGAGAAAGTGGCTCACCAAATGGTAAATTATCACCACTGTCCATAGACACCCGCAACCCTGGGGGGTTTGAAGATGCGTTGTCAACCTAGAGAGCCAAGATGAAATGCCTCTTGTGTTTTTGGGAGACCGCTTTTCATTTGTTTTGGTCTTCGTCGATGTGCTTAATTTCATGAATTTTTTGACACCCTTGTCGCAAATCTGGTCTGTCTACCGCATCGGACGCCTTCTCCTTGGTCGTTTTCCTGATCCTGCCACCAGGAATGTTTCAAGGTTGACGCTCTTCCATCTGGCTATGTGACCAATAAGTCAAAGATCCTATGGAGACAGATCGTTGATAGCATTACGGTGACCCATCACTCAGAACACACATTTTTGTTTTTATGCGGTGAATTGTCCAGGGTGCTCTCAACATTCTCCTCCATCACCAGCAAGCTTTTTTGAGGGTTCACGTTTCCGGGTTGGTGTGTTTTCAGCAGAATGCGCGTTCCAATGCCACCAAAATTATGACACCGGTAAAGGGCGAATGTTAAGAAAACACATTGCAGGCATTGAGCACGCTCTTGAGTCACTACGCACCAAACTAAATAGCAGTAAGAAGGTATTCTCACCGGAAGAAAAAAAAATTGAAGTCGGTTAATAAGAGAGAGATTAAATGAAAAACAGAATCATAAGTTTATTATGAAAACGCCTACCTAAATAAGTATAAATGTTTTAATAATAAAAAAAAAAAAATTGATTTTTGGATTGAATCGGTACTTAGAAGCGCACAAACGACGCCATCTACGTGTAAAGTCATCCCAGCTTGCCATCATCTTTAAACTTTTTGGTAGCTTGGGTTATAGCTCTTCGCCCACGTTTTGCGGCGAACATAAACGCGATCTTTTAATTTGTCAACGTCACATTTGTTGAGGATTCTTTTATGGAATTATTTTTGTCATATTTGTTAAATTGAATAACGAAAAATCACACCGCACGCGGTCAGAGTTGTCGCGATGCCGCGAATATTGTGGAATCAATTTGAAATGCCAATGAAGAATTGATAGTTTAAACTCTATAAACTATGCGACGCGACTATTAAATAGCTACTTGTTAATATTTGTTCTCTACTGACTTGAAAAAAAAATGGCAGAGGAAGTTTTTAAAAGTGTTAAGCTTAAGGCGGTCCTGTTTTGGTAAGTACAAAAACTTTATTTTACTTTTCAAAAACGTTACTAGCTAAAGCTAAACCTAGCATGAGAGTAGGGTAGGCAGGGCGTTTTGCTGAAATGTATAAATGGAAATGTTCACTAATGCTGCATTAGCGAGTTCAAATACCTATAAAGCATTGCATTAATGCGAAGCATTTTCCATCATATCCAGCATAGTTTTCAACAAGCTTATCCTACGAGTATATTAACATTATAAAGGGAGTCTGAATCTATGAGAGATTTAAGCATATGTCATGCACATGCTGCCCAATCAAACCCACAGATTTTTGATATTTTTAAATAACAGCACCATTAATGTATAAAGATCAATCGCGTGTGAAAATTCACGATCACAGTGAGAAGCAATTGTTATAGTAATATGGGCAGAGGGTCGAGCACGACTTTACGAATGCTGCGTAACGTAAAATCTAATAGTAAACGTTGTCGAGTTTGTATGACGTTTGGAACAGCGCCCGCCTGTGAGCGTATTTGGAACTGAAATTTAGTACGAGGTTTCTCGATCTCGATACGATAACCGTAACATTACGCAGGATTCGTAAAGTCGTGCTCGACCCTCAGTGGGACCCTCATATACGAAAATGTCATGACAAATTTTAACGCGTTCCTTGTCCGGGTGTCCGCAATGTGGGATCATGAAGCTTTTTTTCAGGAGTCCATACCCCCAATATGGGGTCACATTCCCATACTGGATCCACAGTTGGACTTGTGACATTGTCAGATTGTTTTGTGTCAAGGCTGTTAAGGTCTTAACCAATTACGTGGGTGCAAGGACTTTAGTTTTTTTTAAGGTATGTATTCAATGAAACGAGGATTGAAAGAAAATGAAATAGGGTAACTTAGCAAATATTAAGCGCTCTGTTTGTAATAATACTTTAAGACAATGTATTTTTGTAATGTCACCCGTTTTTTACCCGACTGCGACACGCAAAGGAAAGTAATGTGTTTATCAGCCTATGTATATTTGTATGTTTTGTTCCTTTGTTCCTCTAGAAACCGAACGCGTTTGACGATTTTAATAATTCTTACGTCAATCGATTCGTGTTATACTATTCCTGAATTACCGGCCGCTGAAAACTGCACGTAAACTATTGGCATATCGACCGGTGCATCCATCTTTCAGGAGCGTTAATAATTTACCGCCCAGCCCACCTGGCCGGCAATGGGGAAATGAATGCCCTGTAAATTAACTATGGTAAATAAGCTTACTTACCCCTTAATATGCTAGCGTTTTTTAAAGGTTAATAATAATGTAATTCAAAATCCTTGTAGGTATGCAATCCTTGTAAATTTGAGTTGTTCGTCCAATAAGGATAAAAAATAATATAGGTACAGTCGAAATGAGAACCTCCTACGTTCGTCCTTTCAACGTAAAATAGACGGACAGACGGGCAGCGCCGTGTCTTGTTCTATAGTGGAACTATTTAATGTAATCTTGTATATGATTTGTGCAAAACTGTGCTACTTCATGTTTTTGTTTTTCCTGTGAAGCAAAGAGTGCTTAGCGTACTGATATTGTCATCTAATTTCTTTACTCCGCTGGCTCAGCTACCCAAAGTGAATCTTAGACTCCGACTTACAAGATTTGCTCCAAATATAATAACAAGTGAAATTAAATTAAGTCTTACTCCAACTACGTTTAAGTTTCACCAAAATATACCTGAAAAGACAGTTTCATACGGGCACGGAGAGCCGCCACGTGCATAGAGCTTATTCGTAGCATTTGTACGTGAGCATTGGAGCGACGGCCTGCTTTGCCGGCCCCGCCGCGCGGAATAAGGCGTCATCGCCAGAAGCTTGTTGCCACTTACACAGAAAATGGTGCAAGCGACAAGATACTGGAAATGGGGGACGAATAATAATGTTAAACACACCTCTAATATCTCACTGCGAGAGGAGGCTTGAGCTCAACAGTATGGGATGTGCACATCCTGCTGTGATGCGCTGGTAACGAAGATGATGGATATAATGATAATTTTTGTATTTTATTACGATAGGTAAATGTCACAAGTCGTTTTACACAAAACAAAATAAGCATTTTGACTGTCAGCTTTTTACAATAAGGTGTGATGTTACTTGGTAGGCTTCAAGAAAGGATAGATCCACCCAGCTGGGATCAGCATTCATTGAAATAAGAACCTTTTTGTTTAACCAAAAAACCTTCAATTCCGGTACAATTCAATCGTATCAAGATTAATGATTAATTTCTAGTAAGTAGTATAGTGGCCTGTATAATTTATTTCTGTACCCATTTTTTCACTAGAGTCGTCCAGAAATAAAGAGTATACTGGGGATCTGGGTAAGTATTCATTTTTGTGCTAATGCTGGCCAGCTGAGTTTTTCCTTCTTCTACTGAGATAGATTTTGTTTTTAAGTCCCACTGCTGGGCACAGGCCTCCTCTCAGAATTAGAGAACTTAGGCTATAGTTCCCTGACCGATAGATAAATAACGCTCCAGTACAATCAGTCCATCACTGCAGATCTTATAATGGCTCGTTAGCCATTTTAATCATGACCATGGGAGAAAAGCCCGTTGGCTTTTCTCCCATGGTCATGATTAAAAAAAAAGTTCCTCGAAAAGTTTCTCGAGTCTCGGGCCACACCAATAAGTAGTGACCCGCGGAGAAACAGCGGAACGCTCTCCGCTGATAACGATACGCCGACACACTCGGGTACACACACTGGTGGAAAAAGACGAGCAACGTCTACTCGTCTATGATTGCTTAGACTAAGGAGTATATTCGTGGAGGAATTTGCCATGGAAGTTAAGTTTTACTGTACTCTGTATATATTTGTATGCTACATTTTATTTAACCTTTTCAACGCTCTCATATTTGAATGAAGTGATCATTCACACGCCAAGAGCTGTTGCTTTATCAAAAATGACGAATCTCGTAGTGCTGTGCAAAACATTTACCGATAAAATTTACTAGCCTCGGTAATCGTACTAATCGTAGTACGAGAGTGAGTGCTCATTGAAGCAATCTTATTGACATTGACGTAAGTCTTTTAAATGGTGACTTGGGCGTGTTGCTGTGAGTAGAACTTATTTTACTAACAGCAACACGCCCGAGTTATGGCATAAACGAATTATAACATTTATTAACCAGTAAGTAATTTTGTTTTGTTCTACTTACACTGCCCTTGATGACGTTTGAAAGAAATGGTATACAAAGTATGTCAAATGAGTAGGTATGACTACGGTATGAGCAGTAAATATTCTCAAATAAAATAGACGTGATAATGATAAAATTTTCAATAAATAAAACAACATATACCTACTTATACAGTTTATTTCATTACAATAAAAAATGCCGTTAAATATGTTTTTCAAGGACATTTATTATTATTTCTATATTTTCCGGTGGAATTAAAAAGAGCATTTTTCTTATGTTTGATTGGCGATTACACAAACAAGATTGTGCGTTTTCATCCTCAATATCGTCAAAAATATTTAATTCTTCGTTTTGTTCAAACTCGTAGTCATCGCAGTCTTTCCAAAATACGAATTAATTCTTCTGCAGTAGACATTTTTTTGTAGATATCGAGAGCGAAAGGTCCACGACAGAGTACATGACAGTTACCCACTTACTGACATAATAGTTAACAATCAGAATGATAGACAATTGCATTGATAAGGTTTTATTATAAGTACTTCTTGTAAGGAGTTTTGCCGCCTCTATTGCAAAGCGGAATTGACACCTATAAGTTATTGAAGCATGTTTTAAGACAATCTCTTATGCAAGAAAAAGATGCAGATAACTGCCACTTACTCATAGTTGCAGTACAGTAATAACTTGCAGGTGTAAATCTTGATTTTATCTTCCTATACTCTTTTGCAGAAATGTAATGAATCACATACGTAAAAAACGGACCAGACCTTTCCATTTTACTAATTTTGTTTCTTATTTACACCAGTATGCCATCACTAGTACAGACTATTTACCGTCAATGACGTCATAGGCTAGCCTCTAAAGTGGTTGTTGGCGTATAAGGAACTATGATTTCCCACGATCATAGAGAAGTGACTGTTACGCTATACAGATATATTTTTATATCGACAGATCAATGTCAGTAAATTGTAATTATTAGGCTTACATTTTGTTTCAGTAGATTTATATGCTAAGACGATGATTTAATTAATGTTATAAAATAGATAGGGTTACAATTATTGGAAAAGACACCATCGTAACAATATTCTCACAAAAATCAAATATAAATAATACAGATCCGGCGACAGCACTAGCGACCACTTTATGGGCTGTTGGCGTATGGGACACTGACATTATTGCGTCAAATCATATCCAAAGAATAATTCCGAAATTTTCACATTTTGAGCTGTCCAAACATTCGTCAATTCTTATAAGGAACAAAACGTGAATTAATGTAAAATTTAAGCCAGTAAAATTAAAGCAAAGCAGGTCATAATAGATTTTATTCATGATCAAAGTACAACTTTATTCCGACCTTTTTATGGGTTGTTGGCGTGGTGGGCACGACAGCACTCGACCACTTTAGTGGCTCTTGGCGTTGAAAAGGTTAAGCTGTAGTGGGACTGGAGAACTTAAGATCTTTATAACATACAATACAATACAATACAAATATTCTTTATTGAAAACCACAAAATAGTACAAAGAGATTACAGAAAACAGGTATGGTAGAGAATAGGCGGTCTTATCGCTTAAAAGCGATCTCTTACAGACAACCAAAATACAGAAACCAAGATGAAAAAGCTAAACATACTTGCGGTTTTCATCTATAAAACTAGGCATCCGATGTTTGCCGACGAGAGCCGAAGTTTTTTTTAAATCTCTCAGGCTGCAAACACGCAGGGGATGTCTGCTGTCAAACATCGACAAATCCCGACTCTCAACACGTGGGGAAGCCAAGCGAAAACATGTTTTCGCTTCGGTTCAAGTCTTCCTTGATTTTGTTAGCGTCAACAAATACCTCAGTTGAAAATACGAGGTATCAACAGATTTACATTTGTCAGTTGCATTCAGATTAAGTTATCTGCCAGTATTCGAAACTGATCCAATAGTACTTAAGTAGGCCAAGTTAGTTAGTCTTATTTCAAAGCAATAAAAGTGACAAGGAGAGCTTTGAGACATTGAACCAAGATAATGTGAAATCTAGATTTCTTTTTATTAAACAAATCACCAAAAACTAAGTTCGCGAACACAGTTGCGTAAAAAATTCAGCCCGCTTTCTCACACAAAACTTTTAACTTAAATGGTATTTTATAGTTCTACCGCGTTCGACAAACTGAAGGTGTGGTCGGCGAGCGAGGATATTAAATTCCGGGAGATTTACCTAAAAAAGTTCATTAAAGTCTAGTACCTGCGGGAAGGACGCAGCCGACCGAAAATGCGAGGCTTAAAAACCAGGAAATTCGTTATCTATCGGTCAGCGAAGAAATTTAGCGCTAACAGAATCTTTTATTTTAATACTGGGCTTACACTTGATTAATTAACGATTGAGGGACTTTTAAGTACCTATTATTTTTTTATGACACAGTAATTGGGTATATGTAAAGACGTTTTTCGATTGTATGGCCTTTTTAACCGACTTCAAAAAAAGGAGGAGGTTCTACGTTCCACTGTATGTATTTTTTTTTTTTTTATGTATGATCATCGATTACTCCGTCAATTGTAGACCGATTTTGAAAATTTTTTTTCTAGCCCAGAAGTGGACTAACTTTTTCATCAGTAGTCAGAAAAACTGAGCAATAGAATCAGAATTACAATACAAGATGCATTTCGTGTATCCTTGTACCTGTTTGTACCCACATTCAAACACCTTCATGACGACTTCAGCGGATCTTTACGGTTAGTAAATAATTAAGCGTGGTACTTAATATAATGCCTTCATTTACGCTACTCATATATCCATTTTAATGGCTTGCCAAAAGACTGGCCTAATAAAATGTACTCCATAAATACTGATAATATCCCATTAAATACCCAACGAAGCATTAAACAAAATGAGACGATAAAACAAAGTAAGACGCTTCGGAATTTTAATTTGGACAATCTGATAAGCCGATTAAGCAGACAGGAAAGCTCTTTAGTAATTAAAAAGTCAAATTAAAGAGGGAAAACACAAACTCAGGAACTTCTAAGCCTCGTTATCAGTCTAAATAAGTTGAGTACTTTGACAATCTCGAATCTCCTTGACTTTTATAAAATTCATTAATAATTTAAAGCTGGCTGCAGTTTTGATTCGTTTTTGTCACGCTGATTTCCCCCATATTAAAACCTGTTTGAATCGCAGGGAAATTCGTTATAATATGTCAACATGCATCCATTTTGTTTTTTGACTCTTTAATTTTTTTGAAGTTTTAATTTTGACCATACTCCATTATCATCGATCAGCAGAGTTATCATGTTTATTACTTGCATTTACTACAAATTTAATGCTAACACCCGATCTCTGTACTTATTTAGCAAGCCTGTCAGCCGGTTTGAAAAAAGAACTTGAAAGTTTTCAAAAATGTTAATAGAGAAAAAAAAAACAAAAGTCAGTATCAAATTAATCAAGTTACATTGTCAAAATAAACGGTTCTAATTAACCGGGTAAATCACTACAAAACCTCCGCCATAACAATACTCTACAATCCCTGCTAAGTTCAGAATCACAATTTAACTCCGCACTTTCACTAAAACGCTCCGAAGGTCTGGAGTATGTCCTAGTGCGCAAGTTTGATGATAAACACTCAAGTTTTCGCCGCCTGCGCCGTTACAGTTCTGAAAACCGTATCGTTAATGCTATAAACAGATTGTACACACGGCTTGGCACGATCCCAAACGAACTGTACCTACGATAAGTCTAATAAGGATTTTTGTGGTGTTGACCTATGGTGGTCAAATTAGCATCATCTTTATCCATTCAGACTATTTTTATAGTGCTACTTCTTTTAATGATGACTATGTACTTCCATAGACTGATATAACAACAGCGCTATATTTTGCTAACTAATTCTTTCTTTAAGAAAGTATCGCTATTTACTTGCAGATGTTTCTGAAGAGAAGCAGAAATACTGTACTGAAATTAGTCCAGAAATTAATCTCTTTACCACCTGATACTGCAGAAGAAGGCTAATTCTGCCCAGAAGCAAATTTACTATCAACCTATTCATTCAGATCTTGAAGTGAACACTTCCTAAACACGGGCTACCCTAGCTACCCAACAGTATGGTCCGAACGTAAATGCTTTTCAAGACGCTTTGTTAAGAATGGCTAAACTTCAGAGACAATGGTAGTAAAAATTGCTATTTCTGCGGTAATTCCTGGAACGGATAATGCGTTTGCGCTTATATGGGCGACGGTGCACTCAGCTTTTACTGGGTCCCGCGGGGCCGCGGCGACAAAGATGGAACTTGGTCGCATTTGTGTGTTAAGGTTTGTTTATTCTGGCTGTATGAAGTCGAGCAGTTCTCCTTAGAGAAAAAATATTCAGCTCTTTATTGTACGGGGTTATCAAAATTGCTATTTCGCTTTAGTACTTTTTTAAAACGTTCAGTTGATTGGATTGAACGAAGATTACTCTTAGATACGTAAAGATGATTTCTAAGTTGGCAACGCATCTGCAATCCCTCTGGTATTGCTGATGTCTATGTCACGTAAACCAGGAAAAAACCCCATTCGTCCCCAAAGTTGTCTAATCCATTTGAGATGAAGCAATTGTAATTTACAGTCATGTCTTTATATCAAATAAATATAAAATTAAAAAAGTTTGATACAAAATTTAAAGTGTTATTTTATTAGTGTCGGTTGAACTAATATGACCCGAATCGTTTCACAAAAGACTCCAAATAAGAACACTTTTGGTTAATGCTAAAGAAAAGAACTTTGAGCGGTTTAAATAAAGTTCCAAGCAAATAAATAACTTAAGCCCTCTCAGAATATCTGCCTCGAAACGCAAACTTTTCAGCTCCTTATTCTCGCTAAGAGAATGCATTTTGCACGTGTGCAGCAGGATCGCTTTAATGCAGTGAGACAGTAATGGGTATTTGTGGCGTGGGTAAGTGCTGTTAGTGCATACTGCACTTCTAGGTATTGCAGTTTAAATGATTGAGATTTACAATTTAACTGCGCTTTGGTGCATTGATACGCTCCGAATTGTCGACTAGTTAGTTTGAATAGCTGTTCAAACTGAACAAGTTAGCGAGTTAACCAGATAACTTTTTAAACGTTTATGACTGTAATTGATTGAATCAGTGGTTAATTTGCAGAGCAAACTTTTACTTGAACTGTTCGTATGTGTGCATCATGTGCATGTAAGGAAGTAGGAAACCTGAAAATTTGGAAAACATTTTTGGACCAATTGTTAACAAGTACAATACCATTTCGATTGCACTCAAATTTGTCATACTTAATGATCTCTACATAATCTGGTAGTTTAATTCTCTGCAATGACAATACAAGTACAGTCAACAAAAGGTACAGTCAGCAAAAAAACTTTTATTAATAAAAAATAAACAGAAAACCTTATGAACAAATTAATTGTTTTTAGTTTATGAGTGTGTTTTGTTTTACCAGTGCATTCACCTGATTCGATTTGTCTATCGCTATCCCACTTAAACTTTGCACTTTTGGTAAAAAAGAGTAAATTGTTATAACTTCCAAGCTTTTGAGCTGCCTCTGCTCTTAATTGTGCTAAGTGAATGAGTTGCTCCGTTACAACGTGAAGGACAAATAAAAAAACAGTACCTTTTATAATTTTAAGTTAGGATTTGTTCACATGACTAAAATTGCCGGAGTCAGCCGCGAATCCAAAAATGAACTATGAGCATTATTTTTATATTTTCAAAAACCTTAAAACTTAAAATACTTCCACCAAATGAGGCTAGAACTTCTGTTTATTTCCCTCTGTTCACTCCGCTAAGGTCCAAGATTAACTGCTTGAATCTTTCTGTTACATTGTCTGCCGTCAAGTGGTGGCTTTACTGCTATAGTGCGTGCTATAGGTTCTTTTTGCGTTTAGTTTAAAACGTGCCGGACGCTTCTGCGGTCGGATTTGACGGCAGTTGTGTAAGCTAATTCTGGGGCCACGTTCGTTTCGCCGCGTCCGATTCGACACTTAGGAAAATTCTTCGCCGACGTGTTTATTCGGTTAAAGTTGTTTTTAGAAGCGGATATATTGCAGCGGTTCTAAATTCTGGTTTTGGAGGGATTTGTTACCGAATTAGATATTTGTGTAAGGTTTACTGGAAGGCCTAAATTGAGTGTTATTTGGAATAGGTGAGTCTGCCAATTGTTAGGTAGGTACTCCAGGTTTTTAACTAGAAATATCATTGAAATTATGGGTATGGCTGCTAAGCTGAATAATAATAACACCACTTTCCACATTAATGTATAATGTCTGTGTAGGCGACGCGTAAATCGTGGTAGCTTTAAGTTTAAATATTTGGTATTTTTTAATAAAGGTGGGTTGGTGTGAGCCGGAGTGGTATGTGTCAAAAACGGAGGGTACATTGCATTAGGTACATGGGTAAAAATGGCCGTGACGTCAGTCGCTAATACTGTCTCTACGAGCTAAGACGCACGCCGCTCTCTCGCACTTTCCCTCACGTTTTTCGCAAATTTCTGCCTTTAATTTCGCCCCGTAGTCTACAGTCTGTATAGGACAATACACAATATAAAAAGCAATAGAAACACGATAAACACAGAATATGAATTAAACTAAACGGACTTCGAATAACATGAAACTACCGTGAGACTCAAACATAGTGAAATAAAAACGGATCACTCACGTATATAAGTCGAGTTTAGCCCGACATGTTTCGGACATGTCGGGCTAAACTCGACTTATATACGTGAGTGATCCGTTTTTATTTCACTAGGACTTCGAATACTTCGATATCTCAGGCATACGTCAGAAAACGATCTCCCATGACACCACAACCGCCATAGGCAAAAACGAACACACACGAGCACTCGCTTCGCCAGCTATCGGGCGAGCTCGCAGATGCTCGTACCGAGCTCGGGGATTCCCGCCATCCATCGTTGACACGAGGGAAAACCCGGCAGGCACTCGATTGGCTCGTTCGCGCTCGGTGTGGTCGGTCGCGTCCGATCGGCGCTCGGGTATTTCCGTATGCTGTCGGCTGCCGCTCGGTTACACTCGCGCCTGATCGGACGGCCATCGATATTACTCGTGATGAATCGAATAAGCTCGTATGCGCTCGGCTCCGTACGCGCAGTGAACATCCGCGAATACACGCGAAGTCTGACGAGCAGACACCACGGTGTTACAAAGCGCTCGTGTACATAACCGATCTTCCCAGCCATATAAATTAACTTTATCTACAAACCAAAAACAGGTGGTACCGCCACAAAATCACAACACTGTAGGTAGTGACGTACGAAGCAAGAAGGCACGGATGGAAACTGTTGTAATTCCAAGTCAGCTAACGGACAGATCCACTCACCCGAGTTGATCGAGGCTTAACTCTCATCTTTTTGAGGGAAGGGTGCCCTCGTCAAAGATTACATATATACTTTAATGTAACTCCTCATGTAAGGTCTAGGGCGTTATTCTCGAAGGTGCCAACTTGGCTGTTTCAGCGTTGAAACGTCAAATTAGTTGTTATTTAGTACCAAAAAGCGAGTCTAGGCTGGCGGCTGCGAGGTAGACGGTAAGCGAATCTCTTCTACGATCTTAGCCGCTAAACTTGCTGTTAAACAAAAAAACCGGCCAAGTGCGAGTCGGACTCGCGCACGAGGGTTCCGTAGAAAGATTTTAACGCTTTTCTCCAGTGTTTTAAGAAGTCCAGCGTTAGCAGAACCCTGCTCCTAAGCAAAATGTACGCAGTGTGGGGTCAACTTATATTGGTCTGTGAATTCTACACAGACATAACATTTTAAGATTTTGAGACTTTTTGGAGTAGTTGTGCTATAAGAGCTACCTTCATACCAAATTTCAAGTTTCTAGGACAGCTGGGAGTACCCTTTAGGTTTTTGGAAATCGGCAATTTGTATGGAAATAGATTTTTTAATGACTGTATCTTTTGATAACGTTGACTTAGAAGGTAGATTTTTTCACGTCTTTAAGGGACCGCAAGCTTGAGTATTTGGTATTAAATTCAGCATGCTTTTGAGGTACGGAACCCTGTTTTTGACTGTGACACGTAATACAGAGGACTAATTATGTGATGTAATAATGTATAGTTGGTATTGATATATTGACATTAGCAATATTTTTATTTTTATTAATATCGTATACCTCTATTGTAGGACTTAAAACAATTAATTTTTCATTTTCAATACACTTTACTTAATAATACTTTGATATTTGTGACATTTAACATAATTTTTGCATGCTAATATTAGCTAAGTATGCGATACTTTTACTTAAGATAAGACCTTTGTTCAGCACATTTAAGGCAAATAAGCACATTTCATTTCATTTCATTTCATAAAAAGAACAAAATTCCACGTCTTTGACAAAATAAAACTGATATTTGAAATAAAACAAATCGAGCTCATGGTTTTTAATTATTTATTTTAGAGATTAGATAACAGATTTAAACAAACACTCTAAACATGAATCTTCCGTTAGACTAAAAAATCCTACACCACAAAACGTAGTAAAATAAACGGAACACTTGCGTTACGGACTGTACGTAAAGCTGCACAATAATAATATGTATGGTGGCTCGAAACGGAACTCTCGGTAGGCGAGTTCGATTCGCTCGTGGCCAGTTTTTTTAATCGACAGCTAGTTTAGTTTATGAACTAAAAAACAATTACTTTGCTCACCCGCGACCACTAATGACAAATAGTTATATCTGTGCGGCAAATGTATGTTTCCATGCAACACCTCCACCTCCACTGCTACACGAATCAACACATGCCACACAGACCCAACTATCACCACCACCACTATACTAAACGCTGACGCGTTTCGGCACTCTCCACGAGGCCATTTACGAAGCACAACAACAACCGCTCAACATGCCACCACTTCCACTACTGACATATGTAAACCATGTACTCAACTTAGTTAATGACAAAACCAACGTACCCACTAATATTTTATAAATTCCAAACTACCCTTTTATGTAAGTCCTAAACTACCCTTTTTTAAGAAATGAATTCCAAACTACCGTTTTTATTTTTATTTTTAATCTACGCCAGGTACCCCGTTATTTTTAACCGAGTACGGTAAAAAGAGAAGTCATGTTCTCATTATTACTATGACACATTATTAAAATTAGAACCAAGTCGTAACAAAGGCGAAGAAACCAAATTAACTTGTTCATTAATAATAGACCCCATGTTGTTGTACCTAATAATTTCCAATTGTTCTAAAACCGATAGCCGCAAACCCTTATCACAATAATGTAAAATTTCGTACGTATCTGAGTCTAACAACGAATGATTCGTTTCTAATAAATGCTTGGCAAAGTTTGATTTCTCTGGATGATCATGCCTATATGACGAGACATGCTCTTTAAATCTAGTATCAAAGCTTCGACCGGTTTGTCCAATGTATACTTGACTACAGTCGCCACAAGTGAGTTTATATACGCCCGACCTGTTCCCTTTATCCACCTTTTCTTTGTTATTACAAAGTCTAGAACGTAAAGAATTAGTAGTCTTAAAGGCAACATTGATGTTATTTGATTTTAAAATATTATAAATCTTGTCAGACAACCGGCCAACATAAGTAATACTAGATCTAAATTTGTTAGTAGGCTGAGATGGCAACGCAGAGTAAAGCATGCTATTCACTATCCGTCCCTGCTTCTTTTGAACCAGACTATTAACCATTGCTGTACTATAACCATTTGTTGTTGCTATCTGATATATAGTATGTAACTCAGAATCATAATGCTCTTTCGAAAGAGGTACAGTTAGTAGTCTATGTACATAACAATGGAAAGCAGCCAG